>CM053034.1:205669979-206269979 GCA_028564925.1 Lithobates sylvaticus | reverse complement strand
TTCTCGGGCCACCTGTCCCACCGGGAGACCCGAGCCACAATCCTACATGTCCGTCGTCTAGAGTGAGAGGAAAACAAAGGCAGAAATGGCTTCGTTCCAGTCTCCTATGTAAAAACACGGAATCGACGTAACAACGTCACTTCTGGTTTACTCGGCTGCCAATGGCGCTGATTTAAAAAAAAAAAAAATTACAGTATTCAGAATCACCTTTTTTGGTGATCTGAATACTTTCAAGTGCAAAGAAGGGATCGGGGGTCTTTTAGACCCCCGATCCCTCCACAAAGGGTACCTGTCACCACCTAGTACTGTCACAAGGGATGTTTACATTCTTTGTGACAGCATTAAAAGTTATCAGAATTTTTTTTTTTTTTTAAGTGACAATGCAAAAATAAATAAATAAGAAAAAATATATAAAAATTTGAAAGCGCCCCCGTCCCTGCGAGCTTGCACAAAAACCACATGCGTAAGTTACGCCCGCATATGTAAATGATGTTCAAATCATACATGTGAGGTATTGCCACCATCATTAGAGCAAGAGCAATAATTCTAGCAAAAGACCTCCTCTGTAACTCTAACCTGGTAACCATTACATTTTTTTTAAAGCATCCCCCAAGGAGATTTTTAGGTATCGTAGTTTATCGCCATTCCATGAGTGTGTGCAATTTCAAAGCATGACATGTTAGGTATCTATTTACTAACATCATCTTTCACATTATACAAAAAAATTGAGCTAACTTTACTGTTTAGTTTTTTTTCATGAAAGTGTAACATAAAATATTTCAACAATCATTTTATTCTCCAGGGTCTCTGCTAAAATATATATATATATATATATATAATCTTCGGGGGTTCTAAGTAATTTTCTAGCAAAAAATATGAATTTTAATGTGTAAGCAAAAAATGTCAAGAATAAGCTTAGGCATGGAAGGGTTTATAACTTACCATCAAACAACAACCCAAAATACATTTTCCTTCTCCTCCCAATTGCAGCAATACCACATATTTGTTGTTTGTACCTGCAGTAGGGCCTATAAACAATAGTGCGCATTTTAATTTTTCATCCTACCTAAAATTTACTGACACTAAATGACACTGATTTTAAAAATTAAAAAAAAAAATCCTACCCAAAATATACTGACATTGATCTTTGACCCCGATTTTTTGACTCTGACTTTTTACCCTGACCTTAATCTTTGGCCCTTTCCTTGACCCTAATACTAACCCCAGCAATGACCTGGACCAAACCTTGATCTACCCATATTTTCCTTTAATTTTCCTTTTTTTTTTTTTTTACACACTTTTGTTTGTTAACATCTTTCTATAAAAAGAGAATGAAAACACAGGAATGGGCTGCACCATGACTGATCCCTGTGATAGCCAGAGGCTGGGACCCAGGAGTCCCAGGTCCCAATTGGTATTACAAGACCTCAGTGAGAGGCAATTTCTGTGCTGGGAGCATGCTGTATGTCGTGCTCCCAGTGCAAGCACAAGTACGCATATATTCAGCCTTATGATAAAGACCCACTTCAACGAGGCTACATATATATGTACGATCGGCAAGAAGGGATTGTCAGAAACCATGAAATCAGACCGAGACAGAAGTACAGTTAAATCCCACTTGTTTAATAATAAACTTAAAAATAACAAACGTAGTCAAAACATAGCCAAAGTTCAGTAACCGGAAACGGATAGTGTTAGGTACCTGGTAGTGCTGAGCCTGACTTGATGGTTGGAGACCTCTCTTACAACTCTGGTTCAGGGCCTGCTGGATTGGGGACAGCGTAGCCGTGAACACAGCGGGTAGGAGTGTCCGTGTGGATGCAGATGGCCGATGCTGGGTAGATGCAGGTCTTGCTCGGAAGGTAGATCTGCAGGTGAGGGTTCGGCAGAAGACCAGGAGGCAGGAGGTAGACCGGCAACAGGAGCAGCAGCAGACGGCAGAAGTAGCTGACAGCAACGGCAGTAGATCAGCAGAGGACGGCAGCAGCGAGGACCTGTGCAGGGACACTGGAAGCAGGGATGGTCAGGCAAGCCGGGTCACAACAGGTGAGGCAGACAGGTAAGGACGGCAGGCAGAAGGATGGTCAGGAGGCAAGCCAGGGGTTCAGCAACAGTAACTCAGTCCAAAGCAGGGTCAAACAAGCCGGGGTCAAAGAACGGAGAAGGCAGCGGAGTCAGACAAGCCGGGTCACAGGTAGGAAGCTCAGACAGGTTCAGGTTGGGGTCACAGATGGGAGCTGAGACGGACAGCGCCGCATGCAGGCAGCTGTCCCCTTTAAATAAGGCCACTGGCGCCAAAGCGGCGCCGATCGCGCACGCGCACGGGGGCGCGCGCGCCCGCTAATCGCGCACAGGAGCGTGCGCACGAGTCCGGCGCTCAGAGGGACCAGGGCTGCCCAGGTGCCCGCGCACCCTCCGGCTAGGGTGCCCAGGGCGGCTAGAGCCCTGACATTGCCCCCTCACAAGGGGCAACCTCCGGGTGCCCATTAGGCGTTGTCTTTCTGGATGGGAAGAAAGGAAGGTGCGGATTAGTCTCTTGGCATGAAGATTGCATTCTGGTTCCCATGAATTACTCTCGGCCCCATACCCCTTCCACTTAATCAGGAACTGCCTCTCCCCCCTACGTCTCCTGCAATCAAGGATGGCCTCCACCTCGTACTCTTCATTACCTTGGACCAGGACAGGTCCGGGTGGGTTTGTACCCCTATCAGGGAAGGGATCGGGCACAGCGGGTTTCAGGAGGGAGACGTGGAAAACTGGGTGAACTCTCATAGAGTCGGGCAGGGACAGCTCATAGGAAACCTCATTGATCCTCCTCTTCACAGGGAAAGGTCCTAAGAACTTGGGAGCAAGCTTCTTAGAGGGACAAGCAAGTCTAAGGTTAGTTGTTGCTAGCCATACCTGGTCGCCCACCTGCAAGTTCAATTCTCCCCTTCTCTTCCGATCAAAGAACCTCTTGCTGTCCTCCTGTGCCTTGGTGATTGCTTCCTGAAGAATCCTGTTGTTGCGGCTGAGGAACGAGGCTGTATCCTGGACTGCCGGGACTGAAGATTCTGGGAGAAAGTCAGGGAGAAAAGACAAATGAAAACCGTAGTTGGCAAAAAATGGGGATTGTCCTGTGGCAGAATGGCTGGCATTATTATAGGAGAACTCTGCTAGGGGTAATAGGGACACCCAATCGTCCTGCACAAAGGACGTGAAGCACCTTATGTATTGCTCCAAAGTCTGGTTGGTGCGTTCCGTCTGCCCATTAGTTTGGGGGTGATATGCAGAAGAAAGGGCCAGCTCAATCTTAAGGATCTCGCAAAGGGCCCTCCAGAAACGGGACGTGAACTGGACCCCCCTATCTGAGACTATATTGGCCGGAACCCCGTGTAGCCTGACTATCTCTTTAATAAAAAGGTGGGCAGTCTCTGTGGCAGATGGTGTTCCCCTTAAAGGCAAAAAGTGGGCCATTTTGGACAGCCGGTCCACTACTACGAAGATAGCAGAGCACCCCTCTGAGCACGGGAGCTCGACTATAAAGTCCATAGACAACATTCGCCAAGGTCGATCAGGTGCAGGAAGAGGCTTCAAAAGTCCCCAAGCTCGGTTCCTAGACGTCTTGCTGCGGTTACAAACAGGGCAGGAGTCCACATAAGACTTGCAGAATTCCTTCAGCTTGGGCCACCAAAAGGTGCGTTGCACCAGCTCCACAGTTTTACGGCTACCAAAGTGTCCTGCCAGTGGGTGGTCGTGTAGAAGGGTCAGGACCTTCACTCTTACAGATTCGGGGACGAAGACTTGACTCCCCCTCCAGAGAAGTCCATCACTGGAAGTTAGGGTGACCCCATGGGGTCCCTGGGAACTGGCGGATGCCTCCCGGATTTGAGATAGCAGATCTGGCTGTAAAAGTAGAAAGTTTCCGGAAGATAGGATGGTGTCTGGGGTGGTGGAGTCCTTGGGACTGTCAAACATCCGAGAAAGGGCGTCAGGTTTAACATTCTTGGAACCGGGACGATACGTGATATGAAAGCAGAACCTTGAGAAAAACAGAGCCCAGCGGGCTTGTCGGGGCTTGAGTCGCTTGGCAGTTCGTAAGTACTCAAGGTTCTTGTGGTCTGTGTAGATAAGTACTGGATGATTAGCTCCCTCCAAGAGGTACCTCCATTCCTCTAGTGCCGACTTGATAGCCAAGAGTTCCCGGTCCCCGACATCATAATTCCTCTCGGCTGGAGAAAGTTTCCGAGAGAAAAACCCCACTGGGTGCATGGCGTCTTTATTGCCCTGTCGTTGTGACACGACTGCCCCAACTGCCACTTCAGATGCATCGACCTCCAAGATGTAAGGGAGGGCAGGGTCGGGGTGACTGAGGATGGGGGCGGAGGTAAACAGTCTTTTAAGCTGGTCAAAGGCCCCTTGAGCCTCCGGGCCCCAGTGGAAGCGTGTGCCCTGCTTGGTCAGCTGGGTGATGGGGGTGATGATAGCAGAGAACCCCTTAATAAACTTCCTGTAGAAGTTTGCAAATCCCACGAACCGTTGGATTCCTTTCCTATCTACAGGTGCTGGCCAGTCAAGAACGGCGGACACCTTCTGAGGGTCCATTCTAATGCCTGCCGGGGAGATTTCAAGTCCCAAAAACTGGATTTCCTGCTGCTCAAATTCGCACTTCTCGGCCTTTGCATACAGGCCGTGCCGTCGGAGTCGAAGGAGTACCTTGCCCACATGCCCACGATGTTGTTCCAGGGTTTGGGAGAAAATCAGAATGTCGTCCAAATAGACGATCACAAAAATGTCCAAAAAGTCTCTGAGTACGTCATTGATGAAATGCTGGAACGTGGCCGGGGCATTACAGAGCCCGAAGGGCATGACCAAGTACTCGTAGTGGCCGAAGCGAGTCCGGAAGGCCGTCTTCCACTCATCCTCGGCCCGAATGCGGACCAAATTATATGCACCCCTGAGGTCCAATTTGGTGAAAACTGTTGCCGATCTTAGTTTTTGAAAGAGCTCGGGGATTAAGGGCAGGGGGTACCGGTTCTTGACCGTAACCTTATTGAGCTCCCGGTAGTCCACACAGGGCCTCAAGGACTGATCTTTTTTGGTGACGAAGAAGATGCCTGCGCCAGCAGGAGAGGTGGAATGGCGGATGAACCCCTTCTTTAAGTTTTCGGAGATGTAGGTCCTCAGGGCCTCCTGTTCCTTCTCGGAGAGAGGAAAAATGCGACCAAAGGGGATTTCAGCCCCAGGGAGGAGCTCGATGGGGCAATCATAGGGACGGTGAGGCGGAAGGGAGTCTGCCCCCCGCTTGCTGAAAACGTCCAGGAAATCATGATAAGGTTGGGGTACAGACTGGCACAGGTCTTGATCCGCGTCTAGGCAAAGCAAGGTAGAGGATGTTCCGGGGGTTGCAGGTAGGCAGTGTTCCTGGCAGTACTGGGATTAAAATTCTACCTCCCCGGTGGACCAATGGATCAGCGGGTTGTGGGCCTGGAGCCATGGCATACCCAGGATGACTGGGAACAGGGGAGAGGAGATCACGTCCATGGTTAGAAGCTCCTGATGTTGAGGGAAAATTGTAGCGGGTAAAGGCAGAGTCTCTTGGGTCACCTGGCCAGACTTAATACGGGACCCATCCGCCAGGAACACAGAAAGTCCTTGGGTCTTCTTCTGGAGCGGCAGAGCGTGAGTGTTGGCGAAGGTGGCATCCACAAAACAGCTGCACGCCCCGGAGTCAATGATGGCGCTGGTGAGTATTGTCCTTCCCTGGCACTGCAACGACAGAGGAAGGGTAAGGTGAATAGTACTGGCTGGGCAGGGTGCAGAGAGAGGAGAAACGGACGACAAGCACTTACGCGTCTTGACAGGACAACCATTCACGAAATGTCCAGAGCCCCCACAGTACAGACACAGATTCAACTGGCGACGTCGGGCCCGTTCCTCGGGTGTCAAGGGGGCACGTAGAAGACCGATCTGCATCGGTTCGGAACCATCTGAAGCAGGTCCCACGGGAGGTGTAGAAGGAGCAGGTAGGTAGCGGGTAGCAGGAACAGGAGCCCTAGCGACCATCCAAGCTGGGCGACTGGGTAAAGCAGAGCGTTCAGCTCGGCGCTCCCGCAGGCGACGGTCCAACTGGATTGTCAGAGTGACAAGGTCCTCAAGATCCTCAGGAACTCCTACACGGGCCAGTTCGTCTTTCAACCCCTCCGAGAGGCCCATGCGGAACTGGTGTCTGAGGGCTGCATTGTTCCATTGAGTATCCGCGCTCCAACGCCTAAAGTCCGTGATATAGTCCTCAGCCGTCCTGCGGCCCTGCTGGAGCGCGGATAGGGCAGATTCAGCTGTAGCCGTGCGTTCAGGGTCGTCGTACAACTGTGCCATTGCCTGGAAGAAGGCGGCTAAGGACTGGGTCATGACACTGTTGGCTCCCAGAAGACGGTGGGCCCAGGACTGGGGTTCTCCTTGTAGAAGGGATACCACGAACCCCACTTTGGTGACCTCCAGGGAGAAGGTCCGGGGTTGCAGGGCAAAGTAAAGCTGGCAGGCATCTCGGAAGGCTTGAAACTTGGAGCGGTCGCCTGAGAACCTTTCTGGGACAGGTACTCTAGGTTCGGGGGGGAGCATCACCACTGTTGGTTGGGAAGCAGGTTGCACTGATGGTGGAGGAGGTGCAGCAGCCATGGGGCTGGCAAGTTGTTGGACTTGGCCTTCCAGCTTGGTATATCCCTCCTGCAGGGATTTCACTGCTTGTGTCAGGGCTGCCAGGTGGGAGCACATTTCCCGCATGGTTGAGGCTCCATCCGCAGGCTCAGTCATATTGGCTGTCCGTACTGTTAGGTACCTGGTAGTGCTGAGCCTGACTTCATGGTTGGAGACCTCTCTTACAACTCTGGTTCAGGGCCTGCTGGATTGGGGACAGCGTAGCCGTGAACACAGCGGGTAGGAGTGTCCGTGTGGATGCAGATGGCCGATGCTGGGTAGATGCAGGTCTTGCTCGGAAGGTAGATCTGCAGGTGAGGGTTCGGCAGAAGACCAAGAGGCAGGAGGTAGACCGGCAACAGGAGCAGCAGCAGACGGCAGAAGTAGCTGACAGCAACGGCAGTAGATCAGCAGAGGACGGCAGCAGCGAGGACCTGTGCAGGGACACTGGAAGCAGGGATGGTCAGGCAAGCCGGGTCACAACAGGTAAGGCAGACAGGTAAGGACGGCAGGCAGAAGGATGGTCAGGAGGCAAGCCAGGGGTTCAGCAACAGTAACTCAGTCCAAAGCAGGGTCAAACAAGCCGGGGTCAAAGAACGGAGAAGGCAGCGGAGTCAGACAAGCCGGGTCACAGGTAGGAAGCTCAGACAGGTTCAGGTTGGGGTCACAGATGGGAGCTGAGACGGACAGCGCCGCATGCAGGCAGCTGTCCCCTTTAAATAAGGCCACTGGCGCCAAAGCGGCGCCGATCGCGCACGTGCACGCGCACGGGGGCGCGCGCGCCCGCTAATCGCGCACAGGAGCGCGCGCACAGAGGGACCAGGGCTGCCCAGGTGCCCGCGCACCCTCCGGCTAGGGTGCCCAGGGCGGCTAGAGCCCTGACAGATAGTCAGCCAAGCCAGAAGTCAGGGATCAATGTAGTGGAACAGCAAGCAGGATCTGGAGCCAGAAGGGATGTCAGCAAAGCAAGTCTTTAAACCGGAACGCAGGAGAATGTCTCTGTGATGTTGACCAAGGTGAAGGCAGAGATCCTCTGGACTGGATGGATTAAGGAGGCAGGACTGACGAGCAGGATATCATCAACAGCTGAGTAACTGTGGAGAGCTAGGAGCTGGCAATTAGCCCACAGCTGAGCGGCCAGCTCTGAGAAGGAAGGGCTGAGCCTAGCCCTGACAGGGATTAAGAAAGATCTATACAATATTTACGAGTGATAAGCTAAATTAAGAACTTCCACGACAATTGTGAAATTTCAGCAACAATTATTTTATTTGAAAAAAAATTTGCGGCAAAAGTGTTATATGGTTCTCCAGTCAAATAAAACATGGTAATCGTGTGTCATTGTTTATCAAAGGGTTAGCAGTAGAGTATGCATTATGGTTAGGGTTGACCTTGCTTTCCAGCAAAGCCCTTTATCTCAATGTCAGCACTGAGAAGGTGATCACATGACTTTCAAACAACAAATCCATCTTTATTGGCAATCCTCAAAGCAGTCTGTTTGATGAAACATGGGGTAAATGTTAATGAAATTTCTGTGAAAATGTCACATTTACTGTAAATTTCTTCTTCACAAATAAAAAAAAGGACGTCGATCTATTGTCTTTCAGGGTCTACATAGCAGGCTTTACCGCCATAAACTTTGATCCAGCCACAAACACTATTAATGAAAATCAGTCAACAGCAACTGTTGCCAGCTTCTCTGGTTCTGCTTCAACATCTTCTACGTTTGGAACAGGTAGATAGATATGTGTTGTAATTTACTTTAATTTTATGTTAACATTTTTCACATTTATTATTTGTACGACACCTTTTAGAGATGATCGCCTAACTATATATTGAATTATTTTTAAGAACATGCAGAGATACCAGGCAGTGTGCAGATTGTTCGCTCATCCTCGAGGGATGCAATGAACATCACCTTCCAAAGTTTTGAGACTCCAAATGGACCCATAGTGGCTTATGCCGTCATCATGACCACCGATTTACATGGTAGGAACAGCAATCCTAATAGAATTATACTAACTGCTGGCATAAATGTTGAGCTGAGCACCATTTAAACTTGTTTTGCGTTTTTTTTAAACATTATATATTTATTAGGTATTTTACAATATTATAAATACAAACGTTGCCTATAAGGCGAAACAAAGCATAACCATGAGCATAGGAAAATAAATACAATGGAATGCAGCACATAGAGAACACAATATATCAAACAAATTAAAGTTCCCCCACCCACAGAGTCCATGGTTTCCTAGAAGCTTTAAAGGCTGAGTATTTGTCCCGTCTAAAGGGCTACAAGCTTTTCTGATACAAAATTGTTTTTGACAAGCTCAACAGTTTCCAAAGGGTTAAGTGCTAGTTTTTGCTTCCAATGTCCAGTAATCCTTATCCGAGCTGCTAATACAAAATGGGACACAACTGTGCGAAATCGTACGGGGAAACTGTCTATTTCCATATTTAGAATCACTAAAGCCTGAGGAACCAATATGCCGGTAACCTCTGATATTGTTTGGAAAATTTTCCTACAGAAGCTGTGGGGGTGTTTACTATTTCATAATATAAGCATCATAAAATATGCATTATGGTTCCTGTGGAACCGCATCCTATCTAGCATAAAGGGGACTGAGAAGGCTAAAATTTGGCTAATCCAAATGAGATTAGATGCCAACAAAGGGTGATTTTTTTGTGTCAATTCCCAGTATTTTATACAGCTTGTCACCTTATATATGGATATAAGGTCTTATGCCCCATACACACGGTCGGATTTTCTGACGGAAAATGTCCTATCGGACAATGTTGTCGGAAATTCCGACCGTGTGTAGGCTCCATCGGACTTTTTCCGTCGGATTTTCCGACGGACAAAGTTTTATCTCCTGCTCTCAAATTTTCCGACAACAAAAAGACTTTTTCCGATCGTGTGTAGCGAATTCCGATGGACAAAGTGCCACGCATGCTCAGATCACATTACAAGACCAAAGCTATTGGCTACTAGCCTCTACGTAGTCCCGCCGTACGCAACGAACCTCACCACGTTCAGGATGATCGGATTTTCCGACAACTTTGTCCGACCGTGTGTATGCAACACCAGTGTCGGACAAAATCCATCGGAAAAAATCCAACGGATTTTGTGGTCGGAATTTCCGACCGTGTGTACGGGGCATAAGGCTCATTGAGAAATTAAAGAGGAAGAAAGATCTAATTCCCAGAGCATAGAAGGTGTAGAGTGGCAAAACACTAGAGATGTTCACAAAAAAAGTTGCCTTGTTTTCGTTTAGTTTCTATACGTTCCGTTGATTCGTAACGATTCGTAATTTTGTAAGACGCAAATTTTCATATTCGGACTCGTTCGTATTTTCATAACAAATATATTTTCGTTGATACGAAATATTCATAATCCTGTTAGTATAATTTTGTTTGATTCGAAATTCATAATTTTGTTAGATAATTTTCGTTTATTCGGCATACTATTCGTAATTGTTACTTTTGTGAGATTGCCTTTTTCGTCGTTTCGTATTTTCCAAGGAAATAAAGAATAATAATCCTATGCTTGCTTTTCTAATAAGTCCTGTACTGACTCCAGTCCACTCCCTCAGTCACCAGACCTGACTCCGTCTCCTCCTCAACTGAATCTACAAAGATTCAGGAATGCAGTGTGACTCAGACACAAAAGGGATAAGCTGATTGGATAAAGATATTAAGTAAGATACATCACTCACTAATACACTGCCCATTCGAAAGAATGATTGGATAACACGAAATTACGAACATTCGAAATTCCGAACATACATATTAAGATACACTTATGCCCTGTAAACAGGGTCGGAAATTCAGACGGAAAAAGTCTGATCGGACTATGTTGTCGGAAAATCCGATCGCGTGTGGGCTTTATCTGACTTTTCCCTTCGGAATTTCCAATGGAAAAAGTTTGAGAGCTGGATCTAAAATTTTCCGACAACAAAATCCATCCGATCAGACTTTTTCCGATGGTGTGTAGAGAAATCCGACGCACAAAGTGCCACGCATGCTCAGAAAAAATTTGGAGACGAAAGCTATTGGCTACTGGCCTCTACGTAGTCCCGTCGTACGTTTTGTACATCACCTCGTTCCGAACAATCAGATTTTCTGACAACTTTGTGCGACCGTGTGTATGCAAGACAAGTTTCGGTCAAAATCCGTCAGAAAAAATCTGACGGATTTTGTGGTTGGAATGTCCGACCGTGTGTACAGGGCATTACACTGTCCATTCAAAAGAACGATTCGAGAGCACGAACAAAGGAAATTACGAACAGACAAAGAAACTAAATTACAAACACAGGAATAAAAATACGAACATACGAAATTATGAACAGACAAAGGATTGAAAATACGAAATGTAAATCATTCGTTATAGATGTAATTTTCTTTCTTTTACTGTTTCGGAGTTTAGTATTTTCGCTAGTTTGTTCGTAAGTTCGTATTTTTGTGTGTTCGTTATTTTGCTTATTGGTAATTTTGTAATTTTTGTATTTTGGTTCTTTCAGCTATTCGGATGTTCGAATTGATATGAATGTACGAATACTAACAAATTCGTACAAAATCCATTCATTACAAACCGAATCGCATATGTCTACAAAACACATTTTTTTTGCAGGATATAATAGACTATAGAGATACCCTTCTGGGTTGGTGTAGCTAATGCATAGTATTACCAAGCCTTGGTGGGGATGTACATTTTCTTTTTGTCTGTAGGAAATGTGTGATTTGCATATATTTTAAGAATTCTGTGGTTGTTGTCTTGCATTTTTTGAAGGATAAGGTCACTTGGGTCTAAGCTGCATTAACTCTCGCTGAAAAGTGATATTGGCCATACAGAGAGTGCATTGAATTCACTAAGCTGATCAACTCGTAGACTTTCATTGTGAGAAAGATTAGAAAAGTACAACCATTGTGTGACAGTGCAGAGCAGAAAACAGATCCCGAATACCTAACGAGCTACTATTGCTTCCTTTATGTTCATTTATGCTTTCAAATTATGACTAGAAAACACATATCTATAACATACGTTAAAATTAATCCCTTTTTATTGGCCTGCCTTAAAACATTAATCATTCCCTTTAAAAAGAGACAGATTATTGATAAATTATCAATTATTTAAATTTAATCAAACATAGAAAATATTGTTTTGGTGTTGAAAAAAAAATTCTTCAGTCATTTGTCATGCTATCCCATTGGTCATTCTTTTTTTTATTTTTGTCTTGCAGGCAACAAACCAATTGAGGGGTCTTTATCAAAGACATATGATGATTTCAAGAATGGGTTGACCAGCACTTATGTTAGCTCGTTCATCGAGCAGAAGAATATCCAGAACACTGACCAATCAAATAAGATAAGTGTCAATGTGGGAGATGGCACTGTTTCAAGGGGATACGTCAATGGACCATTGGACCCCACATTAAACTACAGGTAATGGATTTGCTTCTACATTCCTCCAATGAGACACTTTGTGTTTACAAATCAAGAGTCACATTGCTCAGACACAAGACTGAATGTCTGTTAAATTCACTGGTGGTGGAACAATTTGAATAGTTTCAAATACAGATTTTAAGAAAGTCCTCTGTGCAATTGTTACTATTGATCAGCAAAATTGTGGATTTTAACTTTCGTGAAACTTCAGTAGCAATTGGGTTATTTTAGAAACATTTTACCACAGAGGTGGGATACGATTCTGAAATAATTTACAACATTGTGATCATGTGGCTTTGTTTATCAAAGAGTTGGCAATAGCTTTATCAACAGTTTATCAACAAAACCATTAATCTCAATGTCAGTACTGGGAAGGCGATTATATGGCTTTCCTAAGGACCATGGTGAAATGCACGGTGAAACGCGAGATTATTGTTCATGAAATTTTAGTGACATTTGCTGTACAATTATTCCTCCCAAATAATAAGATGGGCACTGATCTTTTGACTTTCAGGGTCTACATCGTTGGCTTTACTGCTATAAACTTTGATCCAGCCACAGACACTATCAATGGGGATCAGTCAACAGCAACTGTTGCCAGCTTCTCTGGTTCTGCTTCAACTACTACTTTTAGAACAGGTAAATATGTTCTGTAAGGTGTTTACAGTTACCTTTTCTTCATATTTACTTTTTGTGTTATACATGTTGTAGTTGATGACCTATATCTGAAAAAGAACATTTGACTTGTTATGCAAATTTCAATGTTTAGTTGATAGCTACTCTTTATGCAAAAGTAGAGTTACCTTGTTATAAAAGGAAGAATAATGGCTAATGGAAAGCCAGAGGCTACAAGTTTCAGAAGTAGACTAGCCATGTAAATTAAGATAGCAAATTACTCATGTGTTGTTGACTAAGTATTGCATTTAAGATGTATCTGATAAATCCTTGAATAAAACTGTTATTGATAAAAAAAGAACATGTGCAGGGTTAAAACCGCCCGTAAAGCGCCGCTGCAGTGACGCTTTGCCGATGGGTTTGTGGCGCTGCCCCATTGTTTTCAATGGGAAGGGGCGCTTTGCAGGTGCTATTTTTAGCGCTATAGCGCCTGCAAAGCACCTCAGTGTGAGCCTTTTTATTTTAAGTAGCCTTAAAATAAAAATTGGCAAACTCAAGCGCTAATATGAATGAAATGAATACCAAAATAAAGTTCAGCTGCAGCTATTCTAATGTGCTCTACCACCACATATAATTAAATAAATAATTGATTAATAGTGCACTAGAACCTGTAATAATAATACACAGTGAAAAATAAAAACAACCACATACCGTATATACTCGAGTATAATCCGACCCGAATATAAAACTGTGAAAACTTATTGACTCAAGTATAAGCCTAGGGTGAGAAATGTGCAACTACTGTAAGTGGAAAAGAGGGTCAACAATGCCCATTTGCAGCCTCACTGTGCCCATTTGCATGCCTCACTGTGCCCATTTTCAACCATAGGTCCCCCGAACTTCAAACTTGGTAGTTAAGGGTTCCTAGATGCCCCATAGCTGCAGCCAAAGGGTCCCGAAATGACATTGCTGCAGATGGACACAGTTGACCGACTTTGGGGCCCTGTATCTCGGGGCCACTTGGTGCTAGGAACCCCAAATTTGGTGTGCAAACCCAGTGGAACTAGCACTACAACATATCGGAAAATGTCAAGCACTTTTCTGCAGCAGAGAATGACATTTTCCAAACCGACTTTGGGGCTCCGTATCTCGGGGCCACTTGGTGCTAGGAACCCCATTGGATGTGTTGTAGTGCTAGTTCCACTGGGTTTGCACACCACTGGGTTTGCACACCAAATATGGGGTTCCTAGCACCAAGTGACCCCAACATAGGGGGCCCCAAAGTCGGGTCAGAAAATGTCATTCTCTGCTGCAGAAAAGTGCTTTTCTTGGACTTTTCCACAAGTGATTTAACTTCTCCAGGGTAGGTTGATTCTCAAAATAATTAACATAACATTATCCCGCAATATTGCTCATAAACTGATTGCTTCCACTTAGTATAAAGTAAACACTCACATTTAACTCAATATATAACGCATATTGAACGATCTGCATAAGAACATAGCTCTCCTCCTCACTGCACATCCAGCGTGTTCAGCATAACAAACACCCGGAAGTATCGTCACCGTCTCCTCCCAGCGCGTTGTGTAACAGGTCATGTGACTTTCTCAAGGGTCTACATATCAAAGTTTTCTTGCAGCAATCATATGTGTATGGACAATTTAATATATGTGGTTGCTTTTATTTTTCACTGTGGATTATTATTACAGGTTCTAGTGCACTATTGACCAATTATTTAAGAACCTGAGGATACCTACGTGCCTATCACCGGATCTGTCTCAATTAGAAAGATTTTGCTACTAAATGATCAGCTACAATTTATTTTAGGCTGCTTTAACTGCTTAAATGCTGCTACGAGATTTCACTGTAGGACAATTAGCCTTGTCCCCCTTTTAAAGGAAGTGGAAAAATAAGGGATCTACTGGCCAGAACAATAGCCAATTATTAACAGCAACAATAATACAATATAGCAAGTGAAAAAAAAAAAAGTCCTTCAAAGGTGCCAGACAGTGTGCAGTATATATGTATTGTGTTTACTGTATTAATGGTTAACATTTTTCATATTTACTATTTGTACTATACCTTTTAGAGTTGATCACCTGTATTTATATATTTAATTATTTTTAAGATCATGCAGAGATACCAGGCAGTGTGCAGATTGTTCGCTCATCCTCGAGGGATGCTATCAACATCACCTTCCAAAGTTTTGAGCCTTCATCTGGACCCATAGAGGCTTATGCCATCATCGTGACAACCGATTTACATGGTAGGAACAGCTCAAAGAACTACAGAAATTAGTTGTAGAACTGTTGAACTTAGAATCATTAAACTGACTGGCCTTGCATTCTCTGAAGGATAAGGTTGCCTGAATCTAATAGTTGAGATATTATCCATACAGAATTTTTTTTTATTACATTATGTGACAATGCAGAGCAGAAAGCAGATCCAGAGTATGTAATGACCTAACATTGCTTTCTTCGGGCCACCTATAATTAAAAATGATGCATAGAAATACACCCCGATAACATTATTACAAAAAAAAAATTCCCATTAAAAAAAATTGAAAATAATTTTTTTCAAGAGAAAAAAAAAAAGTTAGCCTGAAGCTATCAACTGTAGAAAATATAATTTTGGTGTTGAAAGTTTGTTTTTGGTCATGCTATTCCTTTGGTCATTTTTTTTTTTTATCTTGCAGTTGACAAACCAACTAAGGGGTCTTTATCGAAGACATATAATGATTTCAAGAAAGGGTTGACCAGGACTTATGTGACCTCTATCATTGAGCAGGGGGGGGGGGGGGGGCAGTGTAAGAGGGGGGAGGGGGGTGTGTGTGGGTGACATTGATAGGTACCAAAAGTAGATACAACTATGAACTGGTTTGTACCCCACATACTGTACACTACAGGTAGATAAAATTTGGAGCCGTTGCTTTGTGTGGGTAAATAAATAAATATATATATGCCACATACGTGTTACATCCAGTGTCGTAATCAGACCCACCCGGAATACAGGAGTAAATGTGAGGACAGTTTAAAAATCATGAATTTGGGAGATACCCATCTGATTAGAAAAGTTTGTGAAGGTCACCAAGTACACTTGCAATCTAAAAGTAGTGAGGTCCAAGCAGGCCTCTGTCAGCTGGGTAGGGGGTTGTCCTTTATCCGGGGGGGTCCCCAGTCAGCTGGATCCTTCTCCCTCCTCAACTCAGACAAACCTCATAGCACCGTTTAGCGGTAGTTTATTTAGATTAAGCTTTAAAAATTCCACTAAAGTTCTACAAGGGAAAGGGCTATGAAAAGCGGCGTATTTCTTCTTCCGTGAGTTGGCGTGCGTTCCACGGCGAGAAATACAGAGCCGCGCCGGATCTCTACCAAGTAAGATACGCTGTTTCGTCATAGGACGTTACTATACGTCTATTTATACATGATGTAGCCGCGCCAAATCCGAAAGGGAGAGGAAACTATTATAAAGTTATCCATACCAAGTTTTATCCCACCCCCTCTAGCTTAGAATGGGCGCGGCGACTGAGATTTCAACTAGACAACAAGGGTGAAGTCAAAGAGTGGGAAGAAGTAGTTTTATAGCAAGGCAATTGAAGTGTGTCGGTGTGATAAAGGGTTAAAGCCCATCTGCATCAAAAGCAGTGGTGAATAGATATGGGTAATATGTGCTAGTGCTATATATTGTGCAATTTCGATGAATGAACACTAGAATTTTAATATATAGTTAAAGGATGTGGGCAACAAGTGTATACAGTGGTGTGATTGTAGTGAGCGGATTTGTTTATTAAATAATCTTTGGGTTTTAGTGGCTATGTAGCTTAGCAAATCTCTATGTGGGCATATATATATATATTTTATATATAAAAATTAAGGTATCTAGGGTTGGTTTATTATATAAAAAATTGTTTACATAAAACCATATATAATGTTTAAATTGTAAGCAAAAGGATGATATGTGGGAAGTGTACCAACAAAGAAGGGGTATATGTGTCAGGAGGCATACAAGGATATATGTGGGAAGTGTACCCACAAAGAAGGGGTATATGTGTCAGGAGGCATACGGGTATATAAGATCCTCTCTTTAGTGAGACGGAGTAAAGATGCATGTTCGTAATGACTAAAAGTGGTAAAATGATAAAAAGGGTACAACTGGGAGGAAGTGCGAGTTTAAAAATTGGATAAAAAGCAATTCAGATCTATATCCACATTTAACCCTTTGGGAACCAAGGATTCTAAAAGATATATCCATTTTGTTTCGTTTTGTGAGATCTGGTCATTAATGGTGTCTATACCGTAGAAAATTAGGCCTGTGGGGTCTCTGTGGTGGTATTCATCAAAATGTCTGGAGAGGTGATGTTTGGGAAAACCTTTTTTGATGTTATTAATGTGTTCCCTTATTCGGACGCATAGGGGTCTGGTGGTCCTCCCCACATATTGCAGTCGGCAGGGACACTCGATGACGTAGGTGACATGTGTAGTGTTACATGTGATTAGCTCTTTAATGGTAAATTCCTTCCCCATTCTGGATCTAAAACTGGTTCTTCTCCTAGGCTGCTTTTTACTCACTCGACATGCGAGACACTTCTGGCACTTGTAGAAGCCCTTAAGTTCGGAGAACAGTTTCACAGGTCTGGGAGGATCTATGACGTTTTTTATCCAGGTGATTCCTGAGTGTAGGGGCTTTTCTATAGATAATCTTGGCTTTTATCCAGAAGTTTACTAAAGTCTGTCGGATTTTAAAATCGAGCCAATACTTCCTCACTATATGTTCGATTGATTTGAATTGGTTGTTGTACCCCTGTGATGAAAGCCACATCGTTTGTTGTTGGTTGTGGTCTCTCGTTTTTTGGCTTTCAGTAGGGAGGCTCGATCTATTCCCGTGATGTCCCTCTTTTAATTTTTGTAAAGGTTCGGCCCCTTATATCCTTTATCGATGAATTTGTTTATTAGATCATCTGCCTGTGTGAGGAAAATCCTCAGTATTATGGCAGTTTCTCCGTATTCAACTGAGGAGTTGGCCCTTTGGGTTATGTTATTGATCCATTCATTGGGATGATGCAGCTGGAAAGTGGGGATATACCCATTTACGGTCAGTGACCTTAAAAAAGTTTTTGTGAGTTATCTCAACGCCCTCTCTTAAAAATCTGCCAGGTCAGGTAGTCCCACTTGGTCATAATCGCATTTACAGTAAAGGAGATGCCAAATCTGTTGTGGTTAAGTTCTGCTAGGAAGGCTTCAAAGGATTCAGCATTTGCCTCCCACAGTATAATTTATATCGTTCTATATACCTGCTCGGTAAAATTTTATCTTTGGGGTATCATCTTTTGTATTACGTAGCGTTCTTCCCACATATCCATAAACAAGATAGCCACGCTAGGGGCATATTTTGCACCATGGCTACGCCTTTCGTTTGCACATAAAATTCCTTTTTGTACCAGAAGTAGTTGTTCTCCATCGCTAGTTTTAAACTTTCCAATAGGAAGCCAATCTGTTCCTGTCTTAAATCTGTCCCTTCATGTAATGCTTTTTCTACTCCTGCTATACCATCTTTCTGTACAATGCTCGTGTATAGGGAGTTTACATCTATTGTTAGCCAAAAGGCAGTGTTGCCGCATTCTTGATCTGTTGCAGTTCATTCATGAGTAAGATAATGATTTTCCTTTCTTTACTAGGGTTTTAAGAATTGATCGACGTATTCCCAAGCCTGAGAAGAGGGAGTTGATGCACTTATAATGGGTCTACCTGGGGGTTTGTCAAGTCTCTTATGTATTTTTGGTAGATAGTAGATAAACTGGGGTTTTTTGTTGATCTGACACTATATACTTTAGCTTCCTTTTTGTTAAGAATTCCTAAACCCTTTCCTTTACTCACTAAGTTTTTAAGTTTTTTTGGCCTATTGGGGTTTGGGGTTACTTTTGAGTTTACGGTATGTGTGGCGGTCCTAAGAAGGTTATTCATCTCATTTTCGTATCTTCCTTCTCAGGATAACGAGTCCTCCCTCCTTTATCGAGGGCGAATAACTACTTCTTTCTTTTTGCTAGTTCTTTGATAGTCTTCCCAGATGTGTCATTCTTGTGTTTCTTATTTTCAAACTTTCTGAGAATCATTCTCCACCATTTTTTGGAAGGCTCCTATACATTGGTCTCTGGGACTTGGGATTCATAATTGAGTTATTCCTTAGGGACGTATGTGTGTATTCTGATGACTTCTTCTACTGCATCTTTTAAGTTTCATTCAAAAGCGAAATGCTTTTTTATCTTTTATTTTTCGTATGAATTTCTGTAGGTCGATGTATACCTCAAATTTATCGATATTTTTATCAGGTTCATACTTCAGTCCTAGGTCTAAGTACGCATCTCTTCATCGGTAAAAACAACATCTGTTAGGTTAAAAATCCGAGACCTAGTACTCTCTTCTTTCGTTTTCTTCTTCCCTCCCCGTCTCCCTCTGGTCGTTTCTGTCTGTTGACCTCTGTAAGGTAGTTCTTGTTCTCTTCCCGGGTTCCTGGTCCAATCCATTCCCTGTACTCATTCGCTGATTCTGGTAGGGGGGGTATCCGCGTTGTTCCATTCGTCATAACTTCTGTGTTTGGGCCCCATAAGGCTGTCTCTGTTTCGGGGGCCATCTTGTTCCGTATATTGATTCCTCCAGCCAGGCCTTCTGTACGGGATCCTTGCATTCCATCTCCCAGGAAGGTCTCCCTCCTGGTCTCCCCATAAAAAAAGAAAATCCCCATTGTCTCTATATTCTCTCCCATTGGGAAGTTGCGATGAGGAGTCCCGTTGCCTCTCTCTTCTATACGGACCAGGACTTATGTGACCTCTATCATTGAGCAGCAGAAAATCCAGAACGCTGACCAATTGAATAAGATAAGTGCCCACGTAGGAGATGGCACTGTTTCAAGGGGATATGTCAATGGACCATTGGACCCCACATTACACTACAGGTAATGGAGTTGCTTCCACATACATCCAATCAGACACACCTTGTGTTTAAAAATCATGAATCCCATTGATTAGACACCAGACTTAATCTCTGTTAAACTGACTAGCACTAGGAGGATTTAAACAGTTCCAAATATAGATTTTAAGTAAGATCTCTATATAATAGTTACTATTGATGAGCGAAATTGTTAGTTTTTCGCTTTGGTGAGATTTCAGCAACAATTGGGTAGTTTTAGCAAAATTTAAAAACAAAAGCATGTGATAGTAAAGCCAATTATAACATGGTGAACGTGTGGATTTGTTTATTAAAGGGGTGGCAGTAGGGTGGGCATTATGGCTAGGGTTGGTTTTGTTTATCAACAAATCCATTAATCTCAATGTCAGCATTGGGATGGTGATCACATGCCTTTCCCAGAAAACAAATCCATGTTTTTTGATATTCCTCTAAACAGTCTGCATGACGATACATGAGGTTAATGTCAATGAAATTTCAGTGAGCCTGCAACATTTGGGAATCAATGGTGGAGAAGGATCTGGGTTTTCTGGTAGATCATAGCAGTGGTCATCAACCCTGTCCTCAGGGCCCACTAACAGGCCAGGTTTTATGTATTACCTTGGGGAGGTGCAGACTAGAATACTGCAATCGCTGAGCAGCAAATGATATTACCTGTGATGTATTTCAGTTATCTTGCAAACCTGGCCTGTTAGTGGGCCCTGAGGACAGGAGTTGATGACCACTGGATCATAGGCTTAATAATCACATGCAATGCTGAGCTGTGGTTCCCAAAGCGAGTAAAATCCTTTCTTGTATTAAGAGAGGTATGGACCGCAGAAAGAGGAATATCATTTTGCCCCTGTACAATCATTAGTAGCACCTCATCTAGAATATGTAGTTCAGTTTTGGGCTCCAGTTTACAAAAAGGATATCAGGGAACTGGAGAAAGTGCAGAGAAGGGCAGCCAAACTGATAAGAGGCATGGAGGAGCTCATCTATGGGGAAGGATTAGAGGAACTAAATTTATTCACTCTGGAGAAGAGGAGATTAAGGGGGAATATGATCAGCATGTACAAATACATAAGTGGTCCAGATAATGAACTTGGAGAAGTGTTATTTACTTTAAGGTCATCACAGAGGACAAGGGGGCACTTTATGCCTGGAGGAAAAGAGATTTAAATGCCAAATACAGCAAAGCTTCTTCACAGTAAGAGCTGTGAAAATGTGGAATAGATCCCCTCCAGAGGTGGTTCTGGTCAGCTCAGTAGACTGTTTTAAAACAGGCCTGGATTATTTCCTAAACGTACATACTGTAATATAACTGGATACTAATATTTATAGGTAAAGTTGATCTCTTGACTTTCAGGGTCTACATAGTTGGCTTTAGCGCTATAAACTTTGATCCAACCACAAATACCATTAATGAAGATCAGTCAACAGCAACTGTTGCCAGCTTCTCTGGCTCTGCTTCAACAACTTCTGCTTTTAGAACAGGTATATATATTGTAATGTATTTATAGTTAAAATGTTTCACATTTTCTATTTGTGCTATATATACTTTTTTTTCCTAAAGAACATCTTCGTCCTCCAGCCCTCTAATCCTTCCCTAACCCCTCCCTACACTGCCCCCTGCACCCTCATATTGTTTCAAAAAAATACCCTTGGAATGTAACCTAATTCCATCCATCTTCTGGCCGAGCCAGAGATGGTTTGGGTCCTTTCTCCTCATTTCCAGCTATGGTGATAGGCGGTCTTTACTGCAGCACTGATTGACACATGCTTTTTGATGTCTGGGCTCTGTTCAGTGTTGCACTACCATGAGCTTGATCTGTTGTAATGATGAACTCTGTGGGGGGTGGATCCATGAAAGCCATAAGGTATGGAGCTAAATGACATGGCCTTTCATCCAGGCCTGAAGTGGGCCTCCAAAAAATGATGAAGGAGGACATAGCCTGTGCTCGAGGACTAATTACATCTTAAATTTGGAGACAGTCTGTGCCTGAGGATACCAGAGAGTCCCATTCTCTAGACTTTAAAAACAAAAACGTTACTGTTACTGAACCTGCATCATTTTTTTATGTAGTCCACAAATACTTTAAAGCGGAAGTAAACCCTTTGATTTAAATAGTTAAAAAAAAATGGCATGCTGGAAATGCTACCTGTTACATTGACTATGCTTTCAACCAAACTGTCAAACCATCCAATGGCTGGTGTCATAACTGATCACATGTGCAGCATCATGGCAGTTGAAGATTGAACAGAGGCCAAGATGGCAGCTTCCAATGCTGAAAACGATAGGGGGGTTTACTACCACTTTAACTTACTTATACATGGAGATGTGATAGTAATACTGAATTCTTTTTCAGATCATCTAGAGATACCAGGCAATGTGCAGATTGTTCGCTCACCCTCAAGGGATGCAATGAACATCACCTTTCAAGGTTTTGAGACTCCAAATGGATCCATAGTGGCTTATGCCATCATCATGACCACAGATTTAAGTGGTAAGAACAGTTAATTTAATAGACTTATACTAACTAGAAGCATAATTGTGAAACCGAGCAAATTTATGCTTTTAAATTGTTTGACTTCTATTTTTATCATAGTTCTAACTGGCCATAAAAAGGCATTCTCTTAAAAAAGCTAGGGACCTTGTGTCCTTTGGATGTTTGATAATTGTATTTGCTAAAGAGCACACCTCAGCCACACCTCAGCCTTACTAAAAAATAACCTGTTTAAAATACACTATATTGTCAAAAGTGCCTTTACATGAACTTTAATGGCAATTCAATATTGAGTTGGCCCACCCTTTGCAGCTATAACAGCTTCAAATCTTCTGTGAAGGCTGTCCACAACAGAAATCCTTATTTAAAGGGTTTTCTTAAACATTAGTGGTTGTAAAGGCAGAAGTTTTTTTTTTACCTTCTGCATACAGCTTCCCCCACAGTCCCCATTAATTACATACCTGAGCCCGATCTCGAACCAGTGATGTGCTTGAGACCTGAGTCTCCCTCAGCTCTCTCGCTCCTCACTGGCTCAGATATAGCAGCAGGAGCTCTTGCTGCTGTCAATCAGAGCCAGGGACGAGGGAGTGGGGACAACAAACCCCGCTCTGTTTGTCCTATGGTGGGCACTCTGCGGGGAGAGGAGCCAGGAGTGCCCACAGGGGTCCCAAGAAGAGGAGGATTGAGGCTAATCTGTGCAAAATCATTGCCCAGAGCAGGTAATTATAGCATTTTTGTTATAATAATAATAATTAAAAAAACAATCTTTACAATCACTTTAAGAAATCATTTAAAGATAGATTAAAAATATAAACAACATTTTTTCAAAAAGCACGATCAAATGTTTCAACTTTACAAATGTAGCACCGACACTTTTTTCAAATTGCACGGCTATATGTAAATTTAGTTTTTTCACAGAACTGTAATGGAGTTTTGGTGTTAATTGTTTTAGGTTACACTTTGGCATCAGTTTGATTAGGCTGTATTAAGGCTCTGCCTGGTCATAGGTGAGGTGAGCACCTGTGACAGGCTGAGAACGCAGTCTGGTTGGATGCATTGGGTACCAATCTTTCCCCAGAGCCAATCAGTGGGTGCCTATGGCCCCGATGTGTATTCCGGGAAGGGGTACTTAAGATGCTGAAGTCACATGACCAGAGTTACGTCCTGGTTCCTGGTTCCTGGTTCCGGTCCTGACCGGCCCCGTGAGGGGTCTCGGTCCAGGAGTGTCTGCTGACCCCGTAAGCCTGGTCATCCTGACAAGTCCCAGAGGCCCTCATGGTCTGGGGTGGGGATCCATCCGTTTCTGAGCCTCGGAACTGGCTAGTTCGAGGCGCAGTAACTGAAGGAGGATTCTGAAG
The DNA here is from genome assembly GCA_028564925.1 of Lithobates sylvaticus. Lineage (NCBI taxonomy): Eukaryota > Metazoa > Chordata > Amphibia > Anura > Ranidae > Lithobates > Lithobates sylvaticus. The sequence continues at coordinate 206,246,447 of CM053034.1, read as the reverse complement.
TGTCCCGGCGCCCTCTCAGGATTTTGAGAGGCCTGGCAACTCGACAAGCGACCAGGGGAGGACTCTTCGGAGGAGGGCCGCGCACGAGGCTGGCTGCTCGGTAAGAGCCTGGAAGCTGAGATGTATGGACACTAGTTGAATCCGCATTTCCTACGGTATCGCCGGATCGGCTGAAAGATACTGGTACCATAGGAAAAGTTCTTAACCCATCCTACAGTTGCAACCAAGTCTGTGGCAGAGACTTCTACATGTTCACTTAACGTTTCACAACCAAGTCTGTGGCAGAGACATTGCTAATTCCGAATCACTTGTTGGCTGCTAGATCTACAAACAAGGGTTTATCCAACAGTGAATTATCCAGTTGCGAGTGGCTACTCCCTGGATCATCTAGAGAGACATTTATCTGAAATGTCAGGAGTTCTAAAGTGCCTGAGCTTTGTCACCCATACCCTCTATTCCCAACTGAGAGACTGTGTTCTGTTTCAACGTTTTATGCAAATAAAAATCCTCAAAAGGACTTTGAGTGTTAGTCTCAGCAATTACTGGGTATTAACCCTGGGAACCCCTAGACAAGAACGTCAAGCTACAAGGAGGAGGTAATCGGTAAGCCCAGAAATCCATAGCTGCTCTGCACAGGGTTATTGGCGCTACACAAAATATCATTTTAATGTTTTAATTATTTTCATTGGTCATTTATCATGCAATCCTAATTGGTCATTCTTTTTGAAACTTTTTACAGGCAACAAACCAACTAAAGGGTCTTTATCAAAGACATATAGCGATTTTAAGAATGGATTGACCAGGACTTATGTGACCTCTGTCATTGAGCCACAGAACATCCAGAAAGATGACCAGTCGAATAAGATAAGTGTCCATGTGGGAAATGGCGCTGTTTCAAGGGGATACATCAATGGACCATTGGACCCCACATTGCACTACAGGTAATAAAGTTCCTTTGATCTCCATGCAATGATATACAAATCCATAATCACATTGATCAGACTTTAGACTGAACCTACTTTAGACTGACTGGTGCTGGAAGGATTTAAAAAGATTATAATACACTTTTAAGAAGATCTCTACAACTGTGGGCGAAAGTTTGGAGAATGACACAAATATACATTTTGACAAAGTCTGCTGCCTCAGTTTTTATGATGGCAATTTCCATATACTCCAGAATGTTATGAAGAGCGATCAGATGAATTGAAATTAATTGCAAAGTTCCTCTTTGCCATGAAAATGAACTTAATCCCATAAAACAATTTCCACTTAATTTGTGAAGAAGGCTTCAGGAAACCCAAGAAAGTCAAGCAAGCACCAGGACCGTCTCCTACATTTGATTGAGCTGCGGGATCGGGGCACCACCAGTGCAGAGCTTGCTCAGGAATGGCAGCAGGCGGGTGTGAGTACATCTACACGTACAGTGAGGTGAAGACTTTTGGAGGATGGCCTGGTGTCAAGAAGGGCAGCAAAGAATTCACTTCTCTTCAGTAAAAGCATCAGGGACAGACTGATATTCTGCAAATGGCACAGGGATTGGACGGCTGAGGACTGGGGTAAAGTCATTATCTCTGATGAATCCCCTTTCCAGTTGTTTGGTGGATCCTGAAAAAACCTTGGCTGTAGAAGAAAAGTTGAGCGCTACCGGCAGTCCTGTGTCATGCCAACAGTACAGCATCCTGAGACCATTTATGTGTGGGGTTGCTTCTTAGCCAAGGGAGTGGCTCGCTCACCATTTTGCCTAAGAACACCGCCATGAATAAAGATTGGTACAAAAACTTCCTCCGAGAGCATCTTTTCTCAAACATCCAAGAACAGTTTGGTGAGGAACAATGCCTTTTCCAGCATGATGGAGCACCTTGCCATAAGGCAAAAGTGATAACTAAGTGGCTTTGGGAATAAAACATTGATTGGGTCATTGGGTCCATGGCCAGGAAACTCCCCAGACCTTAATCCCATTGAGAACTTGTGGTCAATCCTCAAGAGGCAGGTGAACAAAAAAAACCCCTCAAATTCTAACAAACTCCAAGCATTTTTTATGCAAGAACGGGCTGCCATCATTCATGATGTGGCCCAGAAGTTGATAGACAGCATGCCGGGGGGAAATTGCAGAGGTCTTGAAAAAGAAGGGTCAAAACTCCAAATATTGACTCTTTGCATAAACTTATTGTCGATAAAAGCTTTTGACACTTGCAAGCATGAAATGCTTGTAATTATACTTCAGTACACCACGGTAACATCTCACAAATAGATCTAAAAACACTGAAGCTGCAGACTTTGTGAAAATGTATATTTGTGTCTTTCTTAAAGGTTTTGGCCACGGCTGTATATAATATTTACTAGTGAATGAATGATTTGTATGCGAACTGAATCACCTCAAGGCGCTTGGTCTGTCCTGTGTTGTTCTGCTTATTAGAAGAGGTGGGTCTTGAGTTTTTTTATGAAGGCCTGATGGTTTTCTTCCATGTTGGTGGGTAGAGCGTTCCATAGCCGAGGTCCTTGGACTGCGAATCTTCGTTCTCCCTTAGATTTGTAGCGGGACTAGTGATGAGCAAAATTGTGAGTTTTCACATTGGTGACATTTCAGCAACAATTGGGTTATTTTATTAAGCAACATAGACATGTGATCCTCAAATGAGTGATAACATGGTGATCATATGGCTTTGTTTATCAAAGGCTGGGCATTTGGTGTTATGACTAGGGTTAGCTTTGTTTACCAGAAAAACCATTAATCTCAATGTCAGAATTGGTATAGTGATCACATGGCTTTCCTAGAAAACAAATCTATGTTGTTGGTATGCCTGTAAGCCAGGGGTCTCAAACTGGCGGCCCTCCAGCTGTTGAGAAACTACAAGTCCCATCATGTCTCTGCCTGTGGGAGTCATGCTTGTAACTGTCCGCCTTGCAATGCCTCATGGGACTTGTAGTTTTGCAACAGCTGGAGGGCCGCCAGTTTGAGACCCCTGCTAAGCAGTCTACATGGCGAAACATCAGTTAATGTAGATGAAATTGCAGTTGAAATTGTTACATTTGCTTCAAAATCATTCCTCCCAAATAATATGATGGATGCTGATCTCTTGACTTTCAGGGTCTACCTAGTAGGCTTTTCTGCTATAAACTTTGATCCTGCCACAGATACTATTAATGAAGAACAATCAACAGCAACTGTTACCAGCTTCTCTGGGTCTGCTTCAACAACTACTATATTTGGAACAGGTATTTACACATTGAAATGTATTTAGAATTTACGTTTCACTTTTTTTATTTGTTCTATACATTCTTTAGTGTATAATTTATATCTTAAAGAACATCTTTAGCCCCCAGCCCCCTAGTTTTTCTTCTCTCCCTTCCTAAACCCCTACTTCTCACCCACACCTCTATGTAAAGAAACAATCCTAAATAATCTAATTCCATCAATCTTTTGGCCAGTCCATTAATGCTTCACTTGGGATTCATGGGATCCTTTCTCCTCCTGTCCATCCATGGTCGCAGTACCATAAGATCAGGTCTCTGTATTGATGATCCCCCAAAGAGTGTATCAATGATGCCTTAGCTCAGAGGAAAGGTTTAATGATGCGAGCTGTCAACAAAATCTGAAGTAGGCATCCACCGTTTGTGAAGGAGGACACAACTTGTCTTTTTGGACTACTTACAACTAGTGTGGAGAGTACAAATATACCTGAAGGCCCCTATCACCACATCTATGTACAGTAGTATGTTTTTTCTACTATTACATTTTCATATATAATGTATTTTAGGTTATTGTATCTTCTTGGAAAGTATTCTTTGGAGTATTCTTTGGGCTTTAATGAATTACGTACTTTAAGCACATACAGCTACCCTGCTTCCCCGAAATTAAGACCTAACGTGATTGTCGGTGATGGCTGCAATATAAGCCCTACCCCCCAAATAAGCCCTACCCTGTTTCCCCCGAAAATAAGCCCTACCCTGAAAATAAGACCTACAAGGACTTTAACTAGGGCTTATTTGGGGGGTAGGGCTTATATTGCAGCCATCACCGACAACCACGCTAGGTCTTATTTTCAGGGAAACAGGGTATATGTCCATCTAAAACGATGCTGTGCACATGGTGATGATGCTGCTATATGATATTTACCTATAGAACAATTAGCATTGCCATTCTAATAAGTAGAAAATCAGGTATATACTGACAGAATCCGAAGCTAATATCAAAAATAATACAGGTGAGATAAACAAAAATTGCAATAATACTTGAGGTGATTGTAGCCGTATTAGTGCAATTGTAACAGAGAAAATTGAGTACTGTCCGTGATACTTTTTATATTTGCACTAACATATAATTTTTCATGGACGAGCTTTCGGGGTGTGTGAGACCTTCTGCTTAAACCTTGAAGAAGGGGACACACCCCGAAAGCTCGTCCATGAAAAATGATATGTTAGTGCAAATAAAAAAAGTATCACGGACAGTACTCAATAATACTTCTAGTAATAGAATGAATCATACATGTACCGTATATACTCGAGTATAGGTCGTCCCGAATATAAGCCGAGGCCCCCAATTTACCACAAAAAAACTGGGAAAACTTATTGACCCGTGTATAAGCTGAGGGTGAGAAATGCAGCAGCTACTGTAAGTGGAAAAGGGGGTAAACAGTGCCCATTTGCAGCTACACCTCCCTGTGTCTATTGCATGCCTCCTTGTGTCCTGTGCATGCCTACCTGTGCAAATCTGCCTGTCTCCCTGTGTCCTGTGTCTACCTCCCTGTGTCCATTGCAGCCTCCCTGTATGCTATGTCTACCTCCCTGTGTCCATTGCAGCCTCCCTGTGTGCTGTGTCTACCTCCCTGTGTCCATTGCAGCCTACCTGTGTCCTCTGCATGCCTCCGTCTGCCGCTCTGCAGCCCTCTGTCTGCCGCTCTGCAGCCCTCTGTCTGCCGCTCTTCAGCCCTCCGTCTGCCGCTCTTCAGCCCTCCGTCTGCCGCTCTTCAGCCACCATTGCACTGATCAGCGTGTATGGCGGCCATTGCAGTGTTCAAAAGCCGCGCCTCCTTTTCGTCTGTGATAGGCAGAACACTCAATTTCCCAGCAGTCAGTGTTCAGCCTATCACGGACATCCACTCATCCTCATACCACAGATGATAATGAGAGGATGTCCGTGATAGGCTAAACACTGACTGCTGGGAAATTGATTGTTCTGCCTATCACAGATGGAGAGGAGGCGCGGCTTTTGAACAGTGGAAGCGCCGCCGTATGTTTTTATCACATGCTGGCCGCCGCCTGTCTGCATGACACGCTGATCATGTAGGCAGACGGCGGTAACTCGAGTATAAGCCGAGGGGGCACTTTCAGCCTAAAAAAAAGGGCTGAAAATCTCGGCTTATACTCGAGTATATACAGTATTTTTTTTTTTTCATTTAGCCCACATTTACACTTTAACTTACCTGTAAATGGAGATGTGATACTGATACTATTTTTTTTTTCAGATCCTGCAGAGATACCAGGCAGCATGCAGATTGTTCACTCCTCCTCAAGGGATGTTATGAACATCACCTTCCAAAATTTTGAGACTCCAAATGGACCCATAGTGGCTTATGCCATCATCATGACAACTGATTTAAGTGGTAGGAACAGTAAGCTTTATAGAATTATACTAACTATTGGCATAACTGCTAAACTCAATGAATGTGGGGAATAGGGCGCACTGGATAACAAGGAGACTGTAACAAACAGTACATGACTGGCTCTTGAAATGTGATTAATGCACCACAGCAGCACTTCAGAAGAGGGACGCACACTCTATAGGAAAAACAAAGCAAAACAAAGAGTAGAAGGCGCTTCTAAGTACAGTAATAAAATACTTTCATGACAAGGAAGGGGTTAAAAACACTAATGCCACGTACACATGACCATTTTTTCCGTCGGAATAAACTCTAAAGGTTTTCGGACGGTGTTCCGCTGAAACTGTCTTGCCTACACACGATCACACCAAAGTCCGACCGCCTAGAACGCGGTGACGTACAACACGTACGGCGTGACTAGAAAAAGGAAGTTCAATAGCCAGTAGCCAATAGCTGCCGTCTCGTACTTGCTTCAGAGCATGCGCCGTTTTAGGTCCGTCGGAACAGCATACAGACGAGCGGTTTTCCCGATAGGGATTGACTCCGTCGGAAATATTTAAAACATGTTCTATTTCTATGTCCGTCAGAATTTAAAAAAAAAAAAAAAGTCGGATGAGAACCACACACGAACGGAATATCCGATGAAAAGATTCCGTCTGACTTTTTCTGCCGGAAAGTCCGACCGTGTGTACGGAAGTAAAAACAGGCATATCAATGAATCCATAACGAATGCCTCCTGGAAGTGAAGACAGCTGCAGGTGGAAGTTCCAGCTGACCAGTGGTGGGAAACACTGAGTCTCTGATCCGTGCTGTCAGGGCCAGCATGAAATACAGGAAACTGAAAGTGATGTCAGAGTGGGCAGGACACGTTTCGGAGCATGCTCAGTTGTTCCTTCTTCAAATTAAGTGGATTCATTGATGTGCCTGTTTTTCACTTCCATCTTGTAATGCCGCATACACACGATTGGAATTCCGGCCGGAAAATGCAACCGTGTGTAAGCTTCATCAGAATTTAGCTGTCCGAATTTCCCCCAGCCAAAAATTGATAGCATGTTCTCAATTTTCCCAACGGAAAAACTTTCTATCGGAAATTCCGATCGTGTGTATGCAATTCCGACACGCCAAAAATCACGCATGCTCAGATTCAACTACGAGACGGAAGCTATTGGCTACTGGCTATTGAACTTCCTTTTTCTAGTGCCGTCGTACGCGTTCTAAACTATCGGAATTTGGTGTGGTCGTGTGTAGGCAAGACAGCTTGAGCGGAATTCCGTCGGAATTCCGTCGGAATTCCGTCGGGAAAACCATCAGAGCTTTTTCCAACGAGAATTCCGATCGTGTGTACGCGGCATAAGTGTTTTTAACCCTTCCTTGTCATTAAAGTGTATAATTACTGCACTTAGAAACGCCTTCTTCTCTGCTTCGTTATAACTGCTAAACTGAGCATCATTTAAACTGAATAGTCTTCCATTTTTTTAAAGAAAAAGTTGTTGTAGTCTATTTTGCTTTAACTGTAGTGGAGCTGTGATATGAACCACTCAAAGAGTTCATTGTTTTCAATGAGTCAGTTGACGTGTAGACTTTGTGATCAATACAGCACAACCATTGTGTGACTATATAGAGCAGAAAGCAGATCCAGAATATTAGACATTATTGATTCGTAACGATTCATACATTCGTAAGTCGTCGGTGTTCGGATTAGTAACGATTCGTACATTCGTAAGTCGTCAGTGTTCGAATTCGTAACGATTCGTAACATTCGTAGATTCGTAATCGGAGCATAATTCATAATTTTATGTAATGTGTATGCTATTATTACATTTTAAAAATTTACGAATCCCAAAAAAAAGTTACGCATCGAAAAAAAAAAGTTACGAATCGAAAAAAAAGTTACGAATGTACGAATTTTTCTGTTCAATAGAGACACAGAAAACTACAAATCGAAAAAAAAAAAAAAAAAAAAGTTCCGAATCGAAAAAAAAAGTTACGAATCGAAAAAAAAAAAGTTACGAATCGAAAAAAAAGTTACGAATGTACGAAATTTTTTTGTTCAATCCATTCGAAGTACGTTTAGCAGCACCATTGTGAGGGACACGGAAAATTACCAATTCAAAAAAAATAAAAAAGTTACAAATGTATGAATTTTTTCGTTCGTTTTCGTTTTTCGGATTTTCTTCATTAGTACATTTGTTGTTTCTAATTTGTTTTTTTCGGATTTTCGTTGTTTTTCGGATTCGTACGATTTGAATGATTCGTTAATCGGATTCGTACGATTTGAACGATTCCTTATTCGGATTCGTATGATTACGAAAACGAACGAACGAAAATAACGAAAAAAAAAAACGAAAAACGAAACGAACTGCACATGTCTACAGAATATGTAATGAGCTAACATGACTTCCTTCATAATTAAAAATGATGCCTAGAAACATGACTTGATAACATTATTTAAACAAGGCAAATCCTTTATTTAAAGGGATGCTTAAAACATTAAGCATTCTCTTCAAAATTAAAATAAAATAAATAATAAAACGAAGATGAATCTATCAAATATAGAAAATATTTTGGCAATAAAAGTATCTTCTTTGGTCATTTGTCATGCTATACCATTATTATTATTTTTTTTTTTAAATTGCAGGCAGCAAACCAGCTAAAGGGTCTTTATCAAAAACATATAATGATTTCAAGAATGGATTGACCAGCACTTATGTGAGCTCTGTCATTGAGCAGCAAAATATCCCGAACACCGACCAAGTGAATAAGATAAGTGTCCATGTGGGAGATGGAACTGTTTCAAGGGGATACGTCAATGGACCACTGGACCCCAAATTGCACTACAGGTAATGGAGTTGCTTTGACGCCCATCCAACGAGATGTGTTGCGAGTGTGAGCTTTCAGCAGCAATTGGGTTATTTTAGCAAAATTTTACAACATAGGCAGTGATAACATGATGATCACGTGGCTTTTCTATTAAAGGGTTGGCACAGGCAACTATTGTGGCTAGGGTTGGCTTTATTTTTCAACAATGCCATTGATCTCAATGTCAGCACTGGGATGGTGATCACATGATTTTCTTAGAAAAAAATCCATGTTTTTTTTTTCGTATTCTCCAAACGGTGGACCGGGGGCCGGATGAGGACCTTTGCTTGCTTTTATCTGGTTCTTGGGGCATTATTCCCCTCACTGTCAGCCACAGTGAGGCATATTCCCTGCCACTGACAACGGGGCACTCTTTCTTGGCACTGGGCACTACTCCACTTACGACACCAATGAGGGGGCACTATTCCTCCCACTGACACTAAATGATGGGGCACTATTCCTCCCACTGACACTAAATGATGGGGCACTATTTGTTCCACTGACACCAATGATGGGGCACTATTCCTCTTACTGACACCAATGATGGGGCACTATTCCACTTACTGACACCAATCATGGGGCATTAAACCTCACACTGACACCAATGATGGAGCATTAATCCTCCCACTGATACCAATGATGGGGCACTATTTTCCCCCCTAATACTAAAGAGGGGGACACTGTTTACTTCCAGTGGCACCAGGACATTTACTTTATCTCCTGGCCACAGTCCGCCCCCCCTACAGTTTGAAGGACAGTAAACTGGCCCTTTGTTTAGAAAGTATGGAGACCCTTGCTCTAAGCAATTTGCATAGTGAAACATAAGGAGAATGTTGATGAAATGTCAGTGAAATTGTTACATTTTCTGCTAAATCCTTCCTTTCCAAATCTCTCTTGACTTTTAGGGTCTACCTAGTAGGCTTTACCGATATAAACTATGATCCAGCCACAGGCACTATCAATGAAGATCAGTCAACAGCAGCTGTTACCAGCTTTTCTGGTTCTACTTCAACAACTTCTACTTTTAGAACAGGTATGCATTGTAATGTATTTACAGTTTACATTCTTCACATTTTCTTTTTGTGCTCTACATTCTTTAGTTTATCACTGATATCTTTAAGAACATCTGCAGCCTCCAGCCCCCCCAAGTCTATTCCTAACCCCTACCTAAACCTTTCCCAGGAAGCTGAACCTTGTTTCAAAATAAAATACCCTGGGAATGTACCCTAATTCCATCTGTCTTCTGGACTATCCGGTGGTGGTTTGAGTGCTTGCTTCTCCTTCCAGCTATGGTGAAGGGTGGTCCTGACTCCTGACTGGCACTAATTGTCACTTATGTTCTTTGTTTATCAATTATATCCTAAAGAATAGCTGCCGCCTCTCGTCTCCCAGACCTTCTTTAATCCTCTAGACCCTTCCCCTGCTCCCACACCATGTTTAGAAATAAAATTACCTCAAATGTACCCTGATTCCATTTGTCTTCTGGCCAGTCCAGTGATGGTTTGGGCCCTTTCTTCTTCTGCCTGGCCATGGTGATGAGTTATTCTTATGGCAGCACTTGCATAATGATGTGTGAGTTCTATTCAATATTGCAGTACCATGAGCTTGGGCTGTTGTAATGATGCACCCCCAAGAGGTGGATCCATGAAAGCCTTTTCTCAGATATAAGAGATTGAATGACAAGGCCTTTCATCCAGGCCTGAAGTGGGCATCTCTAAATGATGGAGGACACAACCAGTCCTCTAGGACTAATGCTGGCTATCGCAGTAAGAGGCATTGGAAGGCTAAAGCAGATAACAACAAAACCTGGGGAATGCCCAGGAAAAAACCAAGCCTACTTACCACCAGCTCGCAGACAACCAAATTGACCTGTCTAACAGTATGCGTTAAAAACAGGGGTTTAGTCCGCACGCATTTGCAAACGCATGCGTAAGCCACAGAGCCTCGTCAAGGCACCCTGATATCTGTGGTCCTAACACTAAACTAAGAGTGTCCCCACAGTGGAGGCACATGCATTCTAATGGGTAGATGAGGGCAGGTGGACTGAAGGGGAGCCACCCCTTCTTAAAAGGTACAGGAGCACACCAAACGCCCAGCAGATTGCACAATGGCTGCAAAGGTGTTGGTGCGTTGCTGGACCAATACAAACACTATGTGTTAACAAAAACGTGTCCACCGCCCCCATCTACAGCTGGCTATCGCAGTAAGAGGCATTGGAAGGCTAAAGCAGATAACAACAAAACCTGGGGAATGCCCAGGAAAAAACCAAGCCTACTTACCACCAGCTCGCAGACAACCAAATTGACCTGTCTAACAGTATGCGTTAAAAAAAGGGGTTTAGTCCGCACGCATTTGCAAACGCATGCGTAAGCCACAGAGCCTCGTCAAGGCACCCTGATATCTGTGGTCCTAACACTAAACTAAGAGTGTCCCCACAGTGGAGGCACATGCATTCTAATGGGTAGATGAGGGCAGGTGGACTGAAGGGGAGCCACCCCTTCTTAAAGGTACAGGAGCACACCAAACGCCCAGCAGATTGCACAATGGCTGCAAAGGTGTTGGTGCGTTGCTGGACCAATACAAACACTATGTGTTAACAAAAACGTGTCCACCGCCCCCATCTACAGCTGGCTATCGCAGTAAGAGGCATTGGAAGGCTAAAGCAGATAACAACAAAACCTGGGGAATGCCCAGGAAAAAACCAAGCCTACTTACCACCAGCTCGCAGACAACCAAATTGACCTGTCTAACAGTATGCGTTAAAAAAAGGGGTTTAGTCCGCACGCATTTGCAAACGCATGCGTAAGCCACAGAGCCTCGTCAAGGCACCCTGATATCTGTGGTCCTAACACTAAACTAAGAGTGTCCCCACAGTGGAGGCACATGCATTCTAATGGGTAGATGAGGGCAGGTGGACTGAAGGGGAGCCACCCCTTCTTAAAGGTACAGGAGCACACCAAACGCCCAGCAGATTGCACAATGGCTGCAAAGGTGTTGGTGCGTTGCTGGACCAATACAAACACTATGTGTTAACAAAAACGTGTCCACCGCCCCCATCTACAGCTGGCTATCGCAGTAAGAGGCATTGGAAGGCTAAAGCAGATAACAACAAAACCTGGGGAATGCCCAGGAAAAAACCAAGCCTACTTACCACCAGCTCGCAGACAACCAAATTGACCTGTCTAACAGTATGCGTTAAAAACAGGGTTTAGTCCGCACGCATTTGCAAACGCATGCGTAAGCCACAGAGCCTCGTCAAGGCACCCTGATATCTGTGGTCCTAACACTAAACTAAGAGTGTCCCCACAGTGGAGGCACATGCATTCTAATGGGTAGATGAGGGCAGGTGGACTGAAGGGGAGCCACGCACCAACACCTTTGCAGCCATTGTGCAATCTGCTGGGCGTTTGGTGTGCTCCTGTACCTTTAAGAAGGGGTGGCTCCCCTTCAGTCCACCTGCCCTCATCTACCCATTAGAATGCATGTGCCTCCACTGTGGGGACACTCTTAGTTTAGTGTTAGGACCACAGATATCAGGGTGCCTTGACGAGGCTCTGTGGCTTACGCATGCGTTTGCAAATGCGTGCGGACTAAACCCCTGTTTTTAACGCATACTGTTAGACAGGTCAATTTGGTTGTCTGCGAGCTGGTGGTAAGTAGGCTTGGTTTTTTCCTGGGCATTCCCCAGGTTTTGTTGTTATCTCTAGGACTAATGACAGTTTAAATATGGAGGCAGTTGAAGTCTGAGCATACCAGAGAGCCCCAGGCCCCAGACTCAAAAACAAAAACTGTATTGACATGTGCATTCGTTTTCGTCCGAATGCATTTTCGTCCGAATTTCAGGTGTTTTCGTTATCGTTTTAACAAACGATAACAAAAGTGCAGAATCCGAAAAACGAAACATCCGGCATAAACAAATGCTTTATTTTCGTTTTCGTTGTGACAACAGTTCGATATAGATAGGAGATTCGACATGACGCTAACAATAACAACCTGTGTCTATCGAACTTGTGATCGAATGTGCCTAACCTTTAACTCTATTAGTCCAGGATTATTCGACATAGAGAGAAAAGATTTGACGTAGAGAGAAAAGATTCGACATAGAGAGAAAAGATTCAACATAGAGAGAAAAGATTTGACATAGAGAGAAAAGATTCAACATAGAGAGAAAAGATTTGACATAGAGAGAAAAGATCGCTGCTGGATTTGGGTGGGGGAAGTAAAATAAAAATAATGATGATGATGAATGTTATTGGCTGATTGTAACCAAAGAGGAGGAGCAGTAAAATAGCTAGAACTAAGTACACACGTACAGCAGACTTACTTTCACTTACAATTGCTAGCAGCGAGAGACACACACACTGAATCATTTCAGAAGACAGTCAATCTTAGTTGGTCCGTTTGTCAGAGAACCTGAATTATTTAGCAATTAAGCATAAGCACAGCAGCAGAACAATAGTGAAGCAAGCTACAGTTCAACTTAACTTTTTCATAATAATCTGCTGCTATTGTGTTAGTGTTGCTAGTGTTGTGGGGGGGGGGGATTTATTATTATAGATTCTATATTATATATTGAGATTCTATATAGATTCTATATACACATCTTGTTACCTGTCTGATCAGTGATCACTATAACCAGTCCATTTTCTGTTTGAACTATCTACATTCAACATGAACGACAAAGATTCGACAAAGCAGCGAAAAACATACAAACGTCGAATGTTTGGCTTATGGTGTCTGTCGAAAGTTCTAAGAAGTTTCGACGGAGCAGCTAAACTATACAGAGTCATACAGTTTAGCTGCTCCGTCGAATCTTCTTTGAACATTCGACAGACACCATAAGCCGTCAATGACAGATTCGACCTTAATTAATTTGGTTTTTCGGACGAATGCAATTTGTAACGAAAAACTAAATAAATAAAAAAAACGAATTTTGGGAGTAACTAAATAAAACATTTTTCGGACTAAAACGAAATTCCGAAACGAAATATTTCAGTGTGCACATGTCTAAATCTTACTGCTACTTACAAACTGAATCAAATATGCTATTTTTCCATTTAGCCCACATTTTCAAATTAACCTACCTGTAAATGGAGATGTAATACCTATTACTGAATTACTTTTCAGAACCTGTGGAAATACCAGGCAATGTGCAGATTGTTCGCTCACCCTCGAGGGATGCTATGAACATCACCTTCCAAAGTTTTGAGACCCCAAATGGACCCATAGTGGCTTATGCCATCATCATGACAACTGATTTAAGTGGTAGGAACAGCAAACATAATAGAATTATACTAACTAGTCGCATAACTATCAAACTGAGCATCATTTATACCGACTAGTATTGCCTTGTCTGAAGAAAAAGTTTGCCCTACTCTAATTTGCTTTAACTTTAGTTAAGATGTGCATTGGATTCAAAGAGTTGATCATTTCATAGACGTGCATTGTGAGAAGAACTACCCTGTTTCCCCGAAAATAAGACCTAGAGTGATTGTCGGTGATGGCTGAAATATAAGCCCTACCCCCCAAATAAGCCCTAGTTAAAGTCCTTGTAGGGCTTATTTTCAGGGTAGGGCTTATTTTTGGGGAAACAGGGTAGGGCTTATTTGGGGGGTAAGGCTTATATTGCAGCCATCACCGTCAATCACGCTAGGTCTTATTTTCGGGGAAACAGGGTAGTAAAGAACAACTATTGTGTGACATTGCAGAGCAGAAAGCAGATCTAGAATATGTAATAAACTAAAATGTCTTTCTTCATGTACAGCTATTATTACAAATTAGGACTAGAAAACACATATTGGTAGCATCTCATTATAATGTGGCTAGGTGACAAGGCTAAATCAGGCACCACATCCCTGGAATAGTATTCAAAGAGCAGAGATATTTGATGGGATTTAAACGGTGCCAAGAGACAGTAGAGAAACAATTGATAATATAAACAGCAATAAATGAATATAAATACAATTCATAAATTTAAATCACTAAGTCCATATAAGTCCATATAAGTGAAATAGCATTGTGAATAATTAACCCATGAGAGAAAAAAACAAAAACAAAAAACAGTCCAAACAGGTGAAATTAAATCACAAATGTTTAGGTAGAAATTAATGTTGAAATTGAAGATATATTCGACCTCTGAAGGATAGGCCACCATCCAGTAAGAAATCACCATAAATTGTGAATCCACCACCGATTAAAACAATTAGATACTCTTATCGGACTCAGTGGACCCAATGCCAGCAGAGTCAAACAGACATGGAACTGGGAACATGGTCACTTTCAGGAAACAACATGTGAGGTCAGCATCTGAAACTTGTCACCGGACCCAATCATGGACTCCACCATTCATAAAAGAAAAAGGCCACCACATAGTGTAAAACCATCAACTATGGGTTTTATTGTAAAAGTTAGAACACTTACATCAATGATGATTTAAACAGGTGAGATAAGGTATATGATCACAAATACATCCAAGAAGCACAGTGACATGGAGCTAGTTCGTTTTCATTCAATAGAACATCATCTGGGGAGTTCCATGCCTGTTTGACTCTGTGCCACTGGCATTGGGTCCACTGAGTCCAGTAAGAGTATCCAATTCTTTTCATCGGTGGTGGATTCACAATTTATGGTGATTTCTTACTGGATGGTGGCCTATCCTTCAGAGGGCGAATATATCTTAAATTTTAACATTGATTTCTACCTAAACACTTGTGATTTCATGTTTGCAGCTTTTCCTAATCTGGTGAGTAGCGCAGTGCACATTTTGAGATTTAGATGAATTGGTATTATAAAACTTCATAGTTTAAACATGATTAAATTCAACCAAATAAAATCTAACATATGCCAGTTATATGATCAATGGTGTGTTTTACATGAACAGTAATAACGGGGTATCTGTTCTGACATGTTTCGCCGATTAGGGCTTCTTCAGGGGATTTGAAGAACACTACTGATATGAAAGCCAATTAACCACCAATGGTCACCAACCAGGTTGTCTGCACAGTATGGGGAAGAGGGCGCCATGTGGCTCCAGCCACGAGGATGACCTACATAATGTAACATCATGATCCAGTTTGCCTACACCTGGTATCGGTATTGGTTATAAAGTCGGACGTTCTTGATTAAACTCTTTACAAACTACACATTGACTTGGTCTTGGTGTGTCTCCTGTGGCCACACTCCGCCCTCTTCCCCATACTGTGCAGACAGCCTGGTTGGTGACCATTGGGGGTTAATTGGCTTTCCTATCAGCAATGGTCTTCAAGTCCCCTGAAGAAGCCCTAATCAGTGAAACATGTCGGGAACTGATACCACGTTATTACTGTTTATGTGAAAAACACCATTGATCATATAACTGATCATATAACTGGCATATGTTAGATTTTAATTGGGTGATTTTAATCATGTATAAATAAACTATGAAGTTTTATATTATCAATTGTCTCTTGGCACCGTTAAAATCCCATCACATATTGGTAACAGCATTTAAAAAAAAAATGTTTACAGGTATGCACCAAACATTAGGTATTCCTTTTAAAATAAGACAGCTTTTTTCAAAAAAAAAAGAAAATGAGAGAGGTTAAATTATCAAATATCGAAAATATTTTGGTGTTGTAAGTATTTTTATTGGTCAATTGTAATGAAATCCCATTGGTCATTCTTTTTTTTTTATCTTACAGGAAACAAACCAACTCAGGGGTCTTTAGCAAAAACATATAATGATTTCAGGTATGGGTTGACCAGGACTTATGTGACCTCTGTCATTGAGCAGCAGAATATCCAAAACAGTGACCAATCGAATAAGATAAATGTCCATGTGGGAGATGGCTCTGTTTCAAGGGGATACTTCAATGGACCATTGGACCCTGCATTACACTACAGGTAAGTTGCTTTGACATGCATCCAACAAGATGTGTTGTAAATGTGAATTTTCACCTTGGTGAAGAATCAGCAACAATTTATTATTTTAACAAAATTTTACAACCTTGGCATGTGATCCTCAAGTCAGTGATGAGATGGTGATCATGTGGCTTTTTTATTAAAGGGTTGGCACTAGGGTAATTCGTATGGTTAGGGTTGTCTTTGTTTATTAACAAAGCTAGTAATCTCAATGTCAGCACTTGGATGGTGATCACATGGCTTTCCTAGTAGAAAAATCCATATTTTCTTTTTTTGTATCACTCCAAGCTGCTGTATGATGAAGCATGGGGATATTGTTGATGAAATGCCAGTGAAATTAAAACAAATCTATAATTGAGAGCATGATTAGAGATCAATTAATCCATAATGTGTTTAGATTATTGTACCAACATCCCTTAGATAGTAAATGTTAAAGAGAATAGAGATATGGGATTTTATGGGTACCTTATGAGAATGTTGATTGGGTTAGATACTCTGATACACAGATTTGTATTTAAAGACATAATTTTATTTGACAAAAAAGAAAAAAGTAAAAAATGAACAGACATGCAAATATCTACAGTACAGGATATATACACCTATTCCTATAGTAAACATAGATAATGCAATATTCATTGGTATGTGGTCATGTGTTCAATGGACTTCTACATGTTTCGCCTGTAAAGGCTTCATCAGGAAAGTTGACATGATCACAGAAAGTTAAAATTTTCAGAAAGTGGTTTCTTTCAAATATCGAACCTCTCATATCGGGTCCAGTGCCAAAAATTCTCAAAAGGATGTCATGGGGTACTGGCCCAACACTAAAAGCAACAAATCCTACTGAGATGATGGGTAAATCGTAGGGAGGAAGATATGGAACTCGGTAAGATACAAAGATCGAGATTTCATAAGGATCATATACCACGTTAGAGTGTCCTTAATAGTAAAGTTGTAATACTGTCTGGGAGCTCGGAAGGATGAATTGTATGCACCTGCCCAATATCTCTATTATTGTATCTTGTCAAAACAAGAGGGGAAGATCAGGCATTGTAACGTCTAGATATAAAGATTAGACTTGTTTCCACAAGGCTTGGTCCTAATACAGGCCAAAGACGAAGGAAAGAGAGGGAAGGGGGGACCCGCCAAGTGCCCACCTCGTTGTTGCATTTAGAGATGTCTCCGAGCTATGTTTTTGGTATGCCTGTAAGCAGCCTGCATGGTGAAACATCAGTCAATGTTGATTCAATTTCTGTAAAATTTTACATTTGCTGCAAAATCATTCGTCCTAAATAATAAGATGGACATCAATCTCTTGACTTTCAGGGCCTACGTAGTAGGCTTTACTGCGATAAACTATGATCCAGCCACAGACATTATCAATGAAGATCAGTCAATAGCAGCTGTTACCAGCTTCTCTATTTCTACATCAACAACTACTACAGGTATATACGTAATTGTAATGAATTTACAGTTAGCATATTTAACATTTTCTATTTCTCCTTTAGTTTATCATTTATCTTAAAAAACATCTGCAACATCCTTCCTATCAGGAGAGCGGCGCCGGACGGACGGCCCGCTCTCTAGTGCGCATGCGCGGGGGCTCGGCGCTCCGGCGCATGCGCACTCGCGGCTCGGCGGTTCGGCGCCGGCGCATGCGCACTAGCGCCCACCTGGCGGCGGTGACGCGCAATTAGCGTCACTCGGGCGCCTATTTAAAGCGCCCTGACGCACAGGCACCTTGCTGGTCTGTCTCTCCAGCTAAGTGCCTGTGCGTCCTGTGTTACTGCAGATCCCTGACTTGAACTTACTGTTGCCAACCCGGATTGCCTGACTTCTCCTGATAATCTCCTGTGTTTGACCCCCTGGCTTGCCTTACGGACTTCCTTGATAATCTCCTGTGTTTGACCCCCTGGCTTGCCTTACGGACTTCCTTGATAATCTCCTGTGTTTGACCCCCTGGCTTGCCTTACGGACTCCCTTGATATCTCCTGTGCTTGACCCCCTGGCTTGCCTACGGACTTCCTTGATTTCTCCCGTGGTTGACCCTCTGGCTTGTCCACCTGACCTCTACCAGATTCCCCAGTGTCAGCACCCCAGCCGGGCGTTTGGTCCTTGCCTCCCTACCCTGCCATCTGCCGGCCACCCGGGCCAGGTCTCCATCACCTCCAGGTGCCCCGTCAGTTCCTGCTTACATATCGGAGGTGGCCTGTGCCTCCTGGTGCCGTTCGCTCCCTGTTCCATCTCCAGGGGCTTCCTGCGCCGGGTCGCAAGGGTGAACCGCTCTCGGCATCTCGGCCTCGGTAAGTACAGCTCTGACAGTACAGACCAGCCATGTCCGAGGCCGACAGAGCGTGTTCTCCCCTTGAGATCCTGTGCCAGCAGATGGCAGCACTTACTGAGGCTGTCCAAAAGCTGCAAGTGGGGTACACCCAAATAGACAGCCGCTTGCAACAACTGACCGGGCCGTCTCTCCCCACAGCGGGTAACCTTGCCGCACCCAGTGGGCTACCCCCATCTGCAGCACCTACGAACCCCACAGTAGTCATGGCCACTCCGGAACCCAGGGTCCCTATACCGGAACGGTTCACTGGTGATCGCAAAAAGTTCAGAGCATTCAAGAACGCCTGCTCCCTGTACCTAGCCCTCCAACCCAGAACCTTCTCTTCCGAAGTGGTGAAAGTGGGGTTCATTATTTCTCTGCTGGCTGAAGAACCCCAGGCCTGGGCCCATAGCCTAATGGAGCAAAGGAGCCCTATACTGAACGCTGTGGACACCTTCTTTGAAAGCATGGGCCAGCTCTACGATGACCCTCAAAAGGGGGCCACGGCTGAGACCACCCTACATAACCTTTCTCAAGGCCGGAGGCCGGTTGAGGACTATACAGCGGAATTCCGAAAATGGTCAGCCGACACCGGCTGGAACGAGCCAGCCCTCAAGTACCAATTCCGCCAAGGGCTATCTGACACCCTTAAGGACGAGCTTGCCCGGATTGACGTCCCGGACGCCTTAGAGGATCTCATACAAGCCGTCACCAAAATTGACCGGCGCTTACGGGAACGTCGTGCTGAACGCTTTCAGACCTCTCGCCCCAGTTGGATGCCACCCAAACCAGGTCCTGGTCCTGCCCAATCCTCTTTCCACGCTCCACCTGGGAACACCTCCGGAGTCGAGCCCATGCAGCTAGGTCTTGTCCGCGCTCCTCTGACCCCAGAAGAGCGTTTACGTAGGCGACAAGGCAACTTGTGCCTTTACTGCGGAAGCTCCGGTCACTTCCTCCGGTCCTGCCCCATTAGACCCAGTAAGTTCTCACATATCCCTAATTTCAGCCTCCAAGTCTCCGGATTCTCCCAAACTTACATTGTCCTTTTTATCTCTCTACAGTTGACGGAAAGGGCGGTCCGCCTCCCGGCCATAATTGATTCTGGGGCCTGCAGCTGCTTCTTGGATTCTGCCCTTGCCGCCAGGCTTCAGCTTCCCCTTGTCCCCAAGAAGCAATGCCTACAGGTTCACCTAGCCGATGGTTCCCTGCCCCGTTCCGGCTTAATTACTCACGAGTCTGGCCTCATCTCGGTTACTACCGATTCGGGTCATCAAGAGCTCCTTTGTCTGGATGTTATTCCTTCTCCCATGTTCCCCATTATCTTGGGGCTCCCCTGGCTACAAACGCATGAACCCCTCATTAACTGGCGGACGAAGGAGGTCTCCTTCCCCTCTCACTACTGCACCCAGAACTGCCTTGCTCTCCGCCCTGCTACTTGTTCAGCTCTAGTACCAGTGCCCGAGCACCTAGAACACGTCCCACCAGTCTACCTCGAGTTCAAGGACGTCTTTGACAAACAGCAGGCCGACTGCCTACCACCTCACCGGCCCTACGATTGCCCCATAGACCTCTTACCCGGGGCCGCGGTTCCTTTCGGCCGTATCTTTCCCCTATCTGAAACCGAGTTGAAGACTCTTAAGGCCTACATCGACGAAAACTTAGCCAAGGGATTCATCCGTCCCTCCTCTTCACCGGCTGGTGCTGGTATTTTCTTTGTCGAAAAAAAAGATGGCTCACTGAGGCCCTGTGTCGATTACCGGGAGATTAACAAGATCACTATTAAAAATCGGTACCCGCTTCCTCTCATTCCTGAATTGTTCCAACGCTTCCGGTCAGCACGGGTCTTCTCCAAACTTGACCTCCGTGGGGCTTACAACCTTATAAGGATCAGAGCGGGTGATGAGTGGAAGACCGCTTTCAGATTGAGATTCGGGCACTACGAGTACCTAGTTATGCCATTTGGACTTTGCAATGCCCCAGCCACATTCCAGCATCTGGTCAACGATATATTCCGTAGGTACCTAGATGACTTCTTAGTGGTCTATCTCGATGACATTCTCATCTTCTCCGCCACTCCCGAGCTCCACCAGACACACGTCAGACTGGTCCTCACCATCCTTAGGCAACACAAGCTCTACCTCAAAGCGGAAAAGTGTGAGTTTGAGAAGACCACCGTACAATTCTTGGGATTTATCATTTCCACCCACGGAGTCGCAATGGACCCACAAAAAGTTCAAGCCATTCAGGACTGGCCGGCCCCCAAGGACAAGAAGGGAGTCCAGAGGTTCATTGGGTTTGCCAACTTTTACAGACGCTTCATCATTGGTTTCTCCTCCATTGTAGCTCCAATCACTCAGTTAACCCACCAACATAATCAGTTCCATTGGTCCCCTGAGGCCCAGGCGGCCTTTACCCAGTTAAAGACCCTGTTCTCATCTGCCCCAATCCTACGGCATCCGGATCCCGGACTACCCTTCGTGCTGGAGGTAGATGCCTCTGAGACAGCTCTCGGGGCTATCCTCTCTCAGCGGCAGGGCGCCAAGGCCCTCCTTCACCCAGTAGCCTTTGCTTCTCGGAAATTGAGCCCTCCAGAGAGGAACTATGATGTGGGAGACAGGGAGCTGTTGGCTATTAAATTTGCCCTTGAAGAATGGCGGTACCTCTTAGAAGGGGCATCTCACCCTGTCATGGTCTGGACCGACCATAGGAACCTGGAATATTTGAGAACAGCTAAACGCCTTCGGCCCAGGCAGGCCAGGTGGGCCCTCTTCTTCTCAAGGTTTAACTTCCTTATTGCATACCGACCAGGTTCCAAGAATGGGAAGGCAGATGCGCTCTCCCGCATGTTTCTGGACACCCCACGGGAAACTGAACCTAGCACCATTTTATCCCCCCAGAACTTTTGCCTAATCACAGAAGTGGATCTCGTAACTGGCATCAAGTCAGCTACCAGGCGCCGTCCGGTGCCCCCGACCTCTCCCTGGTTGAACATAACGACCTACTTTGGTCCAAGGAGAAAATTTTTGTCCCTCAAGAGACAAGGTCATTGGTTCTCAAAACCTTCCACGACCACAAACTGGCAGGCCACTTCGGGTCCACAAAGACTACTGAACTCGTCTCCCGTTCGTTCTGGTGGCCAGGTTGGAGACGAGATTGCAAGGATTATGTTGCCTCCTGTATTACGTGCCAGCGCAGTAAGGGCCCAAAGGCCAAGTCTTGGGGGCTGTTAAGACCACTACCTATCCCTGAACGTCCATGGGCAGAGATCTCCATGGATTTCATTGTAGAGTTACCCCCTTCAAAGGAATTCACCACCATCTTTGTTGTCATCGACCGGCTCTCTAAGATGGCCCACTTCATACCGTTGGTGGGTACTCCTTCTGCTTCCACCACGGCTGATGTGTTTTTTAAGGAAATTGTAAGGCTGCACGGGGTACCTAAAAGCATCACCTCAGACAGAGGCGCGCAGTTCACGTCAAGATTCTGGAAAGAATTGTGCAAATCCTTGGAAATTAAGGTCTGCCTCTCTTCCGCGTATCACCCCCAAAGCAACGGGCAGACAGAGAGGACCAACCAGACCTTAGAACAATACCTCCGATGCTTCTGCTCTGACTCTCAAAGCGACTGGTCAACCTTGCTGCCATACGCCGAGTTTGCGTACAATAACTCCATCCACTCCGCCACCCAACAGACACCTTTCTGGGCAAACTTCGGCTTCCATCCCTCATTTCTCCCTGCATCACCCCCGGAAACCTCAGTCCCGGCAGCCCAGGACCGGGTGAATTCTCTACAAAGCAACTTTCAACAACTTCAGGAACTAATGCAAAAGGCCCAGGAGGGGTACAGTAAATATTACAACAAGGGGAGGAAGATGAATCCGGTTTTCAAGGTCGGCGAGAAGGTTTGGAGGTTGGCTGTCTTCCTCCAATTTGAAGTTACCTGTTCCTTCCCACAAATTGGGGCCGAAGTTCATCGGCCCATTCAAGATAAAAAGGGTCGTGAACCCTGTGGCCTTTGAACTCGAGCTTCCCCAGAGCTATAGGATTCATCCGTTCTTCCACGTCTCCCTACTGAAACCCGTTACTCCCAGTCCTTTCCCTGGCAGGGAAGTGCCACCGCCACCACCTATCCTAGTTGAGGGCGAAAGGGAGTTTGAGGTGGAGGAAATCTTGAACTGCAGGAAAATGGGCAGACAGCTTCAGTACTTAATTAGGTGGAAGGGTTACCCCCCTGAGGACAATTCGTGGGAACCTTCTAGGAATCTGCACGCCCCACGCTTAATTCGGGCCTTTCACCAAGCTCACCCTGAACTGATGGCCAGCTTGGGTGTCCAGAGGCCACCCCTCGGGGGGGGCACTATCAGGAGAGCGGCGCCGGACGGACGGCCCGCTCTCTAGTGCGCATGCGCGGGGCTCGGCGCTCCGGCGCATGCGCACTCGCGGCTCGGCGGTCCGGCGCCGGCGCATGCGCACTAGCGCCCACCTGGCGGCGGTGACGTGCAATTAGCGTCACTCGGGCGCCTATTTAAAGCGCCCTGACGCACAGGCACCTTGCTGGTCTGTCTCTCCAGCTAAGTGCCTGTGCGTCCTGTGTTACTGCAGATCCCTGACTTGAACTTACTGTTGCCAACCCGGATTGCCTGACTTCTCCTGATAATCTCCTGTGTTTGACCCCCTGGCTTGCCTTACGGACTTCCTTGATAATCTCCTGTGTTTGACCCCCTGGCTTGCCTTACGGACTTCCTTGATAATCTCCTGTGTTTGACCCCCTGGCTTGCCTTACGGACTCCCTTGATATCTCCTGTGCTTGACCCCCTGGCTTGCCTACGGACTTCCTTGATTTCTCCCGTGGTTGACCCTCTGGCTTGTCCACCTGACCTCTACCAGATTCCCCAGTGTCAGCACCCCAGCCGGGCGTTTGGTCCTTGCCTCCCTACCCTGCCATCTGCCGGCCACCCGGGCCAGGTCTCCATCACCTCCAGGTGCCCCGTCAGTTCCTGCTTACATATCGGAGGTGGCCTGTGCCTCCTGGTGCCGTTCGCTCCCTGTTCCATCTCCAGGGGCTTCCTGCGCCGGGTCGCAAGGGTGAACCGCTCTCGGCATCTCGGCCTCGGTAAGTACAGCTCTGACACTTCCCTAATTCCTCCCTAAATACTTCATCCACACCTTTTTCTAAAAAGTACCCTAATTCCATTAATATTTTGGCCAGTCTGATGATGGTTTTGGTTTTTCTCCTTTGTCCAGCCATGGTGAAGGCTGTTCTTACTTCACCACTGACTGGCATTTGCATAATGATGTGTGTACCTTGTTCAATGTTAAACAAAACCAAAGAAATTCCCAGTTTAACTTACCAACCTGCCTGCAACCAACCAAATTATGCTAACAGTTTGCGTTAAAAACATAAAGGGGGAGTATTATAGGCAGCCTCCCACACAGGGCTGGATGCCCTGCTCTCTACCGCTGCAAGCTGTATAGTATAGAGTTTAGTGGTGTGTCACCCCTCTGGCGTGTGTCACCCGGTGCGGCCGCGCCCCCCCCCCCCCAGCGCACACACATAGCAACACCACTGACATAGTAGCCTCAGATGAATGCTGAAGGCATTTGATTCACAGTGTGCTGTATATCCTCTACATGTTTTCCACGACTGAAGCTGCTTCTTCAGGAGGTGTCATACATAGTATCATCTACAACAAAGCAAAAGTTTCATTATGCCAAAATATCAATAATTGGTAGTGAGGGGGAAAAATGTCACAAATTGCTTACCCAAGAAAAACCAGAGCCCAGATGACCATCAACGTAAGGACGCCACCGGGGCTCCCTAACGGACGACACGGGGGGGGAGTAAATTTAGTAAGTATGCCAGTGTAACAATAATTGCTGAAAATAGATAACATATAATGTACCAGTTGCTTGGCAAAAATCCTTGTCAAAACTGCGGTGTGGGGTGGTAGACAAAGCATAGGGGAGCCTTGGAACCCAAGCGAACAGTAGGAAGGGGATAGGGGGAGAGGATGAGATTTAATTGTAGAACAATTAGTCCCATCACCCTTTAAAAAGAAACTGAAAAAATAAGGAATCTACTTGCAGCAGCAACAAGTACTAACACATTAGGAGCGGGACTTTGAAAAACAAAACATGCCATTTTACTGCTGGTGACCAACTGCATCTTATGACATTTTTTAAATTTAGCCTACACTTACACTTTAACTTACCAATAAATGCAGATGTGATACTGATGTTGAATCATTTTTCAGGTCCTGCAGAAGTACCAAGCAGTTTTCAGGTTGTTCGCTCATTCTTGGGAGATGTTATGAACATCACCTTCCAAAGCTTTGACACTCAATATGGACCCACAGTGGCTTATGCCATCATCATGACAACTGATTTAAGTGGTAAGAGCAGCAAACTCAATACAATCATCCCATCTAGCACCATAACTGCAAAACTGATCAAATATTTTATGTATACAATGTAAATGTATTTATGTATTTCAAATGTTTGACTTCTATATACTGTATATCAAGACTCAAAATTTCAAGTCTTGAGCTACTAGCCAGGCCCTAAGAGTTACTTGCCACTAGTTGCCCCATCCAACCCCTACCCTGCCTTGCCAATAATTCCACCTCTAAACATGCCCTTGTGAATTTCCTCATGAAATGACACTGTTAACCTGCTTCCGGACCACCCGCCGTCTTTATACGTCTGTACTTTGGCGTTAAATACCGGGGTTATGGCAGTAGATAGCTGCCATAACACTGGTATTTCCTTAAACGGTGGGCGGTCCGCTTTAGGATAAAAGTGGTCTCAGTAGCGGATTCAAAAGTGGTCTCAGTAGCGGATTCACCGCAAGATCACTTATAGGTGCACCCGCCCTCTCCTTCCGCGTCCCGGTCATCTCCGCCGCTTACCGGAGCCGTCGGTAGTGGCGGAGACTATCCAATCCTTTCCCCTGCTTGGCTCTAAGTCCAGTGAGGGAATGATGGCCCCCTAATCGACTCAATGCCGTCGGATGACGGAAGCGACGTCAAACATCACTCCCCAATGGCCTTTTGAGAAGGATCAATTAAGCAGAAGGATCAATTAAACAGAACCGTAAGCAGAACCGTTGTTTGACTCTGCTGAGCAGAAAGCAGATCTATAATATGTAATGAGCTAACCTGGCTTCCTTCATGTACATTTGAAATGACAAATTATGCCTAGCAACACATCTTTACAACATTATTTAAACAAAACAATCTTTTTTACAAGGACACCTAAAATATTAAGCATTCCATTTAAAAAAGATACATTTAAAAAAAAAAATAATGATAATTTTTTTTTAAGAAAAAGTGAGTCCGAATCTATGAAATATAAAAACATTTTGGTGTTAAAAGTATTTTCATTGGTCATTTGTCATGCTATCCCATTGGTCATTCTTTTTATTTATCTTACAGGAAACAAACCAATGAAAGGGTCTTTATCAAAGACATTTAATGATTTCAAAAATGGGTTGGCCAGTTCTTATGTGACCTCTGTCATTGAGCAGCAGAATATCCAGAACACTGACCAATTGAATCAGATAAGTGTTCATGTTGGAGATGGCACTGTTTCAAGAGGATACGTCAATGGACCATTGGACCCCACATTACAGTACAGGTAATGGAGTTGTTTTGACCTCCATGCAATGAGACACACCTTATGTTTACAAATCCAGAATCGCGTTGCTCAAACACCAGAATGAATCTATGTTAGAATGTCTGGTGGTGGAATAATTTGAAAAAAATCTAATTTTATGAAAGCGCTAATTTTATGAATAAGCATGTGATTCTCAAGCGACTGATAACTTGGTGATCATACAGTATGTCTTTTTCTATCTAACATCTGACATCAGGGTAAGTGTTAAGTCTAAAGTTGGCTTTCTTTATAAACAAAACAATTGAACTCAATGTCAGCACTTGGGATGGTGATCACATGGCTTTCCTGGAAAACAAATCTGTTTTTATTTCTCTAAGCTGTCTGCATAACGAGACATGAGGTTAACTGTGACAGGAGTCACTTTGGGTTGGGGGGGGGGGGGTTGGAACTCAGCTTACCTTGGAGAGCTCTGTAGACTCTGTGTCCAGCTCCCCTGGCCCCTCTTATGTGTAAATCACCCTGCGTCCATTAGGGGCACAGGGTGACTGAGAACTCCACTGTGCAATTTAGACACACTGTACAACCACACTGTAATGTTGTATATATGTATATATTGCGTGTTGTCTCATGCTGTTGTGGACTCTTTGCTGTGATCGTTTGGGGTGGGGTTGTATTCCAATGTTCTATTGTGTCTGTCTGCCTTGAATATTATGGGATGTGTATGTAGATTAGCTGTGAGATTGGTGGGGGCGAATTCCTCCAACAGCTCTCCCTGCTGATAAGACTGTTTACTGATGAGAAATTTGAATACACCTGACCTGTGTGTCTATTGTGATTGGACAGTTTACCCCATCCTGAATCCAAGGGTGTCTAAATCTAAATTTGTCTCCAAATGTCTCTGAGTTGTATATCTGTGGTAACATGTGCTTGAATAAAGAGAGTTTGATGTTGTTGTTCACCCTACACTGTGTTACGGCTGGTTACTGGGTGGGCTAAAGGTTCTTGGATAGTGCTGGTTCTGGACAAAGGAAGCATTTACGGCGGACATAGACCTGTTGAGGACAGGGGTTCGTCATATTAACATTGATGAAATTTCAGTAAAATTTTTATATTTGCTACAAAATCACTCATTCCAAATAATAAGATAGATGCTGATCTCTTGACTTTCAGGGTCTACATAGTTGGCTTTACCTCTATAAACTATGATCCAGCCACAGACACTATCAATGAAGATCAGTCAACAGCAACTCTTACCAGCTTTTCTGGTTTTGCTTCAACAGCTACTACTATCACTACTAAATCAGGTATATACCTATTGTAATATATTTAGAGTTTACATTTTTCACAATTTCTATTTATGGTGTGTTCTTTGTTCAATCAGTTAACTTATATTTTAATGAACATCTGCAGCCTCTAGCCTTTCAGTCCGCCCCACCCCTCCCTAAACCCTACCTCCGAATCTTATATATTTTTCCATTCCCTGAATATGTACCTTTTTTCCCATCTGTCTTCTGGACAGTATGGTCATAGTTTGGGTCCTTTCTCCTCCTGTCTGGCTACAGCCATGGTCAGTCCCTAGAACAGCACCAATTGGTACTTGCATAACGACATGTGTGCTCTTCTTAGTGTTGCAATACTGTGAGTTCCAGGCTGTTGTAATAATGGACCCCCAGGGGGTGGGTCCATATCAGCCTTGGCTTAAGTCTGGTACACACTACTAGTTTATTTTTCCCGTTCAACCCAGCATGTTAAATGAAAAAAAACTGACAACTCAGGTCAGAGCCCCTGTACTAACAATTCAATGTTAGTACAGCGATCTCCCCTGCTGTGCTATTGTGTTCTGACAGGGGGACGGCACCCCGCCAGAACACTCTGATCAGTGCTCTCAGCAATTGGCTGAGAGCGCTGACCAGGAGCCAGTCTACAGATCTCTTTTGGTCATGACCCTTTCGACAGACATATCCTGGATATATCCCAGTTCCTGCTACTGCCATACGGTATAAGCAAAATGTTAGGGTCCATTGACTATATATATGGACATGACCACATTTGGTTAATGATGTCACAGGGATCACAGTGACATCATTGACAAAATATGGTCATGTTCATATATGGCCTATAATGCTTCCTGAAAGACCCTGCCCCAGCTGTCATCCAATTGCCTTGTGTTTCAGCAGGAGGAAAGCAAACAGACTAGATGTGTTTCAGTTTTTTTTTTCTTTTAGCGGGTCAATGGGCATAAGGTATCATTACTGACATGTATCTACATCACTTGACAACACGATTGATATTGGCTGTACATCATGGGACATTTTCTTGGTTCTTTTAATTAAAAAACTTGTCAAAAAACATGTTTGTGTTTTTTTTATAGTAACATTTTTGTGAATTAGCAGGAGGTACTATGTACCCCATACATTTTCACAAAGGGGGCTAGATTCTAGGTGCCTCCTTACTGTTAAAGGGGCTTCCAGATTCCGATAAGACACATGACTGTAGACCCCCATAACCACCAAGCCAGGGTTGTGGGGAAGAGGCCGTTGCCTCATCAATGCGGAGTCAAGCTCAGAGACCAGTAGCTATAGCAGTGCAGATGCTCCCACTGATCTGATGGAGAACCATAGTACAAACATTATGGGTGTACATTCACAAAGCACCTAAATGGAAATGTGATACTGATACTGAATTATTTTTCAGGTCCTGCAGAGATACCAGGCGGTGTACAGGTTGTTCGCTCATACTCGGGAGATGCTATGAACATTACCTTCCAAAGTGTTGACACTTCACATGGATCCACAGTGGTTTATGCCATCATCATGACAACTGATTTTAGTGGTAGGAACTGAAAATTTAACAGAATTATACTAACTGGCAGCATAACTGTGTAGCTGAGCAAATGAAATGTATGCATTTTAAATGTTTGACTTCTTTGTATATCATTGCAGACCATACAAACTTGCTCCCCAAAACACAAGCTCAGAATCTGGTGTTCTTTGAACGTTTTATAATTGTATTCACTAAAGTGCACACCCCAGCCTTAATAAGAATAACATAAGTAGTTCTACCCCCAAAGATGCTGCTTGATGATTGGGTTCCCTAGTCCCTGGTGATAACCACCCTTCTGTCATTACTACACCCTTCACCCTCAAGACTGGAGGAGAAGATATTTATTTGGTCGGCACACCCAGCAGAGCAAATAATGTCAGCAATAATCAAACACAATGGAAAATTAAGGCAATAACAGCTGTCCTAATAACAATTTACAAAAGAGACATTATCAAACCCAATTTCACAAGGCCTTACAGACCCTGATGTATATGGAAGCCTTAAATTATGGGTATATATATATATATACTTGGGGATTAAAAGTAACAGTCCCTCCATATCCCATTCCCCTGGCCAGCGGTATACCTGTTGGCAGCTGGCATTTGGGCATAAAATTGTATTAGGGTGCTCTTATCCCCTCTCAGAAGTTCAACGTAAAGTCTTTACCCTTGTGGGCATCTAGTACAGTGGGCTTGCTTTCTTCAGTTTTCCAAAGGAAACTTCCGCTAGGCTTTTCAGTTGAATGTATTTGCATTGGAAAATTGTCAGGCTATCCCATTGGCCATTATTTTTTATCTTGCAGACAACAAACCAACTAAAGGGTCTTTCGCAAAGACATATAATGATTTCAGGGATAGGTTGACCAACACTTATGTGACCTCTGTCATTGAACAGCAGAATATCGAGAACACTGACCTGTTGGCAGCTGGCATTTGAGCCCAAAATTGTATTAGAGTGCTCTTATCACCACTCAGAAGTTCAACGTAAAGTCTTTTCCCTTGTGGGCATCTAGTACAGTGGGATTGCTATTAGGCTACCTCTAGTGGCCTGCATGGGTGAAGGCAGCAGCTCTGGACACGTTTGCAGCAATCCTGGGCAGAGCTACAGACTTTCCAGGTGCAAATGTCCTCTCTCGGCTCGCTGGGCCTCTCTGCCCCAGTGCATGGCCCTCTGTGCATGTCCAGTGATCCCTCTGGCAACAGTGGTCTCTAGTAGGTGTAGAGGCGCAGCCTCATTCCAGTAATGCAGGAAAGTTCTGGAACTTAGCAGTACCACTAGCACACCAGCAAATTCCCACAGCACAGTCCTCTTCCTTCAGTTTTCCAAAGGAAACTCCCACTTAGACTAGGCTTTTCAGTTGAATGTATTTGCATTGGAAAATTGTCAGGCTATCCCATTGGCCATTATTTTTTATCTTGCAGACAACAAACCAACTAAAGGGTCTTTCGCAAAGACATATAATGATTTCAGGAATAGGTTGACCAACACTTATGTGACCTCTGTCATTGAGCAGCAGAATATCGAGAACACTGACCAATCAAATAGGATAAATGTCCAAGTGGGAGATGGCTCTGTTTCAAGGGGATACATCAATGGACCACTGGACCCCGCATTACGCTACAGGTAATGTAGTTGCTCTGACCCCCCCCCCCCCCCCATGCAATGAGACACCACTAATGTTTACAAATCCAGAATCACATTGCTAAATCTCTGTTAGATTGACTGGAGGGGGAAAGATTTGAAAAGATTCAAGTATATTTTTTAAAAGGGTCGCTATATAATAATTGCTAGTGATGAGCAAAATTGTGAGATTCTACTTAGGGTTAAAATTTGTCAACAATTGGGATTTGTCAACAAAATTTAACAATATAAGCATGTGATCCTAAAGGTAGTGATAACACGGTGATCATATGGCTTTGTTAATCAGATGGTTGGCATTGGGGTAAGAATTTTTGCTGAGGATGGCCATGCTTATCAACAAAGCCTTTGATCTTGATGTCAGCACTGGGATGGTGATCACATGGCTTTCCTAGAAAACAACTCCACGTTTTTTTGGGCATTGCTCTAAGCAGGCTGCATGGTAAAGCATGAGGTTAATTTTCATACAGTTTTAATGAAGTTATTACATTTGCTGAAAAATCACTTGTTTCTAGTAATAAGATGCATACTGATCTCTTGACTTTTAGGGTCTACATAGTTGGCTTTACTGCTATAAACTATGATCCTGCCACAAACACCATCAATGAAGATCAATCAACAGCAACTGTTACCAGCTTCTCTGGTTCTGCTTCAACAACGACTACGTTTGAAACAGGTATTCACCTTGTGTACTGTCCTCACTGTCTACATTTTTCACATTTTCTTTTTGTGCTATACGTTCTTTAGTTTATCACCTATATCTTAACAAGAATGTCTTCAGCCTAATCCTAACCCCTAAACCCTAACCCCTAAACCCTAACCCCTAAACCCTAACCCTAAACCCTAACACTAACACTAACTACCATAATCCTTATACCCCATACACACGGTCGGAAATTCAGACGAAAATGTCCGATCGGACCATGTTGTCGGAAAATCCGCCGTGTGTGGACTCCATCTGACTTTTTCCGACGGAAAAAATTTGAGATCTTGCTCTCAAATTTTCCGACAACAAAAATCCGATCGGACTTTTTCCGATCGTGTGTAGAGAATTCCGACGGGCAAAGTGCTACGCATGCTCAGATCAAATTACGAGACCAAGTCTATTGGCTACTAGCCTCTACGTAGTTCCATCGTACGCAACGAACGAGTTGGGGTAGGCGGAACACTTTGGTGGGGGTGGGTCAGGCATGCCTCTTGACCTTTTACCTACGGGGACACGCCTACTGACCTTTGACCTTTGGAGGAGGTCCCTATTAAAAGTCCTAACCTTGTTCTTCAAGGGGAAACCCTAACCCTAAATATGAACTTTATTATATTGGCCGTCTGGTGATGATTTGGGTTCTTTCTCCTCCTGTATGACTATTGCAATGGGTGGTTCTAACTGTAGCATTAATTGCCACTTGTGCAATGAACTGTGTGCTCTGTTCAATCAGCTTGGGCCGTTGTAATAATATTCCCCCAGGGGGGTGAATCCATGACAGCCTTGACTTAGAAGAAGGGGGTTGAATGATGTGTGCTCTCAACCAGCCCTGGGTGGGCATCCACAAATGGTGAAGGAGGACACAGCCTCACCTCTGGGGCAAGCTACATCATAGGTGTGGAGACAGTCAGAGCCAGAAGATACCAGAGCACCAGATCTGTCTATGCTAGAAGGTGCTTTCTATTTTTTTAACTTTCAGCTAAAATTTATTTTAAGCCGCTGCAACTGCTTAAAAAATCTTAGTTAAAGTTGGGCTTTAAATTGTTTGTTCATTTAGAACTACACTGTCCACATTGTGAGAATGCTGCTGTTAGATTTCACTGCAGAACAATTAGCATTGTCACCCTGTTAAAGGAAGTGCAATAATTATATACTACTACTAACCAGATCAAGAGCTAATAATACAGTATTCTCATATAAGCACTGTGCTATTGAACCAAATAAACGTGCTAGACATGTGCAATTCATTCAGTTCCAAATATGTCTTTTAATTAATTTAGACAAATTCGGAATTTCGGAAAATCGGAATTTCAAAATTTCAGAAATTGGCAAATTCTAAATTTCAGAAATTCTAAATTCGAAAATTCTAAAATTCTAAAATTCCGAAATTCCGAAGTTCCGAAATTCCGAAGTTCAGAAGTTCAGAAGTTCAGAAGTTCGGAAGTTCGGAAGTTTGGAAGTTTGGAAGTTTGGAAGTTTGGAAGTTTGGAAGTTCGGAAGTTCGGAAATTCGAAAATCCAAAAATAAGAATGAAAATCTGAACATTCAAAAGAATGAAAATCTGAAAATTCAAAAACCCGAAAATCGGAAATAATATCTAACTAATGATAACTATTAAATCATAGGTATTGGAATTTCCTTTCAAATTTGGCTGTTAGTGAACGTAATGAGTACGAATTTATCTGATGTTACGAATTATCTGAAATAACGAATGACGTATCTAAACGAATGGAGCGTAACGATCTAATAATAATAAATAACAATAATAATAATAATAACCTTTTTTATTATTATTATTTATTATTAATTTGTTCCATTCCATACAGAAGTTGACCAGTACATCGGCTTCTGTTTTTTGTCTGGTCCATTCTGAATTGCCTTAATTTCGATCCATGTATGGCTGACTTTAGTTCCACTTGTAATTCTGTATTAATATGTTGAATATGTTAAATTCTGAATTTCCAAATTTTCTAATTTTCAAATTTCCGAATTTCCAAAAAAAGCAAAAAAACGAATGAAACGAAAATGCAAAAATTTTTTGTCAGTGCACATGTCTAAAACGTGCTGCTACTTAAAATACAAATAATTAAACAAAGGGTGAAAAACAATGTAGTATCAATCTATACAATCACACTAGGGCAAAGAACAACCAAACTTATTGAAAAGTGTCCATAATAAAAATCAAAAAATCAAGAAATGTCTATCATAAATAAATTCATATATCAAAAAATGAATTGTGAAAATAGTGCAACTCTTCATAAAGTGGGAAATTTTGAACACCGTAGATCCTTCACCAAAGTGCACAAGTGCCAATCCACACCCTTATAGAATGAGGCTCACCAGATTGTAGATTTCAATCGCATGTGTGATTAAATCACTTTAAAGGTGAAAACCCTTTTTTCAGTCAGCAGCCCCTCCCCCCCCCCCGAGCCCCTGTTATACTTACCTGAGCCCTGTGTTTCCCATGACGGGAATGAGCATACTAGCTCTGGCCGGTGTCTTGTGTCCTAAATGGATAGATTAATAGCAGTGCAGCCATTGGCTCCCACTGCTGTCAATCAAATCCAATGACGTGGATGCCAGGGGGCGGGGCCGAGTCCTGCTTTCTGTGTTAATAGACGCAGAAGCAGGACACGAGAGCGCGCCTGCATGGGTGTCCCAAAGGAGAGCGCTCCTCCAACAGGGCAGGGGAGAGGAGGAGCGCCGCTGAGGGACCCCAGAAAAGGAGCATTGGGGCCCCTCTGTGTAAAACCAACTGTATAGCGGAGGTAAGTATGACATGTTTTTTTTTTTTTTAAACCCCAAACCTTTACAACCCCTTTAATCTTTATGCAGATGGTCAACCCAATCTCCACTAAGATCTCCTTAGATTCAAATGGATGACAGCTCTCTCCACATGTTGAGATAAAATCAACACAAAGCCTCCAATAGTGTAAAAACCCTCTAGGGTAACAATGTTAATATAAAAGTAATGCGCTTACATCACTAGTAAAAACAAATCGTCTTTGATATATGATAGTTACATGCCGGGTGCCTGCGCGCTGCGTCTCCAACCCCTCTTCGCTCACACTCACAGATAACACTCTCACGATTCAGTTTCTGTGTAGCTAGGCCCCTAACATGTTTCGTCACTTCCAACTTGATCACAGGGGATGGCTGCACGGCACAGCAACTGACCTTAAATATCCCCCTCCACCCCTTACAGGGAAATCAACATATCCACTCCACACCCACATTCACAGTAATGGGACCGGATAGTTTAACTATCCTAGTGTGCAATTAACCCTCCACTAACCAAAAACGGGAATTAGCCATATGTACAGTTAACCCCATTTGTGCTGGATGAAATTCATCCACGGCTTTCAATCCAACATATTAATACAGTATTACAAGTGTAACTAAAGTCAGCCATATATGGATCGAAATTAGGGCCATTCAGAAGGGACCAGACGAAATATGATCCATGTATGGGCAGGCTGGTTGTACAGAAGTGGATCTACTGGTCAACGTCTATACAACCAGCCTGTTTGGTCTTTCCTGATCAATCAGTGTCGGCAGCACTATTTAGTGTATTCTGACTCCCGCAGCCAGGGCCATCTTAAGAGCATTATAGGTCCCCGGGCAATACAGTGCACTGGGGCCCTGTCTACACGATCACGCACGAGAATAATAATGCAAATTATCAATGAGGCTATATTTATTGGTACTTCCAACAAAATCAGTGTTTAAACATTAACACAACGTTTGGACAATATAACACAAGTTTGATGGGCACAGTGGCAGCATTTGATGGGCACAGTGGCAGCTTTTGATGGGCACGGTGGCAGCTTTGATGGGGACAGTGGCTGTGTTTGATGGTCACAGTGGCATCTTTGATGGGCACAGTGGCTGTGTTTGATGGGCACAGTGGCAGCTTTGATGGGCACAGTGGCAGCTTTTGAGGGGCACAGACAGTGGCTGTGTTTGATGGGCACAGTGGCAGCTTTTGAAGGGCACAGACAGTGACTGTGTTTGATGGGCACAGTGGTAGCTTTGGAGTGGCACAGACAGTGGCTGTGTTTGATGGGCACAGTGGCAGCTTTGATGGGCACAGTGGCAGTGTTTGATGGCACAGTGGCAGCTTTTGAAGGGCACAGACAGTGACTGTGTTTGATGGGCACAGTGGTAGCTTTGGAGTGGCACAGACAGTGTCTGTGTTTGATGGGCACAGTGGCAGCTTTTGAGGGGCACAGAAAGTGGCTGTGTTTGATACACAACTTGAACAAACTTAAGTAGACAGTGTTAGACTTACTTGAGGCCGCCGGCCTGGTGCAGTACAGTGTGTCACTCACAGCAGAGCAAGGCAGCACCAGCTATCAAGGGCCGTCTTTCCACTCCGCTCCCCCTCCGCGCTGTCTGAAGAACATGGCGGAGCTTGTTCACTAGCCTCTGGGGCGGCTGCGGCCTCTGACTGACGTCACTGGTTGCTAGCTTGACGCCGGGCGGCCGGCGATTCTAGCAAGTGAGCAACCAGTGCAGTCAGTCAACTTAAGCAGCAGATTGCAGCGCTGAGGATCGGCCCTGGATGGGGACCTCCAGGCAAGTGGGGCCCCCGGGCAACTGCCCAGCGTGCCCAGTGGAAAAAACTGCCCTGCCCCCAGCCACACTGAGTTGAACAAAAAAATTAAATGAAGTATGTATAAGCTACCATAGAAAAACAAAAACTGCATTGGTAAGTTTAGCTACAGACTGCATCATATTTCAAATTTTTCCATTTAGCTCACACTTATACTTTACCTTATCTGTCATTGTTTTTTTTAAGGTCATGCAGAGAAACCAAGCAGTTTGCAGACTGTTCGCTCATCCTCGGGGGATGCTATGAACATCACCCTCCAAAGTCTTGACACTTCATTTGGACCGACAGAGGCTTATGCTATCATCATGACAACTGATTTTAGTGGTAGGAAAAGTAAACGTAATAGAATTATACCAACTGGCATTATAACTATCAAACTGAGCCTATGAAATGTATGCATTTTAAATGTTCGACTTTTTATTTACATTATTGTACCAATGGTCAAAAAAATGTTTTCCCTAAAAAACACTAAGCTCAGAACCTTATGTCCTTTAAATATTTGATAATAGTATCTGCTATTTATATCTTTTTTTTCCCCATGAGAGTTTGGTCCAGTTGTGTGATATTACTAGTCCTTTTCTTCTTACGGTGAATGGAGACACACCGGACTCCCGCTGTGAGCCGAAGCGTGCTGTGGTGTGAACCCAGCCTAAAGCAAAACCATTGCGCAGTGCTTCAGAGCAGAAAAATTTGCCAATATGCAGGGGTCAAGTCCTGGGAAAAAAGTGTGGGAACTCCCACCCAAGATCCACTCGCCCACCAAAAAAAAAAAAAAATGATACGCTCATATGCACGAACGCTTTAAAAGTGGTATTTTTCATCCAATTTTTGTATTGTGTGTATGAAGCTTAACTGTTAGTACATAAAAAGAACAATCCTCAATAAACATAAATACGGTAATTCTCTGAATAATCAGCATTCATTCAATTGTGCTTCCATGCAAATGTGAACATCATGTTCTGATCTTTATTGGGGAATTGTATTTTGTATATAGAGTGTTTATGTGGTGAGTTTACACTTTTCATTGAACAGAGTTTGGATAACACAGGGTTAAACGGAAAGGTCATAAATGAACTGCACATTATCTGGACAGAATGCTTGGGGAGATAGTGATGTGTTCCTGCTTAGGAGATGTATGTTAGCTTGGGGGGGCTGCAAACTCTGCAGGGCTCCAACACACACTCGCTGCTATTCCAACCCTTCACATATTTCCACATAAACTTCCCTCCTGGCATTAAACTTTGCCAGGTATTGTGCTCAGCTTACCACCCCAAACTGATGTTCCTCCCTCAGCTCACCTCTCTCCCTGCATGTCCTGTGAGCAGAATAGCTGTGCTCCTCCTCTGGATTCTCTCATCATATGGCACTGAAGATAAAGGAGGGGGGATTCAGCGGGACACACAGAGCAAGTATGCAGGAGACTGGGGGGGGGAGATGAGGAGACAGAAAATCAGGAGGGGCCGGCAGGGAGGAGCGCATCACAAGAGGTCTAACTAAATACAATCTCTTAGCAGCAGGGACCTGATCTACCTGTCAGCTAGCTGTGATTGACAGGTAGATCGAAGCAGAAGCTGTCATGGGGCCCCCTACTGGCAATGCCAGAATGGTCAGGTGAGCGTCACTTACTATTGCGAGCTGAGTCGGCAGCTGCTGGTGTAGCACCTGCCACACCACTCGCATACTTCAAAGTCTTGCAGGACACGGCTGCTAATGGGAACTGAGTTTCTGTTTTGGAAAAAGTACAGGAACTCTGTTCCCATGCGTTCCCGCAGGACTTGAGCCCTGCCAATATGGATGTCTTCATGTGCATCTATAAATACAAATTATGCCTAGAAAACATCTTGATAAAATGATTTAACCGCTTCCCGACCGCTGCACACCGGCAGAATGGCACAGGTGCGCAAAAGGACCTCCCTTTGTAATCCTGGGCTAGCGGGTGCGCGCATGCCGCCGGCGGCGCAGGAGCGTGCCCCTTGGACTCAATGTCCACCGGTGGCCCGCGATCGTGACGAGCAGGGGCAGAACGGGGAAATGCAAACAAGGCATTTCCCTATTCTTCCTAGTGACGTAATAGGGATCTACTGCTCCCTGTCATCGGGAGCAGTGATCTCTGTCATGTCCTAGGTAGCCCATCCCCCCTACACTTAGAACACACTGCGGGAACACATTTAACCCCTTGATCGCCCCTAGTGTTTAACCCCTTCCCTGCCAGTGACATTTACACAGTAACCAGTGGCTATTTATAGCTCTGATCGCTGTATAAATGTCAATGGCCCCAAAATAGTTTAAAAAGTGTCCGATCTGTCCGCTGCAATGTCGCAGTCACGATAAAAATCACTGCCATTACTACTAAAAAAAAAAAATTATAATAAAAATGACATAAATCTATCCCCTATTTTGTAGACGCTAATCAATCAATATACACTTATTGCGATTTTTTTTTTTTTTTTACCAAAAATATGTAGAAGAATACATATCAGCCTGAACTGAGAAATTCGTTTTTTTATATTTTTTGGGGATATTTATTATAGCAAAAGTAAAAAATATAGCATTTTTTTTTTCAAAATTTGCAGCCTTTTTTTGTTTATAGTGCAAAAAATAAAATCCGCAGAGGTGATCTCTCTGGATCAACTGTGGGTATAGGATTGGGTATATGGGATTGTATGATATTTTTTTTTTTATTTAATTTTTTATTTTTTTTAATGGTTGAACTAGATGGTCTTTTTTCAACCTGACTATGTAACTATGATCAAATACCACCAAAATAAAACTCTATTTGTGGGGAAAAAAGGACACATTTTGTTTGGGTAGAACGTCGCACAACCGTGCAATTGTCAGTTAAAGTGACGCAGTGCCGAATCGCAAAAAATGCTCTGGTTATTAAGGAGGTAAAATCTTCCGGGGCTGAATGGTTAAACAAAAAATAATCTTTTCTTAAAACATTAAGCATTCAATTTTATAAAAGACAGATTAAACACGAAAATAATGATTTCAAAGAAAAAAGAAAAAGCACGGTCAAATCTATGAAATGTAGAAAATATTAATTTGGTGATGAAACTATTTACATTGGTCATTTGTCATGCTATCTCATTGCTCATTCTTTTTTACAGACAACAAACCAACTAAAGGGTCTTTAGCAAAGACATATAACGATTTCAAGAAAGGGTTGACCAGGACTTATGTGACCTCTGTCATTGAGCCGCAGAATATTCAGAAACGTGATGAATTGAATAAAATGAATGTCTATGTGGGAGATGGCACTGTTTCAAGGGGATACAGCAATGGACCATTGGACCCTGCCTTAAATTACAGGTAATGGAGTAGCTTAAACATCCATCCAATGAGAGACACACCTTGTGTTTATAAATGTATTGAAAAACTCAAACTCTTTTAGATTGACTGGAGGTGGAAAGATTTGAAAAGATCCAAATATAAATATTTAGAAAGATCTCTATATATTAATTACTAGGGTTACACCGATACTAGTATCGGTATCAGTGCCGATACCGAGCATTTGCACAAGTATCGGTACTCATGCAAATACCTGAAACCAATTAGTGAAATAAAATTACTAAAGCGCTGATATGTATTTTAAATGCCAGAATAACCCAAATAAAATAAAATAATATAATAAAATAAATAGTTTAAGATAACCAAATGATGTAGCTGCAACCAATAATAAAGTGCTCCCACACTTAAAATTTCATGAAATAAAGTGTACAATGCTGTAAACAATTAGTGCGCTTAATCAACCTTAAAATAAATAAATAAATAAAAATAGACCTTGTTGTGAATTCCTGTGTTGATAATTAGTTAAAATAAATAAAGGGATAAAGTGCAATGTGTTTCCTGGAACATATCTTGTTCCTATAGGATATATTCTTTGCTTATGCAGTGAGAAAATATAAGTGAATGAATAAATATATAAATAAATCCAGATCTGTGTTTATAAAAACCTCTAAAATATAAACAAGTGATTGAGCCAAATAAATACGTTAAATACGTCAATAAATATACTGATATTCTGTTACTGTGTTGCTCAGTCCACATATACCGGCCAATCTTCCTAAAGCGATTGGTCAGGTGCTTGAAATTAAGGACAATGGCAAACCACGCTCTCCTCCTAATGGGATCCACTAGCAAAAATGTATAAAATAAAAGAAAGTTTTCTGCATGTAATACATTTGATTATATTCAGCCTTTAAATATTCCTAAAGCCCCATACACACGGTCGGATTTTCCGATGGATTCTGTCCTATCAGACAATGTTGTCGGAAATTCCGACCGTGTGTAGGCACCATCGGACAGTTTCCATCGGATTGTCCGACGGACAAAGTCCTATCTCCTGCTGGATAGATTTTTTGACAACAAAGTCCGATCACACCAAATCCGATCGTGTGTAGCGAATTCCGACGGACAAAGTGCTACGCATGCTCAGATCACATTACAAGACCAAAGCTATTGGCTACTAGCCTCTACGTAGTCCCGTCGTAGGCAACAAACGTCACCACGTTCAGAATGATCGGATTTTCCGACAACTTTGTCCGACCGTGTGTACGCAAAACCAACATCGGACAAAGTACGACGGACATGATCCGACGGACCTGGTCCTCGGATAATCCGAGCGTGTGCATGGGGCTTTATAGCAAGTATCTAGAAATGAAACAAAGAAACAACTTCCCTTTTCCTTATGTTTGGGGATTCATATGCTGCAATCCTTCTATTTGGAAGATTTTCTTTGCCTCTTATCGGATCTCCGGTTCACATAGAAAGAAACAAGAAAACAGACATACCATTGGGCAGCGCTGTGTGTGAAATGTAGGGTGAGTATAGGCTTCTAACTACTCACATGCACCCAGCGCTTTCTATTGCGGTAGCTGTTTAAAACAGTCAGACTCTGTGGGCTGCGCGCCCTGAAACCAATACTTTCAGGTTCAGTTCTTTGAGCTGTCAGTGGGGTCTCCCCTGTTGACAGCTGAAGTGTTAAAGAAGTCCAGTAATCGGAGCTGTGAAAAAAAAGCATCTGGCAATGTTTATTAACAACATTGCTCAGCCGCTGAAACACTAAAATAAAAAGAAACATTGTTTCTTTTTGAATCTTTCTGTTTCTTCATCTGCAGATCAAAGGGATGAACAAATGTTCCTCTGTTTAACCCCTTAATGACCCTTAATTTACTCTAATCAGCATTAATTAACTCCCTATTCTCATCCATGTAATCATTTTCCTGCTTTTTTTTTTTTTTGTTCACGTCTATTTTATAAACGATAAACATTTAAAACTTTTTTTGTTTTCTTTGTTAGTAAATATTTTTACACATATATATTAACATATATTTACACATTTTACATTGAAATTTTTTTTTTTTTAAAAATCTATTTATTTCATTTGTAAATAACTTTTCAATGCTTTGTACCATTGCTGACAGCTGAAGTGAAAACAAAAAACTGTTGCGGTAGGTATCGGCGAGTACTAAAAAAAAGTATCGGTACTCGTACTTGTTGTAAAAAAAATGGTATCGGTGCATCCTTATTAATTACTGATGAGCAAAATTGTGAGATTTCACATTAACGGCTTTTCAGCAAAAAAAAATTTTATTTAGAAAAATTTAAAACATAGGCATGTTATCCTTAAGTCAGCAATAACACAGGGATTATGTGGTTTTGTTTATCAAAGAGTTGAAATTAGGGTACAAGTTATGGCTAGGGTTGTCTTTCTTTAGCAACAAAGCTAAGTCATCGCTGGGATGGTGATCACCTGGCTTTCCAAGAAAACAAATCCATGTTTTTTTTTTTTTGGTATTCCAATGATCAATCTGCATGTTGAACCATGAGTTTAATGTTGATGAAATTTCAAGGAAATTGTTATATTTGCTGCAAAATCATTCCTTGCAAATAATAAGCTGGATACTGATCTCTTGACTTTCAGGGTCTACTTAGTAGGCTTTAGCACTATCAACTATGACCCAGCCACAAACACTATCAATGAAGATAAGTCAACTTCAACTTTTACCAGCTTCTCTGGTTCTGCTTCAAAGACTACTACTACTACTACTACTACTACTACTAAAACAGGTATATACATATTGTAATGTATTTGCAGTTTAGATTTTTCACATTCTCTATTTACGCTACACGTTTTTTTTTTTTAGTTTATCACCTGAACATCATCAGCCTCCAGCCCCTCAGTCCTTCTCTACCCACTCCCTAAACCTCATTCACCAAATCCATCTAAACTACAGTAGAAAACAGCGGTGCTTTACCGCCGATGCCACCCCCGCCCCAGTGTGAAAGGGGCCTTACCGTCGTTTTAGCGGGGCTATTCGGCTGATAGCGGGGCGGTTTTAACCCTCGCTAGCAGCCGAAAAAGGGTTAAAAGCGATGCAAAGCGCAGCGAAGCCGTGCTGCCCCTTGATTTCAATGGGCAGGAGCGGTGAAGGAGCGGTGTATACACCGCCCCAAAGATGCTGCTTGCAGGAGTTTTTTTAACGCCGTGCAAGCACAGCGCTCCAGTGTGCAAGCCCTCGGAGACACAGAAGAGGCGCTTTACAGGCGCTATTTTTAGCACTGTAGTGCCTGCAAAGTGCCCAGTGTGAAAGTGGTCTATTATTATTATTTCAGATTTTAGAATTTTTTTTTTTTTTTATTTTTTCTTATTTTTGTTCTTTTGAATTTTCGGATTTTCATTCTTTTTTTTGGATTTCCGAATTTTCGGATTTTCGGACTTTCGAAATTTTCTGAATTTTCAAGTTTTCGAAATTCGAATTTCCGAATATTCGGAAAAAGTGTGAAATTCGGAAATTCAGATATTTCGGAATTAACAAATTTGTCTGAATTTTGTTAAAAAACGAATTGTCAGAAATCACGAATCAGACTGAGACAGAAGTACAGTTAAATCACACTTATTCAATAATAATAAAAAAGGTAAACAGAGTAAACATAGTCAAAACATAGCTAGAGTTCAGGAACCGGATAGTCAGACAAGCCAAAACATCAGGGAGCCAGAGACGAGCGTAGTAGAACAGCAAGCCGGATCTGGAGCCAGAAGGGATGTCAGCCAAGCAAGTCTTTAACAGGAACACAGGAGATAGTCTCTGTGATGTTGACCAAGGCGAAGGCAGAGATCATCTGGACTGGACGGCTTAAGTAAGCAGGACTGACGAGCAGGATATCATCAACAGGTGAGTCACTGTGGAGAGATAGGAGCTGGCAATTAGCCAACAGCTGAGCGGCCAGCTCAGAGAAGGAAGGGCTGAGCCCAGCCCTGACATTTATTTGGAACTAAACGAATTGTACATGTCTAACAACCACTTTAAGTGCATTTAAAGTTACACGTCCAGCTAAAACGATCCTGTCCACATAGTTGCACCACTGCTGCCAGATTTCACTGTAGAACAATACGCGTTGTCACCCTGTGGAAGGAAGTGGTAAAATAAGGGATCTGCAGGTATTCATAGAGTATTACAAGTGGTAATCAGGAAACCAAAAATTGCTAGTAATAGACTGCATCATATATGTCATTTTTCTATTTAACCCATATTTACACTTTAACTTACCTGTAAAAGGAGATGTGATACTGATTATGAATTATTTTTTTAGTACCTGCAGAGATAGCCGGCAGTGTGCAGATTGTTCGCTCATCTACAGGGAAAGCGATGGACATCACCTTCCAAAGTCTCCATACATCATATAGACCCATAGTGGCTTATGCCATCATCATGACAACCGATTTGAATGGTAGGAACAACAAGTTTATACTAACTAGCAGCATAATTGTGAAACTGAGCAAATGAAATGCATGCATTTAAAATTTTGTTCAGTCTTCAATTCAGGTGCTGTGAACAAGGCCTGCGTGACGAAACGCGTCTGCTTGTTCTTTTTATCATGGTCATAAGCAGGGCTTTTTTTCCTCAGGGAATAGGTGCAGGAACTCCACCCTTCTGAGTCGCACTTCATCTATGCCCCCTAACCATCTCTGAGCACCATCCCTTGGTTCCACCCCCTCCCAGCACCTTTTATAGAATGCAGAACCGTGTATTTTGTGCTACTCATTGATTTCTATTAAATTTGGTAATGAAAACAAG
Source organism: Lithobates sylvaticus (assembly GCA_028564925.1). Taxonomy (NCBI): domain Eukaryota; kingdom Metazoa; phylum Chordata; class Amphibia; order Anura; family Ranidae; genus Lithobates; species Lithobates sylvaticus. The sequence continues at coordinate 206,202,296 of CM053034.1, read as the reverse complement.
AAAGATATTAAAACATCCCTTGCAATGAGCAACAATAGACTCCACCCCAGAAACAATAGACCATCTGCAGCAACAATAGATCCCCCCATAAACAATAGGTCCCCCACACAACAAAAGACTTTCCACCCAGCAATAATGGACCCCCACACAACAAAAGACTTTCCCCCAGCAACAATGAACCCCCTACACAACAAAAGACTCCCCCCCCCCAGCAACAATGGACTCCCCACACAACAAACGACTTCCCCCCAGCAACAATGGACCCCCAGAACAAAATACTCCCCCAGCAACAATAGACCCCTAGCAGAAATAACAGATTTCTCAGCAGCCAGCATCAATAGACTCTCCAGCAGCCAGCAACAATAGACCTCTCCCTCAACAGTAGATCTCACCTAGCAACAATTTACCCCCCAGCAAGATAAGACCCACCCCCCCCACCAGCAACAGTAGACTGACCCAGCAACAATAGACCTCTCCCTCAACAGTAGATCCAACCCAGCAACAATTTACCCCCCAGCAAGTTAAGATCCCCCACCAGCAACAGTAGACTTACCCAGCAACAATAGACAAACAGATCCCCACCAGCGATAATAGATACCCCAGCAGCAAGCATCAACTGACCCTCCAGCACTCCTTTCCAGTACATACATTCAGTGCTGGAGGTGCCGGAACTGCATTCCCCCACGTTCCCGCTGAAAAAAAGCCCTGGTCATAAGACAACAATACAATTGAAGACTAGATCTCCAGTGGTGCGGGTGTCTTGTCGAATACTGTCCCCCGTCGGATAGCGTCCGCCCTGTACTGCGCTTACGCAGTACGGAGGACAAGGAGACGCCGAAAGTCTCCGAAGATGAACGGCACCTGCGCACTGAGTCCAGGTTCAAGCCCCACCATCCAAGTGGACATAGAGTAAGAATAAAAATTTGCAGAGCAAAGCGAGCCTGTGCCTGAAGCGTGGCGAGTGGCCCTGTTACTAAGTACTGTTTTACATCATCTACCGTATGTGTCTACTTGCATGGTGGGGCTTGAACCTGGCCTCAGGGCAGAAGGTACTATAAAGTGTGCAGGCGCCGTTCATCTTCGGAGACTTTCGGCATCTCCTTGTCCTCTGTACTGTGCAAGCGCTGCGCCTGCGCAGTACGGGGCAGACACTATCTATGGGGGACACTTCTCGGCAGAACACCGGCTCTTTTATGTACATTTGTGGTTCCGGATGTGGTAGGGACATCCTGAGCCAGAGCACCTGGATTAGCTGTGCCACCGTCCATCTCATTATTTGTTTTTTTCTATTCAGAGCGGTGTGATTTTGTGTTGTAACAAAAAAATACAAGTTTTTTTAACAAGAACAAAAAAAAAAGAAAAGCGAGAATGATTCAGTCAAATATAGAAAACATCAGTTTGGTCTTTTTTTTTTTTACAGGTAACAAATCAACTAAGGGGTCTTTAGCAAAGACATACAATGATTTCAAGAAAGGGTTGACCAGGACTTATGTGACCTCTGTCATTGAGCAGCAGAAAATACGGAAAGCCACACAATTAAATAAGATAAGTGTCCATGTGGGAGATGGCGCTGTTTCAAGGGGATACGTCAATGGACCATTGGACCCCACATTACAGTACAGGTAAGAGAGTTGCATTTACACTACTAAAACTGAAGCACTCAGAATCTGTGCAGCTGTGCATGGTAGCCAATCAGCTTCTAACTTCAGCTTTTTAAATAAGGCTTTGACAATAAAACCTGGAAGCTGATTAGTCATGTGCATGATGGAAAAATGCGTTTGTGTCACCCAGACACGGCGCATCTCGGATCGGCAGGAGGGCTCTGTGATTTGCCCTCCTGATCACATGACGGCCGTGTCCAATCACAGCCATCATGTGATGTAAACAAACAGCCGGTTGCTAGGCAATCGGCTCTCCTCTCCTCACACGGAAGTCGTCGCTGAGGGAGAGCGGATCGCTGCAGCCGGCTGGTGATCAGTGAGTATAAGCTGTTTTTTACAGCTTTTTAGTCACTGATCATCAGTCTAGTGTCCCCACAGTGTAACCACACACATGTCCCCAAAACACACATGTCCCCAAATAATAAAAACACATGTCCTCCACATATGTCCCACTAAAATCACATGTCCCAATGATTATCTGCACACATATGTCCGTGATCAGCTGCGCACATCTGTACATGATCATTTGCGTACATATGTCCATGATCACGCAAACCAATTATTATACACTTAACGGAATTTTTTTTACCAAAAACATGTAGCAGAATAAATTTATGACAAAATTTGATTTTATTGGATTTCTTTTAAAATAGAAAGAAGAAAATATTGTTTTTTTTCCAAATCTCCGCTCTTTTTTCGCTTATTTCGCAAAAAAAAAAAAAAAATGATTTGTGAATAAATACCACCAAACGAAAGCTCTATTTGTGCAAACAAAATGATAAAAATTTAATTTAGGTACAGTGTAGCACGACCGCGCAATTGTCATTAAAAGTGCGAGAGCGCTGAAAGCTGAAAATTGGGCTGGGAAGGAAGGGGGCGAAAGTGCCCAGTATTGTAGTGGTTAAATCACCTTTGGCTTAACAAAAACAGCGTTATTTCGAAATGGTACTCTAATGCCGCGTACACACGATCGGAATTCTAGTCGGAATAGCCTTGGATGTTTTTTTCCAACGGAATTCCAATGGAATTCCGCTCAAGCTTGTGTTGCCTACACACGGGCACACCAAATTCTGACCGTCAAGAACGCGGTGACGTACAACACTACGACGAGCCGCGAAAATGAAGTTCAATGCTTCCGAGCATGCGTCGAATTGTTTCCGAGCATGCGTAGGAATTTTGCGCGTCAGAATTGCTACAGACGATCGGAATTTCCGATAGAAACTTTTTCCGTCAGAAGAATTGAGAACACGCTCTCAAAATTTTGCTGGCGGAAATTCGGCCAGCAAAAGTCCGATGGAGCATTCAGTAAAATTTGTTTACAGTGGAACCTTGGTACCTTGGCGAGCAACTTTTTTTTTTTAAATCTGACTCGGTTTGCGAGTGTTGTCTCACAAAACTAGCAGAATTCAAGCTAATGGGCGGTGCAGTACCGCATTTGGCCAGAGGTGCGGGGGCACTCAGATCGGTACGGAGCCGTTCGGAAATACTCGGAATGGCTCAGAAATACTCGGAAACACTCGGAAATACTCTGTCCCAGAGTATTTCCGAGGCTCTCCGGTGCCCCCTCACCTCTGGCTACATGCGGTATTGCATGTAATAGAAGTCAATGCGGAACGAATTATCTTCATTTCCATTGAGTTCTGTGGGAAAATTCGCTTTGATATGCAAGTGCTTTGGATTACAAGCATTCTCCTGGAACGGATTATGCTCGTATTCCAAGATTCCATTGTATATTGTAATTCGGGTATTCGGACATATCCGAATCTCCGAATAACGCAAAAATCTGTCTGAATATTAATTCGGAACGAAACAAACGCACATGTCTAAAGCTGATTTCTATGCAGAGCTGCACCAGAGTTTTCACTTTCCAGTTTTATTCAATAACCCCCCTTGGGTCTACATATCCAGGATCACATGGGTCAGACACTAGGCTGATTCACTGCTAGACTGACTGGATGTAAAGGGATGTGAAAAGATGCGACTATAGATTTATTTTTTTGGAAAGTCTCTGAATAATAACTAGTTATGAGCAAAATTGTGTTTTCACTTTGGTGAAATTCCAGCACTTTGTGTTATTTCAGCAAAATGCATTAACATAGCCATGCGATCCTCAAGCCAGTGATAACATGGTGGGTCATGTGGCTTTGTTTATCAAAGCCTTGATGTTAGGATAAGTGGTATAGCTAGAGTTGGCTTTGCTTCTCAACTAAGCCATTGAACGATGTTAGTACTGGGATGGGGACAGTGGCGGCTGGTGCTAAACATTTTTTTTTGGGGGAGGGGGGCAAAAAATAAACCCCAGGTCCGCACTCACCCCACTAGCAGTCACATCGCCGCAGCTTACCCATTTTCCCATCCCGGCTAATCCACCTCCTGTCCTTATTGGCCCGGGAGGAGAAGCCTGAAACCAATAGCGAATATTGATTCACTAGTATCGCAAGTGGGAGGGTTCAACCTTTTTCAAGCCAATTAGAGCCTTGGCTCTGCTTGAAAAAAAAGCCAGACCTCATAGAAAGGCATTAGTTTGGCGGCCCGCATGCAAACTAGGGATACGGCGCCCCTACACCCCTTATGGATGGGCTGCCACTGGATGGGGATCACGTGCCTTTCTTAGAAAAAATAAATCCATATGATTCTTAAGACAATTTCCTCTAAGCAGTCTGCAAAGTGGAACTAGAGGCTATTTTCGATAAAATTTTATTTAAAATTGTTGCATTTGCTGCAAAATCACTCATTTCTAATAATACGATGGATAATGATCTCTTGATTTTCAGGGTCTACATAGTAGGCTTTACTGCTATCAAATACAATCCAGCCACAAACATTATCAATGAAGATCGGTCAGCAGCAACGGTTACCAGCTTCTCTGATTCTACTTCAATAACTACTACTAATATAGGTATCCACCTAGTGTAATGTATTTTTACATTTGTCACATTTTCTATTTGTACTAAGTTCTTTTGGTTCTCACATCTATCTTAAAGGACACTTGCAGCCTCCTGACCCACCCAGTGCTTCCCTACCTCTTCCCTAAACCCTTCCATCACACCCATGGGCGTCAGGGGGGGGACATAATTTTAAGGTCACCCATGCTCTGACCGTTTTTGACAATGTCATTATCACAGTCAGAGACTGCAGACATAGTACAGGAGATGGTCAGAGACTGCAGACATGGCCCAAGAGACTGTCAGTGACTGCATACATGACTCAAGAGACTGTAAGAGACTGCATACATGGCTCAAGAGACTGTAAGAGACTGCATACATGGCTCAAGAGACTGTAAGAGACTGCATACATGGCTCAAGAGACTGTAAGAGACTGCGGACATGGCACAAGAGATGACCAGCGACTGTATACATGTGGGGGGTGACAGAGAGAGACAGGGAAGTGACAGAGAGAGCGAGGGGGTGACAGAGAGAGCGAGGGGGTGACAGAAAGAGACATAGGGGGTGACAGAAAGAGACAGGGGGGATGACAGAGAGAGACAGAGGGGGGTGACAGAGAGAAAGGAGGTGACAGAGAAAGACAGAGGGGGGTGACAGAGAGAGAGGAGTGTGACAGAGAGAGACAGAGGGGTGGGGTGACAGAGAGAGGGGGGTGAAAAAGACAGAGGGGTGACAGAGAGAGAGAGAAGGGGTGACAGAGAGGGGTGATGGGGGGTCAGAGAGAGGGACCCCCTAGCCCTGTCTGCAGTCCCTTAAGTGCCCCTATGTCCCAGTGGTGTGTGTAATGCCCAGTATGGTACCTTGCATGCCAGTAGGATGTCCATGATGGCCAGCAGCTGGCAAGACCTGGTTTCATTCTGGGTGAGGACAGGGCCGGCCGCCAGCGCTAGGATAAAGACAGAGTGGGGAACAAACTCCTGATCCGATCTCTGATTCCAGGGAGGGCAATTGCCCCCCCTTGCCCCTACCTGCGGACGCCCATGATCACACCTACTTTTTAAAGCATCCATTAACATTATATATACCTGAATTCTTCCTCGTTCTGTCCAGCCATAGAAACGGACAGACCCTACCACAGCACAAAGCTCAGGCCATTGTGATGATGCACCCCAAGGGGCGAGTCTATGATAGCCTAGGCTCAGAGGACAGGGCTAAACGTCATTCAGCCCTGAAGTGGCCATCAACAAGTAGTGGAGAAGGATGCAGCCTATCCTCTGGGACTAACTATCGTATTTATCGGTGTATAACACGCACCTTCAATTAAAGAGGGAAGTTTCAGGGAAAATTTTTTTTTTTTAAATAAAACACTTTGAAGCAAAATAATGGTCAGTGCCCATCAATGCAGCCTGATTAGTGCCTATCTGCAGCCTCAATGCAGCCTGATTAGTGCCCATCTGCAGCCCCAATGCAGCCTGAGCTGTGCCCATCTGCAGCCCGATCTGTGCCCATCTGCAGCCTGATCTGTGCCCATCTGCAGCCTGATCTGTGCCCATCTGCAGCCTGATCTGTGCCCACCTTCAGCTTGATCTGCGCCCATCTCCCATCAATGCAGCTGCCTGATTAATGCCCATCTGCAGCCTCACCAGCTCTCATCAATGCAGTGCAGAAAATTACCGTGCCGTCACCTCCTGTTCACTCGGCTCTCAGTGGCAGTCACATACACAGTCCCACCTCTGCCATGGGCATTGGACCAGCTGCTGTGATAGACAGAAAACTGGTCCAATGCTGGTGGCAGAGGCGGGACTGTGTGTGTGACGTGAGAGTCGAGTGAGTGCCGAGTGAGAGCCGAGTAATCAGGAGAAGACGGCTCAGGGAATTCCTAGGGATCACCGCTGATCACAGTTTCCTAAACGGACACCTAAATAAATGTTAATCACGGTGAAATTACAAAAATTAATATCACTAAATTATTAACATGAGAATATGCAGTTCTCTTCGCTGTGTGCCTCAGTTTCCGTTATCCGAAGCATGAAATTATTAATGAATTATTTTTCAGTTCTTCTAGAGGAACAAGTCAATGTGCAGGCTGTTCGCTCATCCTCGGGGGATGCTATGAACATCACCTTCCAAAGTTTTGAAACTTCATACGGACCCACATTGGCTTATGCCATCATCCTGACAACTGATTCTAATGGTAGGGACAGATAACTCAACTAACTAGCAGGATAACTGTGCAACTGAACAAATAAAATGTATGCATTTTAAATGTTTATTTTCTATAAACTGTATATCATTGTACTAACCATCCATAAAACCTATTCCTCAAAAAACAATTATCTGTTTGATAATTGTATTCACTAAAAACAAAACCCCAGCCTTGCTAAGAATAACCTGTAAGCATGTTTTTTTCTCAGTCTTCCTTCGTCTCAGCCTCTTACCCACCTCTGAGGACTGTCCCTTGGTTCCACCCCCTACCCACCTCTAAGGACTGTCCCTTGGTTCCACCCCCTACCCACCTCTGAGGACTGTTCCTTGGTTCCACCCCCTACCCAACTCTGAGTACTGTCCCTTGGTTCCACCTCCTATCCACCTCTGAGGACTATCCCTTGGTTCCACCCCCTACTCAACTCTGAGGCCTGTCCCTTGGTTCCACCCCCTACTCAACTCTGAGGCCTGTCCCTTGGTTCCACCCCCTACCCACCTCTAAGGACTGTCCCTTGGTTCCACCCCCTACCCACCTCTGAGGACTGTTCCTTGGTTCCACCCCCTACCCAACTCTGAGTACTGTCCCTTGGTTCCACCTCCTATCCACCTCTGAGGACTATCCCTTGGTTCCACCCCCTACTCAACTCTGAGGCCTGTCCCTTGGTTCCACCCCCTACCCACCTCTGAGGACTATCCCTTGGTTCCACCCCCTATCCACCTCTGAGGACAGTCCCTTGGTTCCACCCCCTACCCACCTCTGAGGACAGTCCCTTGGTTCCACCCCCTACCCACCTCTGAGGACTGCCCCTTGCTTCCACCCCCTACTCACCTCTGAGTATTGTCCCTTGGTTCCACCCCCTACCCACCTCTGAGGACTGTCCCTTGGTTCCACCCCTACCCACCTCTGAGGACTGTCCCTTGGTTCCACCCCTACCCACCTCTGAGGACTGTCCCTTGGTTCCACCCCTACCCACCTCTGAGGACTGTCCCTTGGTTCCACCCCCTACCCACCTCCATGTACCGCCCTTTTTAGAAAATACAGCACAAAGTATCATTCTGTGCTACTAAGCAATAATAGCCCCCCCCCCCCCACAACAATGTACCCCTGCCTGCAACGAAATTCCACCACAGTAACAATAGACCCCCAGCAGCAACAACAACAGATCTCCCAGCAGCCAACATCTAAAGACCCTCCAGCAGCCAGAAGCAATAGTCCTCTCCCTCAATGGTAGATCCCTCCCAACAACAATTGACCCCCCCCCCCCCAGCAACATAATACCCCCTTGCCAGCAACAATAAACCTACCCAGCAACAATAGACCCCCCCACACAAAAATAGATCCCCACCAGCAGCAATAGATCCCTCAGTAGGCAGCATCAATAGACCCTCCAGCACACCCCAGAAGCCCTTGTCAACACATGCAGTGCTGGAGGTACCAGGATTGCATTCCCAATAGAAAATAGCCCTGCCTGTAAGTATATATTTTTAAATATCCAGTGTGAAATGCCATTTAATAACTTGCCACTGTTCTGTGCAGCATTTTTCTGTGAGCTCATGATGATGTGCCCTCAAGGGACAGTTCCAGGGCACACATAACACATAGATGATGTCAGTGGGTGGTATCTAAGAACAGGACCTACACTAATTTGGCAACCTGATCGTGGCCACACAATGAAATAAATGGAAAGTTATCCTAGACAAAAAGAGCAGCTGCAGAATATTCAGTAACCATTATATTATTCAAAAATGACTAAGATTTACTTTTTGAAGGACAACGTTAAACACAAACACTGGTTAGGCATACATTTTTTACTATTTGATCGCCTTATATGTTTAACCCCTTCCCAGCCAGTGTCATTAGTGTCATATTTTTAGCACTGATCACTATATTAGTGTCACTGGATCCCACAAAGTGACAGTTATGCGGCGTACACACGGTCGGAATTTCCGATGGAAACAGTCCGATGGGAGCTTGTCAACAAATTTTCCCACCGTGTGTATGCCCATCGGTCTTTTTCTGTCGGAATTTCCGACGGACTTTGGATTGAGAACCTGTTCTCAATTTTTCCGACGGAAAACCTTTCTATCGGATTTTCCGATCGTGTGTATGCAATTCCGACACATAAAATTCTGACGCATGCTCGGAAACAATTCAACGCATGCTCGGAAGCATTAAACTTCCCTTTTATAGTGCTGTTGAACGTGTTTTATGCCGCTGTGTTACAGACCGTCGGAATTTGGTGTGACCGTGTGTAGCCAAGACAGTTTGAGCGAAATTCTGTCGGAATTCCGACGGGAAAACCATCAGAGCTTTTTCCGACGAGAATTCCGACCGTGTGTACGCGGCATTAGTGTCAGACTGTCTGCCGCAATATCACAGTCCCGCTAAAATTCGCTGAACACCATCATTACTATTATTCAAACAAAAAATTCCAGTATATATCTCATAGTTTGTAGACGCTATAACTTTTGCGCAAACCAATCAGTATACACTTATTGGGATTTTTTTTTCCCAAAAGCATGTAGTAGAATACACATTGGTCTACATTTATGAAGAAATTAGATTTAAAAAAATTTTTTATGTGATATGTTTTTTAGCAGAAAGTAAAAAATATATTTTTGCTAGGTCTAATCCATCAAATTTAGAAATTATAATTTTGTTTATGAAAGTATTTTCATTGGTCATGCTATCCTATTGGTCGTTCTTTATTTTTTTATCTTGCAGTTGAGAAGCCAACTAAGGAATCATTAGCAAAAACCTATAATGATTTTATAAATGGGTTGACCACGACTTATGTCACCTCTGTCGTTGAGCAGCAAGAGACACAGAAAACTAGCCACGAAAATGAGATTAGTGTCAATGTAGGAGATGGCACTGTATCAAGAGGATACATTAATGGACCATTGGACCCCGACTTACAATACCGGTAATACAGCAGAATTAACCTTAACCTCCATCCAGTGAGGTACCCCTATCTTTATAAATCCAGAATCACATTACTCAGACACTAAATTGAAACTCTGTTATATTGACTGGAGGTGGAAGAATGTGCCAAAATAATACATATACATTTGAGTTTTCTTAATTTTTGGAAACAATTGGGTTATTTTATAAATATAGTCATGTGATCCTCAAGACGGTAATAACTTGGTGGTCACATGGCTTTGTTTATCAAAGGGAAGGTAGTAGGGCAAGCATTATGGCTTGGGTTGGCTTTGTTTATCAAAGGTTTGGTAGTCGGACAAGCATTATAGCTAGGGTTGGTTTTGTTTATCAAAGGGTTGATAGTAGGACAAGCATTGAGGCTAGGGTTGGCTTTGTTTATCAAAGGGTTGGTAATAGGGCAAGCATTATGGCTTGGGTTGGCTTTGTTTATCAAAGGTTTGGTAGTCGGACAAGCATTATGACTAGGGTTGGCTTTGTTTATCAAAGGGTTGGTAATAGGGCAAGCATTATGGCTAGGGTTGGCTTTGTTTATTAAGGGGTTGGTAGTAGGGCTAACATTGAGGCTAGGGTTGGCTTTGTTTATTAAGGGGTTGGTAGTAGGGCTAACATTGAGGCTAGGGTTGGCTTTGTTTATCAAAGGGTTGGTAATAGGGCAAGCATTATGGGTAGGGTTGGCTTTGTTTATCAAAGGTTTGGAAGTAGGACAAGCATTATGGCTAGGGTTGGCTTTGTTTATCTAAGGTTTGGAAGTAGCACAAGCATTATGGCTAGGGTTGGTTTTGTTTATCAAAGGGTTGGTAGTAGGACAAGCATTATGGCTAGGGTTGGCTTTGTTTATCAAAGGGTTGGTAGTAGGGCGAGCATTATGGGTAGGCTTGGCTTTGTTTATTAAAGCGTTGGTAGCAGGACAAGCATTATGGCTAGGGTTGGCTTTGTTTATCAAAGGTTTGGTAGTAGGACAAGCATTATGGGTAGGGTTGGCTTTGTTTTTTTAAAGCGTTGGTAGCAGGACAAGCATTATGGCTAGGGTTGGTTTTGTTTATCAAAGGGTTGGTAGTAGGGAAAGCATCATGGGTAGGGTTGGCTTTGTTTATCAAAGGGTTGGTAGTAGGGCAAGCATTATGGCTAGGGTTGGCTTTATTTACCAAAGGGTTGGCAGTAGGACAAGTATTATGGCTAGGGTTGGCTTAGTTTATCAAAGGGTTGGTAGTAGCGCAAGCATTAAGGCTAGGTTTGGCTTTGTTTGTCATCGACTTCAATGTCATCCCTGAGATGGTGATCACAAGGCTCTTCTAAGCAATGTCTATGGGTAAACTTGAGACTAATTTTGATCAAATTTTGGTGAAGTTGCAGAAACATTTCTCATTCCTAATAATAAGATGAATGCTGATTTTTTTGCCTTTCTTAGAAAAGAAAAAACGATATGGTTCTTAAACCAATTTCCTCTAAGCAGTCTGCATTGTGGAACTAGAGGCTGTGTAAAAAAAGCTGAATTTGCTGCAAAATCACAAATTCCTATACATAGATGGACAATGATCTTTTGACTTCCAGGGTCAGCATAGCAGGATTTTCTACTATAAACTATTATCAAGCCACAGGCACTATCGATGAAGATCAGTCAACAGCAGCCGTTACCAGCTTTTCTGATTCTGATCTTGCAGGTATTTACCTAGTGTAATGTATTTATAGTTAATATTTTTCAAATTTTCTCTTTGTTCTATATGTTCTTTATTTTTTTGTTCTTATATCTTAACCCCTTGGAGCTGGTACCTCCCAGCCCTTTAAGGGGTTTAGAATGCCAGGAGTTTATGATCATGTGACCACCGCGATTGGCTGTCACGGCGGTCACAAGATCAGAAAGCTTCTGATCGCAAGCTGCAATCGGGAGCTTTCTGTTAGAAAATTGCAACTACCACATTTTATTCTTTAGGGTCTCTGCTTTCAGAAAATATGTACTTTTGCGGGGTTTATAGTAATTTTTAGCAAAATAAAAAAAAAAATTGCAAAATTGCAGAAAGGGCGCGGGCATGTGCATGCCACTGGCAGCATGGGCTGCGGGTCCCGCAGACTCGTTGTCCCCCGAAGGCCTGCGATCGCGGTGTGGAGAGGTAAACAAGCCATTTCCCTGTTCTGCCTAGTGACAGGACAGAGATGTTCTGTTCCCTGTCATTGGGAATAGTGACCTCTGCCATGTCAGTGGTAGCCCATCTTAACCCCTTGCTTGCCCCCTAGTGTTTAACCCCTTCCCTGCCAGTGACATTTATACAATAATCAGTGGCTATTTTTAGCTCTGATTGCTGTATAAATGTGTACGCCGCAATGTCACAGTCCCGATAAAAATCTCTGATCACCGCCATTACTAATTTTAAAAAAATGTACAATAAAAATGCCATAAATCTATCCCCTATTTTGTAGATGCTATAACTTTTGCGTAAACCAATAAATATACACTTATTGTGATTTTATTTTACCTAAAATATGTAGAAGAATACATATCAGCCTAAACTGAGGAAGAAATTGTTTTTTTTTATATATTTTTGGGGGATATTTATTATAGCAAAAAGTAAAAGAATATTGATTTTTTTTTCAACATTTTTGGTCTTTTTTTGTTTATAGCGCAAATAAATAAAAATCGCAGAGGTGATCAAATACCACCAGAAGAAAACGCTATTTGTGGGAAAAAAAGGACAATTGTGTTTGGGTACAGCGTCGCACGACCACACAATTGTCAGTTAAAGCGGCACAGTGCCGAATAGCAAAAAAGGCTCTGGTCATTAAGGGGGTAAAACCTTCCGGGGCTGAAATGGTTAAATTGTGTGCAAAAATATTTTTTTTTAAATTGCCCTGGTAGACAAGTGGTTAACTTACTTGTAACTAGAGATGTGTTTCTGACACTGAATTATTTTTTCAGATCTTATAGAGGAACCAAGCATTGTGCAGGACGTTCGCTCATCCCAAAATAAAGCTATGGATATGGACAAAAATTTGGACATCAGTTACCACAGTGCCCCTGTCAGCGAACCTGCAGATAATAGTAAGATCTTTCTTCTCTTGAACTTTTAGCTACAATTATTTACTGCTTACAAATATTAGTTGGAAATGGGCTTTAATTTGTCTGTCACTTAAAGCGTCCATTACCAGGCCCTTTGGGTCTGGTATTAATATTAAGGGGAACCCCGAACCAAAATGTTTTTTTTAAATTGCGTGGGGGTCCCCCCACAATCCATACCAGACCCTTATCCGAGCACGCAACCTGGCAGGCCGCAGGAAAAGATGGGGTAGAGAGCGCCCCCCCTCCTGAACCGTACCAGGCCACATGCTCTTAACATGGGGTGGGTGCTTTGGAGTAGCCCCCCAAAGCACCTTGTCCCCATGTTGATGGGGACAAGGGCCTTATCCCCACAACCCTTGCCCGGTGGTTGTGAGGGTATGTGGGCGGCTGGCATATTGGAATCTGGAAGCCCCCTTTAACAAGGGAACCCCAGATCCTGGCCTCCCCCCCCCATGTGAATCGGTAACGGTACATTGTACCCCTACCATTTCACTAAAAAGTGCAAAAATAGTAAAAAAGACAGGAGACACTTTGGGACAAGTCCTTTCTTAAAAGATAAAAAAAATAAAAATGTCCCACGATGTAAATCCATTTCATGCCGTCGACTAGCCCTAATTTAAAAAAAAAAAAGCTGCAACAACTACTTCTTGGTGACAGCTGTTATATAGCTGAGGGCGGGGCCACTCGGTGACGTAAATGGACGACCCCGCCTTTCACTCTTCCAATCTGCTCTTAAAACTGTCCAAACCTATCCTGTGGTCATCAGTAGTGGGAAACTTAGGGGTTGATTTACTAAAGGCAAATAGACTGTGCACTTTGCAAAGTGTAGTTGCTCCAGAGCTTAGTAAATGAGGTAAAGCTTCACTTTGCTAAGAATACCCAATAACATGCAAGGAAATTAGCATTTTTTGCTTGCACGTGATTGGATGATGAAAGTCAGAGCTTCTGCTCATTTACTAAATTCTGGAGCAACTGATTTTGCAGTGTGCAACTGTACTTTGCAAAGTGCACAGTCTATTTGCCTAGTAAATCAACCCTCTAGACTGTTACAGTCTACTTACATGTCCTACACACGCTCTAATATTCGCCTGGTCTATAGCTGGAAGTGAAACAATGTGTAGCTACTACCTAGTGGAGAGGTGTCACTGCTAATTCTGTACTTAATATTCTACTGGGCCAGTCCATGGGCACCGCCCCCACAACACATACACCGCCCTCCCTATCAATGTGCCCAGATTTTTTTTTTTAATTCTGAATCTTCGATTTTTTTCGAACTTCCAAATTTTCGGGTTTTTTTTCAAATTTTTTCGAATTTCAGATTTTTTTCACATTTCTGTTTTTTTTTTTAATTTTTCGAATTTGCGATCATAACGAATGACCCGAAAAACAAACCAAAAAAAAACGAATGAAACGAAAACAAACTAATATTTCGGCAGTGCACAAAATCCACCCCCAAGAGTTTTTATTTCTTTGGAATTTTAGGAAGTCTGAAGTCTAAAAATTTCAGTCCAATTTAGCCATTTTGTTGAGTTACAACGGAGTGAGAGGCAAAGGCGAAATTCAGGTTTTTTTCTATGATCGCTTAAGGTCTCCTAGGGGTTACTGAAGCTAATTTTAAGCATCCTAGACCTGTTGTTCTGCCCCTTATTAGCTTCATCATTTTGCAATTTTTTTTCACAGGAATAAAAAATAGGCAGCAAAAAAAAGTTAACAATGAAAGTACACAACGATTAAAAAAAATAAAAAAGCAAATACAAAGAACATTTAGGCCTCTTTCACACTTATACGACTTGTCCCACGATTTGGGACTGCAAAGTAGCATGACAAGTCGTTCCCCATGATTTCCAATGACAGACATTCATATTAGTACCACTTCACTACTTTGGTCCAATTTTGATGCCACTTACACAGGCATTCCTTGAAATTTCGGCAAAAATCGCGGCCGAGAATCGCGGCAAAATCACAGTAAAATTGCGCGACTTTGAAGTCGCACAAGTGTGAAAGGGGCCTAAGTTAAATAAACTAAACTACCCTAAAATATCACTTTGTGGTTTTTGCTTTTCCCTTCCTTGACATTCACATTTTCTTCTAGGCGGCCTTATCGGAGGAGTGGTTGGTGGTATTTTTGGCGCTGTAGCCATTGCTGGTTTGGGATTTCTGATTTGGAGAAAAAGAAGGTAAACCTGGGTAATTTTTATGGTGTACTGCATACTTCGATCTGGCTATAGAAGTCATTAGCATCCCTCAGTGCAAACCAAAGATGGGGTATTTCAACCCCTTTGAAGTGGTGACAAATGCCACAAGGGTGCCTGCTGACTATCTGGTGACCCACAGCCTTACTGTCAGCTGTTCGCTCAAAAATTTGCAACAGATATTTTCCTTGAAGTAGATTAACATTTAGCAATTTTAAATAAAGTTATCAATTTTTTTGAAAATTACATAGATGTACAATAATCACTGTACACATAGAAGACTATATACTGTATAGCAAAGAGCAGATACCACTCTCAGTTTTACACCAGATACCACATTGTCACTCCACACTGTAGCCTGTATCTTACAGCCCATTCAAAAAATGCAGACTACAATGTGGAACCTGAGAGGACTATGTGGTGGGAGGAAAGGCAGGTCTCTGTAACTGGGCTCTACTCCCGGCTTTTCTGTTAACTTGAACACTAGAATAGTGATGCGCTTGTTTCTGAGTCCCAAGGCAAATGGAGCATAAAGCACATTGTAAAGAACATCTCTGTGCATGGTGCTTTTTTTTAAATCAGCAATATGAACAGAAAGATTTAGATTTAGAGTGGTTACACGTAACCTGATTCAGGTGATGTGATTACCACTCGGTAGATAGGTAGAGTCCCTAGAATCCTATAGACCCTGCCCACCATCAACCATCTTAAAACGACCAACCAAGTCCTATTTTGCATTAATTGAAGTGTTGTTGGAGCCATAACCTTGACCTCAATTCTGGAGACAAAGGTGGCTCTCTACAAGCAGGTGGGACCAGAGTGGTCTTCATAGTGGCAGTAATAGTGGCAGTAAATAAAAATATTTGACAGATTAAGAGTGTCACAAGTCCACCGATTCCCCCCCCCCCCCCCCCATAAAAAAACATACAGCAGTGGCCAATATGTTTTAACAACTTACACTGGCAACCTAAGTGAACTCTTGCCCTTGTCCTCAACATGGGGACAAGGTGCTTTGGGGTGGGGCGCACAGACCCCCCCATGTTGAGGGCATGCGGCCTGGTACGGTTCAGGTGGGGGGGCGCTCTCTTGTCCCCACCCCCTTTCCAAACTGGCCGGGCTGCGTGCTCGGATAAGGGTCTGGTATGGATTTTGGGGGGACCCCATGCCGTTTTTTCGGTGTAGGGGGTTCCCCTTAAAATCTATACCAGACCGAAGGGCATGGTATCGTCCTAGGGGGTGAAACCCCACACCAATTATTTTTTTTCATTTTGGCAGGGTTCCCCTTCATCCTCACCACACAAGTCGCACCGCAAGTCGGGAACCATTGATTTTGAATAGAGGCAGAGAAACGCGGCTAAAAGCTAGCGCCGCTAAACGTGCATTGACAGCAATGCAAAAAAAAATTTTTAAGGCAGCGTTTTCCTGCCAGGAATCCGACGCTCAGAACGATTTTTTTGAACGTCCTGTGTGCATGGAGCCTTTTTGTATTTTACCGAAGCTCAAATGTGTTTCTTTTTTTACAATCCAATATATAATATAATAATAATATATATATATATATATATATATATATATATATAGAGCTGCACGATTCTGGCTGCCCAGATTATTTGTTTACACAAGACGTTCTATCCCTTTGATCTAAGAAGTAAGTGTAGTTACAATGTTTCAAGTTGGAAAGTTGCTTCAGTTAAGACAGGAGATCTGACTTGGAGGCAACTTCCATTGAAATCAATGGGTAGAAGTCGCTTAGAAGTCGGATTGAAGTAGTACAGGAACCTTTTCTGAAGTCAGAGGGACTTCAGTAGTGTGCAGACAGGGAATGCTCTCATTCCCTTACATTGATTGATTTTGTTGCGCGACTTGGGGCGACTTCAAGTCGGTTTCAAAGTTGCCCCTGTGTGAATGGACTCTAAGCAGATAATCTCTCCACTTGTTTATATGAAAGAATCGCCTACTCTCAGCAGGAGAGATCGCCAGGGGGGGTGAATTGAGATCGCAATTTTTTAACGATTAATCGTGCAGCTCTAATATATATTTATATATATATATATATATATATATATATATATATATATATATATATATATATAAATACAATCCAATATACAATATATAAGTAAACTTAATATTTTAAAACTCCACAAATGGTGAAAAAGACATTAAGCGGGTTTTAGTAAAAGGAGAAAACATTGAATTCAGATAATGTCCAGGGTTGTTGTGATGTGAGGCATGTTCACTTCCAGTTAATGTTTCGTATGTTGATCTATTTAATCTAATTACAGGCAAAGCGTTGGTTATCAAAAAAATGTTTTGATTAGGTAAGTCTACATGTGCGTTGTTTGATTATCTTGTTCTACTTCATTTGCATTGTACTGCTAAGAATTTCCACATTGATAATCAAATAGTCTCTCAATAGAAGTCTAGATTCCCTGTAAATCTAGAGAGCCCACCAAAAACAAAAAAAAAAGTAAAGTCTTAAAAGTTAGCCAGGAAAACCATGGTTGTGTTAAGGTTGAAGTATTGTTAAGCCCCATACACACGCGCGGATTATCCGAGGACCAGGTCCGTCGGACCATGTCCGTCACACTTTGTCTGATGTTGGTTTTGCGTACACACGGTCAGACAAAGTTGTCGGAAAATCCGATCATTCTGAACGTGGTGACGTTTGTTGCCTACGACGGGACTACGTAGAGGCTAGTAGCCAATAGCTTTGGTCTTGTAATGTGATCTGAGCATGCGTAGCACTTTGTCCGGTCGGACAACCGTACACACGATCGGATTTGGTGTGATCGGACCGTGTTGATGGCAAATCTTTCCAGCAGGAGATAAGACTTTGTCCGTCGGACAAACCGACGAACACTGTCCGATGGTGCATACACACGGTCTGATTTTTCAACAACCTTGTCCGATCGGACAGAATCCATGAAAAAGTCCGACCGTGTGTATGGGGCTTTAGGGTGTTGATTTTAACTTTGAAGTTACAACTCAGTTCTGGAAATAAAGGGAAATAAAGGGGGCTCTATACAACCAGGTGAGCCCAGAGAGATCCTAGGATTCCTGGTCAAGTCCAGTCCAGAAGGTTATTTTTTTTTCACAGCCATAGGCATGGCATTTTTACATGTTAAATCAGTGACTCAAGCAAACAGTTTTATTAATACAGTGCCCTACATACGTACCTTCAAGTTGCGAAATTTCAAAGAACTTTCCAATCATACAAGTTAGTTAAACTGTCTGGCGTACATTGTTACATGTGTGCATCCTCTACATGTGGTTGTGCTTTTGTGCACTTTACCATACAGTACTGTATAAAATACAGTAGTACAGTATTATTATTTGTGTTTAAAGTATTATAAACCTTTTACAGTACAGTACTTTATAGCAGATTGTGTTAGTTTGGTACCTAGGCTAACTTTGTTGGACTTACGTATAAATTGGACTTCTGAACGCTCTCTCGTAACGGAACTCCTTCGTACGTAGGCGACCTACTGTATTTAAAAATCCCTGTAAGGCCCCTTTCACACTTGTGTGACTTCAAAGTCGTGCGATTTTACCGCAATTTTTCCGCGATTTTTGCCGCTATTTCACCAAGATTTCAAGGAATGCCTGTGTAAGTGGCATCAAAATCGGACTAAAGTAGTGCAGGGACTACTTTGAAGTCGGAACGACTTGAAGTCGTACTAATATGAAAGGCTGTCATTGGAAATCATGGGGAACGACTTGTCATGCTACCTTGCAGTCCCAAATCGTGGGACAAGTCGTATAATGCCCCGTACACACGGTCGGAAAATCCGACCACAAAATCCATCGGATTTTTTCCAACGGATTTTGTCCGATACTGGTGTTGCATACACACGGTCGGACAAAGTTGTTGGAAAATCCGATCATTCTGAACGTGGTGACGTTTGTTGCCTACGACGGGACTACGTAGAGGCTAGTAGCCAATAGCTTGGGTCTTGTACTGTGATCTGAGCATGCGTGGCACTTTGTCCGTCGGAAATTCGCTACACACGATCGGAAAAAATTTGAGAGCAGGAGATAAAACTTTGTCCGTCGGATTTTCGGAGTCCGATGGAGCCCACACACGGTCGGAATTTCCGACAACATTGTCCGATAGGACAGAATCCATCGGAAAATCCGACCGTGTGTACGGGGCATTAGTGTGAAAGGGGCCTTAGCCGTTTACTCTGGTATGGAGGTATAACAGAAGTAAATTTAATCTTCTAAAATGCCCCAAATTCCAACCATTTTCAGAGCTGCTGTGATATGATGTGTGTTCACATTACTTCTAATGGTATATTTAATCTAATTCCAGTCCAATTACTGGGGATGTCACAAACCTGTATGAGGAGCCCGAGGTGCTGAGTGCAGTCTCTTGCACAACTGCTGCCCAAGCACTTATGGAAGTTGAGAAAGGCTCTGCAAGGACGATGGAACGGCACAAGGGCCAGGGAACTAAAACTGAAGAATGGAACTTGGGGGTGCTGGTATCGGACAAGCAGAAGTACACCAGGTAGGGCACCCAGGATAAAAAAATCCAAGCCAAGGTCGGTAACAGAAATGAGCGGGCAAAAAAAAAAAACCCCAGAAGCAAGTCAGACAGGAGCCAGGTCAATATCAAGGCCAAGCATGACATTCAGGTTCAGGAAGAACTACAGGCACTCACACTGAAAGACCATTCAGCAAGGATCCTATGTAGAGCTCTTAAATAGCCCACTAAGCATCAGTATCTTCCCATATATTTTCATGCAGGGTAATATTCACACATTCTAATGTACATACGTGTGTGCAGTGTTGTATGTTTAGCTAGGATTCCAGGCCTGCAAACATGGTCATATGCCTTATGACTGTCACGTTCATTCTCATGGCTGTCATGAGGTTCCTGATACTGCCCCCCCCCCCCCCATCTCCTTCAGGAGAGCCTCCAGATTAAATTTTGGTAAATTAAAACTATAAGTCTGGAAATGGAGATATCAAGTAAAAGCTTAATTACTGCATCCAGTGTTTCAATGGATCTCCATCCATGAATTAATTATGAATTAATGACTTGATCAACATTTGCATTTACACTTGCATTGAGCTTGCCCACATTTGTGCTTGCTGAAATATATATACGATATAATAGTATATCCAAGCCTCAAACATATTTCTTCCTTGATACAATCCAATATACTACGGTATAGCAGAATTACATTTAAATATTCCCCAAAAAGTCATTAAGCGGTTTATTGAAAAAAGGAAAAACATCAAATTCTGATCATTTTAAGAGTTGTTGGGATATACAGCGGAACCTTGGTTTACCAGTAACGTGGTTAACGAGCGCTTTAAAAGACGGGCAACTTTTTTTTTTCAATTCTGACTGTGTTTGCGAGTGTTTTCTCGCAAAACAAGCAGAATTCAATCTAATGGGGTGTGCAGTACCGCATTTGGCCATAGGTGGGGACACTCGGAATCGTTCGGAGCCATTTGGAAATACTCTGAATCACTTGGAAATACTCGGAAATACTCAATTCCAGAGTGTTTCGGAGGCTTTCCGTGTTCAGCCGAGCTGTCCCCGAGTATTTCTGAGGCTCTCTGGCACCCCCCACCTCTGGCCACATTCGGTATTGCATATAATAGAAGTCAATGCGGAACAAATTATCTTCGTTTCCATTGACTTCTATGGGGAAACTCACTTTGATATGTGAGTGCTTTGGATTACAAGCATTCTCTTGGAACGGATTATGCTCGTAATACAAGGTTCCACTGTATGCTTGTT
Source organism: Lithobates sylvaticus (assembly GCA_028564925.1). NCBI lineage: Eukaryota > Metazoa > Chordata > Amphibia > Anura > Ranidae > Lithobates > Lithobates sylvaticus. The sequence continues at coordinate 206,181,596 of CM053034.1, read as the reverse complement.
CACTTACTGTTAATGCTTCTTATGATGGTATATTTACTCTAATTACAGGCAAAATGCTGGTTATGCAAAACCTCTTTCGATTAGGTAAGTCTATGTATGTGTTGTTTGATTGTCTTGCTTTACTTAATTTGTATTGTGCTGCTAATAATGTCCACACTAACAAAAGATCATATGACAGAACTTCCAATCAATATTCTCTCCATAGAAGGGTAGACTCCCTAGAAAACAAGACAGCCTACCCACCAACAACAATTTTAAAACTTAGTGACTAAGGCTTATTTGTGCTAAAGAGGTCCAATCGTTGTTCGGATGCTGGCTGACCAAATGCTGAAAAAGACAACACGCAGAATATAGTAAAAAAAAACATGACTAATGAAAAACTTAAAATTTCAACAATATTCAGAGCTACTGTGATATGAACAGTGCTCATGCTCCTTCTAATGGTATATTTAATCTAATTACAGGCAAAATTCAGGGAATGTCACATATATGTATGAGGAGACTGAGTTGACGAAGGAAGCCACTCGCACAAGTACCTTCAAAGCTTCCCACCAAGTTGAGAAAGAGTCTGCAAGGATGATGGAAGAGCACAAGTATGCGGGAGATGAAACTGAAGACTGGAACATGGAAGCGCTCACATCAGAGAATCTGAAACACAGCGGGTAGGGCATCCAGGATATACCAAGTCCAGTTACAAGCTAGGTTCAGTAACTGCCAAGCAGGATGGAACCAAATCATAGGCAGAATCAAGGTCAGAAACAAGCAGAGGCTGGCAACATGCAGGCAGCAAAATACAAGGTCAATTGACAAAAACCATCGTCAGAAGCCCAGGCTGAGGTCAGGAATTGGAGATATCAAGTAAACGCTTAATTACTGCATCCAGTGTTTCAATGGATCTCCATCCATGAATTAATTACCAATTAATGATTTGATCAACATTTGCATTTACGCTTACATTGAGCTTGCCCAAATTTGTGCTTGCTGAAATATATATACGATATATTAGTATATCCAAGCCTCAAACATTTCTTCCTTGATACAATCCAATATACTACGGTATAGCAGAAGTACATTTTAAAATTCCCCAAAAAGTCATTAAGCCGTTTATTGAAAAAAGGAAAAACATCAAATTCTGATCATTTTAGGAGCTGTTGTGATATATCCAGTGTTGGTCATCTTACTTTAAAAAAGTAATTAGTTAAGTTGCAAATGACTTCTCCCAAAAAGTAATTGCGTTAGTAACTCAGTTACTACATTGGAAAAGTAATTAGTTACGCAGCAAAGTAACTGTGACTTTTTTTTTAATATTCTATGCGTGTAACTAAGGGGCGGGTCTAGTATTACTGTAACCAAGGGGCGCATTTATTATTATTGTTATATATCGTGTAACCAAGGGGCTGCTCTATTATTACTCTAACCAAGGGGCAGATCTGTTATAGCGTGTAAGCAAGGGGCGGGTCTATTATTATTATATCGCGTAAGGGGGGGATGGCTACAGAAGAGGGCGAATGTTAAATTAATGGGCAGAGCTTGATATATAACAATAATAATAAGTGCGCCCCTTGGTTACAGTAATACTAGACCCGCCCCTTAGTTACACGATAAATGCCCCTTGCAGAGTAGCACGAGCATTGGGAGCGTGCCACATCGCCTCGTACAATTAACTGCGCCTGCGCGGTGTAGAGTTCACTCAGAGCTGTTTAGGTTCGGCAATTTTCGTAAGCTCCGTAGTCCTCAATACTGAGCAAGCGCTGCGCCTGTGCAGTACAGGGGGTCCTTATCCGGCGGGGGAACTTTTTCGTCAGGAAACCGGAATTACACTACTGCCATCTAGTGGCAGTAGATGTAATTGCGGTAACGCTGCCCAAGTAATGGGAACTGCGTTACCATGAGGGGAAAAGTAATCAGTTAGATTACTCGTTACCCTGTAAAGTAACTGCGTTAAGTACCTCAGTTTATTTTAACTCAGTTACTTACATCACTGGATATATCCTTGTTCCCTTACTGTTAATGTTAATGCTTCTTATGATGGTATATTTACTCTAATTACAGGCAAAATGCTGGTTATGCAAAACCTCTGTCGATTAGGTAAGTCTGTGTATGTGTTGTTTGATTGTCTTACTCTACTTAATTTGTATTGTGCTGCTAATAATGTCCACACTAACAAAAGATCATATGACAGAGCTTCCAATCAAAACTCTCTCCATAGAAGGGTAGACTCCCTAGAAAACCAGACAGCCTACCCACCAACAACAATTTTAAAACATATGCTCCGTACACACGAGCGGATTTTCCATCGGAAAAAAAATCTTGGATGTTTTTTCCAATGGAATTCCACTTAAGCTTGGCTTGCATACACGCGGTCACACAAAAGTTCGCTGAACTTTCGACCGTCAAGAACGCGGTAATGTACAACACTACGATGAGCCGAGAAAATGAAGTTCAATGCTTTCGAAGCATGCGTTGAATTGTTTCTGATCATGCGTAGGAATTTTGCACGTCGGAATTGCTACAGATGAAGCTTTTTCAGTCGGAAAAATTGAGAACATGCTTTCAAACTTTTGCTGGTGGAAATTCGGCCAGCAAAAGTCCGATGGAGCATACACACGGTCGCATTTTCCGCCGAAAAGCTCTCAGTCTTTTTCTGGCCGAAATTCCAATTGTGTGTATGCGGCATAAGTGACTAAGGCATATTTGTGCTAAAGGGGTCCACGTGTTGTTTGAATGTTGGCTGATCAAATGCTGAAAAAGACAACGCACAGAATATAGTAAAAAACATGACTAATGAAAAATGTAAAATTGCAACAATATTCAGAGCTACTGTGATATGAACAGTGTTCATGCTCCTTCTAATGATATATTTAATCTAATTACAGGCAAAATTTAGGTGATGTCACATATTTGTATGAGGAGACTGACTTGACGAAGGAAGCCACTCGCACAAGTACCTTCAAAGCTTCCCACCAAGTTGAGAAAGAGTCTGCAAGGATGATGGAAGAGCACAAGTATGAGGGAGCTGAAACTGAAGACTGGAACATGGAAGCGCTCACATCAGAGAAGCTGAAATACAGCGGGTAGGGCATCCAGGATATACCAAGTCCAGTTACAAGCTAGGTTCAATAACTGACAAGCACGGTGGAACCAAATCATAGGCAGAATCAAGGTCCGAAACAAGCAGAGGCTGGCAACATGCAGGCAGCAAGGTACCAAGTCGATAGACAAAAATCATGGTCAGAAGCCCAGGCTGAGGTCAGTAACTGATGAGCAGCAAATATAGACAGTCATTGATAATACAGAAGCAGGTCAAACAGCAGCTGGTTCAAAACCAGTTCAAGCATAACATTGAGGTTCAGGAATTGCTTGAACACAGACTGAAAGCATAGGTCTTATGCAGAAATAGCTCACCAGGCACAAGTATCTGTAGTGGATGCGCTCATACGTTCATGCTCATTCCAATGGTCATGTGTACAGTGTGGCACATTTAGTTAATGCTTCTATGCCCACAAACACCTACATGTGCCTTATGACTGAAACAGTATTTCTTCAGTATTTCTTCCTGGCATTGCCCCCTCTTTAAGGGCAGCCTCCAGATTCATAAGTGATAGCAAAAATACTAAAGCGCTGATATGAGTTTAAAATCCAGAGTAACCAATCATTTTTTAAGATAACTAAATGATATAGCCGCAGCCAATAAAATAGTGTTTCCGCACGTGAAAAAATGTCATAAAATATACAATTGTATGTAATTGGTGCGCTTAATCAACCTTAAAATCAATAAATAATAGACCATAACCTATGTGTCCTTAGTGAAAAACCTTATTGTGAATAATTAATGAATAAACGTGACTTAAGAACATAAATATAAAATCCAATGGTATATAATAATAAAATCTGTGGAAATAAGTGAAGAGTGAATGTATAAAAGATGGGTCTGTGTGCATGTGGCTGTTCTTAAAATATATAAAGTTATTCCTAAAATCGGTGTATAATCCTCTTTACCGTTTATCAGGGTGTTTAAAGACTGAAATCGCTTATATCCCATACATTGATCAATCAGTTCAATCAGTCAACATAAATAGATTGATCAGTTCAATCAGTCAACCTAAATAGATTGATCAGTTCAATCAGTCAACATAAATAGAATGGTCGAATGCTTTCAATTAGGTAATTAGTTATATAGGTGAGGCACACTTTCCCCTACTGAGGTCCACTGGCAAAAAAAGGGGGTTGTGTGTCTGAATTGTCCAAGAAAAACTAAAACTAAATTACCCAGGAGAAATCGTTCAATTCAAATTAAATTGCTTCAATCAGACATATTCATATGAGTGGGTAGATTATTAAATTAGGAAATAAAAGAAAGATGACACTTTCCTTTTTGAAGATCTTCTGTTTGCAGTAATCCGGGCTTTTCCTTATTTCTATTAATTCTCCAGTTCTCACATGTAGAAAGAAAAAAGATACAAAAAGCCATTGCGCAGCGCTCAAAACTATGTGTCAAGTGAGTATTTGCTTTGTCCTACTCACATGCACCCAGCGCATTTAGATCGCGGTAGCTCTGTCAGTCAGGCTTGTGTGGGGCTGTGCGCCCTGCTTGTCCTCACTTTGTGTGGACTCGGCGACGTCACTAGGCTCCTCCTCCCGACGCGTTGCGTCACGGTCACGTGACTTTATCACTTGACACATAGTTTGGAGCGCTGCGCAATGGCTTTTTTGTATCTTTTTTCTTTCTACATGTGAGAACTGGAGAATTAATAGAAACAAGGAAAAGCCCGGATTACTGCAAACAGAAGATCTTCAAAAAGGAAAGTGTCATCTTTCTTTTATTTCCTATTTTAATAATTCATAAGTATAAGCTAAAGGGAAAGCGGTTTCTTCCTTTTATCCTTAACATTTTTGTACCACATATATACTTTTGCTCATCTACCCACTCATATGAATATGTCTGATTGAAGCAATTTATTTTGAATTGAACTATTTCTCCTGGGTAATTTAGTTTTAGTTTTTCTTGGACAATTCAGACACACAACCCCCTTTTTTTGCCAGTGGACCTCAGTAGGGGAAAGTGTGCCTCACCTATGTAACTAATTGAAAGCATCCGGCCAATCTATTTAGGTTGACTGATTGAACTGATCAATCTATTTATGTTGACTGATTGAACTGATTGCTCAATGTATGGGATATAAGCGATTTCAGTCTTTAAACACCCTGATAAATGGTAAAGAGGATTATACACCGATTTTAGGAATAACTTTATATATTTTAAGAACAGCCATATGCACACAGACCCATCTTTTATACATTCACTCTTCACTTATTTCCACAGATTTTATTATTATATACCATTGGATTTTATATTTACGTTCTTAAGTCACGTTTATTCATTAATTATTCACAATAAGGTTTTTCACTAAGGACATATAGGTTATGGTCTATTATTTATTGATTTTAAGGTTGATTAAGCGCACCAATTACTTACAATTGTATATTTTAAGCCTCCAGATTCAGTTTTGTTAAATTGGAACTGTAATAGTTTTGGATTGGTTCATACAATAATGTGGGAGATTTACTAAAAACACACGGAATCTGGTGCGGCTGTGCATAGTATTCAATCGGCTTCTAACTTCAGCTTGTTCAATTAAGTTTTGACAAATAAGCCGATTGGTTACTATGCACAGCTGCACCAGATTTCTGTGTGCACCAGTTTTAGTAAATCTCCCCCTATTTCTCAAGTAAATGCCGGGGGTGCCATTCACCAAGTAGTTATCCATAAGGCTAAATGAATTGGAAGAGATCACAGGTCTTGAAATGGAGGCATCAATTAAAAGTTCAATTTTTGCATTCAACATTTCAATGATCTCTGTCCAGCTTTATCAAGACCCTTTAAATATGGATAGAGATCCATTGAAACATCGGAAACAATCAATAAGTGAGGGGAAGAGCAGCTCTTTCCACTCATTTAGCTGTGTTTTATAGTACAAACAGATAAATCTCCAAAACAGTTTTTTCATTTAGATGAAACTTCTTTGATACAATCCAATATACAAGGGTTTATCAGGAGTAAATTTTAAAACTCGGCAAATGGTGGAAAATACATTAAACAGGTCATAGTAATAGTTAAAAAACATTAAATTCCAAGCTGTTGTTATATGGTGCTTGTTCACTTTCTCTAAAGGTTCCTTATGTTGGTATATTTACTCTAATTACAGGCAAAATATTGGTTATGAAATAACTGTTTTGATTAGATAAGTCTACGTGTTTGTGTTGTTTGATTGGTATTAGATAGAGGGATGGTGGCGCTGTTCTGGGTATTGTGGGGCAGGCAGGTTAAAATAATTAAATATATAAATAAATACCTGTGAATGGTAGAATGTGTATTCGACTAAAAAGCATATAAAAGTAAAAGAGATAAAAAGCTACTGCTTTCACAAAAATATATATATATATAAAGAAACTGTGCAGTACCTCATGTGCAAAATTCTGTGTAACAATAATAAATAGCAAGCAAGAAAGCATAAACATAAATAGAAAGTGACTCTGTGCTCTAATGATATAAATGATGCATAATAAATAGTGATATGCACCACACAATAATGTGTCCTCCTGATAAAAATTGGTGCAAGTGCACAACAAATCCCAAACAATGAAAAATATTGTATATGGATGAATAAAAAGGTGAATGATTCATAGGATGGGATAACCAAAAAAAATAAATTCACAATTGTCCCAAATATAACACAAATAAGAAAAAATGCATAAAAGAAGAAAAAATGTATAATAAGTGATCGGTGATCAAAATGGTGAAGTCCTGGGCTGTCCTTTAAATCTCAACAAACTGGTAACGACATATGGCATGTAGACAAACAGATGATGGTGACTTTCCTAGTGCTCCCCTCCTTTCGTCGAGTGACCCCCTATGTGGAAACACTCACCAGAGTGCCTAACCCCTGCAGGGGTGATAGGCGTATGATATCCTGAGTATGTGGTAAGGATCCTCCTCTGTGTGAACGGTCTCCACTCCAAAGTCTCCTCTGTGGGGATTTTTCTCCTTTGTCACTCTCCAGGAATGGGGGTAGAAAAACCCCAAATAGGTCCGTGTGAAAAAATGAAAAAACACTAATAGTGTAATATTGCTAAAAAATACTTAGATTTTTATTTGAAAATGGCATGTACCCAATAGGGTTAAAAACATATATACAGTGTATAAAAAATAACTATAAAATAAAAAAGCAGAGTGCACAGCTGGAGAGCAGAGCGATGTGACACCGCAAAGCCCTGAACTAGCGTGCGTTCCACTAGCGGTGATTCCGAAACCGGAAGCCGCAGACAAAGGGTGGAAGTGACGTGTTGCGTACCGAAGGTATTGTTTGATTGTTTTGTGCTACTTTATTTGTATTGTACTGCTTAGAATTTGCACGCAGAAGAAGAAAGAATAAAGCATAACTTCCAATCAATATTCTCTCAATGGAAGGGTTTCCTGAGAAACCTAGACAGCCTTCCCATTAACAACAATCTTAAAAGTTAGCCATTGAGCCATATTTCTGCTAAAGAGGTTGAAGTATTGTCGGGGGACTGACTTTAACTTTGACCTCAATTCTGGAGACAAAGGTGTCTCTCTATAAGCAGGTAGGCCCAGAAGGATCCTCCGATTGCTGGTAAATGAAAGTATTTAAAGGATGAGAGTCCTCAGATATTTTGTAAGTGTAGTAGGTTTAAAAACTCACAGCAGTAGCCAGGACATTTTCACATGTTAAACCGGCAACTCAAGCATAGGCAGTTCACCCTGGTCCAGTTTTCTCCACTACCATAGCTCAGATGGAGCCATGTGAACGGTAGGAGGCATCTATTCTATTCTCATCTAAGCCAGTGTTTCTCAACTCCAGCCCTCGAGGCGCCCCAACAGGTCATGTTTTCAGGATTTCCCTAAGATGAAACGGCTGTGGTAATTACTAAGGCAGTGAAACTGATCAAATCACCTGTGCAAAATAATGGATATCCTGAAAACACGACCTGTTGGGGCGCCTTGAGGGCTGGAGTTGAGAAACACTGATCTAAGCTATTAGTAATTTTAGATTTACAATAAAAGAAAGGAGTGACTGTTCCAAAGCTGTTTTTCAATTAGTTGAAGCTCAAAACAGTTTCTTCTTTTACACAATCCATCACACAACGATATAGCTGAAGAAAAATGTCATATTTGAAAAATGCCCCAAATGGTGAAAAATAAATTAGGCAGAATATAGTCAAAGTGCAAAATGTTAAATTATGACAGTTTTCAGAGCTATGTTTACATTCCTTTCAATTGTATATTTATTCTAATTACAGGCAACATATTAGTGATGTTGAATACTCGTATAAGGAGTCCAAGATGGTGAAGGCATCTTCTTGCACAATTCCTGTCCAAGCACCCCTGGCAGTTGCAAAGGCGATGGAAGGGCACGAGCGTCAGGAAGCTGAAACTGTAGAATGGAACGTGCGAGAGCTGGTATCAGAGAAGCAGAAGAACAGAAGGTAGGGCATCCAGGACACACTTATGAGTTCAGTTATGGGTGAAGTTGGGTCATAAGTCAGCTTTGGTAACAGTCAAGCAGGAAGGCACCATATCAAGTCAGAATCAAGGTCAGTAGCAAGCAGTGGTTGGCAATGTGCAGGTAGCGATGTACAGAGTCAAAACACTTTGGTCAGAATTCCAGGTCAAGGTAATTAACAGAGATGAGCAGCAAACATGGACAGACAAGGATAATCAATCCTGAAACAGGTTAGACAGAAGCCAGAAAAATAGCAAGGCCGAGCATTAGGTTCAGAAGCAGAAGATGCAGGAAATGCAGGACTAAAAGACCAGTCAGCAATGATCCTATGTAGAATTCGGGTTTAAATAGCCCGCAAGTTTAAAGAATCTGTGGTAGACTTGCCTGTAAGTTCATTGGCACAAGTTCATTGGCACAATGAGAAGCGTGCATTCCAATGTATGCATGTGTGCAGAATGTCACACATTTAGCTAGGCTTCTTTATCTAAGAACCTGAAATATGCCTTACAGCTGGCACAATCTTTCTCATGGCTAGCATGATGTTCCTGAAAGGTGATGTGGAAACCTGATGTGGAAAAAGGCAATAGACTGTGTACTTTCCAATTGCAGTTGCACTCTGCAAGCATATTTGCTCCAGAGCTTAGTAAATGAGGTGAAGATTCACTTTGCAAAAAATACCCAATCACATGAGAGAAAAACGCGATTTTTCCTTGTATGTGATTGAATGATAACATTTAGCAGAGCTACTTCTCATTTACTAAACTCTGGAGCAAATGCCCTTGCAGAGTGCAACTATTTGTCTTTAGTGCTATGTGTATGCTGTTTATTGGTCTTATGGTACTTGTAAGATCGTCAACAATGATTTTTTTTTTTTGAGGCAGCTTAAAACTTGAAATAAAAAATAAATCAAACAATTGGTTTGTCACGGGACATTTTTCTGATATTTAAAATGTATCTAGATTGGTGTTTTAATTTTCAATGTATGAATTGTGACAGATTTACAGGACAGTTTAGAGCCATAGAACAAGAACCTATATCAACCTACATGTTATTCCAAAATGTTTCATTTATATTTTGTGATTATAAAAACAGTAGGGATGAGCCCAATGTTTGAGTCGAATGTAAGTTCGACTTCGAACATTAGGTGTTTGCCAGTTCGCTGAATACCGAACATTATGGGGCATTCGTGGGAAATGCCCAATAATGAATGGCGAGACCGTCAATGCATGTGAGATCGCAGTGCATTGATGGCTGCTGATTGGCCAAAGCATGCACCTGATTTGCAAGCTTTGGCCAATCACAGCATGCTCTGCTATAAAAGCCATGATTGGTCAAAGGCAAGGTGCCTTTGACCAATCATGGCTCAGGAGGCTGAGTCCACGCCCCACACTATGTAAGGCTGCTTGCACAGCAGCCGTACATAGTTTTATGAATGAGTCAAATGTCATTTTTAAAGGAAAAAATGTAATTTAAAACTGCTCATGGCTGTACTGTATTGCCAGATCCTGGCAATATAGATAAAAATCATTGAAAAAACTGCATGGGCCCCCCTCCCAGTTCAAAACACCTTCCCCCAAAACACCTTCCCCATGTTGAGGGCATGTGGCCTGGTACAGTTCAGGAGGGGGGGCGCTTTCTTGTCCCCCCCCCTTTTCCTGTGGTCTGCCAGGTTGCGTGCTCAGATAAGGGTCTGGTATGGATTTTGGCCATACCTGACCTAAGCAATTTTTTTTTATTTTTGCTCTGGGTTCCCCTTAAAATCTATGGATTTTGGGGGGACCACCACACAATTAAAAAAAAAAATATATTATTTAAAAATTATTATTATTTATATTATTTAATATTCATACCAGACCCAAGGGCCTGGTAATGGACTGGGGGAACCCATGCCGTTTTTTCAATGATTTTTATCTATATTGCCAGGATCCGACAATTAATTACAGCCGCGAGCAGTTTTAAATGACATTTTTTCCTTTAGAAATTTCAGTTTTCTGCGGTACTATTCTAAACAGGGGAAAGATGCACTACTTTACAGGCATACTAAGGACTCCCCCCAGGCATGACATTTAAAGGAATATTTCATTCATATTGTTTCACTTTAACCATTATTAAAATCACTGCTCCTGAAAAAACTTCTGTTTTTAAAACTTTTTTTTTCATTGATACATGTCCACTAGGGCAGGACCCAAGTCCCCAAACACTTTTTATGGCAATAACTTGCATATAAGCCTTTAAAATTAGCAATTTTGAGTTTTCATGCTCGTGTCCCATAGACATTAACGGTAGTCGCGTGTTCGCACAAATTTTTTGCCTATTCGCAAGTTCTGGTGCAAACCAACCCGGGGGGTCTTCGGCTCATCCCTAAAATACAGCATAAACAATTTCTCAACAACCTTAGATACTGGTACAAATATCTGATAGAGCAAGGGTGTTGTTGGTTCCCATTGCTGTTCCATAAAACAAATAATTTAATGGAAATAAAGGCAGAACTTGTGGCTGTGTCTCATTGTTCTTTGTGAAATGTTTTACATATGGCAAGATATTTTCTATGATTATCTGTTTACACTCACTTTCTTCTTTGATACAATCCAATATACAATGGTAAATCAGAACTAAATTAAAAAATTCCATAAATGGAGAAAAAAGACTTGTGGAAGTAAACCCCCCTTTCCATTACAGCCAAAGAAGCTGCCATCTTAGCCTCTGTTTGATCTGCATTTGCCATGGGGCAGGATATATGATCAATTATGACACCAGCCATTTGATGGCTTGACAATTCAGTTAAGAGAAAAAGTGAATATATGTTTTAGGAAACAGTTAAATTAACCACTTCGCATCCGGCCGTAGCCGAATGACGGCCACAGCGCGGATGCCAAATCCCGGGAGGCCGTCATATGACGGCCTCCCCTTTCCTCGCTCCCCGAGCGCGCTCACGAGCGCGCATCGGGGAAATTCTGTGTTGGCCGTGTCCCTTGGACACAGCCAATCACAGATCGCTGTAAACGGCCAATCACAGCGGCCGTTTACAGCGCGATCCCCCCGGCCAATGAGCGATGATCTCAAATGTAAACATATGAGATCATCTCTCATTGCCGGCTCTCTCTCCTCACACAGAGACAGCGTGTGAGGAGAGAGAGGATCTGTGAAAAGTAAGAATCACCACCCAGTACAGTGCCCCAGTATTACAGTGCCCCACCAGTGCCCACCAGTGCCCACCAGTGCCCCACCAGTGCCGATCAGTGCCCCACCAGTGTCGATCAGTGCCCCACCAGTGCCGATCAGTGCCCCACCAGTGCCGATCAGTGCCCCACCAGTGTCGATCAGTGCCCCACCAGTGCCGATCAGTGCCCAGTGCCGATCAGTGCCCCACCAGTGCCGATCAGTGCCCCACCAGTGCCGATCAGTGCCCCACCAGTGCCGATCAGTGCCGATCAGTGCCCCACCAGTGCCGATCAGTGCCCCACCTGTGCCGATCAGTGCCCACCTGTGCCGATCAGTGCCCACCTGTGCCGATCAGTGCCCACCTGTGCCGATCAGTGCCCACCTTTGCCGATCAGTGCCCACCTGTGCCGATCAGTGCCCACCTGTGCCGATCAGTGCCCACCTGTGCCGATCAGTGCCCACCTTTGCCGATCAGTGCCCACCTTTGCCGATCAGTGTCCACCTTTGCCGATCAGTGCCCACCTTTGCCGATCAGTGTCCACCTTTGCCGATCAGTGCCCACCTGTGCCGATCAGTGCCCACCTGTGCCGATCAGTGCCCACCTGTGCCGATCAGTGCCCACCTGTGCCGATCAGTGTCCATCTGCACATCTTCACAATCAGTACCCGACTGTGCCACCTCATCAGTACCCGCCTGTGCCACCTCATCAGTGCCCGCCTGTGCCGCCTCATCAGTGCCCGCCTGTGACGCCTCATCAGTGCCCGCCTGTGACGCCTCATCAGTGTCCGCCTGTGACGCCTCATCAGTGTGCATTTGTTCCACTTCATTAGTGCACATCTGTGCCACCTCAGTGCCCATCTGTGCCACCTCAGTAACCCATCTGTGCCACCTCAGTAACCCATCTGTGCCACCTCAGTAACCCATCTGTGCCACCTCAGTGTCCATCAGTGCAGGCTTAGTACACACCTGTGTAGTCGCACCAGCAACCAGCAGCATGTCCAAAAGGGTCTATTCTGCAGAGGAGGCGTTCCAAATCCTTTCCCAGGCCGACGAGAGCAACGGGGAGCTCTCTTCAGATTCCTCTTCATACATCGATTCTGAGACTGACATAACTTACGAGCCAGTCCTCAGTAGCGAAACATCGAGTGACTCGGAGGAGGAAGAGATTCGGCCGGCCAAACGAAGGCGTTCTGAGGAAGCAGTGCCATCCACCAGCACCGCAGTGCCATCCACCAGCACCGCAGTGCCATCCACCAGCACCGCAGTGCCATCCACCAGCACCGCAGTGCCATCTACCAGCACTGCAGTACCTCGGCAAGAAAGGCCAAGGACCCATGCCAGCCTTCCCTATGCCCTTCAAAACCCCTTGTGGCTTCCTCCTAATTCAGGAGAAGCCAACATTCCCCCTTTCACTGCCCAGCCAGGAGTCCAGGTGGACACACAGAATTTTACCCCAATAGATTTTTTTAATTTAATTTTTACGGAGGACATGTTATTATCAATTGTGGCCCAGTGCAATCTTTATGCCCAGCAATTTATTTTTCAAAACCCAACCTCATATTATGCCCGTCCCTATGAATGGAGAGACCTAACGGTGGAGGAGTTCAAGGTTTTTTTAGGCCTCACATTCAACATGGGACTCACCAAAAAAAACACCTTGATGTCCAACACATGCCAGTCTTCTCCAAGGTTATGTCCCGAAATAGGTACCTCATGATACAGAGGTTCCTTCATTTTAACGACAATTCCCAGTGCCCTCCCCGAAATGACCCAAATTATGACAGGCTTTTCAAAATTCGCCCACTTTTAAATTATTTTTCCCAAGTATTTCCCCAGCTCTTTACCCCGGACCAACACATATGTGTGGATGAGTCCCTTATTAAATTTAGTGGCAGGCTCAAAATAAAACAATTCATTCCCAGCAAAAGGGCCCGCTATGGGGTGAAGGTGTACAAATTGTGCGACCGAGTCACAGGGTACATGTATGCCTTCAAAGTCTACGAAGGGAAGGACACCCAGCTGCAGCCCCCTAATTGCCCGGACTACTTGGGATCAAGCGGAAAAATTGTTTGGGACCTCATATATCCCCTACTGGACAAAGGCTACAATTTATATGTAGATAACTTCTACACATCCCTGCCCCTGTTCCACAACCTCCACCGGATGAAGACACCAGCATGTGGCACCGTTAAAAGAAACCGGAAGGGCTTTCCTCAAAGTCTCGTGCATCAAAAATTGAAAAAAGGAGAAACGGCAAGCCTGAGAAACAAAGAAATTTTGGCAGTGAAGTGGAGTGACAAAAGGGATGTCTACATGCTGTCTTCAATCCACAATAACACCTTTGTAGAAATCCCCAGAAGAAATGGCCCCATAAACAAACCCAAATGTATTTATGATTACAATTTGTATATGGGGGGAGTCGACTTCAACGACCAAATGATGGAACCATATCTTGCTACACGACGGACATACCATTGGTACAAGAAAGTTGCAATATATTTTTTTCAATTGGCAATATATAATTCGTATGTCATTTACCGGAACTCCACCCAAAACCCCAAACCCTTCCTTGGCTACCAGGAGGAAGTTTTCACTGTCCTTGTATTCCCGAGCGGCCCACCAGAAAATATGCAATCCGATGTTGTTAGTCGACTCTCCCACTGCCACTTTCCTGATAAAATCCCTCCCAAACCAACAGGCCAACGCCGTCAAAAAAAATGTAAGGTGTGCACCAAAGCAGGAATCAGAAGAGACACATCCTATCATTGTGCAGATTGTCCTTCCCAACCAGGCCTCTGCATAGGTGACTGTTTTCGCCGTTACCATACTTCAATAAATTATTAGTGAAGTATGGTAAACGTAATCTTCAGTTCCTGCCCTACACACCTTCACACCCCTTATGCCACTGCCTGCTCTGTAACTGACCCTGGCTTGTTATACGACCACGCTTTTGCCTAACGATTCTGTACCTACCTCTGCCTGATCTGGAACTGACCCTGGCTTGTTATACGACCATGCTTCTGCCTAACGATTCTGTACCTACCTCTGCCTGATCTGGAACTGACCCTGGCTTGTTATACGACCATGCTTCTGCCTAACGATTCTGTAAATACCTTTGCCTGATCTGGAACTGACCTTGGACTGTTTGACCATGATATTTGCCTGCCTCTTGGACTGATCTTGTACCCTGCTACTGGACTAGTGGGATTCAACACAGGGGTCTCACATATGTGAGGGGCTCCAGAAATGTTTTTCTGGATGAAGAAAACTATTTTTTGGTTTTCTCAATCCTAGATTAGGGTCTGGAGGCTCGGAGGCTTCAAAGAGATTTGGGTGGGAGAAGCCTCTACCCCTGTCCCCATTCTGTCCTGAACGAGGCCCTACTTCTGCCTGCTGCCTGTAGGACTTTCTGCCGTCATGCCTCTGCCTGTCGCACTGACCACACCACATGTCCTGCCTACTACCAGGACCAATATTTTTGGCACTGCTGACAATATCTCTGCCTGCACTGACCCTGGACTTTATATGGACAGTATCCCTGCCTGGACAATTGTGTTCACCGTTGCTGACCAAGTCCCTGCCTGCTGCCTGGACCAGTGCTATCCTCCTGTGTACAACTGCGCTACTACAACCACAGGTAAGCTTTTGTTTACGCTTTGCACAGCATAATGTATTTTGGGGTGTAATTCTTGGTATGTGCATGCTATGTGTCCCTGGAATACCTGATGGTGTTCCTTGCATTTTGGATCTCTGTATGTGGCCAGACTGTGTAGAAGTCTCATACGCATGGTATCGCTATACTCAGGAGGAGTAGCAGAATGTATTTTGGGGTGTCATTTGTGCTATCTAATAGCTACCTGTTGGAAATATCTTCTAAACGGACAACTTTGTGTTTGTGTTTGCGTTTTCATTTTTTTTCCACATTTTCCAAAAACTTCTGGAAAAAAATGAACCATTCAAAAGACTCATTATGCCTCATAGATTATACGTTGGGGTGTTAGCTTTCCAAAATGGGGTCATTTTGTGGGCGTTTCCATTGCCCTGGTGCTCCAGGGCCTTCAAAAGTGTAATAGGTGGTTGAGAAATGTGATGTGTAATTTATGCTCCTAGAACACCTGATGGTGCTCCCTGCATGTTGGGCCACTGTATGTGGCCAGGCAGTAAAAAAGTCCCACACATGTGGTATCGCTATACTCAGGAGGAGTAGCAGAATGTATTTTGGGGTGTCATTTGTGCTATCTAAATGCTACGTGTTGGAAATATCTTATAAACGGACAACTTTGTGTAAAAAAAATGCGTTTTCATTTTTTTTTTTCCACATTTTCCAAAAACTTCTGGAAAAAAATGAACCATTCAAAAGACTCATTATGCCTCATAGATTATACGTTGGGGTGTTAGCTTTCCAAAATGGGGTCATTTTGTGGGCGTTTCCATTGTCCTGGTGCTCCAGGGCCTTCAAAAGTGTAATAGGTGGTTGAGAAATGTGATGTGTAATTTATGCTCCTAGAACACCTGATGGTGCTCCCTGCATGTTGGGCCACTGTAT
This sequence comes from Lithobates sylvaticus, assembly GCA_028564925.1. Lineage (NCBI taxonomy): Eukaryota > Metazoa > Chordata > Amphibia > Anura > Ranidae > Lithobates > Lithobates sylvaticus. Next base: position 206,165,366 of record CM053034.1, on the reverse strand, counting down.
GTGGCCAGGCAGTAAAAAAGTCCCACACATGTGGTATCGCTATACTCAGGAGGAGTAGCAGAATGTATTTTGGGGTGTCATTTGTGCTATCTAAATGCTACGTGTTGGAAATATCTTATTTTTTTGAAAGAATAAATTTGTCCCCGTATCATCGCGTAATGGTGTTGCGGATACGGTACATTGTATAAAAATGCTTGCCACGTCCCGAAAATTATAGTCTGAATGTTAAGGTATTTTGTCAACAAGTTAATGTTGGAGAATGATGGACTTTTTAGGCATAAAATAAATGTAAAAAGTTTTTTATTAAAAATATATAAACAAAATATAAATCTAAAACAGGTTGTTTGAAAAAACGACCTGGCAAACTATAGAAATATTTAACAGGCTGATGTATAGGTACGCTCAAGTAGTAACAATGTGGTTCCAATAAGGTCACTATATTTAAATGCAATCATTCAAATTTTCTTAGAAAATTGTGACATTAAAATAAACAAAAACACGAAACCATAGGTGAGCGGTACAGTCATACAGAAAAACAGCTTGTTTGCAGTTGCTCTACATGTTACGCGTCCTAAGACGCTTCCTCAGGAGCTTTAATCCCTATAGAGGGAGGGAGTTTAATGGAACGGGGAACCAGGGTACGTTTATCTGCAGCGGTACTTTGGACATATATATATGTCAATAGGCCGAGGAATTCCTGTAGTAAGGGATAGGCCTATTAGTTATTTTTGTGAGCCCATAGATTGGGATCGATTGTGAGAGGTAAGTACGATGGGACAGGTACTGCGGAACACGTCGGCCTATAGGGCCTCCAACTAGCCAACACTTGTATGGGAGGATGGAAGGGGGTTCAGCCAGCTTGTCCACAAAGGTCCTACTAGTGATGATATGGTTCCGTTGTGGTTCCCCGTTCTGGCAGCTGTGCGAGAAGGCTGCTCATCAGCCTTCCCGCACAGCTGCCAGAACGGGGAACCACAACGGAACCATATCATCACTAGTAGGACCTTTGTGGACAAGCTGGCTGAACCCCCTTCCATCCTCCCATACAAGTGTTGGCTAGTTGGAGGCCCTATAGGCCGACGTGTTCCGCAGTACCTGTCCCATCGTACTTACCTCTCCCAATCGATCCCAATCTATGGGCTCACAAAAATAACTAATAGGCCTATCCCTTACTACAGGAATTCCTCGGCCTATTGACATATATATATATGTCCAAAGTACCGCTGCAGATAAACGTACCCTGGTTCCCCGTTCCATTAAACTCCCTCCCTCTATAGGGATTAAAGCTCCTGAGGAAGCGTCTTAGGACGCGTAACATGTAGAGCAACTGCAAACAAGCTGTTTTTCTGTATGACTGTACCGCTCACCTATGGTTTCGTGTTTTTGTTTATTTTAATGTCACAATTTTCTAAGAAAATTTGAATGATTGCATTTAAATATAGTGACCTTATTGGAACCACATTGTTACTACTTGAGCGTACCTATACATCAGCCTGTTAAATATTTCTATAGTTTGCCAGGTCGTTTTTTCAAACAACCTGTTTTAGATTTATATTTTGTTTATATATTTTTAATAAAAAACTTTTTACATTTATTTTATGCCTAAAAAGTCCATCATTCTCCAACATTAACTTGTTGACAAAATACCTTAACATTCAGATTGGAAATATCTTATAAACGGACAACTTTGTGTAAAAAAAATGCGTTTTCATTTTTTTTCCACATTTTCCAAAAACTTCTGGAAAAAAATGAACCATTCAAAAGACTCATTATGCCTCATAGATTATACGTTGGGGTGTTAGCTTTCCAAAATGGGGTCATTTTGTGGGCGTTTCCATTGTCCTGGTGCTCCAGGCCCTTCAAAAGTGTAATAGGTGGTTGAGAAATGTGATGTGTAATTTATGCTCCTAGAACACCTGATGGTGCTCCCTGCATGTTGGGCCACTGTATGTGGCCAGGCAGTAAAAAAGTCCCACACATGTGGTATCGCTATACTCAGGAGGAGTAGCAGAATGTATTTTGGGGTGTCATTTGTGCTATCTAAATGCTACGTGTTGGAAATATCTTATAAACGGACAACTTTGTGTAAAAAAAAATGCGTTTTCATTTTTTTTCCACATTTTCCAAAAACTTCTGGAAAAAAATGAACCATTCAAAAGACTCATTATGCCTCATAGATTATACGTTGGGGTGTTAGCTTTCCAAAATGGGGTCATTTTGTGGGCGTTTCCATTGTCCTGGTGCTCCAGGCCCTTCAAAAGTGTAATAGGTGGTTGAGAAATGTGATGTGTAATTTATGCTCCTAGAACACCTGATGGCGCTCCCTGCATGTTGGGCCACTGTATGTGGCCAGGCAGTGAAAAAGTCCCACACATGTGGTATCGCTATACTCAGGAGGGGTAGCAGAATGTATTTTGGGGTGTCATTTGTGGTATACATATGCTATGTGAGAGAAATAACCTATTACAATGAAAATTTTGTGGGGAAAAAAAAAAAAAAAAAAAAATATCTTAATTTTGCAAGGAATTGTGGGAAAAAATTACAACTTCAAATAACTCACCATGCCTCTTACTAAATACCTTGAAATGTCTACTTTCCAAAAAGGGGTCATTTGGGGGGTATTTGTACTTTCCTGGCTTGTTAGGGTCTCAAGAAATGAGATAGGCCTCAGTACATCAGATGTGATAATTTTTTTATGATTTGCACCACAGCTTGTAGACTCTAAAACTTTCACACAGACCAAATAATTTCCACAAATTTTTGGTTATTTTTACCAAAGATATGTAGCAGTATAAATTGTGGCCAAAATTTATGAAGAAAAATTAATAATTTGCTAAATCTTATCACAGAAACCAAGAAAAATGTGTTTTTTTTCAAAATTTTCGGTCTTTTTTCATTTATAGCGCAAAAAATAAAAAAACCAGAGGTGATCAAATACCACCAAAAGAAAGCTCCATTTGTGGGAAAAAAAGGACAAAAAATTCATTTGGGTACAGTATTGCATGACTGAGTAATTGTCATTCAAAGTGTGAGAGCACCAAAAGCTGAAAATTGGTCTGGATGGGAGGGGGGTGTTGGTGCCTGGTAGGCAAGTGGTTAATGGATTCTACTAGCAGGTCAAAAGTGAAAAAAATTCAAATTCTGATTGTTTCCAGAGCTGTTGGATATGGCCTTTGTGCAGTTCCTGATAGTGTTCCTTATGATGTTATATTTACTATAATTACAGGCAAACACCTGGTTATGAAAAAAATATGTTGATTAGGTAAGTCTATGTATGTGTTGTTTGATTGTCTCATTTTATCTAATTTGTATTGTACTGCTAAGAATGCTTAAAAAAAGCATAGGGCAGAACTTCCAACCAATACACTTTAAATAGAAGGTTAGATTCCCTAAAAGTTAGCCACTAATCGATACTTGTGTTACAGAGGTTGAAGTGTTGTTGGGGTGCTTACTTTAATTTTGAAGTTACATCTCAATACTGGAGACAATGGCAGCTCTCTATAAGCAGGTGGGCCAAGAGGGTCCCAAGATTGTTGGTAAATGAATGGATGAGCGTCCACAGATATTTTATAAATCTAGTAAAACTCACAGCAGTAGCCATGGCATAGTTACATGTTATACCAGTGACTTGAGTGAACCGTTGGATGCTTACTCAAAAACCCCTGTAAGCAGTTCACCATGGTCCAGTGTATTATTCTGTTTTTTTCTCCACTACTTCATTCAGATGAAGCCATATGGAGTGAAGGGGAGTAGTCGCTCCTTTTTCACATTCTACATTGTTTATAAAAAAAATTTTTTAACTAAAGCCATGGAAACATGACAATACTTCTATCGCCTTTTTTTTACTTTCTGGGTGAAAAAAATGTCAAATTAACAAATTTAGGCACTATTGTGATGTGACGTGTGTTTGTTCTAATGGCATGTTTAATCTAATTACAGGAAAAGTACTGGTGATGTCAGGTACCTGTTTGAGGAACCCAAGGTGATGAAGGCAGTCTCTTGCATAATTCCTCTTCAAGCAGACCTGGAAGTTAAGACAGAGTCTGCAAGGGTGACAGCAGGGTACAAGGGCCAGGTAACTGAAACTGAAGACTGGAACATGGAAGTGTTGGTATCAGAGAAGCAGATATATAGCAGGTAAGGCACCCAGGATAAAGGAAGTTCAGTTATGAGCAGAGATAGGTCACAAGCTTGGTTCAGTAACAGTTGAGCAGGAAGGCATGAAATCATAAGCAGAATCAAGGTCAGGAACAAGTAGAGGTTAGTTAGGAACGTGCAGGCAGCGAGGTACAAAGTCGATAGACAAAATCTTGGTCAGAAGTCCAGGCCAAGGTTGGTAACAGACATTAGCAAGAAACATAGTCAGACAAGGATAATCCATAAGCAGGTCAGACAGAAGCAGGAACAATAACAAAGGATCAGGAATTGCAGAAACTCTGGTTTAGAGTTTAATTTGTGCTGGGCACATATATCTGTAGTGTTTTGTTATCTCTCTTCAAAGCCTTGGGCCTCGTAGCTCTGTCCTTGTCAGGTTTGGGTATGAAGATCGAGATGCTAAGAGGGCTCCCCTTGCTGCTAAGTACAGCGCACCCCTGGAGTTGGGGACAGGGAGCGTGGTGCTCAAAGAAGCATGGTTTGCCCGGTGCTTGCTTGTAGTCAGATGAGCTGGCCACTGAGAGATGACTGTAGCAGGCTGATAGCAATAGCTGTACTTGCGGTGTTTGGTAAGTGTAGAAACCAGGAGCCAGGCCAGAGGTCATACAGGATAAATCAGTCCAGAGCATAAACAGGGGCAAGCCAAGGTCATACACGGGAGACAGGAACAGAAGCAAAGTCCACATGCAAGTCAAGGTCAAACTGGGGAGATCAAGAAGCGAGGTCAAGGCAAGCCAGGTCAGTAACGGGTAGTCCACAGATCAGGAAATGGAATCACTAGGCACACAGGAAAGCTGAGATAATCCAGCAATGTTCTGTTGCTAATGGCTGGCTTAAATAAGGCAGTTGGCACCAGCGTCTGTCATGCCACTTGTACGCTGCCTCGCACGCATCATAGTACGCTTGCACGTGGTTAGATATTGGATAGAGCAGAGGGGTGTTGTTGGTACCCATTGCTGTTCCATAAACAAAAACAAATGATTTAATGGAAACAGAGGAATACATTATGGCTGAAATTTATGTTTTTCATTCTCCTTTGTGAAATGTCCAGTTGAGTGTAAGATATTACTTTTAGATAACATTTTATTGTTGATCTTTTGCAAAATCATATTTACAACAATTACTCCTATTATGACTCCTGAGATTCTACTAGGATTTTGCATTTTTATATTTTCAGGAAACAATCTGTGAAGATTGAAAACTTCCACGCAGCATATCAAAGGCTGAGAACAAGTGACTACAAAGGCCTAAATCTTGAGTTTGATGTATGTAAAGAAGACTTAATTTTCTTATGTATATTGTAAAACATGGAATTACATAGTTTACAATGTTGTGAGCTTTTGTAATAACACCATTATTATCTTATGCAGAGTCTAAAGTGTATTAAAGTTTTGCAGTCCAGATCTATAACCATAAACCTTGCAAAAACACAGAAGAAGCAATTGGATTCCGTTGAGATATGTAAGCAAATACTTTGTATTGTAGGCAGTGACTTAATGTTGGTTGGCACTGTAACCTTGCAGTACTAGGATCCTGAACTCATTTCCCACAATGGACCCTTTCTGCTTGTAGATTTTATGTTCTTCTAAGGCTTGTGTGGTTTATGTTCTCCTAGGTTTGTGTAGGCTACTACCACTAGGTTCTCTAATTTTCTGCTGCAATCCAAAACAGCTAGCAGATTATATTGTTTCATTCTACATCGACACTAAGTGTGTTTGTAGAAAAGATGGCTTCCATTGTGCAAACTGGATTATATTGTAAACAAAACATCCAGAATCATTTGTTATCTACGCCTCTCAAATGCCAAAGCTGAGCTTCAGTAATTCATAATAATATATTTTAATTTTGAAATACCAGAAATCTAAATTTGAGTTGCCTCCCATAGTCACCTAGATAGAGAGGAGGGACTAGCACTTTGAACCATTTGGGTCTCGAAAGCTTTGTATGTTTTCAATATTAACACAGGGAGCTTTTTTTTTATGGAAGATAAGAGCATGCTTATCTGCATTCTGCTGTCCTTTAATTGACTGTAGAGAAAGGTAAAGTCACCAAGATGGTATACAGGGTTGCATGGGAAGTATCATGAGTAAAAAACAGAAAAGATGCTTGGCTAGTGATACACATGTCATTTTGTTGCAATTCAACCACTCTATAGTTAACTAGTAGATAGGTCCACTGTGTCTCTCACTAGTTCACTTTGCAGAGCAGAAGTGCCCCCTTCCTCATTGCGAGAAACTCATTCACTGTCAGAAACTAATGGTGGATTTGAGGAAAGTAGAAAAATAGCAATGGACCCCTTAAAGATTATGTTATTGGTGTTGCTATCATAAAGTATTGACACTGATGTAAATAATCTGGTTCCTGAGCAGGCAACTTCTACATCCCAGAGGACCTCCATGGTCTCCTTGGCTTGTAGTAGAACAAAAATTGAAGCACTGCACCATTCCTAAGTGGTCAAGATACAACTTTATTCCAATAAAAGTTAAGGGGATAATTCAAAGAGTATCCAATTTTTTGAGGGGTCCAATAGACAAGTGCAGGCCTAGTCAACAGCTGGTTTGGCATCCAAATCAGCTGCTGACTATACCCGTGCTTGTAATCACATAAGAAGGAGTAACAATAAATGTTCAGCTCACTTCTAGTCCATTCACATTGTTTTCACTCAAGCCTATTTGCCTTTAGTAAAGTAACACCATTATGTGTTCTATTCAGTCAATAAAAGTTATTTATGATATCTATAAAAGTTATCTTCGCTTCAAAATATGCTATGTTCTGTTGTTGTGCACTATGGACGATCCAATGGTGACTCTAAATTAATTTTCTTTTGCAATATCTTCTTACAAACTGTGTTTATAGATGGAACGTCTCATGCCAAGACGTCAGCTCTTGAAGGTTCCATTTATGGATATATCAGCGCCAGCTATATTTCTGTAAGTTTATATAAGTTTCTTCATACTATAGTTTTCTTATATTTTTTCAAGTAGAATATGAATTTATTGCAAGATGCTGAGCACCTACTATATTATTCTGGAATTTTATGGATGGTTAAGGTTCAGATGTCACACAAAAAATAATAAGCCACGATGTATATATCAGTCCTCATACTGGGACCCTCCATTATCCAGCCATTAATGACTGCAAAAGCTATAGATTTTAATCAGACAGTCTGGAAGGCTTGCAGTGAAATGGAAGGAATTTTAAGGGTAACTCCATTTTCGTGGGGGGGAAAAAGCAAATAAAAAACAAAAACAAACATATAGCATCTATGTACAATTGTAACCCAATTAGATAAAATGTAGGTGCCGCTCAGGTAAAGAGGTAAATCCAACTAGATGACTGTGAGTACAGGCAGGGACAGAGAACTTGTCCTAGCTCCAAGCTGCAGCAATATCAAAGGAAAAGATCCGAAAGCCACACATCATGAAGTAGACCCATGTATATGAAGTGAGATGATTGGCAGATTCAGCCTGGACTCCAGCCAGGCCACACCCCCAACATGTTTCACACCGCCCCTTGGAGCTTAACCACTTCCCACCTGCCCTACGTCATATGACGTCCTCAACTTTGCGCTGTTATATCTGAATGATGCCTGCAGCTACAGGCGGGGATGGGTCACAGCTCTGTATCTGAATGGACACAGGGAGTTGGGACTCGGCTTGGGTGCCCCCATAGCAAGCTGCTTGCTGTGGAGGCACTGAACAGGAGGGAGGGGCCAGGAGCAGCGGCGAGGTACCCAAGAAGAGGAGGATCCGGGCTGCTCTGTGCAAAACGACTGCACTGTTACGTACCTGATGGTAGAGCCTGATATTCAGTGGACGACCTCTCTTACACCTCTGACTCAAGGCCCCCCCAGTAGAGCAGACAGGGAGCGCAGGAGTGCAGAGTCGCACGAGTGCCTGATCGGTTGCAGAATGTGGAATCCGAAGCAGCTGTAGGAGGAGCCGTAGCTCAGCAGGATTCTCCAGGCAGAGGAGAGGAGTGGTGCAGGCAGGCCGGGTCATACACTGGCGGACACGTCAGGAGCAGATGCGGAGGCAGCAGAATAGTCAGGGTACAGGCCGGGTCGGTGATGGGCTGGCAGCGAGGTAGCAGAAGGATCAGGCAGGTGCGGTGGTCAGACAAGCCAGGTTGGGTACAGGTAACAGGATGCAGGTAGCAGGACCACACGGAATGCTGTAGAGCAGACAGCACCGAGTCTGTGCACTGGCAGTGTTTAAATAGGCTGTTGGGTGCCAAAAGTTGTTACCGGGTGCATGTGCGCCAATGCACACAAACATGCGCACAAACGTCTAACGGTCTTGGATTCTCATCTTCAATGCTGGCATGCCCTTCGTGTGCGCGCATATGTGCGCACAACTGCGCGCACAGGCGCGCGCAGATGCACCGGAGGTGTTCTGACAGGGGCTGAGGTCACAGGTCGTATTCTTCGGCCGCCATCTTGGGTCCTGGCTAGCCCTTCCTGACATGCACAGAGGAGGAAAGTATAACATGTTTGTTATTTAAATAAAAAATTAGACTTTACAATCACTTTAAGCTAATTGCTTAAACAACAAATAATGAAAGAAATATAGTTACTCTTTAAAGAATGTCAGGGTCAGTTTATATGAAAAGTTTTCTGTCTTATGTGTATATGGGACTTTGCATATATTTCACTATTAAAGCCCATTTTCCTTTCTTTCAGGGTTATAGATTTTCAAGGGAGTTCATTGCAGCACAGAACCCTCAGTCTGATACAGTGGGATATTTCTGGTACTTGATATGGGAGAAACACATAAATACCATAGTGATGCTGTCCAGTTGTGAAGAAAATGGCGAGGTACATTGATAACCATTGTTTTCTTAGGAAAAGGAAAATTTTCTTACAAATTAATTCAATTTATTTCTAAGGAAAGGATAAGTGATGACCCAAGCAATTAAACTGGAACAGTTTTTTATAAGCCAGTTCTATGGACCAATATAATACAATGCTATGCCATTAAAAAAGAAAGGAGTAAGGTGCCGTAACTCATTGCAACTGACTGAAGTTTTTAGCAGAAGAGAGCACCAAGATAATTAAAGTAGGACTATAGGCAAAAAGTTTTTTTTCCATTTTGGATAGAGTAAATGAGGGTTATAACCCCTATCAGTTAAATTTTTTTACCATCTGTGTCCTGTTGTGGAGATTTACATTTGCTTCCTGTCCCATAGCCAAAACAGGAAGTGAGAGAAATCCTTGCAAATTAAGAAAATTCCAGGTCACCAGAACTAGTATCCTTATTGGAAATTTTCCCCTCTATTAGTTTTCTGGGGACAACCCAAAATTTAGGGTTTCCTTTTACTTTCACACTCAATGATAATAGTAAACAGTACAAATAGAGAGGGTGACTCTCCCTAATGGGGACACAGACAGCAATAAAATTATAATAGGTGTTCTAATCCCTCTCATACACTACTTACATGCTAAATGCGCTCCAAACTCAGGAGCCAGGGTCATAAATAGACTCTGCCTGAGGCAAGATGGCTGCCAGAGTCACATGGGTTGTCAGCTTTCAACCAGATCACTGCCACTATGACCCAAGAAACCATAGAGCAACCATGTTCCTTTTAACTTCCTCTCCCTCAGCACTGCCGCTGTGGTTGAGTGCCACCTGCAGTGGAGAAAATAGACTGCACCTGCCTAAACGTTAATATATGTTGCAATATGGTAGCCCATTTGTTTTGCTGCCGAAGCACCACAACGCAGACAAAATGGTAAACTAGGAGGTGCTTTATAATTGGCTTGAGCACCATCATTACCTACTTGTAGCAACTGATGTTATGATGGTGTCTCGAGGAGAGGAAGATCTATCTATCTATCTATCTAAATATCTATCTACTGTAAATAAGTGAAATAAGGAATAATAATTGCCTATTTTAGGAATGCAGTGAGCAATATTGGCCCTCCAGAGAAGCTAAGGTATTTGGTGACATCATGGTGACTTTTGTATCAGAAGACATTCACCGTAACGGGACTGTCCGAAACCTGTTGGTGACAAATGTAAGTAGATTCAGTAATACATTGCTGCATGTAGACATCATACGCTGTTCTCTTTTAATTGGTACACACCATATAAATTCTAATTCTAATAAAAATCCCTTTTCTAACTCAGCTTATGAGCAGTGAAAGTCGTCAGGTGCGACAATTCCAATACACTTTGTGGACCACCAGTTGGGACTTTATTGACAGAGACATCCTCATGAAGTTTGTCAGTTCAGTTCAGCAGTACAGAAAAAAGAATTCTCCTAATTACCCCACCTTGGTGCACTGCAGGTAGGTACCAAGGGTAAACTGTAGGCAACAATGGCTGTCTCGGGTATGCATGTTTGCTGGGAAGGTGTATCACGCGCTGGTTTCTTATGTGTCTCTTGTGGCAAAGGCATTTCTCCCAGAATTCTTAGTTCCATTCTGCTACAACTTTTCCACAAAGCCAAATAATGGCCAAGGAAATTAAGCTTTTTGTTATGGCCTTGCTAAAAGAAGAGATCTGAATTGCTGGGGGGGAGAATCTCAATGGATCCATTGAAGGGTATAGGAAGCTGCCAAGTGATTCAACCAATGGCAGCCAACACAATTATTTAAAGCCCCTTCTATTCTACATTTAGTCCAGCGATGGCTGCATGGTCTTTTTCAGACCAGAGACGTTTTTTGTGGGGTTTTTTTGCATACCCGTTACAAAAATCATTTTAGGCCTGAAGATTAGGTAAAACCCATAAACATTATATATTTTCTGAAAGCAGACACCCTGGAGAATAAAAAGTTGGTAGTTCCAATTGTTTATATCACATGATATGAGCACAATGGTTTATAAAACATACATTTTCAGTAAAAAAAAATACACTAAATAAAATATAAAGGATGAGGGTGACGGATCCTTTTCCTCACTCTGCTGAGTGCTTCCGTCAGTAATACTGCTTCCTCCAATCTGACCATCAGCGAGAAATATTATTATAGCTGCATTGAATACAAGTCTGGCCGAAAATAGCTTGTAGAATAACTCCTTTATTGGACAGAATACAGCCTTTTTATACACATTTAACACAAGGGGTTAGATAATGAGGTGGGGCTGCTCATAGATACTCCCCCCTCCCCTATAGCAACAACTTAGAAGACAATCACATAATTAACATGTTAATTAACCCAGCACTTAAGGCAGCCTAGGTGACCAGACAGTCCGTCTCCGGATCAGCTCTCTCAATTAACATCTTGAGTTCATCAACAAACTAAGAATAGTCTTTACATATGTCCTGGGAGATATTGTGGATAAATATTACCGTATATACTAGAGTATAAGCCGAGTTTTTCAGCACATTTTTTTGTGCTGAAAGTGCCCCCCTCGGCTTATACTTGAGTCAAGCACTTTTCTGCAGCAAAAAAAAAAATTTCCGACCCAACTTTGGGGCCCCGTATCTGAGTTGAGTCCCAAATTTGGTGTGCCAACCAAGTGGACCTAGCACTATAACATATCCAAATATGGGGTTCCTAGCACTAAGTGGCCCTGAGATACGGGGCCCCAAAGTCGGTTCAGAAAATGTTATTCTCTGCTGCAGAAAAGTGCTTGAGATTTTCTGACCCGAATTTGGGGCCCCATATCTCGGGGACACTTGGTGCTAGGAACCCCAAATGTTGTATTCCAACCCAGTTGAACTAGCACTACAACATATCCAAAGATGGGGTTCCTAGCACTAAGGCTGCATTCACACCTGAGCGTTTTGTCGCCCTAAGCCGCCCTACGCCTGAAGCTACAAAACGTTCGAGGGGATAAAATACATTATTCTCTATGGAGATGGTTCACATCTCCACTCCATGTCGCCTGAAGCCGAACGCCTGAAGCTCAAACAAGTTCCGGACCCTTTTTTGTCGCGCGAATCGGGCAAATTTGGGCGTTTGTATCCCCATAGAACATAGCAACAAATGATGACAGTGATGATACTTTTTCCTATTGGCTATCAAGAAAAACGCTGAAGTTGAAAAACGCCTGTTACGCCGTATGCAAATGTGCAAAAAACGACCGTATTCGCGCGACAAAACGCCGGTAAAACCGCTGGTAAAAACGCTCGTTCCGCTACGCTCAGGTGTGAATGCGGCCTAAGTGGCCCCGAGATACGGGGCCCCAAAGTCGGTTCAGAAAATGTCATTCTCTGCTGCAGAAAAGTGCTTGAGATTTTCTGACCCAAATTTGGGGCCCCATATCTCGGGGACACTTGGTGCTAGGAACCCCAAATGTTGTATTCCAACCCAGTGGAATTAGCACTACAACATATCTAAAGATGGGGTTCCTAGCACTAAGTGACCCTGAGAAACAGGGCCCCAAATCGGTCAACTGTGTCCATCTGCATGGGCACAGTGAGGCTGCAAATGGGCATCGTTGACCCTCTTTTCCACTTACAGTAGCTGCGCATTTCTCACCCTAGGCTTATACTCGAGTCAATAAGTTTTCCCAGTTGTTTGTTGTAAAATTAGGTGCCTCGGCTTATATTCGGGTCGGCCTATACTCGAGTATATACGGTACTTACTTACATTTTAAGTAATCCAAGATAAATTTTCTCACTCACCCTGTGCCAGGATGGCACAGGGTGATTTAGACATAATAGGTACATGGGGAGCTGAAACATGGGTTTCCCAACCTTTCCAAGGGATTCTGGGTTCCATGTGCCCTCCCGTCACAATGAGTAAATAGACTCCCAACATGTCAAGCTTTAAAATTGCGTGCGCCCTAACAATGTACCTTGGTTTCCTATATATTCCATAGGTACATTTTTAAAAGTCCCTACAGACATTATAGATATGGATAATGGTCGTAGAATTATTGCTCTCACTATGACGTACGCAGACAATATGTAATGTGTAGTGCAAGCAATGTTTTTGTATGAAGGCTTCCCTGATGCATTTGTGTGCATATTTAAGGGAGGGGTGGAGAGGAGCTCAAATTTTTGGGGGCGGGTTCCTTAATGCTTGGGAGTTACTTTATTTTTGCCTCTTTATTTCACCCAAACATTATACCACACAAAAAATAATTTATGTGATATCAATTATTTGTAACAGGTTCTCTTTAAGGAGACATCAGGGGTCATTTAGACCCCTGATGTCTCATCTGCCTTTCCATTGAAGCTGCAGGGAAAATGACACCAGAAACTGGCAGTGACGTTATGCATGTTGCTTCTGGGTTCTTTACAGCCAGGGGAGATCAGTGAACTGATGTTGGCTGGTCCCCCTTGCCTACACCCGGGGGAAGGAGGCCCGCACTTGAAATTTTGCCCTTGGTAAACCGCTGGACTAATATCATGTGAAAATAAAATAGTTTCAGAAAATATATAATGTTTTGACAATGAAAATATATAATGTTTTGACAATGAAAATATATAATGTTTTACAGTTTTTCTCTATTGGTTTGGCTCATTTCTTGAAACAGAAATTACATTCTCAAAACTCTAAGATCATTTGGCTAAACAGTCTTACAGTTCAGCACAACACTATAACTCACGTGCTAAAGCTCATATCTCTCCCAAAACTGTTCACTCGTGCTTCAAAACCATATTCCTTTCCCATATAAAGAGTCAGTGCACCCAAAATGGCAAAGATTCTTCTCAATTGCTTTGGCTCATTTCTTGAAACAGACCAGACATTCTCAACTCTCTTGGTGCTTTTGCCAAAATAACCTGGATGGTTCGGCACAACACCACGGTTCACCTTCAAAAGCTCATATCTTTCCCAAAACAGTTCATTCATGTGTCAAAAATAAATTTCTTTCTCATTCAAATAGTCAGTGCCCCCAAAATGCTTCATCCCTTTGGCATTGTGTAAGCACTGCAAGTCAAAATGTTTAGATGTTTTGTCTCTATGGCAGAGGACCATTGAAATATCCCTCATGTCCACCTTTCAGTCTTAGCCCAGTCCTTCATTGACAATGGTTACTGTACAGTTTTGGTCTAGCATAACTGAATAAAATTGTGTATAAAACTGAATAAAAATAAAAGATTTTAGGGTAAGAGTAGCCTTCAAGGTTTGACATCACACATTGCACTCATACTGCCAAGGAAAAATTACTTTACTTCCATACATCAGAGTAAAAAGAAAATGTATACAGCATAATATACAGAAATATAAACACACAAACAAAAAACAAGGAAAATGACATTTAGCCTACAATGCTGTAAATAAAGCTTGAGTTTCACAACTACTGTAACATCTCTTCACTGGCCACCATCCTCACCCTCCTGCCCATCCACACGCTGTCTGTCTGGCCACAGATTCTCGTCAACATCGCAGCGTATATCCTCCCTTGCGATGCAACGAGGGAAGAAACGACGTGCATGTCGCAACCATCCCCTACACTGATATCCTGTAATATCCTCAAAGGCAGCGTCCATTGCATGGAGCAGAGACCTCTGGTCTTGAGCCCGATGCTCATACACTCTCCACCTCCAAGCGGACAAAAACTCCTCAATAGGATTGAGGAAAGGAGAGTAAGGTGGTAGGAACACCATATCCATCCTTGGGTGAGCAGTGAACCAGGCCATGATAAGCGGGCCACGATGGAAATTCACATTGTCCCATACAATTATATATCGTGGTAGGTGACGCCCTATGAGACCTCTCATTTTCAGGGATCAAATCCAAATGAAGGCGGTCCAAGAAGATGAGGAGCTCCTGTGTATTGTATGGGCCAAGACTGGGGATGTGAGTGGCCACACCATTCTCAGAAATGGCAGCACACATAGTTATATTGCCCCCTCGCTGACCTGGGACATCCACCGTGGCCAATAAAATTACGGCCACGTCTTCGGCCCTTGGCCAGGTTGAAGCAAGCCTCATCCACATACACGAGTATGTGAGAGGTCTCGTTTCCTTCCAATGCCATAATTCTCTACAATAGAGTAAAACAAGAAAACATCAAATTAGTCATACAGAAGAGTCATACACTGCAGTTTGTAACGCCGAGCGCTCCGGGCATCCCCTCCACCCCGGAGCGCTCACGGCGGTCTCTGCCCTGCAGTGCCTCGGTCAGCTCCCCTGACCGCAGGCGCTGCTTTGTTTCCGGGATGCGATCCTCGGTCCGCCCGGGGATCGCATCCCGCTCCTCTCACCTGTCCCCTGCAGGCTGTCTTCGGCGTGCGCGCGCGACTCCGCCCCCAGTTAAAGGGCCAGTGCACTATCAATTAGTGCCTGGTCCAATTACAGTTTTCCCAATCCCATTAAAAACCCACTTCCCCTTCCTGTTCTCGCCGGATCTTGTGTTGCCTTAGTGCCCAGTGAAAGCGTTTGTGTGTTTTGCTCCTTCTGTGTATCCAGACCTTTGCTGTTGCCCCCGACTATGAACCTTTGCCACCTGCCTTGACCCTTTGCTACGTTTGACCTTGCCTCTGCCTAATCCTTGTGTACCGCGCCTGTCTCAGCTGTCAGTGGGGTCGAGTTGCTATTGGAAGACACGACCTGGTTGCTACCGCCGCTACAAGTCCATCCCGCCTTGCGGCGGGCTCTGGTGAAAACCAGTAGCAACATTAGAACCGGTCTTCCAATACAACCCGTGCTATCGCCCCATTGGCATAGGGGATCCACCTCCTGTTCCCCGCCGTACCCGGTACGTGACACAGTTACAGACAGTTACATAGGAATGTTCTATGTTCTACACAAGTTCAGTATACTACTGGCCAGTATTCCAGTGGTTCCAAACCTGGGGTACATGTACCCTATGCAGAGGTACTATAGGGGGTATTTGACAGAAAGGAGAGGGGAAAAATTATCAACGAGTAGACTTACTGAAATGTTATGCCCCGTATCTTATTCCGATGGAAAAAGTCCAATCGGATTATGTTGTCGGAAAATCCGATCGTGTGTAATTTTCGCCGGAAAAAATTTGAGAGCAGGATCTCTAATTTTCCCACATCAAAATCCGATCAGACTTTTTCCGACCGTGTGTAGGTAATTCCGACGGACAAAGTGCCACGCATGCTCAGATCAAATTACCAAACCAAAGCTATTGGCTACTAGCCTCTACGTAGTTTTGTTGTACGTAACGAACGTCACCACGTTCAGAATGATCGTATTTTCCAACAACTTCGTCGGACCGTGTGTATGCAACACCAGCGTCGGACAAAATCCGTCGGAAAAAATCTGATGGATTTTGTGGTCGGGATTTCCGACCGCGTGTACGAGGCATTACTCCTCCTCCTCTTCCTCGAGCAGGCAGTTGCCCTTGTTCATTTACTTGGTTAGGTGCCTCCATGTTCAGAAATTGTACTGGTCCTGCATGGTCAAGCTATATATATACATGTTTGGCAGCATTCACAATCATGGACAGCACCTGTCAGGTAACTAAACATACTGTTTGATCGGTCATCTGAGACCAACTCCAACTCCTCCTTCGTTAGTCAATTTGTAGTTGCACCTGACTGTCAATTGCTGTGATCATTTTATCAAATGTTCCAAGCGATTCATATATGGTATTCATGGTATTATGTTCCTGAATAATTTTGACAATTGAACAGACTATTGTGCATGTGATGACTTAAACAATGAAATTACGCTGACATGTTTTGGAGTGAACGACCATTAGACTGAGAATTGATAATCAGTTTAGATCAACAAGATATATTTACTTGGAAATTGTGCTAAATGTAGGCTACTTGTACTTAATCATTTGAAAGCTGTACTGAGACATTGAGACATGTACTGAGACATTTGAAATTTGAAGAAATGAATGAGAAATTCAATTCAGTTGTGAACAATTGCCAAGTGGTTTGGAGATTTGTCCATGTTGTTTTGAGAATGTAATTTCTGTTTCAAGAAATGAGCCAAAACAATGGAGAAAAACTGTAACTAATCTTCAGTCCTAAAATTATGTTTTAAACGTTTGCAAAAAAAAACACAAAATGGCCCTGGCAGTGAAAGGGTAGGGAGGCTTCACTGCAAGGTTTTTTTTTTCACATTCTGTGAGTTCTTCTTTAAATAAAATGTTATAGTTTGGGATTACATATTTTTCAAAGTGTGCCCACGCTTGGCTCCACCATTAGGATCTTCCACTGTCAAGAAATAGTAGGCTAGATGCCTCCATGGTTTGTCTGTGTTCTTCTAGAGCAGTGATGGCGAACCTTGGCACCCCAGATGTTTTGGAACTACATTTCCCATCATTCTCAACTACACTGCAGCGTGCATAAGCATCATGGGAAATGTAGTTCCAAAACATCTGGGGCGCCAAGGTTCGCCATCACTGTTCTAGAGCAAACTGCATCTGGATGGATGTGGCCCTTTGCTTGCCTTTATCTGACCCTTGGGACTCTATTCTACCAATGGCACCAATGATGGGGCACCATTCCCCCTAATGACCCCATAAACAAGACTATTCTTCTCATTCATACCAACTATGGGGCATAATTCCTCTCGTTAAGACCGATGATGGAGCACTAATGCTGGGGCATTATCTACTCCACTGCCCAAATTTCGGCCCCCCTAAAGCCTAAAGAACAGTAAACTGGCCATTTGTTTAGAAAGTTCGGAGATACCTGTTCTATAGCTCCCTGGGAACCTCTAGACCCAGGGAAATCTAATATGCAAATATTGACTTCCTAGTTAAAGCCGACTCACAGCCCCACTCCTCTCCCCTATATTATTTTAAAGTAAAACAGTAGGATGAAAATGTATTAATCTACTTCACTATACATATATTTTTCTGTCCTGTTACCTACGTTCCTTTATCTTTTACATATTTACTTTTTACTATTTATTTTATATATATATACTTTTGCGTGTATTTTTTCACAATGTACATATTACATTTTATCAGCTCTGGAGCCTGCAGGTCGGGAATCTTCATTGCTCTGGATTGGATTATAACCCAGCTGAAAGAGGAGAGTTCTGTGGATGTGTATGGAATAGCTCATTGTCTGAACCAGCAACGGCCTTTAATGGTGCACACAGCGGTACGGTGATATTTTTCACTCAGGTTTCTATTAGTATGTGATTTGACCACTTTTGCCTCTTGTTCTCCTTCATCCTTTATAGCTGTGGTCTTCAAACTGCAGCCCACGGGGCCGATGTGGCCCTTTGCTTGCAATTATATGGCCCTTAGGGCCCTTCAACTGATAGACGGTATCATTCCTTCCACTGACACTAACAACGGGGCACTATTCCTTACAATTACACCAAAGATGAAGTGCTTTTTATCCCACTGACACTAATGATGGGACACTATTCCTTCCACTGACACCAATGATGGAACACTATTCCATTCACTGACACCAAGTATGGGACACTGTTCCTCCCACTCATACCATAGATGGGGCACTATTCCTCCCACTGACACCAATGATGGGACACTATTCCTCCCACTGACACCAATGATGGGACACTATTCCTCCCACTGACACCAGTGATGGGGCACTATTCCTCCCACTGACACCAGTGATGGGGCACTATTCCTCCCACTGACACCAATGATAGGACACTATTCCTTCCACTGACACCAGTGATGGGGCACTATTCCTCCCACTGACACCAATGATGGGACACTATTCCTTCCACTGACACCAGTGATGGGGCACTATTCCTTCCACTGACACCAATGATTGGGGCACTATTCCTCCCATTCATACCAATACCTCCTATTGCCCACAGGCTTTACATAATTATTTTACCTCTGCTGACTGCCAAAGTCTGAGGCATTTTCTAATCCCACTGGCCACAATCTGGCCCCCCTAAAGTCTGAGGGACAGTAAACTGGTCCTTTGCTTAGACATTTTGGAGACCCTTGCTTTATAGCTTTAAAAAAAAATTCTGATGCCCCCTGGAGAAGGAAAATGCTAGTGCATACAAATGTAGATTCAAATATTTGAAGTGGGCCAATTGCTAGCCAAATGGAGACCATAAGACTAATGCCACACAATGCTACACACGGTCGGAAATTCCGACAGAAAATGTCCGATCGGACCATGTTGTCGGAAAATCCGACCCTTTGTGGGCTCCATTGGACTTTTCCGACGGAAAAAAATGTGAGATCCTGCTCTCAAATTTTCCGACAACAAAATCCGATCAGACTTTTTTCCGATCGTGTGTAGAGAATTCCGACGGACAAAGTGCCCCGCATGCTCAGATCAAATTGGGAGACCAAACCTATTGGCTACTAGCCTCTACGTAGTTCCGTCGTACGCAACGAACGTCACCACGTTCAGAATGGAATGAATTTTCCGACAACTTTGTCCGACCGTGTGTATGCAACTCCAGTGACGGACAAATCCGTCGGAAAAAATCCGACGGATTTTGTGGTCGGAAATTTCCGACCGTGTGTACGGGGCATTAGATGATGGAGTCCACCTGTTCTCCAAAGAGAATAATTATACTGATATATGGACATCATACGGACATAGGACACTTCCTTCCTTCCAAAGGCATCCTGTCTTTGTTTCAGTTACCACAGGACTCTACTATTTAGGTCAGGCCAAGTATGGCCATTCCTTGCTGAGTATCTGAACCAAAACTGTAGTATGTTGTTGGAGCCCCATCTCTGAAGGCTTCATATTATGCATTATCAGATTGTATGCCCTGTTAAAGAATGTTTCAACCTATATATTATCAGCTCTTCCAACTAGACATGTGCACAACAAAAAAATTTGTTTATTTTCGTTTCGTTTTTTTCTTTCCGAAAAAAATTTGTTTATTTTCGTTTCGTTTTTTTCGTTTCCGTTGATTCGTAACGATTCGTACATTTGTAAGTCGTCGGTGTTCGTATTCGTAATGACTCGTATTTTCGGAAGAGTTATTTTTTCGTTGATTCGTTTTTTCGTTAGTTTAATTTTCGTTTATTCGTTTATTCGAAATTCAGACGCATTTGTATTTATTCGTACATTCGTAACATTCGTAGATTCGTAATCGGAGCATAATTCATAATTTTATGTAATGTGTATGCTATTATTACATTTTAAGAGACACGGAAAATTACTAATCGAAAAAAAAAGTTACGAATGTACGAATTTTTTCGTTCAATCCATTCGAAGCACGTTAAGCAACGCCATTGTAAGGGACACGGAAAATTAAGATTCGAAAAAAAAAAAAAAGTTATGAATGTACGAATTTTTTCGTTCAATCCATTCGAAGCACGTTAAGCAGCGCCATTTTAAGAGACACGGAAAATTACCAATTCAACAAAAAAAAAAAAATTACGAATGTACGAATTTTTTTTCGTTCATTTTCATTTTCGTTGTTCCTGTTTTCGTTTTTCGGATTTTCTTCATTCGTAGTTTCGTTGTTTCTAATTAGTTTTTTTCGGATTTTCGTTGTTTTTCGGATTCGTTCGATTCGAACGATTCGTTATTCGTTAAAATTTTTACGAATACGAACGAACGAAAATAACGGAAAAAAAACGAAAAACGGGAAAAAAAAAGAAACGAATTGCACATGTCTACTTCCAACAGTAGCTGCTAAACTTCTACTGGGCAATTGTAAAGGAAATACTTATGCAGTGTACATGAGGCCTTAACTACTTTCAAAGAAACTGAAATAAATTAGAATCAGAAAATCAAAAATGTATTTGAATATGAAAAATATTGCAATAAATACAGTAAGCTATAAAAGTGAAATAAGATGATGATTCCGACTTGGGCTGCTGAATAGAATGGAATAGGATAGGATAAAACAGAATAGAAAAGAGTAGAATAAAACCAAATAGAATAATAAAAAAAAATAAAGGAATAGAATAGAAATTTTCTATTCTATTCTATTCATTTTTTTTATTCTATTCCTTTATTTTCAATTATATTCTTTTCTCTAAAGCATCCTAAATAGGAATCATAATCCTATTTCACTTTTATACTTTGCTGTATTTATTGCAATATATCTCCATTTCTAATTCAAATTCATTTTCAAATTCTAATTCAATTCGAAAATAACAAATATACGAAACGAATCTGAATATACGAAACAAATTCCCGAAAATGAATCATTCTAAAGCCCCATACACACTATCAGATTTTCTGCTGATTTTTGTCTTCAGATTTACCAAAACCATGTGGTAGTGCAAGGGCCTGCCTGATTGCATACAAATTTAAACTCCTAAGGTTTGACCTCATATATTATGGTTTTGGTAAATCTGAAGGAAAAAATCAGCAGAAAATCTAAATGTATGGGGCTTAACATTACCTTAACATTAACTTAACAAATAAATCCAAAATGAAATGAAACAACATTTTCACAGCTCTAGTTGTCTTTATAAGGACCTGTTAGCTTTTGTTGTCATGTTGACCAGGGTCCATTTCTCCTGTGGTCGGCAGTATAACCCAACAGTCTTTTAACTCTTATGCCCCATACACACGGTCGGAAATTCCGACCACAAAATCCGTCTGATTTTTTCCAACGGATTTTGTCCGACACTGGTGTTGCATACACACGGTCGGACAAAGTTGTCGGAAAATCCGATCATTCTGAACGTGGTGATGTTCGTTGCGTACTACGGGACTACGTAGAGGCTAGTAGCCAATAGCTTTGGTCTTGTAATGTGATCTGAGCATGCGTGGCACTTTGTCCGTCAGATTTCGCTACACCTGATCGGAAAAAGTCCGATAGGACTTTGTTGTCGGAAAATTTGAGAGCAGGAGATAAAACTTTGTCCGTCGGAAAATCCGACGGAAAAAGTCCGATGGAGCCTACACACGGTCGGAATTTCTGACAACATTGTCCGATACGACATTTTCCGTCAGAAAATCCGACCATGTGTATGGGGCATTATGCCCCGTACACACGATCAAACTTTCCGACAACAAAACCGTGGAATTTTGTTCGAAGGTTGTTGGCTCCAACTTGTCTTGCATACACACCGTCACACAAATGTTGGCCAACAATTACGGACGGAGTGATGTACAAGACGCACGGCGAGCCGATAAAAAGGAAGTTCAATAGTCATGTGATATCTCCATTACGAACGCTTGTTTTACAAGACCGAGCGTTTCCGGCTTGTACTTGATTCCGAGCATGCGTGGACTTTTGTGCCACGGCTTGTGTACACACAATCGGAAAGTCCGACAACAAAAATTTGTTGGCGGAAAATTTGAGAACCTGCTAGCCAACATTTGTTGGCGGAAAGTCCGAAACAAATGGTCAATGGAGCGTACACACGGTCGAACTTTCCGCCAACAAGCTCACATCCAAGATTTTCTGTCAGAAAATCCGATCGTGTGTATGGGGCATAAGAATTCCTGTTTCTCCCAATGGGCTTAAAAAAAAGGGATTTTATAGTGATTTCAAAGATCCTATTATTTATCTGTATGCCTGGGGTTCAACCTTCTCTAGAGAGCACTTGTCAGTGGCGGACGGTCCATAAGGGGAGCAGGGGCGCCGCCCCCCTATTCCATGCACCCGGCCCCTAATCTTTATGCAGGGCGCCGGACGCATGGATTTCAATGGGGGTTTTGTTTTTTAAGCACATGATTAGAGCCTGAGGCTCTAATTGGCTTAAAAAAGGTTGGTCTCGGGGTGCAGAACACTGTGCCCCGAGCCCACCTAGTGATGTGACAATAGCGAATTTATATTCTGCTATAAGGAAGCGGGTCCTGAGACCCAATTGGCCAGGTACTCCTGGCCAATTGGGTCTCAGGGCCCACTTCCTGTTCGGCCCGGGAGGAGAAGCAAGGGCCTCGGCTCTTACCTCGGTAAGCTGGAGCGAGGAGCTGCAGCAGCCCTACCCCGGATCCTCGTCATCTACCTCCTAAGGTAAGGACTCTGATCGCTGCCTTCCCTTCCATCTCCCGCAGGGGGGGTCGCCGTCTTCCCGTCCGTCTCCCCCGGGGGGGTCGTCGTCTACCCGTCCGTCTCCCCCGGGGGGGTCGTTGTCTTCCCGTCCGTCTCCCCCGGGGGGGTCGTCGTCTTCCCTTCCGTCTCCCCCGGGGGGTCGCTGTCTTCCCGTCCGTCTCCCCCGGGGGGTTGCCGGCTTCCCATCTGGGGGGGTGGCATTAGTGTGAGTAAGAGGGGGGCAGGTTTGTTTGTCTCCCCCCCAAAATATTCAGCACCAGCCGCCACTGTAACTTGTAATAGACTGCAAACATGACCGGTGTGCAAAAATTCATGATATAACTTTTCCTGTTTTAGGCTCATTATATGTTCCTGTACCAGTGCACTCTGGAACTGATCATACGTCAGACAGAAGATATAAGTGGTTTCTATGAATACTACGAGCAAGTAAAAGAAGAGTCCGTGTAAAAGAAAATACACAACGTTCCCCACTCCCTACGAACAAAAAAAAGATGTTTAAAGTGTCTGTGAGCAGACTCTGAATTACTGAATAAGGACTTAGTGAGACATGTGTTCTGATGTGCTCTTTTTTGAGACTTTTTATATAATATATTACCTCTAGGTGTAAGTAAATCTATTGTAACCAGTTTGGGCATACGAGAAGTAAATACAATAAAACCTTTAAACTATCTCTCTGCAAATCGATTCATTTCAATAACATAAAATTCCTATAAAATAGAAAGGTTCCCTCATGGGGTTTTTTAGCAGCCAAGAAATTGTTCAAGAATTTAATTAAAATATTTTATTAAATCAAAAGACAATTTAACAATTACATGAGAGTTGTAAAAATTGTGCTCTGGCATTCACATGAAAATGACAAAACCACCAATCAAGATAAAAATACATTTATATGAAATTTTAGTAAAATTGCATTTTGTTGCCAAAAAATAATCTTCCACATAGATCCCCTCCATACGCGTTTCGACCCTTCTAATTGTGGCCTTCTTCAAGGGGGCATTTTATTCTATAAACGCTTCGGGGTGTGCAACAATACCAGCTCACGTATATATGTGCTTTTCTATTCTATAACATAAAATACCTTTTTGAAGTCTTATATATTGTGGTCACGTGATCTTTCCCACGTTTCTCCGTACCACTCTGTGATACCTCCCAACTTAAGAACTTGAGAAGGTGGGACACCATAGAGATCAGAGGACCTGCGAGATGTCAGCATGGTTACATTACATTGAATATTGGGTATGGCTTAAAAAAGTCTACGCCTACTTGTACATATGCCGCAATCCTTGTACTCACAAAACACCCCTTAACCCCTTGGTGCCTGACGTAACACAAATATGTGGCCCCACTGGACTGGGCTTTTTGCTGTGGGGCCACATATTTGCGTACCTCCATCTGTGCGGCGCACTCCCAGCACAGTGACCAGGGGCTCACCGAGAGCCCCGGGCTCCATTCTAATAATCAGGACCCGGAACGTCTGATTCTGGGTAACCTGATCGCTCTGATTGGCTATCACAGTGATCAGTCATTTTGAAGCCCGCCTCCATGTCTTCTGTCTCTGTGAAAGGATGAGAAAGATACATTGTATCTTTCTCTGTCCTTGCAGAAATAGAAGAAAAAAAAAAAAGTGTGTATAGAAAAAAATATATAATCATAATTTAAAAAATGTAATAAAAAAAAATAAGAAAAAAAAATACCTAGATCAAGGTTTGATCTGGGTTAGTGTTTGGGTTAAGGTCAAGGTCAGGATCGGTCATTTTTGGACAGGATTTTTTTTTTTTTATTAGTATCAGTGTTGGTGTGTTTTAGGTAGGGAAAAAAAAAAAAAAAAAAAAAAAAGCAAAATGCACACTATTGTTTCTGGCCTGTACTACGGGTACAAACAGCAACTAGCATGCACATACGTGGTATCGCTGCGATCGTCAGGAGCATTTTGGTTTGTTCTTCGGTGGTAGGTTATGGTAGTAGCAAGAAATATACCGCTACATTAAAAAATTTTTTTTTTTTTTACTATTTTGGGCCAGGTTTCTCTTTATAATAAACAAAATTAATCAGGAGATATCCATTATCATTTACCATCACATGAAAGCCCAATTTGTCCAGAAAAAAATGTGGTATAATCCACCTGGATGCACAAAGTAGATGTGATTATATGTACGGTTTTACTAACACATGTCAAAGTTGAAGAATTGGGCTTAGGCATTAACCACTTGCCTACAGGGCACTTAACCGCTTCCCGACCACCTCACGCAGATATACTGCGGCAGAATGGCACGGGCAGGCAAAATCACGTACCTGTACGCGGCCCTTTAATTGCCTGCCCGTGGGTCACGCGCACGCCGCCAGCGGCGCGCTTGCGACCCGGTCGGGAGCTCCGTGAACCCGGCCGCGGGACCAGCAGACCCGATCGCCGCTGGTGTCCCGCCATCGGGTCACAGAGCTGAAGAACGGGAGAGGTCTGTGTAAACAAACCTCTCCCCGTGCTTCCTACTCTGCCTGTCACTGATCGGCTGTTCCCGGTCATCGGGAAAGCCGATCAATGACGTCAGACGTCAGCTCCGCCCCCTAATGTAAAAAAACACACACACGTCACAGCCCATAGTGGTTAACTCTTTCACTACAACTGTCATTTATACAGGAATCAATGCATTTAAATAGCATTGATTGCTGTATAAATGACAATGGTGCCAAAAATGTGTCAAAAATGTCCGATGTGTCCGCCATAATGTCGCAGTCACAATAAAAATCGCTGATCGCCGCCATTACTAGTAAAAAAAAAAATATTAATAAAAATGCTATAAAACTATCCCCTGTTTTGTAAACGCTATAACTTTTGCGCAAAGCAATCAATAATCGCTAATTGCGATTTTTTTTACCAAAAATATGTAGAAGAATACGTATCGGCCTAAACTGAGGAAAAAAATGTTTTTTTATATATTTTTTTGGGGATATTTATTATAGCAAAAAGCAAAAAATATTGCATTGTTTTCAAAATTGTCGCTCTATTTTTGTTTATAGCGCAAAAAATAAAAACCGCAGGGGCGATCAAATACCACCAAAAGAAAGCTCTATTTGTGGGAAAAAAAGGACGCCAATTTTGTTTGGGAGCCACGTCGCACGACCGCGCAATTGTCAGTTAAAGCGACGCAGTGCCGAATCGCAAAAAGGGGCCTGGTCCTTTGGCTGCCAATTGGTCCGGGGCTGAAGTGGTTAAAGCGGTAGTATACCCGCTGACACTTTTTTTGTTTTTTATACCCCTGTAAGGCAAAAGACATAATGAGCTAGTAATGAGCTAGTATGCACCGCATACTAGCTCATTATGAAATACTTACCTTAGAACGAGGCGTCGGTATCTTACCTGGTCCACGCCGAGAGAGCTGAAATGTTGCCTCGGCGTGTCTTCCGGGTATCACGGCTCCAGCGCTGTGAGTGGTTGAAGCCGCAATGTCGTCACTCCCACGCATGCGCGCGGGAGACTTCTTTCCAGCAACGCCCGGCGTCTGCCGTGCTTTCAGGCGAGAATACCCTGTGCGCATGCGCCGCTGCAGTCAGCGGCTTATTGCAAGGGGAATATCTGCTAAACCGTACAGCAAGGACCCACCTCCCAGGGTAGCCAGCAATTGTAATCTGGCCACTCTATCAGAGCAAGGGCGTAGATGTTAGTTTACGGGGGGACCAAAAAAAACGGTATAGGAGAATAACCTAGACTGCAATTCTAGATGTCTGGAGATATGGAGGGGCCCCAAAAATTCGAAAATCTGAATTAATAACTAACTAATAATAACTTTTACTAACTATTAAATTATAGGTATTGGAATTTCCTTTCAAATTTGGCTGTTAGTGAACATAATGAATACAAATTTATCCGAAGTTATGAATTATCCGGAAATAATGCTGCATCTTAACGAATGGAACGTAACAAATGAATAATAATAAATAATAATAATAATAACTTTTTATTATTATTATTTATTATTATTAATTCATTACATTCCATTTGGTTAGATGCAGCGTTATTTCCGGATAATTCGTAACTTCAGATATACTCGTATTCGTTACGCTATAATTTAATAGTTAGTTACTATTAGTTAGTTAGTTATTATTTGAGGATTTTCGAATTTTCGGAGTTTCGAATTTTTGGATTTTCGTTCTTATTTTTGGATTTTCTTTCTTAAGAATTTATGGATTTTCTTTCTTATTTTCGGATTTTCTTTCTTATTTTCGTACTTTTGAATTTTCATCTTTTCAGCTTTTCGATTTTTCAAATTTCCAACTTTTTGTAATTTGAATTTCCAAATTTTTGTATTTCCGAATTTTTGAATTTCCGAATTTTCGTATTTCGAATTTACGAATTTATGAATTTATTTGAAATAGCGAATTACGATCATAATGAATGACCCGAAAAATTAATGGAATGAAAATTAACAATTTTTTTGGCAGTGCACGTCTATTGCCTTATCTCAGGATCTGTCATTATTAATTACTGCTAACTAATATACTGTATATAAGATATTTGTTACAATCAAGGACTGTGTGTGGTCTCTTCCTAATTGGGCACTTTGGCCACAGGACCTGCCTACAGGCTTGTTAAGGACGCTGCGGCCGGCTTCCCAGCCCTTCGCTCCTTAACAACCAGAATTTACTGCACCATGATTGGGCATAGCTTTGCCCAATCAGGGCGCAGAATGCACTGTGCAGGCTGGTTGTGTCCATTTCATTCCGGGACACTGTATTGTCCCGGAATGTAGGTGCCCAGGACAGACCTGCAAAATGTGGGTCTGTCCTGGGCAATCTGGAACACGTGGTCACCCTGGTGGGTATGGGTCCCCAAATCCACAGTGTCTGTGCTTGGGGGGCCCCCCATCCACATGGATGTCAGATTGGGATCAGTGGCTCTGTCCGTGCAACTGCTGCATTCCAATTGACACCTGTGCAGGCAAACATGGCCCTCACAAGGGTGTATGCTTAGGTAAGCCCGTGTGAACAAGGCCAAAAGGTACAGACTTCTGTACATACAAACACACATGCATATAAATATACCTATGCACACACATACATATATACTCGAGTATAAGACGACCCGAATATAAGCCGAGGCACCTAATTTTACCACAAAAAACTGGGAAAACGTATTGACTCGAGTATAAGCCTAGGGTGAGAAATGCGCAGCTACTCTAAGTGGAAAAGAGGGTCCACAATGCCCATTTGCAGCCACACTGTGCCCATTTGCAGCCTCACTGTGCCCATTTACATGCTTCACTGTGCCCATTTGCAGCCATAGGTCCCCCGAACTTGGTAGTTAAGGGTTCCTAGATGCCCCCTAGCTGCAGCCAAAATTTGGGGTCTCTGGACCCAAAGGGTCCCGAAATGACATGGCTGCAGATGGACACAGTTGACCGAATTTGGGGCCCCGTATCTCAGGGCCACTTGGTGCTAGGAACCCCAAATTTGGTGCTCAACCCCTAGCACTGCAACATATCCAAAGATGGGGTCCCTAGCTTCAAGTGGCCCCGAGATACAGGGCCCCAAAGTCGGTTCGGAAAATGTCAAGCACTTTTCTGCAGCAGAGAATGACATTTTCCGAACCGACTTTGAGGCCCCGTATCTCGGGGCCACTTGGTGCTAGGAACTCCATCTTTGGATGTGTTAGTGCTAGTTCCACTGGGTTTGCACACCAAATTTGGGGTTCCTAGCACCAAGTGGCCCCGAGATACGAGGCCTCAAAGTCGGGTCGGAAAATGTAATTCTTTGCTGCAGAAAAGTACTTGACTCGAGTATAAGCGGAGGGGGGCATTTTCAGCACAAAAAAATGTGCTGAAAAACTTGGCTTATACTTGATATATTATACTTATACTTGAGTATATACGGTACATACATTCACATACAGTATATACATATATACATACACACACATACACACATACATAAACCCATACACACTCACATACATAAACTTATATACATACATACAAACTCACATACTGTACATACATACTGTACATAGCCTTTTGAAAAAACACAACTTACTGTACCTGGCTGACCAGCATTTGGCACCTGGACCACCTAGTAAGATGCCTGCACACAGCATAGCTCCCAACTGTCCCGGATTTCGAGGGACTGTCCCTGATTCGGAACAAACTCCCTCTGTCCATCTTTCCTCCTCATTTGTCCCTCATTTTGGACTGATCTATATACAACTATTTTACAACTTTTTATCTTTCAAAATGTATTTCCCAGTGCTAAACCTTTCATCCAATTTCTAATCAGCGACTTATAGTGAGACTGCGACACTGCGGCGGACAAATTGGACACTTCTTTGGGGACCAGTGACACCAATACTGTGATCAGTGTGAAAAAATTTGCACTGTCACTGTACTAATGACACTGGCAGGGAAGGGGTTAACATCAGGGGTGATTAAAGGGTTAAATGTGTCCCTAAGGAGTGCTTGCTAACTGTGGGGGGAGGTGTTTTTGCTGTGAGAAGGCAGAGATCCGTGTCCCTGCTTAGCAGAAGCACAGGATCTCTACTTCCCCTACTAACACCTATCCCGAACATTGAGTTCGCCGGACCCGCTGATTGGCTCCCGCTGTGTCCAAACACAGCGGGACTTGGCTGATCACAGATCCGAGTAAGGGGTCGATCACGGCCCCTTACCACGTGATCAGCTGTCAGCCAATGGCGGCTGATCACGTGATGTAAACAGAAGCTCGGTAATCGGTATTTTTTTTTCCTCACGCTGTCAGTGCGAGGGGGAAAAAAAAAGCCAATCACCGGCTTCTGTCAGAGGGACATCGGTCCCTCACTCAGAAAGTATCGGCTGTGCCCATCAGTGTTACATGCCAGTGCCCACAGTGCCATCCATCAATGCCCACCAGTGATGCTAATCAATGCCCATCAGTGTCAAATAAGCAGTGCCACAGATCAGTGCTGCATATCAGTGTCACCTACCTGTGCCCATCAGTGCCACCCATCAGTGCAGCTTATCAGTGCTGCCTATCAGTGCCCTTCAGTGCCACCTATCTGTGCCCTTCAGTGCCACCCAGTGCCAACCATCAGTGCCCATCAGTGCCAACCATCAGTGCCACCTACCAGTGTCGCTTATCAGTGCCGCCTATCAGTGCCACCTATCAGTGCCCTTCAGTGCCACCCAGTGCCAACCATTAGTGCCCATCAGTGCCAACCATCAGTGCCACCTATCAGTGCCGCCTCATCCGTGCTTATCAGTGCCACCTTATCAGTGCCCATTAGTGCCACCTTATCAGTGCCTATCAGTGCCCATCAGTGCTGCCTATCAGTGCCCATCAGCGCAGCCTCATCAGCACATATCAGTGAAGAGAAAAATGACCTGTTTTCAAAATTTTATAACAAACTATGAAAGTTTTTTTTTTTTCTAAATTTCAGTCCCTTTTTGTTTTTTTTTAGCAAAAAAAAAAATCCCAGCAGCAATTAAATACCACCAAAAGAAAGATCTATCTATGTGAAAAAAATTATAAAAATTTTATTTGGATACAGTGTTGTATGACCGCGCAATTGTCATTCAAAGACTGAAAGCTGAAAATTGGTCTGGGCAGGAGGGGGGTTTAAGTGTCCAGCAAGCAAGTGGTTAAAAAGGAAAAAGCGACAGTTGGTCCAAAAGAAAAGGCAGTCAGGAGTTCTGCCATAACATCATTATCCACTGCAAAAAACAGAATCAATCTGAAAAAAAAAAATATAAAGTTGGCATTGCAGAGCACGGAAAAGCGGAACGCTGAGATGAGATGCAAAGTGCGCCGAAGTTACTGGCAGTGCGGCATCCTCAGGAGAATAGGCTGCAAAACAAGATGTGGATATTACTATAGTAACCGGAGTATCTGATTTTCCGCCGTCACTCAAAGGCCGGGCGGAGTGGATGGAGCCGAGCGCAACGCTGAATTCAAATGCAAAATACCAATTCTCCTGAAACGCATGAAATGACTCCCGCAAAATAATGGCTTCTCGGTAATTCGTGACGCCTTTTTTTTTTTCCCATCGGAGACGGGAGCTGCTCATCTCATGTAAGTCTAATCGCGGCACGAGCGCTGCGGAGACGAGAGACAAACAGCCTACCTGCTCTGATGATAACAAGTAAAGAGGAGACAGCAGAGTAAAACAATGGAGATGGAGACAGGACGAACAATTCAGCTCAACGGACGATCTGTCATAAAATGATTTGTGAGTACTGTGGACCAATGCTTGTCCACAGATATATAAAAGTGTCACGTGATCACCTTGATAACGCATAGACATCCAAGCTAGCATAGACTGACTCTCTTTCAATACCAAACCCATCCCCCTCCTATTCCTTACCCCCTTCATTTCCCTCCCCCTCTTCCCTATCTATTAATAAACGCTCATATGTTTTAGACTTTAAACAGAAGTGACCAGACACAATACTTCTGGCTTTGTGAGAAAGTTATGTTTGATTATTCTGTTTAGAATCCACGACCTATCTGGTACTGGATAATGATTACTGTAAATCGATATTGGAATGTGTCCCTGTTGTCACCTCCCCCTCTTCCCTTATTAATTTTTTTTTCTTTACTTACTTTACTTACTGTTTGTCTTGCAAGGATATACGTATGTTTGATGGAAAGGTCTGTTTGACCACCCTCACTATCAGTTGAGATGTCCTGTATATTGTTATTTCTTCAATAAAACTTTATTGTTCAAAAATAAAATGATTTGTGAGGATTAAATATGCTAATTAGCGTCGCTGTTTATTGCAAAAAAAAAAAGGCGAACGAGG
The DNA here is from genome assembly GCA_028564925.1 of Lithobates sylvaticus. Taxonomy (NCBI): domain Eukaryota; kingdom Metazoa; phylum Chordata; class Amphibia; order Anura; family Ranidae; genus Lithobates; species Lithobates sylvaticus. Next base: position 206,133,698 of record CM053034.1, on the reverse strand, counting down.
GAGCCAGAGTTAAAGGCATCATGCGCCTTTTGCAAAAAAATTATTATTCATTTTGAATTTTAATTCAAATTAAAATATATATAAGTTAAAAACCAATAAAATTAAAATGTTTGCATTCAAGCTTGCAGAACATTGCAGCCGAGGTCATTGGTCACGGGTGAAATGCCCGGGTATGGTGGACCTCCGGCCCCAGTGGAAGGAACCTTCTGTTACGGGGCTAGAGGAAGTAAGGAATGGACTATAAGGCTTGCTTCACATGGGCATGCTACCACCACGGCAAAGGGACTCACAGATCGAGTTGTCACATACGCGGTGATGTCACCACACTTAAGCCTCGTTCACACAGGCATACGTCATCCCACTTGTGGCGCCTCGATCTTTGAGTCCTTCTGCCGTGGTGGTAGATGGGACTTGTAGTATGCCTGCGTGATTGAGGCCTGAGTTTGGTAACGTCATTACGCTTGTGGTGCCTTGATCTGTGAGTCCCTCTGCCATGGTGGTAGATGGGACTTGTATGCTTGTGTGAATGAGGCCTAAGTGTGGTAACTTCATTACGCTTGTGGAGCCTCGATCTATGAGTCCCTCAGCCATGGTGGTAGATAGGACTTGTAGTATGCTATAAAATGCCTGTGTGAATGAGACGTCATGGTGCTTGTGGCGCCTCGATCTGTGAGTCCCTCTGCCGTGGTGGTAGATGGGACTTGTAGTATGCCTGTGTCAATGAGGCCTAAGTGTGGTAACGTCACTGTGCTTGTGGCGCCTTGATCTGTGAGTCCCTCTGCCGTGGTGGTAGATGGGACTTGTAGTATGCCTGTTTCAATGAGGCCTAAGTGTGGTAACGTCACTGTGCTTGTGGCGCCTCGATCTATGAATCCCTCTGCCGTGGTAGTAGATGGGACTTATAGTATGCCTGTGCCAATGAGGACTAAGTGTGGTAACGTCACTGTGCTTGTGGCGCCTCGATCTGTAAGTCCTTCTGCCGTGGTGGTAGATGGGACCATCTACCACCACGGCAGAGGGACTCACAAATCGAGGTGCCACAAGCACAGTGATGTTACCAAACTTAGACCTCATTCACACAGGCATACTACAAGTCCCATCTATTACCACGGCAGAGGGACTCACAGATCGAGGCGCCACAAGCGCGATGACGTTACCAAACTTAGGCCTCATTGACACAGGCATACTACAAGTCCCATCTACCACCACGGCAGAAGGACTCAAAGATCGGGGCACCATAAGCGTGATGACGTTACCAAACTTAGGCCTCATTCACACAGGCATACTACAAGTCCCATCTACCACCACGGCAGAAGGGCTCACAGATCGAGGCGCCACAAGTGGGATGACGTTACCAAACTTAGGCCTTATTGACACAGGCATACTACAAGTCCCATCTACCACCACGGCAGAAGGATTCACAGATCATGGCGCCACAAGCGCAATGACGTTACCAAGCTTAGACCTCATTCACACAGGCATACTACACATCCCATCTACCACCACGGCAGAGGGACTCACAGATCGAGGCACCACAAGCACGGTGACGTTACCACACTTAGGCCTCATTGGCACAGGCATACATGTCCCATCTACCACCATGGCAGAGGGACTCACAGATCGAGGTGCCACAAGCGCGATGACGTTACCACACTTAGGCCTCATTGACACAGGCATACTACAAGTCCCATCTACCACCACGGCAGAGGGATCCACAGATCGAGGCACCACAAGCGTAATGAAATTACCACACTTAGGCCTCATTCACACAGGCATACTACAAGTCACATCTACCACCAAGGCAGAGGGACTCACAGATCGAGTCACCACAAGCGCGATGACGTTACCACACCTAGGCCTCATTGAAACAGGCATATTACAAGTCCCATCTACCACCATGGCAGAGAGACTCACAGATCGAGGCGCCACAAGCACGGTGATGTTACCACACTTAGGCCTCATTGACACATGCATACTACAAGTCCCATTTACCACCACGGCAGAGGGACTCACAGATCGAGGCGCCACAAGCACGGTGACGTTACCACACTTAGGCCTCATTCACACAGGCATACTATAAGTCCCATCTGCCACTGCGGCAAAGGTTAAAAGTGTTATTCTTACATTCATTATATTAAAATGGTTTACCACTAAACTTAAAGGGCGCTGCTTTTTGTCTTCTCTACACTGTGGCAAAGGGACTCACAGATCGAGCCACCACAAGTGCGGTGATGTCACGACACTTAGGCCTCATTCACACAGGCATAATACAAGTCCCATCTTCACACCATGGCAAAGGGACTCACAGATCGAGGCGCCACAAGCGCGATGACCTTACCACACTTAGGCCCTTATTCACACAGGCATACTAAAATGCCACTGCGGCAAAGGCAGGGCTCGAGTCCTGCAGGAACGCATGGGAATGTCGTTCCTGTACTTTTTCTACAGCAGGAACGACGTTCCCTTTGCACTGTGGCTGCAGGGGGCCGACCCGCCCTCCCTCCTCCTCTTGTGTAAAACATGATGTCCCTGTCAGTGGCAGAGTGTAGCGTGTGTAGTGCTGCAGCAAGGATTAATAGATCATTGGGCACTCGCCGAGCTCATGCTGTTCACAGCTAGATTGTTGGGCCCGGGCTGACTGACATGGTTCTACACCGCCAGGCAGCATTAAACACAGCAGGAGCGCCGCCTGTAGTCCCGCCCACCCCGTCAGGCAGCACTGAGCACACTGGGAGCGGCGCCCGTAGTCCCGACCACTACTCTCTAGCGGTGGACGTGACTATGGGTGCCGCTCCCACTGTGTTCAATGCTGCCTGGTGGTATAGAACCATGTCAGTCAGTCACAGCCTGACAATATGGCAGTAAGTAATGTGAGCTCGGTGAGTGCCCAATGATCTATTAACCCTTGCTGCAGTACTACACACGCTACACTCCGCCAATGAGAAGGACATCGTGTATTTAGATTTTTGCAAATTCCCATTGGCTTGCAGCGCTTCCCACCTTGGGCTTGGGGGGAGGCTGCAATGATGGGCACGATGAGGCTGCAACGATGGGCACAGGTGAGGCTGCAACGATGGGCACAGGTGAGGCTGCAACGATGGGCACAGGTGAGGCTGCAACGATGGGCATGGTGAGGCTGCAATGATGGGCGCGGTGAGGCTGAATTGATGGGCACAGTAAGGATGCATTGTTGGGCACAGTAAGGCTGCATTGATGGGCACAGTGAGGCTGCATTGATGGGCACAGGTGAGGCTGCAACGATGGGCACAGGTGAGGCTGCAACGATGGGCACAGGTGAGGCTGTAACGATAGGCACGGGTGAGGCTGCAACAATGGGCACAGGTGAGGCTGCAATGATGGGCACAGGTGAGGCTGCATTGATGGGCACAGGTGAGGCTGCAATGATGGACATGGTGAGGCTGCAATGATGGGCACGGTGAGGCTGAATTGATGGGCACAGTAAGGCTGCATTGATGGGCACAGTAAGGCTGCATTGATGGACACAGTGAGGCTGCATTGATGGGCACAGGTGAGGCTGCATTGATGGGCCTGGTGAGGCTGCAATGATGGGCACGGTGAGACTGAATTGATGGGCACAGTGAGGCTGCAATGATGGGCACAGTGAGACTGCAATGATGGGCCCAGTGAGTCTGCATTGAACCATTATCACACATTGTGATTTTTTGTTGGTATAGCATGCAGGTTAAATTATTTTGTTGTTAGATCTGTTCTATATTTATTTGTTTGATGCATGTGAATTTTGGAGGTGTCCTCGTAAACTGTCACTTTACAATAAATGTTGCATTTGTTAAAAAAGGAGTGCGTATATTACACACACTTCTTCTATTTTTGAGGTTGGGTGGGGAATCTTGGGTGAGTTCCCACACTTTTTTTTCCCAGGACTTGACCCCTGGGCAAAGGGATTCACAGATCACGCCGCAACATGCGCGGTGACATCACCACACTTAAGTCTTGTTCACACAGGCATACTACAAGTCCCATCTCCCACCACGGCAAAGCATACCTCCCAACATTTTGAGATGGGAACGAGGAATACCAATTAGCAAAACTATGTAGACATAGGACACGCCCCCTTAAAGGAGAATTAACCAAAAAAAGGTTAAATAAATCAACAAGGGCTTTTTTACCACTACTATTCCTTTATATTGGCTTTTAAAATGTACAAATGCAGCAATTTAGAAATCAGATGAAAGATTTAGCACCGGGAAACACTTTTTGAAAGATAAAAAGTGCATTTTATATACAACTATATAGATCAGAACAAAATGAGGGACAAATGAGGGGGAAAGAGGGACAGTTGGGAGCTATGCATGCACAAGTGCCCCCATCGCAAGCAGGTTGCTATTGGGGAACTCATTGAAGAGGAGGGTGCCAGGAGTGCTGCCGGTGGACCTGAGAAGAGGATGATCAGGGGCTGTTCTGTGCAAAACTACACAGAGCAGGTAAGTATGACAGGTTTGTTATTTAAAAAAAAAAAAAATCCTTTAATATTACTTTAATTCAGTAACAGAACTATATTGGTCTTGCTAATTCTAAATAGTAACAGCAGAGGGCGCCAGTGTCTCAGCCAAGCTCAGCAGAGTAGCCTTACACTTGTTCCATCTCACAAGTAGTAATATAGATAATGCGTCCTGCGCTGCTCAATAGAGCGAATGTAAGAAGTCACCGCGACCTATAAGTTTGATGACCCAAGCCTACTTTTTTTCCCAAAGAAATGCTGTAGTATTATAATAAATGGATAGCTGATGGCTTATAAAAGGGGAATAAAAGATTTTTTTATTTTTTTATATTAAATAAAAACCCCAAATTAAATGACATTTATTTTGCTAAAACACTGGGGGGGGGGGGGGGGGGGGGGAGTGTAAAATCTGGTGCAGTTCTGCATAGAAACCAATCAGCTTCCAGGTTTTATTGTCAGAGCTTCATTGAACAAGCTGAAGTTAGAAGCTGATTGGCTATCATGCACAGCTGCACCAGATTCTGCACTCAATTTTAGTAAATCAACCCCTGTGTATCATAAATAGCTTCAGTTGTTTTATATACTTAGATTTTGCCTTTCCTTGTCCCCCCTCCCCACCCTTTCAGTTTTCATTATAGACTTTATTTTAATTCTAGTGATGCCATTCACTAGGTCTCTGTGCTTCTCTATACAATGCAGGTGTCACGTCACATTCGGCTACCCCATCATATTTCGCTAGCCGCTGGAGTGCGCATGCGCGACGCCGCCATATGCGTTCCAACAGAGGGCCCCCTCGCGGGCTCGCTGCGCTCTCCACGCTTCGGGGCCCAGCCCCGCTTCGCTCGGCATAAATAGAGTCGGACTTTATGTTCACTTGGATGGTGGTGCTTGAATTTGGACTCAGGGGTGGAATGCATACGGCGGCGTCGCGCATGCGCAGTCCAGCAGGTTGCCAACTGTGATGGGTCACCATATGTGACTTCCCGAGGGCCCCGGGCCACTAGGGGGCCCCGTCAGGGTTGCCAGCCTCAGTAAAACCAGGGACAGTATGTAAAACTCTGTGTTTTTTTTTACATCTGTTTCTGAAATGTCCCTTAAAGACATCCTTTTGGTCTAAAAATCCAGAGATTATATCTGCCCCACCTCTCCAGTACCTTCTCAGCCAATAGAAACATGTCTGTGTATACTGTGTGATTGTATACTGTGTGTGTGTGTATACTGTGTGGCCCCATAATCTCCTATTGCCCGGGGGCCCCATGTCAGTCCGCCCCTGCCCGAGAGGCAATCGGATTTTCCCCGGATCAACTTTACTTATAAATGTCAGTACCCCGTTATATTAATCCAGACCTTTCCACTTAAGGACCAAGCCTGTTTTTCAGACTCTGTGTTTACATGTTTAAAACATTTTTTTTTTTGCTAGAAAATTACTTAGAACCCCCAAACATTATATATTGTTTTTTTTTTTTCTAACACCCTAGAGCAGGGGTCTCAAACTGGCGGCCTTCCAGCTGTTGCAAAACTACAAGTCCCATGAGGCATTGCAAGGCTGACCATTAAAATCATGACTCCCAAAGGCAGAGGCATGATGGGACTTGTAGTTTTGCAACAGCTGGAGGGCCGCCAGTTTGAGACCCCTGCCCTAGAGAATAAAATGGCGGTCATTGCAATACTTTTTTTTCACACCGTATTTGCGCAGCGGTCTTTTTGAAAAAAAAAAAAACACTTTTTTGAATAAAAAAATAAGACAGCAGTAAAATTAGCCCAATTAGTTTTTTATATTGTAACGCCGAGTAAATTGATACCCAACATGTCACGCTTCAAAATTGCGCCCGCTCGTGGAATGGCGTCAAACTTTTACCCTCAAAAATCTCCATAAGCGACATTTAAACAATTCTACAGGTTGCATGTTTTAAGTTACAGAGGAGGTCTATGGCTAGAATTATTGTTCTCGCTCTACCGATCGCGGCGATACCTCACATGTGTGGTTTGACCACCGTTTTCATATGCGGGTGCTACTCACGTGTGCGTGTGAGCTCGTCGGGACAGGGTGTTTAAAAAAAAAAAAAAAATCTTATTTATTTTACTTGATTTTATTTATTTTTACACTGTTTTAAAAAAAAAAAAAAAAAAATTAAAAAAATGGATCACTTTTATTCGAATTACAAGGAATGTAAACATCCCTTGTAATAGAAAAAAGCATGACAGGTCCTCTTAAATATGAGATCTGGGGGGTCAAAAATTCCTCAGATCTCATATTTGGACTCAAATGCAATAAAAAAAAAAAAAACGTCTTTTGAAAAAATGACATTGAAAAAAATGTTCCTTTTATGCCCCGTACACACGGTCGGAAATTCCGACCACAAAATCCGTCGGATTTTTTCCGACGGATTTTGTCCGACACTGGTGTTGCATACACACGGTCGGACAAAGTTGTCGGAAAATCCGATCCTCCTGAACGTGGTGATGTTCGTTGCGTACGACGGGACTGCGTAGAGGCTAGTAGCCAATAGCTTTGGTCTTGTAATGTGATCTGAGCATGCGTGGCACTTTGTCCGTCGGAATTCGCTACACACGATCGGAAAAAGTCCAATAGGACTTTGTTGTCGGAAAATTTGAGAGCAGGAGATAAAACTTTGTCCGTCGGAAAATCCGACGGAAAAAGTCCGATGGAGCCCACACACGGTCGGAATTTCCGACAACATTGTCCGACAGGACATTTTCCGTCAGAAAATCCGACCGTGTGTACGGGGCATAAGAGGTATGGGCGGAAGTGACGTTATGACGTCGCTTCCGCCCTGCTATGGTATAGAGACGGGTGGGGGCCATCTTAGCCTCACTCCTCTCCATACCCAGCAGTGTGCAGGACCTGATCGCCTCCGCCGCTACCGACGGCTCCGGTAAGCGGCGGAGGGTGCAGGAGAGCGGCGGGAGGGGGGTGGCACCTCTCACGCCGCCGATAACGGTGATCTTGCGGTGAACCTGCCGCAGAGACCACCATTATCGTAAACAGTAAGGATGAGCCCGGTGTTCGATTCGAACCCATGTTCGAATCGAGCACCGGGTGTTCGCTCGCTCGGCGAGCCCAGAACTATTGGGGCCGCTCGCATCAAATTCGTGTGATGCGAGCGGCCCCGCAATGCATTGCGGCCCGCGCAGTGCAATGCTGGCTGATGATTGGCCAAGCATGCACTGTGACCCCGCATGCTTGGCCAATCACAGCGCCGGCAGCGAGGAGAGCCATAATTGGCTACAGGCAGGATGCCTGTAGCCAATTATAGCTCAGGGGCTTTAATACACGCCCCACAGTATAAGAGGCGGCGGCCTCGCATATTATGTTTCACTCACAGTTTCACTCACAGTGTCAGCGTGTCAGTGTGCTGCTGACTGCTGACAACAATATGTGCTTTATTTCTGGGGATATGTGTGTGCGTGCTGTTAGAACAGCATTGCAGTATCACATCTGGGGGGTGTCTATAGGTGGCCTGTGAAGGAAGGCAGGTTTCCTGTGCTTAGAACTTTCCCTGCAAAAAAGTGTCATTTTTGCAGGAAGAAAGCTATTTAAATCACTCGCGGCTAATGAATTGATGGCTCCTGTAACACAGAGAGCTGTCATTCATTAATAAAAAACAAAAAAAAAAGCGTAGGGGTCCCCCCAAATTCAATAACCAGGCCCTTCAGGTCTGGGATGGATATTAAGGGGGATCCCAGCCAAAAAAAAAAAAAAAAATGGCGTAGGGTCCCCCTCAAAATCCATACCAGACCCTTGAGGTCTGGTATGGATTTTAAGGGGAACCCTAGCCAAAAAAAATGGCGTGGGGTCCCCCTCAAAATCCATACCAGACCCTTATCCGAGCACGCAACCTGGCAGGCCGCAGGAAAAGAGGGGGGGACGAGAGCGGCCCCCCCTCTCGCCTGAACCGTACCAGGCCACATGCCCTCAACATTGGGAGGATGCTTTGGGGGTCTAAGACCCCTAAAGCACCTTGTCCCCATGTTGATTAGGACAAGGGCCTCTTCCCCACAACCCTGGCCGGTGGTTGTGGGGGTCTTCTTCCGTCGGCGTCGGCGTCGGTGTCTCTGTCTCTTCTTGGGCCGCTCCGCGCAATGGGAGGCTCCCGCTGTGTGAGGCTCCGCTCCGTCTGACAGGTCTTTTATAATGGAGGGCACCTGGTGACCCCGCCCCCTCTGACTCACAGGGACGTCATGGGGAATTCCATGATGGCTTTCCCCATGACGTCAGAGGGGGGCGGGGTCACCAGGTGCCCTCCGTTTTAAAAGACCTGTCAGATGGAGCGGAGCCTCACACAGCGGGAGCCTCCCATTGCGCGGAGCGGCCCAAGAAGACACCGACACCGACGCCGACGCCGACGGAAGAAGATGCCGGACGAGAAGGACGAGAAGACCAGCGCAAGAAGAAGCGGATCGGAGGAAGAAGAAAATGGAAGAAGAAGATGGAAGAAGATGAAGGAAGGAGAAGATGAAGAATCCGAAGGATGAAGAAAGAAGAAAGAAGATTTTAATAAAGGAATTGTCAAAGACTGTCTCCTGTCATTTTTACCATTTTTGCCACTTTTTTGGTGAAATGGTAGGGGTACTTTTGTACCCCCTTACCATTTCACACAGGGGGGGGGGGGGGCCGGGATCTGGGGGTCCCCTTGTTAAAGGGGGCTTCCAGATTCCGATAAGCCCCCCGCCCGCAGACCCCCACAACCACCGGCCAGGGTTGTGGGGAAGAGGCCCTTGTCCTAATCAACATGGGGACAAGGTGCTTTAGGGGTCTTAGACCCCCAAAGCATCCTCCCCAATGTTGAGGGCATGTGGCCTGGTACGGTTCAGGCGAGAGGGGGGGCCGCTCTCGTCCCCCCCTCTTTTCCTGCGGCCTGCCAGGTTGCGTGCTCGGATAAGGGTCTGGTAAGGATTTTGAGGGGGACCCCACGCCATTTTTTTTGGCTAGGGTTCCCCTTAAAATCCATACCAGACCTCAAGGGTCTGGTATGGATTTTGAGGGGGACCCTACGCCATTTATTTTTTTTTTTTTTTTTTTGGCTGGGATCCCCCTTAATATCCATCCCAGACCTGAAGGGCCTGGTTATTGAATTTGGGGGGACCCCTACGCTTTTTTTTTTTTTTCATTTTTTTTTTTTTTTATCAATGACTTTTTTTTATGAATGAGTTTCAATGAATCACTGTTCTCTGTGTTACGGGAGCCGTGAATTAACATTAGCCGCGAGTGATTTTAAATAGCTTTTTTACTTTCAAAAATGACACTTTGCGCAGAGACAGTTCTAAACACGGGAAACATGCGCCCCTTTACAGGCATACTATAGACACCCCCCAGGTACGAAATTTAAAGGAATATTACACTTTTATTGTTTCAATTTAAGCATTATTAAAATCACTGCTCCTGAAAAAACGGCCGTTTTTAAAAAAAATGTTTGCATTGATACATGTCCCCTGGGGCAGGACCCAGGTCCCCAAACACTTTTTTATGACATTAACATGCATATTAGCCTTTAAAATGAGCACTTTTAATTTCGAACGTTCGCATCCATTATAACTAATAGGGTTCTAAAGCTCGCACGGACTTTAGGTCCGTTCGCGGGTTCTGGTGCGAGCCGAACGGGGGGGTGTTCGGCTCATCCCTAGTAAACAGAACCGCCTCCTGTAAAGATAGATATATTGGTTGTGGCAGCAGCTGCTGCCGTTACCGAGATATCCCTCTTCAAAGTGCCGACGTATATCTACAGGAGGAGGTCCTTAAGTGGTTAAAGAAATCTACTGAGCTGGCCAGAACCACCCCTGCAGGGAGTCTAGTCCACATTTTCACTGCTCTTACTGTAAAGAAACCTTTCCGTATTTGGAGATTAAATCTTTTTTCCTCTAGACATAAAGAGTGCCCCCTTGTCCTCTGTGATGACCTTAAAGTGAATAACAACACCAAGTTCACGATATGGACCCCTTATGTATTTTTACACGGTGATCATATCCCCCCTTAATCACCTCTTCTCGAGAGAGAGAGAATAAATTCAGTTCCTCTAAATTGGAATCGGAACCCCAGTTAAGTTATGATCTAGGTCTTCTCATCCAACATCAGTACCTGACCTCACAAATGCTCTTGTGGTAGAATACTACATCATACAAAGACATATTAGACAATTGTGCTCTTCCAAACTTCTAGGAACAGTTTGGGGAAGGCACTTTTCTGTTCCAGCATGACTGAGCCCCTTGTGTACAAAGCCAACTCCAGAAAGAAACCGTTTGGGTTTAGACATGTGCACAATAGAAAAATTAGTTTAGTTTCTGTTCGTTTCCGTTGATTCGTAACGATTCGTAATTTCGTAAGTCATCGCTGTTCGTATTCGTAACGATTCGTATTTTCGTAAGAGTTATTTTTTCGTTGATTCGTTTTTCCGTTAGTTTAATTTTCGTTTATTCGAAATTCGGACGCATTCGTATTTTCGTAGATTTAGTTACATTCGTACTTTCGTTAGATTGATTTATTCGTACTTTCGTAACATTGTTTTCGTAGATTCGTAATCGGAGCATAATTCATAATGTTATGTAATGTGTATGCTATTATTACATTGTAAGAGACACGGAAAATTACGAATCGCAAAAAAAAAAAGTTACGAATGTACGAATTTTTTCGTTCAATCCATTCGAAGCACGTTAAGCAGCGCCATTGTAAGAGACACAGAAAATTACCAATTCAACAAAAAAAAAAAGTTACCAATGTACGAATTTTTTCGTTCATTTGGATTTTCGTTGTTCCTGTTTTCGTTTTTCGGATTTTCTTCTTTCGTAGTTTCGTTGTTTCTAATTTGGTTATTTCGTATGTTCGTTGTTTTTCATATTCGTTCGATTCGATAATTCGTTAAAATTTTTAGGGAATCATTCGTTCATTCGTACGATAACGAATGAACGAATATAACGGATTTTAACGGAAAATTAAAAAAAACGAAACGAATTGCACATGTCTATTTGGGTTTAGGTTTGGAAACTGGAAAGCCAATTGTGATCCAGTTCTTCTACTCTAACACCAGTATACGCCCTTACAAATGCTCTTGTGGTTGAATACTACAACATACAAAGACATATTAGACAACTGCACGCTTGCAACCATGGGGCAACTATTGGCCCTTTTCTGTTCCACCATGAATGGGCCCCTGTACAAAAAGCCAGCTCCGTAAAGACATGGTTTGATGCACAGAGCCTGGTCTGTGGTCAATCCTACTGAACACCTTTGGGATAAATTGGAATGCCAATTGGAAGCCGGGTCTTCTCCTCCAACACCAGAACTTGACCTCGCCAATGCTCTTGTCATTTGATAACTTCAAATTTCCCCCGACACACTCCAAAAGCTTGTGGAAAGCCTTTCCAGAAGAGTGGAGGCCATTATAGTCACATGGGGAAAAGAGGAGTGATCTCATAATCCCATTGGTTTCGAAACAAGATCATGAAGAAGAGATGGTGTCCACAAGCCTTTGGTTATATAATATCTATGAATGCTGTAAACACACACACCTGAAATCCTGTCTTTCTGTGTATGTGGCCGGAAATAATAAATTACAGATACCAATACTATAGCACAGGGCTCAAAATTTCAAGTCCTGAGCTACTAGCCAGGGCTCAAGGGTTACTCGCCACCAGTTCTCCACCCAACCCCTACCCTGCCCCGCCCCTAATTCCACCTCTAAACACAGCCTCATAAATTATATCATGAAATTGCCCTTAAATGTTTTATGCAAAATTAAGAAATTTTATCCATGCTCATCAATGCAGCCTCGCCCGTGTCCACCAATGCAGCCTCGCCCGTGTCCACCAATGCAGCCTCGCCCGTGTCCACCAATGCAGCCTCGCCCGTGTCCACCAATGCAGCCTCGCCCGTGTCCACCAATGCAGCCTCGCCCGTGTCCACCAATGCAGCCTCGCCCGTGTCCACCAATGCAGTCTCGCCCGTGTCCACCAATGCAGCCTCACCCTGTTACACCAATGCTGCCTCACCCTGTTACACCAATGCTGCCTACCTGTGTCCATCATGAAGGGGAGCAGAGAAGAAGAGCATTGCTGGCCGGATGATATGGAGTAGAGGCCATTATAGCCACATGGGGAAAGGAGGGTAATTCCAAATGAATGCCCTTGGTATCGAAACAAGATGTCCATCAACCTCATGAAGGAGAGATGGTCAGGTGTCCACAAGCCTTTGGTTACATAATATCTATGAATGCTGTAAACACACCTGAAATCCTGACTTTCTTTATAGGTGACAGGCGATAATAAATCATTTTGTTATGCATCCTTTCCGCTCCTTCTTCTACCTAGAGCTGTGCGCATATCCTGTGTTAGTGTCACGCAGCTGTCTTTGTGGGCGGTGATGTAACTTAATGGAAGGCCTCGAAAAAACACAATCCTGCCTAAAAGGTATTATTGATAAAATAACACACTGCTTCATGCAAACAAAAAAGAGGCTTTTGTTTCCTGTTTCAAACAATGTGCATGTAAAATGTATTATCTGGAGAATTGGCATTCTCAGAATTGGGGTTAGTAGACTTGTGTTCTTACCAGATCTGCTGAGATGTGTTGTGCCAATGTGGAGGGGAGGTGGGTAGAGATGAGTTTGAGGACCAACAATATAGTTCGAGGACTAAGGTGTCAAGGTTATAGGGCAGTGATGGCGAACCTATGGCACGCGTGCCACAGCTGGCATGCAGAGCCATCTCTGTGGGCACACGAGAGGGTCCAGGACAGAGCTAGAGGTCTCTCTCCTTTCAGCCCCCCTCTTTGTGTCCCCCGCTCTCTGTTCCCCCTCTCTCTCATCTCACCCCTCTCTCAGCATCTCTCCCGCACCCCTCTCTCTCTGTCCCTCTTCTCTCTCTCTCTGTCCCTCTTCTCTCTCTCTCTCTCTGTCCCTCTTCTCTCTCTCTCTCTGTCCCTCTTCTCTCTCTCTCTGTCCCTCTTCTCTCTCTCTCTGTCCCTCTTCTCTCTCAGCTCACCTCTCTCTCAGCATTTCTCTCAGCCCCTCTCTTTTGCCCCTCTCTCTCACACCCCTCCCTCCCTCTCACACCCCCTCCCTCTCTCTCAGCCCCCCTCCCACTTTCTGTTCCCTCTCTCTTTCAGCATATCTCTCTGCCCCCCTCTCTCTCTGTCCCTCTGCTCTCTCTCTCTCTGTCCCTCTTCTCTCTCAGCTCACCTCTCTCTCAGCATTTCTCTCAGCCCCTCTCTTTTGCCCCTCTCTCTGCCCCCTCCCTCTCTCTCTGCCCCCCCTCTCTCCCCCTCTCTCCCCCCTCTCTTTCAGCATATCTCTCTGCCCCCCTCTCTCTCGGCCCCCCCCTCCCTCTCTCTCTGCCCCTCTCTCTCTCTCTCCCCTCTCTTTCAGCATATCTCTGCCCCCCCCTCTCTCTCGCGAATTGCCGTGTTGGCACTTTGCAACACAAAACCAATGTATTTATTTCAGTTTGGGCACTAAGGCTCAAAAAGGTTCGCCATCACTGTTATAGGGGCTGGGAGGCCGCTTTTGGTTTCATCAGTTTTTCAAACATTTTCTCTTCTCTCGTGTTGTGCCACTTTGTGTTGGTCTATCACATAAAATCCCAATGAAAGACATTTAAATTTTTGGTTGTAACATGACAAAATGTTGAAAATTTCAAGGGGTATGAATACTTTTTCAAGGCACTGTAAGCCTTCTGGATCAAGGTGTTATTGCTGTGACCTGCTATCAGCTTCTTGCTGTCCATGTACAGCAGAGCTGGAGTGTGAGCGGAAGAAACAGCACAAGGAGTCAATCAGTTAATATGCTGACAAGAAGTATGCTGACAGGAAGAGAGAGCAGAGTGACAGAGAGATGAGCTCATCACTGTGCTGCTTCTTCTTTCGTCCAGGATGACCTGGGCTCAGAAGAAGTGGCTTAAAGTGCAAGTTGACCCTGTCAGAAAAAGATGAATGGGTGAACTAACACCGTATATACCCCCCCCCCCCCCACAACCATGCTTTACTTACCTCAGCTGTCAGTGGCCACGTTACCACTGCAGCAGTCCAGAAGAAGAGCTCATCACTGTGCTGCTTCTTCTTTCACTATCCAATCACAGGTTGGGGGTAGGTGCAGGACAACCTTGGCTCAGAGGAAGGGGGTTAAATGATGCTGGCCATCAGACTGAGGACATCTAGTGGCAGAAAAGAAAGTGAGGGAAATCTGTACACCCATAGCTCCCAACTGTCCCTAATTTTGAGGGACTGTCCCTGATTTGGAGCAATGTCCCTCTGTCCCTCTTCCCCCCTCATTTGTCCCTCATTTTGTCTGATCTATATAGTTGTATACAGTGGCGGTGCGTCCATAAAGGGCGCAGGAGTGCCGCCCCCTCTCTCCTGGCACCGCTCTATCACTATAGATAGATTCATGCATTGCATGAATCTGTCTATGGTCGCCACTGACACGTGGCGGGGGTGTTTTTTGGAAGCACCTGATTAGAGCGGGCGCAATGCTGTGCGTTCGCTGTTTACTCAGCTGTGTGTTAGCAAAGCGAAGGAATTCGCTTTGCTAACACTGAACCGCCTCTCAGCCAATCAGGTGCCCGGGTCTGTTACTTGTCACCTGATTGACTGAAACATCAGGCGCTGTGATTTGACGCCTGATAGAGGGGACGGAAGAAGGCATTGAGGAGCGTGCAGGACACCGCCGCAGACCCACTGCGAGACAGGTAAGTGCCGGGGGGGGGCGACACACACTGGCAGCATTTGATGGGGCACAGTAGCGGCAATTGGTGGGCACACTGGCAGCAGTTGATGGGGCACAGTAGCGGCAATTGATGGGCACACTGGCAGCATTTGATGGGGCACAGTAGTGGCAATTGATGGGCACACTGGCAGCATTTGATGGGGCACAGTAGCGGCAATTGATGGGCACACTGGCAGCATTTGATGGGCACACTGGCAGCAATTGATTGGTACAGTAGCTGTGTTTGATGGCACAGTGGCTGCGCTTGATGGGCACAGTGGCTGCGTTTGATGGGCACAGTGGCTGCGCTTGATGGGCACACTGGCAGCATTTGATGGGGCACAGTAGCGGTAATTTATGGGCACACTGGCAGCAATTGATTGGTACAGTAGCTGTGTTTGATGGCACAGTGGCTGCGCTGGATGGGCACAGTGGCTGCGTTTGATGGGCACAGTGGCTGCGTTTGATGGGCACAGTGGCTGCGTTTGATGGGCACAGTGGCTGCGTTTGATGGGCACAGTGGCTGCGTTTGATGGCACAGTGGTGGCAACTGATGGGCGCAGCAGCTGCATTTGATGGCACAGTGGCTGCAATTGATGTTTTTTTTTTTTTCAGCTTGTTTGTGCCCCCTAAAAATTTTGAGCACCAGCCGCCACTGGTTGTATATAAAATGCACTTTTTATCTATCAAAAAGTGTTTTCCAGTGCTAAACCTTTCATCTGATTTCTTAACTACATTTGTAAATTCCAAAAACCAATATAAAGGAATAGTAGTGGTAAAAAGTATTTTTTGTACAATTCTCCTTTAAGGGGGCGTGGCAAGGGGTGTGTCCTATGCCTGCATACTTTTGCTGATAGGTGTCCCTCATTCCAATCTCAGAATGTTGGGAGGTATGGTACACTTTGCGTTGGTCAATATCCAATGTAGTGTTCTCTGCTTAAATAAAACGCATTTAAAACAAGAGATACAACGTTTCCTTCTGATCAATGTACCTGTGTTTGATCCCCTCCCCTGGTGCATTTTGTTGGAAGGTTGGGGTGGCAGGGGTCTGTTCTCTTTGCCCAGGGCCTAGTTCAGTCTTAAAGCAGCCTTGATCTATATATAAACCTTTTCTTCTCTCACGATCACCTTGTGAATAGGTGTGACCCCCACTGATTTGCTGCTGCGGAACAAGTGTCCTTGAGGAAGAGGCAGCTAGCGCGATGTTGATTGTGGCTGACGGTCTGAAAAAAAAAAATGGAAAATTACTGAAATGTTCTCAGCTCGTCTGCGGGGAAGCCGGGTGAGGTTCGGTGCGGCTGTGCGCAGAAGCTGCCTGAGAAATACGCCACATTTTTGTCATAACGGGTCGATTAAATGATTAAAGTGTCTGAAAGTATATCTACACCAAAATTGTTTCCTGGCGCCAACATGGCAGCATACACGACGTGGTACTGCCATAGATTGGCACCAAGGAAGGAAAATTTGTATTTGATACAATTATCCATTTTCCTGGTGCCAACATAGCAGCATATTACCATTGGTATGCTACCGTGAATTGGCACCAAGAAAAGAAAATTACCGTAAGTATTTGATACAATTTTCTGTTTTTCTAGCGCCAACATGGCAGTATACCATCATATGCATGCTACCATGGATTTTGCCAGGAAAGAAAAATTACGGTAAGTATATGATCCAATTTTCCTTTCCTGGCGCCAACATGGCAGCATACATGTGGTACTGCCATAGACTGGCACCAAGGAAGGAAAATTTGTATTTGATACAATTATCAATTTCCCTGGTGCCAACATGGCAGCATATTACAATTGGTATGCTACTGTGAATTGGCACCAAGAAAAGAAAATTACCGTAAGTATTTGATGCAATTTTCTGTTTTTCTAGCGCCAACATGGCAGTATACCATCATATGCATGCTGCCATGGATTGGCGCCAGGAAAGAAAAATTACGGTAAGTATATGATACAATTTTCCTTTCCTGGCGCCAACATGGTAGCATACACGTGGTACTGCCATAGGTTGACACCAAGGAAGGAAAATTAGTATTTGATCCAATTATCCATTTTCCTGGTGCCAACATGGCAGCATATTACCATTGGTATGCTACCGTGAATTGGCACCAAGAAAAGAAAATTACCGTAAGTATTTGATACAATTTTCTGTTTTTCTAGCGCCAACATGGCAGTATACCATCATATGCATGCTGCCATGGATTGGCGCCAGGAAAGAAAAATTACGGTAAGTATATGATACAATTTTCCTTTTCTGGCGCCAACATGGCAGCATACACATGGTACTGCCATAGGTTGACACCAAGGAAGGAAAATTTGTATTTGATACAATTATCCATTTTCCTGGTGCCAACATGGCAGCATATTACCATTGGTACGCTACCATGGATTGGCACCAAGAAAATAAAATTACCGTATTTGATACAATTTTCTGTTTTTGTAGCGCCAACGTGGCAGTATTCCATTATATGTATGTGTAACGAAACGTCCCTATACTCGGCTTGAGTGCTTTCGTCATATGCCACTTCCTCCCAGTCTGAATATAGATATCAGATATTCCAACCACTCCCAAGCACAAAACAGGACGACGCTTGCTTAGTGCTAACATGGACTGATTTATTAGAACCAAAATTACAAGTATTTATAATACAGTAGAAGAGGAGGTCCCCCCCCCCTCCTGCTCATATTACTCTAACAATACACCTGTAACAAATTAACATGAGCTAATTAACTAATCCCTTTAAGCAGCCGATGGGACTTTGTGCCCATCAGGATTTCACTACAGGTCAGACTTGTTTTCACCGAGCTTCACACAGTAGGTTATACAATACATTATCATAGGTACAACCACAAGACATTTTGTCACAATAGCAGGAGCTCCACTAGGAGTCGGCCCGTCTCCTACATTGTACAGAGGACAATGTGATCAGCTCTCTCAATTAACATCTTGAGTTCATCAACAAACTAAGAATAGTCTTTACTTATATCCTGGGAAATATTGTGGATAAATATTACTTACTTATATTTTAAGTAATTCAAGATATATTTTCTCACCGGATGGCACAGGGCGACTTAGACATAATAGGTGCATGGGGAGCTGAAACATGGGTTTCCCAACCTTTCCAAAGGATTCTGGGTTCCATGTGCCCTCCCGTCACAGTATGCTGCCATGGATTGGCGCCAGGAAAGAAAAATTACGGTAAGTATATGATACAATTTTCCTTTCCTGGCGCCAACATGGTAGCATACACGTGGTACTGCCATAGATTGGCACCAAGGAAGGAAAATTTGTATTTGATACAGTTATCTATTTTCCTGGTGCCAACATGGCAGCATATTACCATTGATTGGTATGCTTCCAAGGATTGGCACCAAGAAAATAAAATTAAGGCAAGTATTTGACACAATTTTCCATTTTCCTGGTGCCGACATGGCAGCATACTATATATGTATGTTGCAATGGATTGGCGCCAGGAAAGGAAATTTTTTATTTTTTTTTGTATTATTTGGGCAAGCTACCACAACACCATTATCCCGTAGTTTTTAAGATACAACTATGTTGATGTCCTTTGTTAATTTTACATTGTATTTTTTTTAAATGTAACTGCCGATTCCCAAACTGTCATTTGAAGTAAAACACATAGCCAAGTATTATTCTCCACAATTTTTTTTATTGTGCATTCAAAAAAAAAATTTAAAAAAAATTAGACATGCTATCTGTCAATCTAACTTAACCAAAAAGTGCATTCTATGCATCCAAAAATATAGAAAATATAACAAATCAAATCATTATTATTCAACCAAAAAATAAAATAAAAGCCTCATGCATGTGTCCTGCTTCTTAACCACTTCAGCCCCGGACCAATTGGCAGCCAAAGGACCAGGCCCCTTTTTGTGATTCGGCACTGCGTCGCTTTAACTGACAATTGCGCGGTCGTGCGACGTGGCTCCAAAACAAAATTGGCGTCCTTTTTTTCCCACAAATAGAGCTTTCTTTGGGTGGTATTTGATCGCCCCTGCGGTTTTTATTTTTTGAGCTATAAACAAAAATAGAGCGACAATTTTGAAAAAAAATGCAATATTTTTTGCTTTTTGCTATAATAAATATCCCCAAAAAATATATAAAAAAAACATTTTTTTTCCTCAGTTTAGACCGATACGTATTCTTCTACATATTTTTGGTAAAAAAAAAATCGCAATTAGCGATTATTGATTGGTTTGCGCAAAAGTTATAGCGTTTACAAAATAGGGGATAGTTTTATAGCATTTTTATTAATATTTTTTTTTTACTAGTAATGGCGGCGATCAGCGATTTTTATTTTGCGACTGCGACATTATGGCGGACACATCGGACATTTTTGCCACAGTTTTGGGACCATTGTCATTTATACAGCAATCAGTGCTATTTAAATACAGATTCCTGTGTAAATGACACTGGCAGTGAAGGAGTTAACCACTAGGGGGCGGGGAGGGGTTAAGTGTGACGTGTGTTTTTTTACTGTAGGGGGCGTGGCTTGACAATCGACATCACTGATCGGCTTTCCTGATGACAGGGAACAGCCGATCAGTGACAGCGTCACTAGGAAGCACGGGGAGAGGTTTGTTTACATAGACCTCTCCCCGTTCTTCAGCTCTGTGACCCGATCGCGGGACACCAGCGGCGATCGCGTCCGCTGGTCCCGCGGCCGCGGTAACGGAGCTCAGGACCGGGTCAGGAGCGCACTGCCGGTGGCGTGCGCGCGACCCACGGCTGGGCTCTTAAAGAGACACGTACAGGTACGTGATTGTGCCCAGCCGTGACATTCTGCTGACGTATATCGGCGTGAAGCGTTCCTTAAAGCGGGATTCCACCCTAAAGTGGAACTCCCGCTTTTCGGAACCCTCCCCCCCTCCGGTGTCACATTTGGCAGACAGCGCTGAAGATTCTCATTGCGCCGCGTGACTCGCGCATGCGCAGTAGGGAATCGGGAAGTGAAGCCACTTCCTGATTCCCTCACCGAGAATGGCGCCAGCTACAGCAGAGAGCCGAGCGATCGATCGGCCTCTGCTGCCGACACCGCTGAACCCTGGAACAGGTAAGTGTCCATTTTTTAAAAGTCAGCAGCTGCAGTATTTGTAGCTGCTGGCTTTTAAAAAATTCAGTACAGTCCCGCTTTAAGTGGTTAAAAACTGACCACACAAGGCATAAGAGCACAACATGGTCAATTCTCTAGCTATGCAGGGAACTCAGCCTTTTTTTTTTCTCCTCCAATGATCAGACTTGTCCTGACATGCCCCTCCTGCACAACCATTCACTGGGAAGATCAGTGTGCTGCTGTTTCTCCTCCCCCAGCTCTTATACAGCTGAGAACTGAGGTAATGTGATTGCATAAAAAAGGGAAAATAAAGCATTTATAATATTTGTTATCTTTTTTTTAATTTTCATACACAAATGTTTCGCCTTTCATTTCTAATGTAAACTGAATGGGTTGTTTAACAAGGTGATCGTTTACAATCACTTTAAATGGTTAGAGACAGAGGAGATAATGATTGATGGAAGCCCCCGTAAGTATGTTAAAGGAATAAATGCCCCCCATTTAACTCGATTTGGGATCCCTGGTATAGAAATAATAAGCGTTACATAATTATTATGCATGTGGCAGACGCCCGTCGCTGCCCAGGGTCTGGATGATCCCCGTATGAAGCAAACCTAATATAACATGCCGTCATGATGTACAGAAGGCGTGCCCCTTCCTATTAATCTCCCTGCCTCAGTCAAGCATTTAGCTAGAGCAAAAAAGGATGTACAGACCGAAACTAGAGTCCAAAAAAATATTGTGTCGTCCTTTTTGTCTTTGTACATGAATATATTATCACTGTTCATGTTGTTATGCAGAAAAAAAAAAATGGGCTTTATATACAGTATATTTAAAACTTAACCACTTGCTTACTGGGCACCTAAACCCCCCTCCTGCCCAGATCAATTCTCAGCTTTTAGCGCTGTCGCTCTTTGAACGACAATTGCGCGGTCATACAACACTGTACACAAATTAAATGTTTATCATTTTTTTTTCCCACAAATAGAGATTTCTTTTGGTTGTATTTGATTACATCTGGGTTTTTTATTTTTTGTTAAAAAAATTGAAAAAGACCAATTTTTTTAAAAAAAATACAAAACTGTTTTATATTTTGTTAATAAATTTTGCAAACAGGTATTTTTTCTCCTTCATTGATGTACGCTGATGAGGCTACACTGATGGGCACCGATAGGCTTCACTGATGGGCACCGATAGGGCGACACTGATGGGCACCGATAGGGCGACACTGATGGGCACTGATAATGCGACACTGATGGGAACTGATAAGGCCGCACTGATGGGCACTAATAGGCAGCACTGGTGGGCACTGATGAGGTGGCACTGGTGGGCACTGATAGGTGGCATTGGTGGGCACTGATTGGTGGCACTGATGGGCGGCACTGATAGGCATTGATAGGTGGCACTGAAGGGCACTAATAGGTGGTACTGATAGCTGGCACTGATGGGTGGCAGTGATGGCCACTGTGATGGGTGGCAGTGATGGGCACTGATCGGCAATGGTAGGTGACACTGATAGGCAGCACTGGTAGATGGCACTGATGAGGCACTGATTGGCACCACTGGTGGGCATTGATAGGTGGCACTCGTGGGCGTTGATAAGTGGTACTGATTGCTGGCACTTATGTCCTGGTGGGCACTGATTCGTGGCACTGTGGGCACTGATTCGTGGCACTGGCAGGTGGCACTGGCAGGCTGCACTGGTAAGCACATATGAGGCAGCTTGGCCTCTTCCTCTTCGGGACCGATGTCCCTTCAACAGAAGCGTGAGAAGAAGAAAAAACGATTACCGATCTTCTGTTTACTTCACGTGATCAGCTGTCATTGGCCGACAGCTGATCACGTGGTAAGGGGCCGGGATCAACCCCTTACTCCGATCTGCGATCACCCGAGTCTCATTGACTTGGGTGATCACATTGCGCGCCCTTCAGGGGGGCGTGGCGAACGTGCAAATGGGAGGACATCTACTGATGGCCTCCCGGCAGGGCAGATCCGGGCTGTAGCCGTCATTCGGCTATAGCGCGGATCTGAAGGGGTTAATGTAGAAGGTGAATGTAATCCCTATACAGTATTTAGCTTTCATGCCAGGATACGTTTTTTTTTTTTTGGTTTGCAAAATTCTTACCAATATCCTGCCAGTAACAAACCCTTCCTGTTGCAGGGTGACAACCCTAAGCCACTGCCTCACAATTAGCAGCAGTGTTGTCAGCCTGCCATGCAAGCCCCTTCAGTTGGCCGTTGGGCTGCCTGTCTGATAGACCTGATAACAGTCCGCTGAAAGAGCTCACATGGCAGGCTGACATTACTGCTGTTAATTGCCAGGCAGTGGCTTAAGTTGGCCATACGCTAACAGACTTTTTTTCATACCCCTTGAAATTTTCCACATTTTGTCACGTTACAACCAAAATTTATTGGGATTTTATGTGATGGACCAACACAAAGTGGCACATAATTGTGAAGTGGAAGGAAAATGATAAATGGTTTTCAAATTTTTTTTTCCAATAAATATGTGAAAAGCTTTGGGTACATTTGTATGGCGCCCCCCGGAGTCAATACTTTGTAGAACCTCCTTTCACTGCAATTACAGCTGCAAGTCTTTTTGGGGATGTCTCTACCAGCTTTGCACATCTAGAGAGGGACATTTTTGCCCATTCTTCTTTCCAAAATATCTCAAGTTCTGTCAGATTGGATGGAGAGCGTCTGTGAACAGCAATTTTCAAGTCTTGCCACAGATTCTCAATTGGATTTAGGTCTGGACTTTGACTGGGCCATTCTAAGACATGAATATGTTCAGGAACTACAATTCCCATCATGCCTAGTCATGTCTGTAAATGTCAGAGTTTTACAATGCCTCATGGGATGTGTAGTTCTGCAACAGCTGGAGGGCCGTAGTTTGAGGATCCCTGATCTAAACCCTTCCATTGTAGCTCTGGCTGTATGTTTCGGGTCGTTGTCCTGCTGGAAGGTGAACCTCCGCCCCAGTCTCAAGTCTTTTGCAGACTCGAATGCCGCAACGTACCTGTACATTGATCTGCCCAGCCGTGCCATTCTGCCGTCGTATATGTGCAGGAGGCGGTCCTTAACCACTTCCCGACCGCCCCATGTACATATACGTCAACAGAATGGCACGTACAGGCAAAAGGACGTACCTGTACGTGCCATTCTTCAGGCGGTTGGGGGGTCCGATCGGACCCCCCTCCGCCGGCGGGGACGGTCGGGATCGTGTCAGGAGCGATGCGGGAAGAGGGGACGGCCAGTGGTTTCTGGCCACCCCCTCCCGATCGCTCCTGGCGAATCACATTCTCCCTTGCCTGTGTAATTGTAAACACAGGCAAGGGGAAGTGACGTCACGCTCCTCGTGTCGGTCTTTCTGACCGGGACGCCGAGCGGTGAAGACACAGCAAGTAAGTGCACAACAGTACACTGACACCAGGACACTTAGGCACACAATCCACCCCCCTGTCACCCCCAGATCACCCCCCAGATCACCCCCTGCCCCCCCTGTCACAGTGTCACTGATTGCAGTGATCATTTATTTACTGATCACTGCATTTAGTGTCAGTGTGATTGTAATAACTGTCAGGGCAGTTAGTTTTAGGCCCCTTTAGGTCTAAGGTAGCCCCCTACCCCCCCCCCCCAATAAAGGTTTAACCCCTTGATTGCCCCCTAGGTAACCCTTTCACCCCCTTTTGCCAGTGTCACTAAGCGATCGTTTTTCTGATCGCTCTATTAGTGTCACTGGTGCTGCTAGGTAGCCAGTTTTTTTTTTAGGTAACCGCCAGGTTTATATAGGATTATAAATAGGTTTATAGGTCAGGTACCCCCATATTACAACCTAAATAAAGGTTTTAACCCCTTGATTGCCCCTAGAGTTAACTCTTTCACCAGTGATCACAGTATAAGTGTCACTGGTGACGCTGGTTAGCCAGTTAGTTATTTAGTTATTTAGGTTCCCCGTCAGGTTTTTATATAGCGTCAGGTACCCCCATATATTGCCTAATAAAGGTTTTAACCCCCTGATTGCCCCTAGTTAACCCTTTCACCAGTGATCACCGTATTACTGTTACGGGTGACGCTGGTTAGATAGTTTGTTTTTTATACTGTCAGGGCACCCGCCATTTATTACCCAATAACGGTTTAACCCCCTGATCGCCCGGCGGGTGATATCAATTAGGTTTTAGGGACAAATAAGGTCTGCGTCGCCCCAGGTTAGTGCCAGCACCGCAAACACCCACGCGCAAAGCATACACCTCCCTTAGTGGTATAGTATCTGAACAGATCAATATCTGATCTGATCAGATCTATACTAGCGTCCCAGCAGTTTAGGGTTCCAAAAAACGCAATCGCGATCGCTAACAGTTTTTTTGGTAGCGTTTTGATTCAGTCGCCAGCAGCCTAGGAGCTTTTTTTTCCTGTGAATCTCACTAGTGTACTACTAAATTTAGAGCCCAAAATGGCAAATCGCAAGTACACTAGTGAACAGGCCTACTTGTTTCTGAGTATGTCAGATAGTGAAGAGGAGGTCACTCATCTGTCAGAATCAGGCTCAGAATACGACCCAGTAGACGACAGCGGCTCCATGACAGATAGCTCTGGCGACGGAGGTGAGGTCCCTGCTAAGGTCAGGCGTACCCGATCCCGATCATCTGATGTTGTTGAGGTGCAGGAACCGCAGGTCTCTCGTATGGAGCAGAGAAGTACTAGCGCCGCTATTCCTTCTGGTGAACTGGCAAGCACCAGCGGCCTAGTACACCCTGGACGTAGTCAAACCAGCACTGCAGTAACACTTGGTGACGTGGCGAGTCCCATAAGTGCAGTTCAAGCTGGCGAGGTGGCAAGCACAAGTAGTGTCCCGCTGCCACCAAGAAGAAGACAAAGGCAGGCCCGTCGATCACATAGTGTCCTTCCTGCAGAATTCGCCAATCCTGATTGGGTGCCCACCACTTCTGCAGGACCCGTACTTCCCCCATTCACTGGCCAACCCGGTATTCAGGTGGAAACAGCTGATTTTAAGCCATCCGATTTTTTATCGCTGTTTTTCACGGAAGATCTCTATAGATCTATTGTGGACCAAAGTAATATATACGCTGGTCAACACATCGCCGCTAATCCCCAAGTGCCTTCCCTTGCCAGAGATTGGAAACCAATTACGGTTTCCGAATTTAAGTCCTTTCTGGGCCTTTCCATCAACATGGGCATGCATAAATTCCCGACGCTGAGGTCTTATTGGTCCACCCTCGCGCTCCACCATATGCCCGTGTTCTCTCGCTCCATGTCCAGGGCACGATACGAACAGATCTTGCGGTTCATGCACTTCAGTGACAATGAACTCTGTCGTCCTCGTGGAGACCCTGAATTTGATCGACTCTACAAAATTCGGCCCCTCATAAACCACTTCAACCAACGTTTTGCAGCCTTGTTTAATCCCAATCAAGTTGTCTGCGTTGACGAGTCCCTGATTAAGTTTTCTGGCCGCTTGTCTTTCAAACAGTTCCTTCCCAGCAAGCGTGCCAGATACGGGGTCAAGCTCTACAAGCTCTGTGACAGGGCAACAGGCTATACGTGGAGCTTTTCGGTTTATGAGGGAAAAGATAGTCACGTAGAGCCGGAGAACTGTCCAGATTACATAGGGAGCGCTGGCAAGATAGTGTGGAACTTGGTGTCACCCTTATTCGGAAAGGGGTACCACTTGTACGTGGACAATTATTACACGAGCGTGCCACTGTTTAGTCACTTGTTTGATCATCAGATTGGAGCATGTGGCACCGTGCGACCTAATCGCCGGGGCTTTCCCCAGCGGCTTGTAGATTCCCCTCTTAGGCTGGGGGAGAGAGCCTGCTTGAAGTGTAATAACTTGCTCGCTATGAAGTGGAGGGATAATAGGAATGTTTTCGTTCTTACCTCCCTTCATGCAGACACGACAGTCCAAATTCGTACGGCGGCTGGTGTTGTGACGAAACCCCTCTGTGTCCACGAATACAACCTTAATATGGGGGGGTGGACCTCAACGACCAGTTGTTGGCGCCGTACCTAGTTGTCCGTAAGGCTAGACGCTGGTACAAAAAAGTGTCTATTTATTTGTTCCAATTGGCTTTTCTGAATGCTCATGTGCTATACGGAGCTTCAGGCGGGAGGTTACCCTTCCTTGAATTCCTGGAAGAGGTTCTCACAGACCTGTTTCCAGACGGTTCTGCACCTCACCATTCCGAACCAAATGCAGTTAGCCGGCTGTATGAGAGGCATTACCCTTATGTCCTCCCGAGTAGGGATGAGCCGAACACCCCCGGGTTCGGTTCGCACCAGAACCTTCGAACCGACCGAAAGTTTGCGCGAATTTTCGAACCCTATACGTTATAATGGACGCGAACGTTCGAAATCAAAAGTGCTAATTACAACGGCCAATATGCATGTTAATGTCATAAAACAGGTTTGGGGACCCGGGTCCTGCCCCAGGGGACATATATCAATGCAAAAAGAACTTTTAAAAACTAACGTTTTTTCGGGAGCAGTCATTTTAATGATGCATAAAGTGAAAAAAAAAAAGTGACATTTTCCTTTAAATATGGTACCTGGGGGGTGTCTAAAGTATGCCTGTGAAGTGGCATGTGTTTCCCGTGTTTAGAACTGTCCTTGCACAAAATGACATTTGTAAAGGAAAAAAAGAAGCCATTTAAAACCACTTGCGGCTTTAGGTTTGTTCTTAAGTAGAATCTGAACAGGTACATTATGAAGTGTAGCTCCATCCCAAAAAAATCTATTTTTAAGCTTTTTGGAGAACATAGGGAGGGGTTATCACCCCTGTAACATTTGCTGTCTTTGCACATCTGTTCAGAACATGTCACCTCACTTTCCGTCCCAATGACAAATGTTTTTGGAAAAGTGGGGTTTTAATTGAAACAAGGATTGGTGATAAAGTATCAGTAGAGAGGAGATACCTTTTTCCCAAATTAAATCTAACAGGATAGAATTTCCCTTCCTAGGGGTAGATTTCCTCTCACTTCCTGTTTTCTCTTTCCATTTGCAAGTAGGAGTCGTTTGTAAGTTGGATGTTTGAAAGTAGGGCCCTGGCGTATATACTCTGCAGAAATTTGCCCTATTAGATGTTGGTGTAGCCACAAGACTGGTGGGCACAGGAATGGGCCCTGCTATGAGTTAATAGATCAAGATTTGTAATTGCATGCACCTGTTGAACAGGGCAGAAAAATTGGGGGTGGTGGTGGTGGTGGACGGTGTTGCCACAAGACTGTAAGCTCTCACAGTTACTCTTGGTGGGCGCAGGAATGGGCCCTGCTGTGAGTTATTAGATCAAGATTTGTAATTGCAAGCACCTGATGAACAGGGCAGAAAAATTGGGCCTTTGGCGGTGGTGGTGGACGGTGTTGCCACAAGACTGTAGGCCCTCATAGTTACTCTTGGTGGGCGCAGGAATGGGCCCTGCTGTGAGTTATTAGATCAAGATTTGTAATTGCAAGCACCTGATGAACAGGGCAGAAAAATTGGGCCTTTGGCGGTGGTGGTGGACGGTGTTGCCACAAGACTGCAGGCCCTCATAGTTACTCTTGGTGGGCGCAGGAATGGGCCCTGCTGTGAACTATTAGATCAAGATTTGTAATTACCCGCCCCTGTTAAACAGGGGCTGAAAAATTGTGCCTTAGGCACTGGTGCTGGTGCCACAACACTGCAACCCCTCACAGAGACTGTACTTGGAGCACAGCAGTCACACGTGTTGCGAAGCACAGCAGTCACACGTGTTGCGAAGGCACTGCAACCCCTCACAGATACTGTACTTGGAGCACAGCAGTCACACGTGTTGCGAAGCATTTTTTTAAAAAATTGTAAGTACACGCCCCTGTTAAACAGGGGCTGAAAAATTGTGCCTTAGGCACTGGTGCTGGTGCCACAACACTGCAACCCGGCCCTCACAGATACTGTACTTGGAGCACAGCAGTCACACGTGTTGCGAAGCATTTTTTTAAAAAATTGTAAGTACCCGCCCCTGTTAAACAGGGCTGAAAAATTGTGCCTTAGGCACTGGTGTGGTGGCATGGATCATTGAGGAGGAGGAAGAGGATAGTCAGTGAACATAAGAGGACAGTCACTCAGCATCAGCATAGGCAGTCTTGAAGGGATGTGACATTAAAAATTATTCGGTTATATCCGCCTCAGGTGCCTGGTAGCTGGTGGTGATCCAAGACTGATTCATTTTGATGAAGGTCAGTCGATCAACCGAGGCGGTGGACAGGCGCACCCTATGATCAGTCACAAATCCTCCAGCAGCACTGAATGTGCGTTCGGAAAGAACGCTGGAGGCAGGACAGGCCAGTAGCTCAATTGCATACTGTGCAAGCTCTGGCCAGTGATCCATCCTCAGGACCCAGTAAGCCAGAGGATTTTCGGTGGGAAAGGTGTCCAAGTCTGACCTTGCCCCAAGGTATTCCTGCACCATGTATATCAGACGCTGGCGATGGTTGCTGGAACCGATCATACCTTGGGGCTGCGGACTAAAAAATTGTCTGAACGCATCGGTCAGACGTCCACCTTCCCCACCGCTCCTTCTGCCACTGACCGAAGCCTCAGCAACTCGTCGCCCAGGACCAGGAGTTTGTAGCCTCCCAGTTTCTGGGAACGCGTTGCACAGACCTTTCTGCAAGGCCTCCCTGAGATGTCTCATCCTCTGCTCCCTCTGCGACGGCAAGATAAGGTCCGCAACCTTACCCTTGTACCGCGGATCAAGGAGAATGGCCAGCCAGTAATGGTCCCTCTCCTTGATCCGAAGAACACGAGGATCCTTCCGCAGGCTTTGCAGGATCAGGGAGGCCATGCAGCGTAGGTTAGCTGAGGCATTCGGTCCGGAGTCTTCTGGGTCACTGAGGATGACATGATCGCCAGCCACCTCCTCCCAGCCACGTACAAGTCCACTGGTTTGTTGGGACTGTACATCATCCCTAAAAGACTGCTGCTGCTGATGCTGAGTGCCAGGCTCCACCTCCATGCTCACACAATCCTCCTCCTCCTCCTCCTCCTCCTCCTCCTCATCCTCTTCCTGTGTGATGGGTGGGACAGAAGGAACACTGTCCGGATAAAGGGGGCCTTGAGAGGCAAGGAAGTCCTCCTCTTCCTGCCTCTGTTCTGCCTCAAGTGCCCTGTCCATTATCCCACGCAGCGTATGCTCCAACAGGTGGACAAGAGGGACAGTGTCACTGATGCATGCACTGTCACTGCTCACCATCCTCGTGGCCTCCTCAAATGGTGAGAGGACAGTGCATGCATCCCTGATCATGCTCCACTGACGTGGGGAAAAAAAAACAAGCTCCCCTGACCCTGTCCTGGTGCCGTAGTCGCAAAGGTACTCATTGATGGCCCTCTGCTGCGTGTGCAGTCGCTGCAGCATGGCCAACGTTGAGTTCCACCTGGTGGGCATGTCACATATTAGGCGGTTCTTGGGCAGGTTCAGCTCCTTTTGCAGCTCAGTCAGCCGAGCACTGGCATTATAAGATCGGCGGAAATGCACACAGACTTTCCTGGCCTGCCTCAGGACATCCTGTAAGCCTGGGAACCTGCCCAAGAACCGCTGCACCACCAGGTTGAGGACGTGAGCCATGCAGGGCACATGGGTGAGCTGCCCCTGTCGCAGGGCGGAGAGGAGGTTGGTGCCATTGTCAGAAACGACCATTCCTGGCTTAAGCTGACGTGGCGTCAACCACCTCTCGGCCTGCCCCTGCAGAGCTGCCAGAACCTCTGGCCCAGTGTGGCTCCTGTCCCCCAAACACACCAGCGCAAGCACGGCATGGCATCTTTTTGCCTGCGTACTTGCGTAGCCCCTTGTACGCCTACGGAGCACCGCTGGTTCCAAGGACAGAGCACTGGAGGAAGAAGAAGAGGAGGGGGTGGAGGAGAGAGGTGTGTCACAACCAGTAGCAGTAGTAGCGTTTTGGAGGCGTGGTGGCGGAACAACCTCCAACACTACTGCACCTTGTCCTGCATCCCTCCCAGCTGCCAATAGAGTGACCCAATGGGCCGTGAAAGAAAGGTACCGTCCCTGTCCATGCCTGCTGGACCATGAGTCAGCGGTAATATGCACCTTACCGCTGACCGCCCTGTCCAGCGAGGCATGGACATTGCCCTCCACATGCCGGTAGAGAGACGGAATCGCCTTCCGTGAGAAAAAGTGGCGTTTGGGAACCTGCCACTGAGGAACCGCACATTGAACAAACTCACGGAAGGGGGCCGAGTCTACCAACTGAAAAGGCAGCAGTTGAAGTGCTAGCAATTTAGCCAGGCTAGCATTCAACCGCTGGGCATGTGGATGGCTGGGAGTGTACTTCTTTCTACGGTCCAGCAGCTGGGGCAGGGAAATTTGCCTGCTGCAATCGGACGTCGGTGTACTGCAAGTACTTGGTTGTGACACACCTAATTCTACACCTTCAGTCCTCTCAGAGCAGCTTTCAGAGAGGCCTGAAGGTGTAGTGGGGATGGAGATCCCAGCTGAGGAGGAGCAAGGAGAGGTCCGCTTAGTTCTTTGGTGTGGGTCTTTTATGTGTGCCTGCCAACGAGCTGCATGGCAGGTCGCCATATGTCTGGTCATGCTTGTGGTGCCCAAGCGGCTGATGTTTTGGCCACGCGAGATACGCTTGAGACAAATATTGCAAATAGCAGTGGTGCGATCTGCTGCACTCGTCTCAAAAAAGGCCCACACCAAAGAACTTTTCTGATAACGTGCAGAGGCAGCGCCCTGCACAGGCGGAGCTCTGCGGTGTTGTACAGTTGCTGTGCTGGCCTCTACCTGGCCTCCAGGGGGCATCCTGCCTCGTTGGACATGTGACGCCGCATCCTCCTCCTCCTCGTCCTCCTCCTCATCCTCTCTCCCTTCAGGCACCCACGTGGAGTCAGTGACCTCATCATCCCCTCCCTCTTCACCACTAGAGCAAACCTGGCAGTAAGCTGCAGCTGGTGGAACAGTACTGCCAGATTCCTCAAGCTGGGTATCATCATCCGAGCCTTCGAATCGTTGGGCATCCTCCTGGAGCATGTACCCAACACTGTGCTCAAAGAGTTCGGGGGACTCCTCAGGAGGACATGGTGGGTCTAGGGAAGGGGTGGCTGATGATGCTCTGTCAGTACCCTGAGCCTGGGTGAGAGAGGATGAGGAGGATGAGGAGGGCTTGGTCATCCATTCTACCAAGCCTTCAGCATGATGCGGCTCCACATGTCCAGCTGCCGAAAACAAAGACGCGCGTGTCCCATGGCCACGTGCTGATGACGATGCACGACCACGTCCACGTCCACGGCCACGTCCACTAGAAACAGAGCCTGCCTGCCCTGTGTTCTTGGCTCTGCACGCTCTGCCTCCCCTTGGCAGTCTTCCAGCCATTGTAGTCGGTAGTCCTGTGGGTGCTGCTGAGAAGAATATATAGGAGCTCTGTGTGATGCCACTAACACACTAGAAGTCCTATGGGTGCTTCTGCAAAGAAAATAGAGGAGCTCTGTGTGATGCCACTAACACCCAAGAAGTCCTGTGGGTGCTGCTGAGAAAAAATATAGGAGCTCTGTGTGATGCCACTAACACACTAGAAGTCCTATGGGTGCTTCTGCAAAGAAAATAGAGGAGCTCTGTGTGATGCCACTAACACACTAGAAGTCCTGTGGGTGCTTCTGCAAAGAAAATAGAGGAGCTCTGTGTGATGCCACTAACACACTAGAAGTCCTGTGGGTGCTTCTGAGAAGAAAATATAGGAGCTCTGCGTGATGCCACTAACACACTAGAAGTCCTATGGGTGCTTCTGCAAAGAAAATAGAGGAGCTCTGTGTGATGCCACTAACACACACTAGAAGTCCTGTGGGTGCTTCTGCAAAGAAAATAGAGGAGCTCTGTGTGATGCCACTAACACACTAGAAGTCCTGTGGGTGCTGCTGAGAAGAAAATATAGGAGCTCTGTGTGATGCCACTAACACACTAGAAGTCCTATGGGTGCTTCTGCAAAGAAAATAGAGGAGCTCTGTGTGATGCCACTAACACACTAGAAGTCCTGTGGGTGCTGCTGCTGAGAAGAAAATATAGGAGCTCTGTGTGATGCCACTAACACACTAGAAGTCCTGTGGGTGCTGCTGAGAAGAAAATATAGGAGCTCTGTGTGATGCCACTAACACACTAGAAGTCCTGTGGGTGCTTCTGCAAAGAAAATAGAGGAGCTCTGTGTGATGCCACTAACACACTAGAAGTCCTGTGGGTGCTGCTGAGAAGAAAATATAGGAGCTCTGTGTGATGCCACTAACACACTAGAAGTCCTATGGGTGCTTCTGCAAAGAAAATAGAGGAGCTCTGTGTGATGCCACTAACACACTAGAAGTCCTGTGGGTGCTGCTGAGAAGAAAATATAGGAGCTCTGTGTGATGCCACTAACACACTAGAAGTCCTATGGGTGCTTCTGCAAAGAAAATAGAGGAGCTCTGTGTGATGCCACTAACACACTAGAAGTCCTGTGGGTGCTTCTGCAAAGAAAATAGAGGAGCTCTGTGTGATGCCACTAACACACTAGAAGTCCTGTGGGTGCTGCTGAGAAGAAAATATAGGAGCTCTGTGTGATGCCACTAACACACTAGAAGTCCTATGGGTGCTTCTGCAAAGAAAATAGAGGAGCTCTGTGTGATGCCACTAACACACTAGAAGTCCTGTGGGTGCTGCTGAGAAAGAAAATATAGGAGCTCTGTGTGATGCCACTAACACACTAGAAGTCCTATGGGTGCTTCTGCAAAGAAAATAGAGGAGCTCTGTGTGATGCCACTAACACACTAGAAGTCCTGTGGGTGCTTCTGAGAAGAAAATATAGGAGCTCTGTGTGATGCCACTAACACACTAGAAGTCCTATGGGTGCTTCTGCAAAGAAAATAGAGGAGCTCTGTGTGATGCCACTAACACACTAGAAGTCCTGTGGGTGCTTCTGCAAAGAAAATAGAGGAGCTCTGTGTGATGCCACTAACACACTAGAAGTCCTGTGGGTGCTGCTGAGAAGAAAAATATAGGAGCTCTGTGTGATGCCACTAACACACTAGAAGTCCTATGGATGTTTCTGCAAAGAAAATAGAGGAGCTCTGTGTGATGCCACTAACACACTAGAAGTCCTGTGGGTGCTTCTGCAAAGAAATAGAGGAGCTCTGTGTGATGCCACTAACACACTAGAAGTCCTGTGGTGCTGCTGAGAAGAAAATATAGGAGCTCTGTGTGATGCCACTAACACACTAGAAGTCCTGTGGGTGCTTCTGCAAAGAAAATATAGAGGAGCTCTGTGTGATGGGACTAACACACTTCAAGTCCTATGGTGCTTCTGGTAAGAAAATATAGGTCTGTGTGATGGGACTAACACACTTCAAGTCCTATGGGTGCTTCTGGGAAGAAAATGTAGGTCTGTGTGATGGGACTAACACACTTCAAGTCCTATAGGTGCTTCTGGGAAGAAAATGTAGGTCTGTGTGATGGGACTAACACACTTCAAGTCCTATAGGTGCTTCTGGGAACAAAATATATGATCTCTGTGTGATGGGACTAACACACTTCAAGTCCTATAGGTGCTTCTGGGAAGAAAATATAGGTCTGTGTGATGGGACTAACACACTTCAAGTCCTATGGGTGCTTCTGAGAAGAAAATGTAGGTCTGTGTGATGGGACTAACACACTTCAAGTCCTATAGGTGCTTCTGGGAAGAAAATATAGGTCTGTGTGATGGGACTAACACACTTCAAGTCCTATAGGTGCTTCTGGGAACAAAATATATGATCTCTGTGTGATGGGACTAACACACTTCAAGTCCTATAGGTGCTTCTGGGAAGAAAATGTAGGTCTGTGTGATGGGACTAACACACTTCAAGTCCTATAGGTGCTTCTGGGAACAAAATATATGATCTCTGTGTGATGGGACTAACACACTTCAAGTCCTATAGGTGCTTCTTGGGAAGAAAATATAGGTCTCTGTGTGATGGGACTAACACACTTCAAGTCCTATAGGTGCTTCTGGGAACAAAATATATGATCTCTGTGTGATGGGACTAACACACTTCAAGTCCTATAGGTGCTTCTGGGAAGGAAATATAGGTCTGTGTGATGGGACTAACACACTTCAAGTCCTATAGGTGCTTCTGGGAACAAAATATATGATCTCTGTGTGATGGGACTAACACACTTCAAGTCCTATAGGTGCTTCTGGGAAGAAAATGTAGGTCTGTGTGATGGGACTAACACACTTCAAGTCCTATAGGTGCTTCTGGGAACAAAATATATGATCTCTGTGTGATGGGACTAACACACTTCAAGTCCTATAGGTGCTTCTGGGAAGGAAATATAGGTCTGTGTGATGGGACTAACACACTTCAAGTCCTATAGGTGCTTCTGGGAACAAAATATATGATCTCTGTGTGATGGGACTAACACACTTCAAGTCCTATAGGTGCTTCTGGGAACAAAATATATGATCTCTGTGTGATGGGACTAACACACTTCAAGTCCTATAGGTGCTTCTGGGAAGAAAATGTAGGTCTGTGTGATGGGACTAACACACTTCAAGTCCTATAGGTGCTTCTGGGAACAAAATATATGATCTCTGTGTGATGGGACTAACACACTTCAAGTCCTATAGGTGCTTCTGGGAAGAAATATAGGTCTGTGTGATGGGACTAACACACTTCAAGTCCTATAGGTGCTTCTGGGAACAAAATATAGGATCTCTGTGTGATGGGACTAACACACTTCAAGTCCTATAGGTGCTTCTGGGAAGGAAATATAGGTCTGTGTGATGGGACTAACACACTTCAAGTCCTATAGGTGCTTCTGGGAACAAAATATAGGAGCTCTGCCTGCCTGCCACGAACACACTACAAGTCCTATAGGTGCTTCTGGGAACAAAATATAGGAGCTCTGCCTGCCTGCCACGAACACACTACAAGTCCTATAGGTGCTTCTGGGAACAAAATATAGGAGCTCTGCCTGCCTGCCACGAACACACTACAAGTCCTATAGGTGCTTCTGGGAACAAAATATAGGAGCTCTGCCTGCCTGCCACGAGCACACTACAAGCCCCTCTTTCTAAATCAATCTAAATGAATGAATCTATCTAACTCGATCTCTCTAAGTAAATCTCTCTAACTAACTAAATCCAGCAGAGTGTCACAGATCTAGCCTGCTCTATCTGCGCCGGAACAGCATGTGACCGGCGCAGACGGCGTGGCGGCCTTTTATAGGGGGGGGCGTGTACTACAGCCCCTGAGCTGTAATTGGCTACAGGCGTCCTGCCTGTAGCCAATTATGGCTCTTCGAGTTTCCGGGGCTGTGATTGGCCAAGCATGCGGGGTCACAGTGCATGCTTGGCCAATCATCAGCCAGCAATGCACTGCGCCGGCCGCGCCGGCCGCAATGCATTGCGGGGCCGCTCGCATCACACGAACGTGATGCGAGCGGCCAAAATAGTTCTGGGCTCGCCGAGCGAGCGAACGCCCGGTGCTCGATGCGAACGTGGGTTCGCATCGAGCACCGGGCCCATCCTTACTCCCGAGTACCCCTACCCAACGAGCCCCCCAAAAAAGATGTCGTGTCTGTACCAAGCGCGGATGTAGGCGTGACACCCGTTATTATTGTCCACGCTGTCCTGACAATCCTGGTCTCTGCATTGGTGAATGTTTTGAACGCTACCACTCACTAGTGAGGTTTTAGCGTAGGGTACAGCATTTCACAGGCTAGGATACACTTTCACAGGGTCTCAAGAATGCCATCGCATTTTGAGACCCGACCGTTAGTTAAAATTATAGTTACAGGTCTCAAGAATGCCATCGCATTTTGAGACCCGACCGTTACAGTTAAAATTATAGTTATAGTTTAAAAAAAAAAAGTGTAAAAAATAAAAAAAAAGTACAAAAAAAAAAAAAACCCCCCAAAAAAATATAAAATAAAAAAAACAAAAATAGTTGTCGTTTTATTGTTCTCTCTCTCTCTCTCTCTCTCTCTCTCTCTCTCTATTGTTGCTCTTTTTTACTCTATTCTATTCTGCAATGTTTTATTATGTTTTATCATGCTTGCTTTTCAGGTATGTAATTTTGTTTACTGTGTTTTATTGTTAACCATTTTTTTGTTTTCAGGTGCGCCATTCAGTTGCAGCGCGGATTTATTTATCTTGACAGCAACAGCGTTTGCTCCCACGATACATAAAGCCACGACTCCAACGCTGTAGGAGGTGATTTCACCACCACAGTTAAAAAAAAAGAGCATATATGCCGAAGCATGGGGGCAGCAGAGGGCGGAGGAGCGATTTTGCTCCTAATGCCACGTACATACGGTCGAAAAAAGTCCGACCATGTGTACGTGGCATAACTTTTTTGCGGGAGGATGCCCCCATGCTTCGGCATATATATATTTTAGGCACCGGTTGCGTTAACAAAATGTTTTATTTTTTACTATGTTTTTTTTTTTGGTATTTGCTTTGCAGGTATGGTATGGTAAGGTCTTACTGTTATACTGTTATGTTACTTTGTTTTAATGTTAACCATTATTTGCTTAGCAGGTACGCCATTCAGTTGCAGCGTGGATTTATTTATCTTGACAGCAACAGCGTTTGCTCCCACGATACATAAAGCCGCGACTCCAACGCTGTAGGAGGTGATTTCACCACCACAGTTAAAAAAAAGAGCATATATGCCGAAGCATGGGGGCAGCAGAGGGCGGAGGAGCGATTTTGCTCCTAATGCCACGTACATATGGTCGAAAAAAGTCCGACCATGTGTACGTGGCATAACTTTTTTGTGGGAGGATGCCCCCATGCTTCGGCATATATAAATGGTGCATGTATGCCCATCATTAGAAGTGGGTGGATGAAGGGAGGTATTCTAATGGTGGGCATACCCACCGCACCATTGGGAAAGCATTTTATCACACCGATCTTGGTGTGGTCAGATGCTTTGAGGGCAGAGGAAAGATCTAGGGTCTAATAGACCCTTTTTTTCAAAAAAAGAGTACCTGTCACTGCCTATTGCTATCATAGGGGATATTTACATTCCCTGCGATAACAATAAAAATGATAACTAAGAAAAAAAAAAATGGAAGGAACAGCTTAAAAATAAAATAAAAAAGCTAAATAAAAAGAAAAACTAAAAAAAAAATAAAAAAAAGCACCCCTGCCCCCCCTTCTCTTGCGCAAAGGCGAACACAAGCGTTGGTCTGGCGTCATATGTAAACAGCAATTGCACCATGCATGTGAGGTATCACCGCGAAGGTCAGATCGAGGGCAGTAATTTTAGCAGTAGACCTCCTCCGTGAATCTAATGTGGTAACCTGTAAAGGCTTTTAAAGGCTTTTAAAAATGTATGTAGTTTGTCGCCACTGCGTGTTTGTGCGCAATTTTAAAGCATGTCATGTTTGGTATCTATGTACTCGGCCTAAGATCATATTTTTTATTTCATCAAAAATTTGAGCAATATAGTGTGTTTTTAGTGCATTAAAATAAAAAAAAGTGTATTTTTTTTCCACAAAAAATGCGTTTGAAAAATCGCTGCGCAAATACTGTGTGGAAAAAAAAAATGCAACACCCACCATTTTAATCTGTAGGGCCTTTGCTTTAACAATATATATAGTGTTTGGGGGTTCAACGTAATTTTCTTGCAAAAAAAAAAAATGTTTTCATGTAAACAAAAAGTGTCAGAAAGGGCTTTATCTTCAAGTGGTTAGAAGAGTGGGTGACGTGTGACATAGGCTTCTAAATGTTGTGCATAAAATGCCAGGACAGTTCAAACCTCCCCCCAAATGACCCCATTTTGGAAAGTAGACACCCCAAGCTATTTGCTGAGAGCAATGTTGAGCCCATTAAATATTTTTTTTTTTGGTCCCAAGAGATTGAATAATGAAAAAAAAAAAAATAATATTTTTTTTTTACAAAAAGTTGTCACTAAATGATATATTGCTCAAACATGCCATGGGCATATGTGGAAATACACCCCAAAATACATTCTGTTGCTTCTCCTGAGTACGGGGATACCACATGTGTGGGACTTTTTGGGAGCCTAGCCGCGTACGGGACCCCAAAATCCAAGCACCGCCTTCAGGCTTTCTAAGGGTGTAATTTTTTTTATTTCACTCCTCACTGCCAATCACAGTTTCGGAGGCCATGGAATGCCCAGATGGCACAAACCACCCCCAAATGACCCCATTTTGGAAAGTAGACACCCCAAGCTATTTGCTGAGAGGTATGGTGAGTATTTTGCAGATCTCGCTTTTTGTCACAAAGTTTTGAAAATTGAAAAAAGAAAAAAAAAATGTTTTTTTCTTTACTTTCTTCATTTTCAAAAACACATGAGAGCTGTAAAATACTCACCATGCCTCTCAACAAATAGCTTGGGGTGTCTACTTTCCAAAATGGGGTCATTTGGGGGGTTTTGTGCTATTTTGGCATTTTATGGCCTTCGAAACTGTGATAGGTAGTGAGGAGTGAAATCAAAAATTTGCACCCTTAGAAATCCTGAAGGCGGTGCTTGGGTTTCGGGGCCCCGTACGCGGCTAGGCTCCCAAAAAGTCCCACACATGTGGTATCCCCATACTCAGGAGAAGCAGCAAAATGTATTTTGGGGTGCAATTCCACATATAACCATGGCATGTGTGAGCAATATATCATTTAGTGACAACTTTTTGAATACATTTTTTTTTTTTTTTTTTTGTCTTTATTCAATCACTTGGGACTAAAAAAAAAAAATATTCAATGGGCTCAACATGCCTCTCAGCAAATAGCTTGGGGTGTCTACTTTCCAAAATGGGGTCATTTGGGGGGGTTTTGTGCCATCTTGGCATTTTATGGCCTTCAAAACTGTGATAGGTAGTGATAGGTAGTGAGGAGTGAAATCAAAAATTTATGCCCTTAGAAATCCTGAAGGCGGTGCTTGGTTTTCGGGGTCCCGTATGCGGATAGGCTCCCAAAAAGTCCCACACATGTGGTATCCCCGTACTCAGGAGAAGCAGCAGAATGTATTTTGGGTGTAATTCCACATATGCCCATGGCATGTGTGGGCAATATATCATTTAGTGACAACTTTGGGCAAAAAAAAAAGTTTGTAATATTCCCGCAACTTGTGGCAAAATATAAAATATTCCATGTACTCAACATGCCTCTCAGCAAAAAG
Source organism: Lithobates sylvaticus (assembly GCA_028564925.1). NCBI lineage: Eukaryota > Metazoa > Chordata > Amphibia > Anura > Ranidae > Lithobates > Lithobates sylvaticus. The sequence goes on along the minus strand of CM053034.1, from coordinate 206,094,281 downwards.
CTTGGGGTGTCTACTTTCCAAAATGGGGTCATTTGGGGGGGTTTTGTGCTATTTTGGCATTTTATGGCCTTCGAAACTGTGATAGGTAGTGAGGAGTGAAATCAAAAATTTGCACCCTTAGAAACCCTGAAGGCGTTGATTGGGTTTCGGGGCCCCGTGCGCGGCTAGGCTCCCAAAAAGTCCCACACATGTGGTATCCCCATACTCGGGAGAAGCAGCAAAATGTATTTTGGGGTGCATCTCCACATATAACCATGGCATGTGTGAGCAATATATCATTTAGTGACAACTTTATGAAAAATTTTTTTTTTTTTTTTTTTTTTGTCTTTATTCAATCACTTGGGACTAAAAAAAAAAATATTCAATGGGCTCAACATGCCTCTCAGCAAATAGCTTGGGGTGTCTACTTTCCAAAATGGGGGTCATTTGGGGGGGTTTTGTACTTCCCTGCCATTTTAGCACCTCAAGAAATGAGATAGGCAGTCATAAATTAAAAGCGGTGTAAATGCCAGAAAATGTACTCTAGTTTGTAGACGCTATAACTTTTGCGCAAACCAATAAATATACGCTTATTGGCATTTTTTTTACTAAAGACATGTGGCTGAATACATTTTGGCCCAAAATGTTTGACTAAAATTGAGTTTATTGGATTTTTTCTTATAACAAAAAGTAGAAAATATCTTTTTTTTTCAAAATTTGCGGTCTTTTTCCGTTTATAGCGCAAAAAATAAAAATCACAGAGGCAATCAAATACCATCAAAAGAAAGCTCTATTTGTGGGAAGAAAAGGACGCAAATTTCGTTTGGTTACAAAATTGCATGACCGCGCAATTACCAGTTAAAGTAGTGCAGTGCGAAATTGAAAAAAGACCTCTGGTCCTTTGGCTGCCAAATGGTCCGGGGCTGAAGTGGTTAAGCGGTTAACTGACAATTGCGCGGTCGTGCGACGTGGTTCCAAAACAAAATTGACGTCCTTTTTTTCTCACAAATAGAGCTTTCTTTTGGTGGTATTTGCTCACCTCTGCGGTTTTAATTTTTTGCGCTATAAACAAAAAAATAGCGACGTATTATTTTTAAAATTTTGCTATAATAAATATCCCAAATTTTTATCAGTTTAGTAGGGCTGTGAAAATTAAAGATTAATTCCTCGATTAATCCTTCATTTTTTTGATCGATCAACATTTTTTTTGATCGATTAAAATTCTTTTGATCGGTACTCACCTCTCCGCCGGCTTTTCCGGGTCTTCAGGGTGTTCCGTCGGAGATCCGGTGATGTCACGGACATCGACGTCACCAGACTCCTCCCCCTTTCCCCAAGTGCCTCCGTCTGCTATCGAAGGAAAGGGGGGGGTCCGGTGACGTTGAAGTTCTGATTGAACGTAACGCGCATGGGGGAGGAGCTACGCATGACGTCACCCGCTGCTGCCCTACGGAACTAACGCGATTGTCGGCTTTACATGCTGTGTTTTTATCATCTTTATGTGAGTAGTTTTGTGTTCGAACACAAAAATTGAATCTTATACTTAAGCGGTGAGCACTTAGATCTTTTCTTCCTACCCATGACCTGCGTCCTTGCTGAGATCTAAGGAGACGTGAGAGAAGTTTATGGTCCGTGTTAACCCTTTTGATACCCGCTTGCATGACTACCTGTTTGCACAGGGGTCCATGCCATAAGGTGAGAGTGATTAGTTAGACCGGAGGTGGAGGGATTGTCACGCTACTGTGGGGAAAAAATGACTTACCGTATTTATCAGCTTATAACACGCACTTTTTTCCCCCTTAAAATCAGGGGAAAATCGTGGGTGCATGTTATACGCCGATACCCCGCCGATCTCCCGCTGATTTTCTCTTTAGGGGAGCGAGCGGAGCCGATATTCCAAAAGCTGCGTGTATTTTCGGCTATTTTCGGCTCCTCTCGCAGTCCCGCCCCTTTCTGCGAGCAGAGCCGAGACTAGCCGAACTCGGATTTCTGTATGTTGTCGGCGCTCGGCTCCTCTCGCAATCAGTGGAGGTGGGCGGGACTGCGAGAGGAGCCGAAAATAGCCGAAAATACACGCAGCTTTCGATATGTCACGCGGCGCTTGTCCTCCCCACTCGGCGCCAATTTTAAATGGGCAACGCTGCAAATGTACTGGGCAACGCTGCAAATGTACTGGGCAAGCCTGCAAAGGCACTGGGCAAGGCTGCACTGGGCAAGGCTGCAATAGCACTGGACAAGGCTGCACTGGGCAAGGCTGCAAAGGCACTGGGCAAGGCTGCAACGATGGACAGGGCTGCACTGGGCAAGGCTGCAAGGATGGACAAGGCTGCAGATGGACACTGGACAAGGCTGCAATGATGGGCATTTAAATGTACGTTTTTTTCCTTAAACTTCCCTCCTTAAAGTTTTTTTCCTTAATATTCCCTCCTAAACTTGGGGTGCGTGTTATACGCCGATAAATACGGTATGTCAGTGCTACAGTTTGAATTTAAAAACATATTTGTGTGAACTGTGAAGTTAAGTCATGGATTGTGCAAACCAACTAGTGTCGGGTGATTGTATATAGTGTATACCACATTTACCACTGACTAATGCAGAGTTGCAATGCAATGAGATCAGCTAAAAGTAGTTGGATCTGTATGTGCGTTACAATTAATCGAAATTAGTCGATTAAACGATTAAAAAAAAAAAAAAATTATTAATCGAACACGAAAATTTGAATCAGTAACAGCCCTACAGTTCAGGCATTGTCATTCAAAGTGCAACAGCCCTGAAAGCTGAGAAATGGTCTGGGCAGGAAGGGGGGTGTAAGTGCCCTGTAGATAAGTGGTTAATATAATCCTACAAATGCAAAAAAAAAAAATTGCAACTATAAATTTAGCGCTGCCAATGAAGAAAAACACTGCAAAAGGCCTCTGTTGGTGATTCACAATGCTAATCCCTTCCTGACATTATATAAGATGATGAATCTCATTGAGAAAAACACGCAGACGTCCGCTGACCGACCCACCTGACCGACCCACCTGAGCCGCCTCTTCGCTCCAGACCTTTCACTGGCAATCATTGTATTATTTGTATTATATTTAAAAACTCAATCCCTTTCGGAATACGTTATTTTTACATCTTCCATGTAGACTTCTTTGGCTCTCTGGGGTCCAGTGTTCATTTTTATTGCATGGGTGCATTAAAAGGGTCTTTTTTTCTATGTGGGGATGCAGGGAAATCCCACAATTGTGGAGCTGCCCCTGGTGAAGCTCTGCTTTGTCTGCATTGCTGGACTTTGCCTTTCATTCATGCTTCCTTCTCTCTCCCCCCTCCTCTGCTCTCTGTCTTTTTTTTTTTTTTTTTTTTCCTATCTTCTATTCAGGAAAAAAAAAAAATGTGTGGGTGGGCACTGCAAGCTTACCTATCAATCAAGTTACTGATCTGAAAAAAAAAAGCAGCAAGGGGAATAGAAGGAGAGAGAGAGAGAGAGAGAGAGAGAGAGAGAGAGAGAAGGGGGCTGCAGCAAGGTAGGTGGGTGTGCAGAGCCAGCGGTGGGGTAGGATGCTACCAAAGAGGAGGAGAGGGTGTAATAATATACAAGCCCAGCATCCTTCCCAGCACAGCCTCAGAATCCGCAGCACTGATTCATAAAAGGATGAATCCCACTCCCAGCCCTGACATATGAGCGAGGGAGGAAAAGGAAAAAGCTTTAGGATCAGAACGTACAACATAAACATCCAATCTGATAAGGTAACACTGGAATTTCTACATAGATGAGATATTTTATTTTGCTGTTGCATGATGTTATATATGTAAGGGATGCAGCTTCATGTATGTTATAATAGCATGAATGTGTAGACTGCATAGGGATCTATGGAAGGGGGTCTATTTAATGTGATGTATATTGCAGTTATTTAAGCCCAGGCAGAAATATTTTGTATTGCTGGGAATGAATGTATTCTTGATTATCTATCGATCTATCTATCTATCTATCTATCTACTTAACGATCTATCTATCATATCTATCTATCTATCTATCTTTCCATACGTCATGCAATCTTTCTATCCATCACCTAATTAATATATACCTGCCACATCCTCTCCTTGCTTCTACCTATAGAATGAATAGGATCCATCTACCTTACTGTCTATCTATCTATCTATCTATCTATCTATCTATCTATCTATCTATCTATCTAATTATCTATCTATCAAATTATCTATCTATCTATCTATCTATCTATCTATCTATCTATCTATCTATCTAAACCTCTTTTCTTAACTCATCTCTTTATTCTTCTAACACATATTATCTTCCAACTCTCTACCTATTTTGTGTCAGTTTTATCTCTCTACTCATCTATTTTTTTCCACCTATCTATGTACAGCTTTCCCCTGATAACTCAAATCTACCAACCTCATCCCACTCTCTCTTTAGTATTTATTGAATAGTATCTATCATGCTCTCTCTTTATCTGCCATACATACTGTATCTATCCTCTTTCTTTCTTTCTCTCCCCCTCTCTTATCTATATAACTCTTTTTTCCTTTCTTTCTTTTTCTCCCTCTTTCCTCCTTTCTCTCTCTCTCTTTCTAGTCTATATAATCCTATCTTCCTTTCCCTCTCGCTCTCTTTTCTTCACACTTTCTAATGTATATTATCTTCTCTTCTCCCCCACTCTTATCTCTCTCCTTTACTCTCTCTCCTCTTTCCCTCTCTTTCATTGTATCTCTCCCACCTTCTCTCTCTCTCTCTCTCTCTCCCCATCTCTCCCCCCTCCCTCTCTCTCTCTCCATTTCTCTCTCTCTCCCCCCCCCACTCTCTCTATCTCTCCATTTCTCTCGCTCTCCATTTCTTTCTCTCTCCATTTCTCTTCCCCTCTCTCAATTTTTCTCTCCCCCTCTCCATTTCACTCTCTCTCTCTCCATTTCTCTCTCTCTCTCTCAATTTCTCCCCCCCCCCCTCTCTCTCTCTCTCTCTCTCTCTCCCTTCTCTCTCTCTCTCTCCCCCCCTCTCTCCCTCTCTCTCTCTCTCTCTCTCTCTCTCTCTCTCTCCATTTATCTCTCTCTCTCTTTATCTCTCCCTCTCTATCTCTCTCCATCCCCCCCCCCCATTTCTCTCTCCCTCTCCCCTCTCTATTTCTCCCTCACTCTCTTCTTTCCATCCCTTCCCCTCTCTCTCGCTTTTTCCTTTCCCCCCTCTTTTTCGTATGATATAATCCTCTATTTCTTGCTTGCTTTCTCTCTTCTGTGTAATTCTTTATTTCTCCCACTTGTCCTTCCTTCCCCTCTGTCTCCCTCTCTCTGTCTCTCTCTGTCTCTCTAATCTACATTATCTCCCCCCCCCCCTTCTTTTTCTTATCCTCTCTCTTGTGTATATAATCAATTCTCTTTCTCTCACTCTCCCCCTCGCTCTCTCTCTCCCCTCTCCTCTTCTCTCACCCCCCTCTTTCCCCCCTCTCTCTTTCCCTCTCTTTTTCCCCCCTCTTTTTTATTCTATATTATGTTCTTTCCTCCTTTCTTTTTCTTATCCTTTCTCTCATGTATATAATCCTCTCTCTCTCTCCTTTTTTTCTCTCTGTCTTTATCTCTCTCTCTAATCTACATTATCTTCTCTCCCCCCCCCCCCCATTTCTTTTTCTTATCCTCTCTCTTGTGTATATAATCAATTCTCTCTCTCTCTCTCTCTCTCTCTCTCTCTCACACAATCTCTCCATTTCCCTCTCTCTCCATTTCTCTCTCCCTCCCCCTCTCTATTTCTCCCTCACTCTCTTCTTTCCATCCCTTCCCCTCTCTCTCGCTTTTGCCTTTCCCCTCTCTTTTTCGTATGATATAATCCTCTCTTTCTTGCTTGCTTTCTCTCTTCTGTGTAATTCTTTATTTCTCCCACTTGTCCTTCCTTCCCCTCTGTCTCCCTCTCTCTGTCTCTTTCTCTCTCTCTAATTCTCTAATCTACATTATCTCCCCCCCCCCTTCTTTTTCTTATCCTCTCTCTTGTGTATATAATCAATTCTCTTTCTCTCACTCTCCCCCTCACTCTCTCTCCCCCTCTCCTCCTCTCTCACCCCCCCCCTCTTTCCCCCTCTCCCTTTTCCTCTCTTTCTTCCCCCTCTCTCTTTATTCTATATTATGTTCTTTCTTCCTTTCTTTTTCCTATCCTTTCTCTCATGTATATAATCTTCTCTCTCTCTCTCTCCTTTTTTTCTCTCTGTCTTTCTCTCTCTCTCTAATCTACATTATCTTCTCTCTCTCCCTTTCTTTTTCTTATCCTCTCTCTTGTGTATATAATCAATTCTCTCTCTCTCTCTCTCTCTCTCTCTCTCTCTCTCTCTCTCCCTCCCCCTCTCTATTTCTCCCTCACTCTCTTCTTTCCATCCCTTCCCCTCTCTCTCGCTTTTTCCTTTCCCCTCTCTTTTTCTTATGATATAATCCTCTCTTTCTTACTTGCTCTCTCTCTTCTGTGTAATTCTTTATTTCTCCCACTTGTCCTCCCTTCCCCTCTCTCTCTAATCTACGTTATCTTCTGTGTATATAATCAATTCTTTTTCTCTCCCCCCCTCTCTCTCTCCCCTCTCCTCCTCTCTCACCCCACTCTTTCTCCCCCTCTCTCTTTCCCTCTCTTTATTCAACCTCTCTCTTTATTCTATTATGTTCTTTCTGCCTTTATTTTTCTTATCCTTTCTCTCGTGTATATAATCCTCTCGGTCTCTCTCTCTCGGTCTCTCTCTCTCTGTCTCTCGGTCTCTCTCTCTCTCTCTGTCTCTCGGTCTCTCTCTCTCTGTCTCTCGGTCTCTCTCTCTCTCTCTCGGTCTCTCTCTCTCTCTCTCGGTCTCTCTCTCTCGGTCTCTCTCTCTCTGTCTCTCTCTCTCGGTCTCTCTCTCTCTCTCTCGGTCTCTCTCTCTCGGTCTCTCTCTCTCTCTCTCGGTCTCTCTCTCTCGGTCTCTCTCTCTCTCTCTCTCTCTCTTTCGCCTTCTCTCTCTCCCCTCTCCTCCTCACTCTCACCCCCCCCCCCTCTTTCTCAGCTCCCTCACAATTTCCCTCTCTTTCTTCCCCCTCTCTCTTTTTTTCTATATTCTATAGTATGTTCTTTATTTTTCTTATCCTTTCTCTGGTGTATATAATCCTCTCTCTCTCTTTCTCCTTTTTTCTCTTTCTCTCTCTCTTTCTCTTTTACCAATCACCCAAACATACATAAACACACACACATACATACATATACCTAGAATCTGACCTCAGTGGATTTCTCAATGGTAATCAAAGGTTGTGAATTATTGATATCAGCAATTTATATTACAGCCCCTTTCAGTGCTTCGTATCCAATGAAGTCTTTTTTTCTCTATATTTAAATGATTTGTTGTTGTCCATCTTCCAGTAATATAACAACTAACTCATGAATGTAATATAATATAATACATAAAACACAATGGATGAGATGTACCGTACCAGGCGCTGAGTGTGAAGATTAAAGCCGTTGCACGTTTGTAGAAGATTTGTTGCTTCCTCCCCATAGATGAGATGTAACAAGGAGCTATTGATTGGAAGTGATCAGAATGTTCTGTATATAGGTGTTTGTGTGTCTCTGTATATACATGTATGTTTAATATATCGAGCATTAGCCAGCCTATCTCTAGCTACCTATTGAGTATTCTAAACACAGTGTCACCGCAGTGCTCTTACCTGCCGACAAGCAACGCTTGCAGGATCAGATAGATAAGACCAAGAAGAGAATCAATGTTCGTAAATGGGCTGAGTGGGGTTTGCTGGTCTTGGTAAATTTAGGGTGCTTTGTCACTTCTAGACTTTCCAGGGCAGTCTTACTCAATCACCAGGCTGCGGCCTTCCTCCTACTTGGTCTCCAGCCAGCTGCAGATCCCCTAACTAATTATAGTGCCTCCAACCTGACATGGTGCCCCCAGGTCCCATGAGATCCCTCAGCCCTCACAGTATTACCAATATCCCACAGTGCTCCCCAGCCTGCTGTAGTGCCTTCAGCCCCCCATAGTGCCCCCAACCTCCAGGAGTTTCCTATAGTCCCCCCAAACCTCCCACGCTACCACCCAGCCTCCCACAATGCCCCCCATCCTGCCTTTGGGCCCCCATAGTGCTCCCAACCTCCAACAGTGTCCCACAGTGCCCCTCAACTCCCACAGTGCCTGCAGGCTGCATAAGAGCCCTCAGTGCCCAAATTGCCCCCCAGCCTGCTACAGAGCTATCAGCCATATAGTACCACCAACTCCCCCACACACACACAGTAGCCCCAGGCCCCATGAGATTCTTCAGTCCCCACAGTGGCTCCCTAACTTCTCACAGTGCCCTCCAGCCTGCTGCAAAGACATCAGCCCCCCCCCCCCCCACCATAGTACCCACAATCTCCAGGAGTGTTCCACAGTGCCCCCAGACTCTATGAGAGCGTTCAGTCCTGAAAGTGGCTCCCTAACTTCTCACAGTGCCCTCAAGCCTGCTGCAGAGCCACCAGCCCCCCCCCATAGTAATCAGCCCCCCCCCCCATAGTACCCCCATCCTCCAGGAGTGTCCTGGAGTGGCCCTAGATGCTATGAGAGGGCTCAGAACCCACAATTCTCCCCCAATCTCCCATAGTGCCATCCAGCCTTGCTGCAGAACCATCAACCCCCCCTATTGTTCACAACCTCCAGCAGTGTCTCCTCTAGCCCAACAGATCCCCCCCCCCCCCCCCCCCCTCAAAATTGTGACTCTCTTTCACTTAAATTTTTGGTGGTAAAGGTAAAAAGGGGAAATAGAGAGGGTGAATCACCCTTATGTTTCCCGGGCTCTGAGCTCCCATCTGCACACAAGGGTTGCCAACCGTCCGTAAATTTACTGACAGTTTTTAAATATCGGGAAATGGCCAGCCGTAAAAAATATGGCTGGTCCTTTCTGGTAAAGAAGCCGTGCAGACACGCGATTCCATTCCCCAACTATGGACAGCTCCTGAAGGCGCATCAAACACTAATAGGACCCCTATGTGATAGCATAGGCAGATGACAGATCCTCTTTGTGGACACATAGGAGTGTGTGAATCCCTAATGTCTCCCTGTTCTCATTCTCAAGACTTTAAAAGTTATCAGGATGTAGAGCCATCAGCTAAAAAAACAGCACTTTGTTTTAACCGCTTGAAGGCTTTATGGACGTCGTGTGGATAGGGCAGTTCGTTTTTTTAAATTGAGCTGCCAACTCACAGCAAATGTGACCTGAAACTTTTATTAAAAGCCGAGCACCTGTAGGGAGCAGGGCTGGTGCAAGAATTTCTGACACCCTATGCAAAACCTAAATTAGTCGCCCCCCCCCCCCCCCTCCCCATTGGCTCCATCCCTGACTCCACTCCCTTTGCTCTGCCCATGTATAACCCACCTTTTTAATAAAAGGCCCATCAAATGCAGCCTCACCAGTGCCCATTAAATGCAGCCTTACCAGCGCCCCTCAATGCAGCCTACCAGCACCCCTCAATTCAGCCTACCAGCGCCCCTCAATGCAGCCTCACCAGCCCCCCTCAATGCAGCCTACCAGCGCCCCTCAATGCAGCCTCACCAGCCCCCCTCAATGCAGCCTACCAGCGCCCCTCAATGCAGCCTACCAGCGCCCCTCAATGCAGCCTACCAGCGCCCATCAAATGCAGCCTCACCAGTGCCCATCAAATGCAGCCTCACCAGTGCCCATCAAATGCAGCCTCACCAGTGCCCATCAAATGCAGCCTCACCAGTGCCCATCAAATGCAGCCTCACCAGTGCCCATCAAATGCAGCCTCACCAGCCCCCCTCAATTCAGCCTACCAGTGCCCCTCAATGCAGCCTACCAGCGCCCCTCAATGCAGCTCCACTAGCGCCCATCAAATTCAGCCTCACCAGCGTCCATCAATGCAGCCTCACCATCAACGAGTGTTTGCTTGCTTCCATTAATTCGGGAGTTGGGACAAAGACACAGTCCTCCGCCGCCCATGCGCCTCTGACACTATGTGCGAATGGAGGGGCGGCTGCCTGCTGATGCTGAGACTTAGTTGCTTGCTGCAGAGAGATGAGAGTAGGAACACCAGTGGCCGGGCACCCTAGGCAGCTGCCTAGTTTGCCTAGTGGTAGCACCGGCCCTTTTAGGGAGGTGATATTGAGACCCCTACAAGGCAGGTTAGAAAGTAATGCTCCACACTTCTGTTCCTATAGCATTAACCCTTTCACATGTTTTAAAAATCATTTTAGGCCTGAAGATTACATATAACCCCAAAACATTATATGTTTTCTGAAAGCAGACACCCTAGAGCAGTGATGGCGAACCTTGGCACCCCAGATGTTTTGAAACTACATTTCCCATGATGCTTAACTACACTGCAGAGTGCATGAGCATCATGGGAAATGTAGTTTCAAAACATCTGGGGCGCCAAGGTTCGCCATCACTGCCCTAGAGAATAAAATAGTGGTAGCTCCAATTTTTTTTATGTCACATAATATTACCACATATACAATAAGCTACCCAAATGTAGCGCCATAACCCCTGCGGGGCGGCTATGTTTTTCTGGGCTTACCGATTACCTCCTCCGCCTTGTCGCTCGTCGTTCTTGTCTAGGGGTTCCCAGGGTTAGTACCCAGTAACGGTGGAGACTGGCACTTGAATTCCTGTTTAGGATTTTTATTTGCATGAAACTTTGAACTAGACATGTGCACAACAGAAAAATTTGTTTATTTTCGTTTCGTTTCTTTCGTTTCCGTTGATTCGTAACAATTAGTAAATTCGTAAGTCGTCGGTGTTCGTATTCGTAACGATTCGTATTTTCGTAAGAGTTATTTTTTCGTTGATTAGTTTTTCTGTTAGTTTAATTTTAGTTTATTCGAAATTCGGACGCATTCGTATTTTCGTAGATTTAGTTACATTCGTACTTTCGTTAGATTGATTTATTCGTACTTTCGTAACATTGTTTTCGTAAATTCGTAATCGGAGCATAATTCATAATTTTATGTAATGTGTATGCTATTATTACATTTTAAGAGACACGGAAAATTACGAATCGAAAACAAAAGTTACGAATGTACGAATTTTTTCGTTCAATCCATTCGAAGCACGTTAAGCAGCGCCATTGTAAGGGACACGGAAAAATTACGAATCGAAAAAAAAAAAAAAAAAAGTTACCAATGTACGAATTTTTTCGCTCAATCTATTCGAGGCACGTTAAGCAGCGCCATTGTAAGGGACACGGAAAATTACCAATTCAACAACAAAAAAAAAAAAAAAGTTACGAATGTACGAATTTTTTCGTTCATTTTGATTTTCGTTGTTCCTGTTTTCGTTTTCGGATTTTCTACTTTCGTTGTTTCTAATTTGGTTATTTCGGATTTTCGTTGTTTTCGTATTCGTTCGATTCGAATGATTCGTTAAAATTTTTTGCGAATCGTTCGTTCATTCGTACGATAACGAATGAACGAATATAACGAAAAAAAAACGAAAAACGAAAAAAAACTAAACTAATTGCACATGTCTACTTTGAACAAAACACAGTCTCTCAATTGGGAATAGAGGGTAAGGGTATAGAAGCTCAGGCACCTTGGAACTCACTGACACTTAAATAAATGTCTCTCTCTAGATGATCCAGGGAGTAGCCACTCGCAACTGTATAACTCAACTGTTGGATAACCCCTTGTTTGTAGATCTAGCAGCCAACAAGTGATTTCAGTTTAGCAAAATCTCTGCCACAGACTTGGTTGTGAAACTTTAAATGAACACACAAAAGTCTCTCTCAGGAACTTAGTTGCAACTGAAGGATAGGTTAGGAACTTTTCTTACAGTACCAGTATCTCTCAGCCGATCCGGTGATACCGTAAGAAATAGACATGTGCAATTCGTTTCGTTTTTTTTTTTTTTTTCGTTTTTCGTTAAAATTCGCTATATTCGTTCATTCGTTATCGAACGAATGAAAGAACGATTCGCTAAAAATTTTAACGAATAACGAATGTTCGAATCGAACGAATCCGGAAAACAACGAAAATCCGAAAAAAACTAATTAGAAACAACGAAACTACGAAAGAAGAAAATCCGAAAAACGAAAAACAGGAACAACGAAAATCAAAATGAACGAAAAAATTCGTACATTCGTAACTTTTTTTTTTTGTTGAATTGGTAATTTTCCGTGTCCCTTACAATGGCGCTGCTTAATGTGCTTCGAATGGATTGAACGAAAAAATTCGTACATTCGTAACTTTTTTTTTTTTTTGTTGAATTGGTAATTTTCCGTGTCCCTTACAATGGCGCTGCTTAACGTGCTTCGAATGGATTGAACGAAAAAATTCGTACATTCGTAACTTTTTTTTTTTTTTTTTTTGCGATTCGTAATTTTCCGTGTCTCTTACAATGTAATAATAGCATACACATTACATAAAATTATGAATTATGCTCCGATTACGAATCTACGAAAACAATGTTACAAAAGTACGAATAAATCAATCTAACGAAAGTAACTAAATCTACGAAAATACGAATGCGTCCGAATTTCGAATAAACGAAAATTAAACTAACGGAAAAACGAAAAAATAACTCTTCCGAAAATACGAATCGTTGCGAATACGAACACCGACGACTTATGAATTTACGAATCGTAACGAATCAACGGAAACGAAAGAAACGAAACGAAAATAAACAAATTTTTCTATTGTGCACATGTCTAGTAAGAAATGCGGATTCAACTAGTGTCCATACAGCTCAGCTTCCAGGCTCTTACCGAGCAGCCAGCCTCTAGCGTGGCCCTCCTCCGAAGAGTCCTCCCCTGGTCGCATGTAGAGTTGCTGGGCCTCTACAATCCTGAGACGGCACCGGAACACTTCAGAATCCTCCTTCAGTTACTGCGCCTCGAACTAGCCAGTTTCAGAGGCTCGGAAACGGATGGTTCCCCACCCCAGACCATGAGGGCCTCTGGGGCTGGTCAGGAGGACCAGGACCATGGAGTCAGCAGACACTCCTGGGCCGGAACAGAACCCAGGCCCTGACGGACCCCGGCCCGGAACGTAACCAGGCCCGAAGCCCAGGCCAGAGCCTAACACCCAAACCATGTGACCTCAGCACCTCTCGGAATACACAGAGGGACAAACGCGCCCACTGATTGGCTCTGGGGAGAGATTGGTACCCAATGAGTCCAACCAGACTGCGTTCTAAGCCTGTCACAGGTGCTCACCTCACCTATGACCAGGCAGAACTTTAATACAGTCCAGCCAAACTGATGCCAAAGCATAACCTAGAATAATTAACCCCAAAACTCAATTACAGTTCTGGGCAAAAAAACTAAATTTACATGCATAGCGCGCACTTTGAAAAAGTGCCGGCGCTACACGAATTTTTGGTAAAGTGTAAAAGACGAGGTTGCACCGAGTAAATAGATACCCAACATGTCAAACCTTGAGTTTGTGTGCGACAAACTTCAGTACCCTATATTTTCTATAGGCGGCGCTTCAAAAGCCCCCTACAGGTCATCAGTTTAGTGTTACGAAGGAGGTCTGGTGCTAAAATTATTGCTGTCACTCCAGCCTGCGTGGCAATATGTCAGGCGATATGTCAGTTTTACACACAATCCCGGTGGCTGCAGCCTACCAGATTGTGTGCGGAAACCCCCTCGCTGCCACCTTTGGACAGCAGCATTGTCAGTCTGGGGTAAGGGAAGTGTTAGATGTACTAGCAGATTTAGATATACTAACACATTGAAACCAAACTCACTTTATAATCAGTCACGGCTGTTTTTTTTTCCCCTTTTTTGAGATAAAGGTTTCGCATAAATAAGTAAAAGCTGATTATTGTAAGCACCCCTATCTGTGGTAAATGGTTTGGCTCATCCCTGTAACTGATACATCTGCAAGAGAACTTGTTCTTTTGAAAAACAGCAGATTTGCTGGCTAGATCACCAGATGACAATAAAAGAAGGAAAGCCTAAAATGGAAAAACGAATGCAGACATCACATCTAAGAAATGATAAGCGCAATTTTCTCTTTTTACTTTTAATATAATACATGTTAGCTTTTGGGTTTATTACCGCTTTAAGCACTGCATGCCAGGAACCGGAAGACACCATCAATGTCATTAACCTTCACTCTGAATTATATAGCGTTGCAAGAAGGGAATGCAGAACACGTCCCGTTCTTCACCAGTCCATTGTGTTTTCCCAAGAGATGTAAAATTTCTGGAAATTTTTTAAGCCATAGGAAAAAAAAAAATGTTTTTCCCTTTTTTGTTTTCTCTGGGAAATTTTCGGAAAAATTGGAAAAAAAATTATACTACCCTCCCCCCTGAGGTCATATCCACCATCACCTATACTGAATGCTGCCCACTGTGGGGGGGCATGCTTGAAAGTCCTGTCAGCAACTGTGGTCATTAAGCCTACCATCAGCCTGTTCTGCAAGGTAAGCAAATTGGTGGTGGGGGGGGGGGGGGGTAGTGTGGGGTGTGCAGAGGTAGGCAGAGACGTATTTACAGATTGGGGTGCACAGGTGAGCAAGGAGGGGATGTATAAAGGTAAGGAAGGTGGGTGCAAAGATGAGCAGAGGAGGCAGGTAATGGGGAGGAGGATTGGAGTGGAGAGGATGGGGCTCTGCTGTATATCTTCTAAAGGGCAGCACATTTCTGTGGTGTCAGGAAAGCGGTTTTGCATGTGTTTCCAATACACACATGTGAACGCAGTCTACATGTCTCAGTTACATTGGTGGTCAGTGTAAATATTCTCATTACATTGGTGCTTGGTGTAGAATCCTTTCATTCACACTAGTGGCCAGTGTGAATGCTCCCCTTACATTAGTGGTCAGTGTAAATCCCTCCTTACATTGGTGGTTACTGTGAATGCTTCTATTACATTAGTGGTCAGTTACATTACATTACATTACATGGTGTTGAAACTCCTCTTTATATTGGTAGTCAGTAAAAAAAAAATCAGCATTGGCATTAATCACACCCTCCCCTCCCCCTAGCACTACCACTGATCCCCGGAGTTCTAGGATCCCTAGGAGTGTTCTGTCTATTGATGGGTCCGCTCACCACCCCAGTCCATGGTGTGCAGGCAGTAAGGAGATGGTGTGCTTTAACCTCTAGCAACCAATCAGTGAGCAGTATTACTGTACAGTAATCTCTAGCAACCAATCAACAAGCAGAAATCATGTGCTGTAACCTCTAGCAACTAATCAGTGAGCCATAATGTGTGCTGTAACCTCTAGCAACCAGTCAGTAAGTGGTAATGATAAACTATAACCTCTGGCAACCAATCGCAAGCGCTGCCTGATCTGATACAGTAAACTGATTTTGAGTCCACTTACTATTTATTGTATGTCTCAGAGCAGGTGAAGAGTGAAATTACAATGGGGGAGGCGGCAAGAATTTTTTTGCTCACGGTCCAATCAATATTTAATAGGGCCCTGTATATAATAATGTGGAAAATATCTGGTATATAATAATGTGGCAGTGATCTGGTATATAATAATGTGGCAGTGTACTGGTATATAATAATGTGGCAGTGATCTGGTATATAATAATGTGGCAGTGAGATGGTATATAATAATGTGGCAGTGAGATGGTATATAATAATGTGGCAGTGATCTGATATATAATAATGTGGCAGTGATCTGGTATATAATAATGTGGCAGTGATCTGGTATATAATAATGTGGCAGTGATCTGGTATATAATAATGTGGCAGTGATCTGGTATATAATAATGTGGCAGTGATCTGGTATATAATAATGTGGCAGTGAGATGGTATATAATATTGTGGCAGTGATCTGGTATATAATAATGTGGCAGTGATCTAGTATATAATAATGTGGCAGTGAGATGGTATATAATAATGTGCCAGTGATCTTGTATATAATAATGTGGCAGTGATCTGGTATATAATAATGTGGCAGTGATCTGGTATATAATAATGTGGCAGTGATTTGACATATAATGAGGTGACCCTAAGGTAGTATATAATCATTTTGCAGTGAGCTGATATATATAATGTAGAAAAGATCTGGTATATAATAATGTGCAGTGAGCTGGTATATAATAATATTTTGTAATAACGTGGCACTGATCTAGTATGCAGTAATGTGACAGTGAGCTGGTACTGTATATAGTAACGTGGCACAGAGCTTGCATATAAGAATCAACCCGGGGGTTGGTATATAGTGATGTAAAGCTGGGCACCGATCTTATAGGTGTACGCCAATACCCACTTAGAAAAAGTGTCGGCGCTACATACGTAAGAATGCCAAGGTGCAAATGAACATAATGATGTGACTGCGCTAAGTTAAAACATACATGTGCTCAATATAATTCATATATACATTCAATATTTCATCAATGTGTAAAACATTTCATATAAGCAAATAAAGATAAAATAAATAAAAGTTTTTTTTTTTTTTAAATAAATAAATAAAAAATGAAAAGCCAATCAAAAATGTATAAAAGTCCCACAAAATGCACAAATCCAATGCAGCGGCTGAATCCACAAATAAAGTCCTCGCAGAGCTACTCTGCAAAATGTCATCTTCTTGATGATTCCTCCACACCACGTGTCCCTCACCTTAAACACACTGGATACTCACCCCAAAAATATATATTGCAATAGAATTCATAAGTAGCCCACAATTTGCAGTTTCATATGGAACAGTCGGCACCCAATTTTCTTCATCATTGTTTCTCCAGCAGAGCATTTGAATCTGATTTCATCTCCCATCTGAGACCAGAAAAGCGCCAGAAATCCTGACATTTATTGTTTCAAAAGAAAGTGCAGTGCACTTATATTGTAAAGTGTCTAATTTTTAGGGACTTATTAATGACGGGAGTAGTACCACTGGATTGGCGTGGGGCCAATGTGGTGCCTATATTAAAAAAGGGAACAAAGTCTTTACCAAGTAACTATAGTTAGTTTAACTTCTATAGTCGGGAAGATACTGGAGAGTTTAATAAAAACCACATAGGTTCTTGTTGGAAAAAATATTTTAAGCAACAGACAGCATGGATTCATGAAAGACAGAAGTTGTCAAACAAATCTGATTTCCTTTTGGCTGTGGACATGGTATACTTGGAGAGAGGGGTGGCTGTAGTATACTTGGAGAGAGGGGTGGCTGTGGACGTGGTATACTTGGAGAGAGGGGTAGTTGTGGACATGGTATACTTGGAGAGAGGGGTGGCTGTGGATGTGGTATACTTGGAGAGAGGGGTGGCTGTGGATGTGGTATACTTGAAGAGAGGGGTGGCTGTGGATGTGGTATACTTGAAGAGAGGGGTGGCTGTGGATGTGGTATACTTGGAGAGAGGGGTGGCTGTGGATGTGGTATACTTGGAGAGAGGGGTGGCTGTGGATGTGGTGTACTTGAAGAGAGGGGTGGCTGTGGATGTGGTATACTTGAAGAGAGGGGTGGCTGTGGATGTGGTGTACTTGAAGAGAGGGGTGGCTGTGGATGTGGTGTACTTGAAGAGAGGGGTGGCTGTGGATGTGGTATACTTGGAGAGAGGGGTGGCTGTGGATGTGGTATACTTGGAGAGAGGGGTGGCTGTGGATATGGTATACTTGGAGAGAGGGGTGGCTGTGGATGTGGTGTACTTGAAGAGAGGGGTGGCTGTGGATGTGGTATACTTGGAGAGAGGGGTGGCTGTGGATGTAGTATACTTGGAGAGAGGGGTGGTTGTGGATGTGGTATACTTGGAGAGAGGGGTGGCTGTGGATGTGGTATACTTGAAGAGAGGGGTGGCTGTGGATGTGGTATACTTGGAGAGAGGGGTGGCTGTGGATGTAGTATACTTGGAGAGAGGGGTGGTTGTGGATGTGGTATACTTGGAGAGAGGGGTGGCTATGAACATGGTATACTTGGAGAGAGGGGTGGCTGTGGATGTGGTATACTTGGAGAGAGGGATGGCTGTGGATGTGGTATACTTGAAGAGAGGGGTGGCTGTGGACATGGTATACTTGGAGAGAGAGGTGGCTGTGGACGTGGTATACTTGGAGAGAGGGGTGGCTGTGGATGTGGTATACTTGGAGAGAAGGGTGGCTGTGGATGTGGTATACTTGGAGAGAGGGGTGGCTGTGGACGTGGTATACTTGGAGAGAGGGGTGGCTGTGGATGTGGTATACTTGGAGAGAGGGGTGGCTGTGGATGTGGTATACTTGGAGAGAGGGGTGGTTGTGGATGTGGTATACTTGGAGAGAGGGGTGGTTGTGGATGTGGTATTCTTGGAGAGAGGGGTGGCTGTGGACATGGTATACTTGGAGAGAGGGGTGGCTGTGGACATGGTATACTTGGAGAGAGAGGTGGCTGTGGACATGGTATACTTGGAGAGAGGGGTGGCTGTGGACGTGGTATACTTGGAGAGAGGGGTGGCTGTGGATGTGGTATACTTGGAGAGAGGGGTGGCTGTGGATGTAGTATACTTGGAGAGAGGGGTGGTTGTGGATGTGGTATAATTGGAGAGAGGGGTGGCTATGAACTTGGTATACTTGGAGAGAGGGGTGGCTGTGGACATGGTATACTTGGAGAGAGGGGTGGCTGTGGACGTGGTATACATGGAGAGAGGGGTGGCTGTGGACGTGGTATACATGGAGAGAGGGGTGGCTGTGGATGTGGTATACTTGGAGAGAGGGGTGGCTGTGGACGTGGTATACTTGGAGAGAGGGGTGGCTGTGGACGTGGTATACTTGGAGAGAGGGGTGGCTGTGGACGTGGTATACTTGGAGAGAGGGGTGGCTGTGGACGTGGTATACTTGGAGAGAGGGGTGGCTGTGGACGTGGTATACTTGGAGAGAGGGGTGGCTGTGGATGTGGTATACTTGGAGAGAGGGGTGGTTGTGGATGTGGTATACTTGGAGAGAGGGGTGGCTATGAACATGGTATACTTGGAGAGAGGGGTGGCTGTGGATGTGGTAAACTTGAAGAGAGGGGTGGCTGTGGACGTGGTATACTTGGAGAGAGGGGTGGCTGTGGATGTAGTATACTTGGAAAGAGGAGTGGTTGTGGATGTGGTATACATAGAGAGAAGGGTTGCTGTGGAAGTGGTATACTTGGAGAGAGGGGTGGCTGTGGACATGGTATACTTGGAGAGAGAGGTGGCTGTGGACGTGGTATACTTGGAGAGAGGGGTGGCTGTGGATGTGGTATACTTGGAGAGAAGGGTGGCTGTGGATGTGGTATACTTGGAGAGAGGGGTGGTTGTGGATGTGGTATTCTTGGAGAGAGGGGTGGCTGTGGATGTGGTATACTTGGAGAGAGGGGTGGCTGTGGATGTGGTATACTTGGAGAGAGAGGTGGCTGTGGACATGGTATACTTGGAGAGAGGGGTGGCTGTGGACGTGGTATACTTGGAGAGGGGGGTGGCTGTGGACGTGGTATACTTGGAGAGAGGGGTGGCTGTGGATGTAGTATACTTGGAGAGAGGGGTGGTTGTGGATGTGGTATAATTGGAGAGAAGGGTTTCTGTGGATGTGGTATAATTGGAGAGAGGGGTGGCTATGAACTTGGTATACTTGGAGAGAGGGGTGGCTGTGGATGTGGTATACATGGAGAGAGGGGTGGCTGTGGACGTGGTATACATGGAGAGAGGGGTGGCTGTGGATGTGGTATACTTGGAGAGAGGGGTGGCTGTGGACGTGGTATACTTGGAGAGAGGGGTGGCTGTGGACGTGGTATACTTGGAGAGAGGGGTGGCTGTGGATGTGGTATACTTGGAGAGAGGGGTGGCTGTGGATGTGGTATACTTGAAGAGAGGGGTGGCTGTGGATGTGGTATACTTGAAGAGAGGGGTGGCTGTGGATGTGGTATACTTGGAGAGAGGGGTGGCTGTGGATGTGGTATACTTGGAGAGAGGGGTGGCTGTGGATGTGGTTTACTTGAAGAGAGGGGTGGCTGTGGATGTGGTATACTTGAAGAGAGGGGTGGCTGTGGATGTGGTGTACTTGAAGAGAGGGGTGGCTGTGGATGTGGTGTACTTGAAGAGAGGGGTGGCTGTGGATGTGGTATACTTGGAGAGAGGGGTGGCTGTGGATGTGGTATACTTGGAGAGAGGGGTGGCTGTGGATATGGTATACTTGGAGAGAGGGGTGGCTGTGGATGTGGTGTACTTGAAGAGAGGGGTGGCTGTGGATGTGGTATACTTGGAGAGAGGGGTGGCTGTGGATGTAGTATACTTGGAGAGAGGGGTGGTTGTGGATGTGGTATACTTGGAGAGAGGGGTGGCTGTGGATGTGGTATACTTGAAGAGAGGGGTGGCTGTGGATGTGGTATACTTGGAGAGAGGGGTGGCTGTGGATGTAGTATACTTGGAGAGAGGGGTGGTTGTGGATGTGGTATACTTGGAGAGAGGGGTGGCTATGAACATGGTATACTTGGAGAGAGGGGTGGCTGTGGATGTGGTATACTTGGAGAGAGGGATGGCTGTGGATGTGGTATACTTGAAGAGAGGGGTGGCTGTGGACATGGTATACTTGGAGAGAGAGGTGGCTGTGGACGTGGTATACTTGGAGAGAGGGGTGGCTGTGGATGTGGTATACTTGGAGAGAAGGGTGGCTGTGGATGTGGTATACTTGGAGAGAGGGGTGGCTGTGGACGTGGTATACTTGGAGAGAGGGGTGGCTGTGGATGTGGTATACTTGGAGAGAGGGGTGGCTGTGGATGTGGTATACTTGGAGAGAGGGGTGGTTGTGGATGTGGTATACTTGGAGAGAGGGGTGGTTGTGGATGTGGTATTCTTGGAGAGAGGGGTGGCTGTGGACATGGTATACTTGGAGAGAGGGGTGGCTGTGGACATGGTATACTTGGAGAGAGAGGTGGCTGTGGACATGGTATACTTGGAGAGAGGGGTGGCTGTGGACGTGGTATACTTGGAGAGAGGGGTGGCTGTGGACGTGGTATACTTGGAGAGAGGGGTGGCTGTGGATGTAGTATACTTGGAGAGAGGGGTGGTTGTGGATGTGGTATAATTGGAGAGAGGGGTGGCTATGAACTTGGTATACTTGGAGAGAGGGGTGGCTGTGGACATGGTATACTTGGAGAGAGGGGTGGCTGTGGACGTGGTATACATGGAGAGAGGGGTGGCTGTGGACGTGGTATACATGGAGAGAGGGGTGGCTGTGGATGTGGTATACTTGGAGAGAGGGGTGGCTGTGGACGTGGTATACTTGGAGAGAGGGGTGGCTGTGGACGTGGTATACTTGGAGAGAGGGGTGGCTGTGGACGTGGTATACTTGGAGAGAGGGGTGGCTGTGGACGTGGTATACTTGGAGAGAGGGGTGGCTGTGGACGTGGTATACTTGGAGAGAGGGGTGGCTGTGGATGTAGTATACTTGGAGAGAGGGGTGGTTGTGGATGTGGTATACTTGGAGAGAGGGGTGGCTATGAACATGGTATACTTGGAGAGAGGGGTGGCTGTGGATGTGGTAAACTTGAAGAGAGGGGTGGCTGTGGACGTGGTATACTTGGAGAGAGGGGTGGCTGTGGATGTAGTATACTTGGAAAGAGGAGTGGTTGTGGATGTGGTATACATAGAGAGAAGGGTTGCTGTGGAAGTGGTATACTTGGAGAGAGGGGTGGCTGTGGACATGGTATACTTGGAGAGAGAGGTGGCTGTGGACGTGGTATACTTGGAGAGAGGGGTGGCTGTGGATGTGGTATACTTGGAGAGAAGGGTGGCTGTGGATGTGGTATACTTGGAGAGAGGGTGGTTGTGGATGTGGTATTCTTGGAGAGAGGGGTGGCTGTGGATGTGGTATACTTGGAGAGAGGGGTGGCTGTGGATGTGGTATACTTGGAGAGAGAGGTGGCTGTGGACATGGTATACTTGGAGAGAGGGGTGGCTGTGGACGTGGTATACTTGGAGAGGGGGGTGGCTGTGGACGTGGTATACTTGGAGAGAGGGGTGGCTGTGGATGTAGTATACTTGGAGAGAGGGGTGGTTGTGGATGTGGTATAATTGGAGAGAAGGGTTTCTGTGGATGTGGTATAATTGGAGAGAGGGGTGGCTATGAACTTGGTATACTTGGAGAGAGGGGTGGCTGTGGAAGTGGTATACATGGAGAGAGGGGTGGCTGTGGACGTGGTATACATGGAGAGAGGGGTGGCTGTGGATGTGGTATACTTGGAGAGAGGGGTGGCTGTGGACGTGGTATACTTGGAGAGAGGGGTGGCTGTGGACGTGGTATACTTGGAGAGAGGGGTGGCTGTGGACGTGGTATACTTGGAGAGAGGGGTGGCTGTGGACGTGGTATACTTGGAGAGAGGGGTGGCTGTGGATGTGGTATACATGGAGAGAGGGGTGGCTGTGGACGTGGTATACATGGAGAGAGGGGTGGCTGTGGACGTGGTATACTTGGAGAGAGGGGTGGCTGTGGACGTGGTATACTTGGAGAGAGGGGTGGCTGTGGACGTGGTATACTTGGAGAGAGGGGTGGCTGTGGACGTGGTATACTTGGAGAGAGGGGTGGCTGTGGACGTGGTATACTTGGAGAGAGGGGTGGCTGTGGACGTGGTATACTTGGAGAGAGGGGTGGCTGTGGACGTGGTATACTTGGAGAGAGGGGTGGCTGTGGACGTGGTATACTTGGAGAGAGGGGTGGCTGTGGACGTGGTATACTTGGAGAGAGGGGTGGCTGTGGACGTGGTATACTTGGAGAGAGGGGTGGCTGTGGACGTGGTATACTTGGAGAGAGGGGTGGCTGTGGACGTGGTATACTTGGAGAGAGGGGTGGCTGTGGATGTGGTATACATGGAGAGAGGGGTGGCTGTGGACGTGGTATACATGGAGAGAGGGGTGGCTGTGGACGTGGTATACTTGGAGAGAGGGGTGGCTGTGGACGTGGTATACTTGGAGAGAGGGGTGGCTGTGGACGTGGTATACTTGGAGAGAGGGGTGGCTGTGGACGTGGTATACTTGGAGAGAGGGGTGGCTGTGGACGTGGTATACTTGGAGAGAGGGGTGGCTGTGGACATGGTATACTTGGAGAGAGGGGTGGCTGTGGACGTGGTATACTTGGATTTTGCAAAAGCGTTTGACACAGGCCTGGAAATATCAGTTTTTAAATGGATAGAAAACTGGCTAAAATGTATTTATTACACAGTAATTGGGACGCTGGCCTTTACATGAACTTTAATGGCATTCCAGGCTTATGCCCCATACACACGATCAGACATTCCACCAGCAAAAGTCCGATGTGAGCTTTTGGTTGGAAATTCCGACCCTGTGTATGCTCCATCGGGCTTTTGCTGGCGGAATTCTCGCCAGCAAAAGATTGAGAGCAAGGTTCTCTATTTTTCGGTCGGAAAAAGTTCCGATCATCTGTACCAATTCCGACGCGCATAATTCCTACACATGCTCGGAAACAATTTGACGCATTTGCTTGGAAGCATTGAACTTCGTTTTCTTGGCTCGTCGTAGTGTTGTAAGTCACCGCGTTCTTGGCGCTGGAAATTTCAGAGAACTTTTGTGTGACCGTGTGTATGCAAGCCAAGCTTGAGCGGAATTCCGTTGGAAAAAAACATCCAAGTTTTTTCCAACGGAAATTCCGCTTGTGTGTACGGGGCATAAGTCCGTAGGGTTCAATATTGAGTTGGCCCACCCTTTACAGCTACAACAGCTTCAACTCTTCTGGGAAGGCTGTCCACAAGGTTTAGGAGTGTCTATGGGAAGGTTTCACCATTCTTCCAGAAGCGCGTTTGTGAGGTCAGGCACTGATGTTGGACAAGAAGGCCTGGTTCGCAGTCTCCGCTCCAATTCATTCCAAAAGTGTTCTATCGGGTTCAAGTCAGGACTCTGCGCAGGCCAGTCAAGTTACTCCTCCCCAAACGCTGAAAAAAAAGTAGTGCATGCACAACCCTAGGCAGGTGTGTTGGGTGCCGCATACTTTGAATGATAATGCAGGGCAATTAGCAATTAGCCTAATCAGCAAGATTGTGACACGTGGTAAGTGGGCGGAGCTGGGAACACGCATGTAGACTTCTTATTGTTCATCTTTAAATAATCCGTTTTGGATGGACCTACTGTACATCCTAAATTAAAAATGAAGATTATATTTTAATTGGTGTTTCTTTCCTGTCTTGCCCCATTTACCTTTTCATTTTTAATATTTCCCTGGCAGGAGTATCTAGTTAAATCCAAACTGCTCAGTTTATATTCTGTCAGGCCTGGTTTAGCTGCCTCCCTGACAAACCAATTTGCAGGCCTCCCCAGGGCAGCCCTGCCGAAGTCTTCTTGAAACCTCTAGCATGTCCTCGTTATGGGTAGACTAACCATTGTCAATGTATTTCTGATGAGCGAAAGGGATTGTGACAGAGCGGGTGTAATAATAAATGTTGAGGCCTGTCTTAAAGAAGATCTTTCGTCAAAATGCATGGTCCCCTTATTATGTAGACCCTCTTCTCCCCCCATGTAATAATGTAAAATTGAATTGTGTCTAAGCATAATGCCGCGTACACACGGTCGGAATTCTCGTCGGAAAAAGCTCTGATGGTTTTCCCGTCGGAATTCTCGTCGGAAAAAGCTCTGATGGTTTTCCCGTCGGAATTCCGACGGAATTTCGCTCAAACTGTCTTGCCTACACACGGTCACACCAAATTCCGACGGTCAATAACACCGCGACATACAACACGTTTGACTGCACTATAAAAGGGAAGTTTAATGCTTCTGAGCATGCGTCAAATTGTTTCCGAGCATGCGTCGGAATTTTGCGTGTCGGAATTGCATACACACGATCGGAAAATCCGATAGAAAGGTTTTCCGTCTGAAAAATTAAGAACAGGTTCTCAGTTCAAAGTCCGTCGGAAATTCCGACAGAAAAAGACCGTTGGGCATACACACGGTCGGAAAATCTGATGAAAAGCTCCCATCGGACTGTTTCCATCGGAAATTCCGACCGTGTGTACGCCGCATAAGGCTGCTTTTACACTGATGGTCTGCGGTCTACCCACACTGTGGGTGCGGCGCAGTGTACCTGTGTTTTTCCCGCCTGTTAGCTGCACTTTGCCACTGACGTCTATTATAACCTGCAGGTGTGGTGCACTTTCTGAAAAGCCGCTTGCTTCCTCTACTGCCGGCTTCATTAACAACACTGAAGCTCTGGGATGGCAGGTTGGCAACCTGCAATCTGGGCTTGCCAACCAGTCATCCCAGAACAGGAGGTCGCGGGCCACATCAGAGGGCCACTGGTTGGGCCAAGGCCGCTGATAGAAATCATGGGGCCCCCTACAGCCTACCTGATGGGGGGGCCCCCTTCAGCTCCACCTCTGGTCCCGCCCCTGATCCTTCCTTCAGCCCCACCCCTGGCCCATCCCCAGACCCCGCATTGAAACTGTCTCTGCAGCACATTACGGCACTGGCGGCATGGGTGGCACTGTCTCTGCAGGCAGCACATGCGTTATGGGCCATAGCACATGTCCTACCTGCAGACAGTGCCACCCATGCTGCCAATGCCATATTGTGCTGCAGACAGTGCTGCCAATACCGTAATGTGCTGCAGACAGTGCCACCCATGATGCTAATGCCATAACGCATGTGCTACCTGCAGACAGGGTGGCGACTATGTTCGTTCAGGGTTGTGGCAGTGTTTTTTTTCCTACATTAGTTAGTTCTCTGTGCAGGTTGCCCAGGCCCCCCTGTTGGCGAGGCCTGGTACAGCAGGGCCAGTTGTACTGGCCTATCAGCGGACCTGGGTTGGGCACCCCTGCTCTAAAAGAAACTGTTTCATTACACTAAATGGGCAAAGTGACTGGCTCTCTTTGAATTGTTATAATATTGCAGACATTGGCATTTGTTGATACCTACAGATGATAATAACCAAAGCTGGTCTGGATGGGCCTGAGCAATTCCACTCAATCTTGGACTTCTACTAGTGGAATTAGTACCCGGAAATGACTTTATGTAATATGTATGGTTGCTAGTAACCTTATTTTATTATTCGATTGTTGACTGTTATATAAGCTGTAAGCCTTTTTTTTTTTTTTTTTAAATATGCAAGCTTCTATATCTACCTTCATCTTTAGCGCACGTTAGGTTCAGCAAACAAAGACCTCAATTTTTTTGCAATCAGCCTCCTGTGCCGATACATTCACTGTCTCTATTACAGCTGCACAGCACATAAACTCAGCCCATAGGAACATGTATTTTTATCCAAAATCTTACAATAAAAACAATAGTTCAAAGGGCCCCCTTACGAGTAGTTTTATTGTCGATAGCAATGTGAAGTAAAGGAATTAGCAAGCATGTTCTAGAAACTTCCTGATGGCCTCTCCGGGAAGGTTTGCTATATGTGTGGGGAGTTTACCGACTCTCTCCAGCCAAAAAACAAGGCTGACGGTTTAGAAAAGAAAGCTGTTTGAAGGATTGCTTACCTGAGAGCTATTGTGACTGACCTTCGTCGCTGACCATTGGATCTGCACTTGGATTACCCTCATCTGTTCACGGCTCCTGTTTATGCTCATTGCTCACTCCAGCTTGGACCTCTG
This sequence comes from Lithobates sylvaticus, assembly GCA_028564925.1. Lineage (NCBI taxonomy): Eukaryota > Metazoa > Chordata > Amphibia > Anura > Ranidae > Lithobates > Lithobates sylvaticus. The sequence goes on along the minus strand of CM053034.1, from coordinate 206,067,882 downwards.
ACCAAAATTCTAATTGTCAACACAGTTATGCGGCGAACACACGGTCGGAATTTCCGATGGAAACAGTCCGATGGGAGCTTTTCATCTGATTTTCCGACCGTGTGTATGCCCAACGGTCTTTTTCTGTCGGAATTTCCGACGGACTTTGAATTGAGAACCTGTTCTCAATTTTTCAGACGGAAAACCTTTCTATCGGATTTTCCAATCGTGTGTATGCAATTTCCGACATGCAAAATTCTGACGCATGCTCGGAAGCATTAAACTTCCCTTTTATAGTGCTGTCGAACGTGTTTTATGCCGCTGCGTTATTGACCGTCGGAATTTGGTGTGATCGTGTGTAGGCAACACAGCTTGAGCGGAATTCCGTCAGAGTTTTTTCCGACGAGAATTCCGATCGTGTGTACGCGGGAATAACTCACTGCCTGCGCATTGCCAACCTCTGATTATTTCTTACCCTAGTTCGGCTTATGATGCTTTGCAATGCCCCGTACACACGGTAGGACTTTCCGACGGAAAATGTGCGATCGGAGCTTGTTGTCGGAAATTCCGACCGTGTGTAGGCTCCATCAGACTTTTTCCATCGGAATTTTCGACACACAAAAGTTTGAGAGCTGGATCTAAAATTTTCCGACAACAAAATCCTTTTGCGTAAATTCCGATTGCGTGTACACAATTCCGACGCACAAAGTGCCACGCGTGCTCAGAATCAAGCAGAAGAAGAGCAGCACTGGCTATTGAACTTAATTTTTCTCTGCTCGTCGTACGTGTTGTACGTCAACCCGTTCTTGACGTTTGGAATTTCCGACCAACTTTGTGTGACCGTGTGTATGCAAGACAAGTTTGAGCCAACATCCGTCGGAAAAAATCTGATGGATTTTGTTGTCGGAATGTCCGATCGTGTGTACAGGGCATTAGCCTAGCTATGCCCCCCTTCCCCTTCATCCATCTTACTTATTCAAGTAAAGAGGTATGCAGAAGGATGGACTCCTGCATTTCTCTTGCTTGTCTTTGGCAAGTACTTGGAGCTAGACACAAGTGCCGGTTATCAAGCAGCTATCTCCTTGCTAGCTATGTTGTCACAGGGGAGAGGGGGCACATTCTCTCACCTCCTAGCTAGCATTCCTCCCATCCCTCTGCATCCCTCTTTCTGTTGCTTGCTTCAGGCAACTGCTTGGAGCTAGAGGCAAGTTCCATTTACCAAGCAGCCATCTCCTTGCTAGCTAGGTCGCCAGATGACCACGGTGGAAGGACGGCGCCCTTTCAGATCATATGACTAGGCTTGCAAAGCATGTAGTAAAATGTGAAAAATTAATATTGTACACATACTTTATCCTTGCGGGTCCTTTCTGACCTCATAGCTATTCTTACAAAGGAGGTAGGAACATGGGACAATGTACTACTTGGGAGAGCTGTTGTGTTTTCCTCATGTACAGTGGTGTGAAAAAGTGTTTGCCCCCTTCCTCATTTCCTGTTCCTTTGCATGTTTGTCACACTTAAGTGTTTCGGAACATCAAACCAATTTAAACAATAGTCAAGGACAACACAAGTAAACACAAAATGCAATTTGTAAATGAAGGTGTTTATTATTAAAGGTGAAAAAAAATCCAAACCATCATGGCCCTGTGTGAAAAAGTGATTGCCCCCCTTGTTAAAACATACTATAACTGTGGTTGTCCACACCTGAGTTCAATTTCTCTAGCCACACCCAGGCCTGATTATTGCCACACCTGTTCACAATCAAGGCATCACTTAAATAGGAGCTGCTTGACACAGTAAGGTCCACCAGAAGATCCTTAAAAGCTACACATCATGCCGAGACCCAAAGAAATTCAGGAACAATTGAGAAAGAAAGTAATTGAGATCTATCAGTCTGGAAAGGGTTATAAAGCCATTTCCAAAGCTTTGGGAATCCAGCGAACCACAGTGAGAGCCATTATCCACAAATGGCGAAGACATGGAACAGTGGTGAACCTTCCCAGGAGTGGCCGGCCGCCCAAAATTACCCCAAGCGACGACTCATCCAAGAGGTCACAAAAGACCCCACAACAACGTCCAAGGAACTGCAGGCCTCACTTGCCTCAGTTAAGGTCAGCGTTCATGCCTCCACCATCAGAAAAAGACTGGGCAAAAATGGCCTGCATGGCAGAGTTCCAAGGAGAAAACCACTGCTGAGCAAAAAGAACATCAAAGCTCGTCTCAATTTCTCCACAACACATCTTGATGATCCCCAAGACTTTTGGGACAACATTCTGTGGACCGATGAGACAAAAGTGGAACTCTTTGGAAGGTGTGTGTCCAAGTATATCTGGCGTAGAAGGAACACTGCATTTCAGAAAAAGAACATTATACCAACAGTAAAATATGGTGGTGGTAGTGTGATGGTCTGGGGCTGTTTTGCTGCTTCAGGACCTGGAAGACTTGCCGTGATAAAAGGAACTATGAATTCTGCTGTCTACCAAGAGATCCTGAAGGAGAATGTCCGACCATCTGTTCGTGTACTCAAGCTGAAACGAACTTGGGTTCTGCAGCAGGACAATGATCCTAAACACACCAGCAAGTCCACCACCGAATGGCTGAAGAAAAACAAAATGAAGACTTTGGAGTGGCCTAGCCAAAATCCTGACCTGAATCCTATTGAGATGTTGTGGTATGACCTTAAAAAGGCCGTTCATGCTCGAAAACCCTCTAATGTAACTGAATTAGGACAATTCTGCAAAGATGAGTGGGCCAAAATTCCTCCAGGACGCTGTAAAAGCCTCATTGCACTTTATCGCAAACGCTTGGTTGCAGTTGTTGCTGCTAAGGGTGGCCCAACCAGTTATTAGGTTTAGGGGGCAATCACTTTTTCACACACAGGGCCATGATGGTTTGGATTTTTTTTCACCTTTAATAATAAACACCTTCATTTACAAATTGCATTTTGTGTTTACTTGTGTTGTCCTTGACTATTGTTTAAATTGGTTTGATGTTCCGAAACACTTAAGTGTGACAAACATGCAAAGGAACAGGAAATGAGGAAGGGGGCAAACACTTTTTCACACCACTGTATATTTGAGTTTCTTTCCATCTTTCACAGTTCTTTCTTTTGATGCACCATCCCAGTCACTTCTACTTTTTCAAAGTAATTGATTAGTTTGGTGGTTTGATAGTGGTTTGTCACATGCCTCTATGAAGATGTTGAAGAGGGTTGCCTCTTGCCCAATTCCCACCTAGGCACTCCTGGAAATTGACACAGGGCCTGCAAGAGTGATAGAAGGACACAAGCGTCTGGGTAACTGGAATTTGAGAGTACTGGAAATATATGTGCAGAAGTAAAAGCTAGTAATCACTGAGGATGCACCGAGTTCAGGTATGACTGGAGTCAGGTCAAAAGCCGTGGTCAGTAACAGGTGTGCAGCAAAGCACCAAATCGTAAGCAGAATTAAGGATTAAGGTCAGGAACAAGCAGAGGTTGGTACTACGTTGACAAACGGAATCTTGGTCAGAAGCCCAGGCCAGGGTCAATAACAGAGTTAAACTGCAATCATGAGCAGATAAGGATAATTCAAGGGCAGGTCAGGTGGAAACCAGGCAAGCAACAAGGTACAGCAAGAAGGTCAGACACAAGTTCAGGGTCAGGAATCTCAGGAACACAGACTGAAAGACCAATAGCCTGCTAGGTGCCAGCATCTGTGCCGGGTGGGCACATGCTAATGCCTGACAGCTTGCACGTTGTTCCTGTTGGCTGAGTGATGTTACTGACACCATTACTCTCTCTTGGCAGCTGTATTTCTGTTTAGTGAGAAGCAGTGGTGTTGCTAGGGGGTGGCTTTTGGGGCTATAGCCCCGAATCTGGGGCCCATAGCCCAGAGTCTCTGCCAGTGTTGGTCATCTTACTTTAAAAAAGTAATTAGTTAAGTTACAAATTACTTCTCCCAAAAAGTAATTGCGTTAGTAACTCAGTTACTACATTGGAAAAGTAATTAGTTACGCAGCAAAGTAACTGACTTTTTTTTTAAATATTCTATACGTGTAACTAAGGGGCGGGTCTAGTATTACTGTAAGCAAGGGGCGCATTTATTATTATTGTTATATATCGTGTAACCAAGGGGCTGCTCTATTACTATTCTAACTAAGGGGCAGATCTGTTATAGCGTGTAAGCAAGGGGCGGGTCTATTATTATTATATCGTGTAAGGGGCGGATGGCTACAGAAGAGGGCGAATGTTAAATTAATGGGCAGAGCTCGATATATAACAATAATAATAAATGCGCCCCTTGGTTACAGTAATACTAGACCCGCCCCTTACTTACACGATAGACGCCCCTTGCAGAGTAGCACGAGCATCAGGAGCTTGCGGCATCGCCTCGTACAATTACATGTTAACTGCACCTGCGCGGTGTAGAGTTCACTCAGAGCTGTTTAGGTTCGGCAATTTTCGGAAGCTCCGTAGTCCTTCGTACTGCGCAAGCCCTGCGCCTGCGCAGTACAGGGGGTCCTTATCCGGTGGGGGAACTTTTTCGGCAGGACACCGGAATTACACTACTGCCATCTAGTGGCAGTAGATGTAATTGGGGTAACTAAGCCAAAGTAATGGGAACTGAGTTACCATGAGGGGAAAAGTAATCAGTTAGATTACTCGTTACCCTCTAAAGTAACTGCGTTAGGTAACTCAGTTTATTTTAACTCAGTTACTTACATCACTGGTCTCTGCAGGGGTCCCCAAGGGGAGGAGGCTCTCTGGGGACCCTGATGTAAGTGGGGGGCTCTCTGGGGACCCTGATTTAAGGGGGAGGCTCTCTGGGGACCCTGATTTAAGGGGGAGGCTCTCTGGGGACCCTAATGCAAGAGGGAGGCTCTCTGGGGACCCTGATGTAAGGGGGGGCTCTATGAGGATATATATACACACACACATGTATATTATATACATGTGTATGCCTGCCCAAGCGTATGACTTTCTTTACTTCACTGCTATGGGCTCTAGCCCCAGATCTTTTGTAGACCCAGCAATGCCCCTGGTGAGAATCTTCTACTAAGGTAGCCCATCTCTGCTTGGGGAATGCTTTTGTGGTTTTCCCTGCGACATTCCGGGGTTGCACAACTGTCCATCTAGTCATGTTGGTAGCATAACAGAGTTGCATTGGAAAAGCTGCCAGGAATCTGTCCATTTGAAAGTGGATGGAGATATCATGGCATCCCTATCTTTCCCTTCTACATGCTATTAATTCATGAACAGTAAAAAGCCCCTGTGAGAGCCTGTGTATAAATGCGGACCTGACTTTAGAGAGGCAGTTAGCTTGACAGTAGCTTGAGAAGAAGGTCCTGGCAATCTGCTGGACCCAAATTTAAGGAATAAGCTTGTAGAGTGTATGGTGCAAATCTTTCGTCATATTGTGAAGAAGTAACCTGCATGCAGGGCCGGTACAAGGCAGGGGCAGAAGGGGCAGATGCCCTAGACGTCACGATTTGCTGGTGGGGGGGGGGCGCAGGTGAAGTGCAGCAGTGTGCTTCACAACTGCATCCATCATCCTAGGCGGGTGCGGGTGCCACGAGCAAAGGCAGAGGGGGAGGGGCGCTGAAGCCCAGTTGCCGCGGACCCCCCTGCCGCATGCTCTCCCTGCCGAGAAATGATAGGAGCGGCGAGCGGGTGCGAGGAGGAGAAACTGTGCTGACCCCCCCCCCCTCCCCCTCGAGCCGCCGCTGTACAGGAGAGGGCTCTGTTTCCTGCCCATTCCCCCTCCCTTCTTCGGTCAGCAGCAGGGAGAGCGGCTATATCTCTGTGTAGAGCGAGCAGCTGCGGGATCGTCTTTCCCCCTTCTCATGCTGCTGTACTCAGGAGCGGGAAGTGGCGCCCTTTCCTTCCTATTGGTCAGAAGAAGGGAAAAAAAGCACGAAAGGAGGATCATGGGACAGGTAGTCCCGAGGGAAACTGCGGCCCCCAGCATGCCCAACTGAAGAGGAGGGAGAGAGGCAGGCTATGGATGGCAAGTGATGTGGCATCTGGCAGGAGGTGATGTGGTAAGTGACATGTGGCATCTGGCAGCAGCCAGCAGGTGACGGTGGCGAATGACATGTGGCATCTGGCAGTTGGTGATGGTGGCAAGGGACCCATGGAATCTGGCAGTAGGTGACGGTGGCAAGTGGCTGTTGGTGATGGTGGCAAGGGACCCATGGAATCTGGCAGCAGGTGACGGTGGCACGTGGCAGTTGGTGATGGTGGCAAGTGACATGTGGCATCTAGCAGCAGGTGACGTGGCAAGTCACTTGTGGCATCAGGTGACGGTGGCAAGTTACACATGGCATCTGGCAGCAGGTGATGGTGGCAAATGACATGTGGCATCTAGCAGCAGGTGACGTAGCAAGTCACTTGTGGCATCAGGTGACGGTGGCAAGTTACACGTGGCATCTGGCAGCAGGTGATGGTGGCAAGTGACATGTGGCATCTGGCAGCAGGTGACAGTGGCAAATGACACGTGGCATCTGGCAGCAGGTGAAGGTGGTAAGTGGCATCTGGCAGCAGGTGACAGTGGCAAGTGACACGTGGCATCTGGCAGCAGGTGACGTCGGAAAGTGACTTGTGGCATCTGGCAGCAGGTGACTTCGGAAAGTGACTTGTGGCATCTGGCAGCAGGTGGCGGTGGCAAGTGACACGTGGCAAGTGACACATGGCATCTGTCAGGAGGTGACGGTGGCAAGTGACACGTGGCATCTGGCAGCAGGTGACGGTGGTAAGAGACATGTGGCATCTGACAGCAGGTGACGTCGGCAAGTGACACGTGGCATCTGTCAGGAGGTGACGTGGCAAGTGACGTGTTATCTGGCAGGAGGTGACGTGGCAAGTGACATGTGGCTTCTGGCAGCAGGTGATGGTGACAAGTACAATACAGTGCTCTTCACAGAGGGAATGATTGCTTTTTCACAGGAAACATAGTTGATTCCCACTGACACTGACTCTTTCTTTACACCGAGGAGGGGGGGGGGGCGCAGTTTGCCATCTTTGCCCTGGGCACCGAATGACCTTGTCCCGGCACTGCCTGCATGCATTTATCCAGCTGGATGGTTGACAGCCCACGATTGGCAACCTGAAGCACCACACTGGAGTGACTGGCTGTGGGTACTCACTGGTTCCAACTTCTAACAGGCCTGCCTCTGCTTCCTCAGCTCTTGTTTCCTCTGGTGTGGTCTTGTTTCTCCACCTGCTGCTCCCTATCTCTGGTGGGACCTCCTGTGTCCTATTTTTCTGCTCTCTGTACACACATACCAGCGTTCCCTTTATGTCCTCATGTGTACTGTCTATCATGGCCAAGCATGTCCACATGACACTCTTGGTAGGCCCCTTTTTTGGGGTAAAACCTGTTCCACTCTCAAGTAGTCTATCTAGTCTAGTAGTGGTGCCTGTCGCTCATAGCTGTTTGACAGATTGCTGTGATGTTGCTTGTATTCCATCTGTCATGATCTCTCCTTCAGTTGGCTTGGCTATACTGTCGACTCCTTTGGAACCATCTACTCTAGTTGGTTCTGACAACTGCTAGTTTACTGACTGCTTTCTCACTCAGCATAACTATCCTATCCAGTCTCTGGAATGATGGCCCATCCACTACTCACAGCTTACCCCTGTGAGCTATGAGCACTCTGCACAGACTCTATAACCCACCTTAACCTCCGTAACCTTTCCAAAATACGTCCCTTCTTAACCAATGATACCACAAAGCGTCTAACTCACTCCCCAGTTATCTCTTATTCTTGACTATTGCAACTCCCTCCTTGTTGGCCTACCTTTACATGGGATATCCCCACTTCAGTCTGTCAAGGAAACTCCTGCCAGACTTATAGTTACATAGTAGGTGAGGTCGAAAAAAGACACAAGTCCATCAAGTCCAACCTATGTGTGTGATTATATGTCAGTATTACATTGTATATTCCTGTATGTTGCGGTCGTTCAGGTGCTTATCTAATAGTTTCTTGAAACTATCAATGCCTCCCGCTGAGACCACCGCCTGTGGAAGGGAATTCCACATCCTTGCCACTCTTACAGTAAAGAACCCTCTACGTAGATTAAGGTTAAACCTCTTTTCTTCTGATTTTAATGAGTGGCCACGAGTCTTGTTAAACTCCCTTTTGCGAAAAAGTTTTATCCCTATTGTGGGGTCACCAGTACGGTATTTGTATATTGAAATCATATCCCCTCTCAACAAGCGTGTCTTCTCCAGAGAGAATAAGTTCAGTGCTCGCAACCTTTCCTCATAACTAATATCCTCCAGACCCTTTATTAGCTTTGTTGCCCTTCTTTGTACTCACTCCATTTCCATTACATCCTTCCTGAGGACTGGTGCCCAGAACTGGACAGCAGACTCCAGGTGTGGCCGGACCAGAGTCTTGTAGAGCGGGAGAATTATCGTTTTATCTCTGGAGTTGATCCCCTTTTTAATGCATGCCAATATTCTGTTTGCTTTGTTAGCAGCAGCTTGGCATTGCATGCCATTGCTGAGCCTATCATCTACTAGGACCCCCAGGTCCTTTTCCATCCTAGATTTCCCCAGAGGTTCTCCCCCCAGTGTATAGATTGCATTCAAATTTTTGCCACCCAAATGCATTATTTTACATTTTTCTACATTGAACCTCATTTGCCATATAGTTGCCCACCCCATTCATTTGTTCAGAACTTTTTGCAAGGTTTCCACATCCTGCGGAGAAGTTATTGCCCTGCTTAGCTTAGTATCATCCGCAAATACAGAGATTGAACTGTTTCCCCCATCCTCCAGGTCGTTTATGAACAAATTAAATAGGATTTGTCCCAGCACAGAACCCTGGGGGACCCCACTACCCACCCTTGACCATTCCGAGTACTCCCCCATTTATCAGCACCCTCTGAACTCGCCCTTGTAGACAGTTTTCAATCCATGTACTCACCCTATGGTCCATGCCAACGGACCTTATTTTGTACAGTAAACGTTTATGGGGAACTGTGTCAAATGCTTTTGCAAAATCCAGATACACCACGTCTACGGGCCTTCCTTTATCTAGCTGGCAACTCACCTCATAGAAGGTTAGTAGATTGGTTTGGCAAGAACGATTCTTCATGAATCCATGCTGATTACTGCTAATGATACCGTTCTCATTACTAAAATCCTTTATATATTCTCTTATCATCCCCTCCAAGAGTTTACATACTATTGATGTTGGGCTAACTGGTCTGTAATTCCCAGGGATGTATTTTGGGCTCTTTTTAAATATTGGTACTACATTGGCTTTTCTCCAATCAGCTGGTACCATTCCAGTCAGTAGACTGTCAGTAAAAATTAGGAACAATGGTCTGGCTTATCCACCTTACCAACCGCTCAGTATCCGCTATTCCACTCTGTCAATCCTTCCACTGGCTTCCGCTCACCCAACGAATACAATTCAAAATACTAACAACATACAAAACCATCCACAACTCGGCCCCCAGCTACATCACTAACCTTGTCTCAAAATATCTACCAAACTGTTCTCTTCGCTTCTCCCAAGTTCTCATGCTCTCTCATCTCCTCCCATGCTCGCCCTTAGGACTTCTCTAGAGCTTTTCCTATCCTCTAGACCTCCTTATCCCAATCTGTCCACCTAACTCCTACTCTGCCCATCTTCACAAGATTCCTGAAAACCCATCTCTTCAGAGAGGCCTATCCTGCCTATAATAAACTTGTTTTTTACTTTAGGTTGGGAAGGTACAGGGTCACATTTTTTTGGACATCCACCTGATTGGGGACAAAATGTACAGGCCACATTCTGCCCCTGCCTACAGGCATGGGCATCCACAGGTAGGGGCAAGGGGGGTCAAGTACCCCCCCTGGAATCAGGGATCGGATCTTAAATTCAGCACAGTTGCGTCTCTATCGAGGTGCCGCACCTGGGTGCCACCCGCCAGTGGGGTGACACCATTAAGGTGCTGTCAAGCCCCTCCATCAGTGTAGTGTGACTTTGGGCTCTTTTCCCTGCTCAGTCCAGCAGAGAACTTGGCGGTGCTGTGACGGAAGAAAGGCGAGCCCCAGGTTCCCCACCCAGGTTCTCCCGTCAGGGAGAAGAGACGGCGGCTCTCACCAGGTTCCCCACCCAGCTTCCTTCCCGCTCCGTTCCTTCCCTATTGGCCATAACTGAGGGCCATACAAAGGCGACTAGGAGAGGCAAGCTTCATGGGACATGTAGTCCCAAAAGATTAGCGGCCCCATTTTCCACAGGGAGGAGGCTACAGCTCGATCAAGAGAGAGATTGAGAGACTGCAGCCTGGAAGAGAGCTGAGGGAGAGAGTTCCAGGACAAAGAACGAGGAGTGTGCTGGGCGGAAGCCAGAGAGAGAGCCACGCTGCCCCAGCGCCGCAAGAGAGCCATGCTGTCCAGCGCCACCAGAGCGAGCCACGCTGCCCAGCACCACTAGAGAGCGAAAGACTGAGCCACTACCAGGGTACAGACATGCTACACTACTGAACAGTGTCGCCCCTGGGGAACCCAGAGTGAATGATCGTTCAGCCGGAGTGATCACTGCTGTAGTTTTGCTGGGTCTGGTAAGAGGGCCTGTTGGCCATTATCCATTACTTATCCTAGGGATTGTAATACGTCTGCAGACTCTGACCATAATAATGTGATAATGACATTGTCGAAAAGAGGCGGTGCATGGGTGACCTTAAACTGATGCCCCCCTGAAAAAAGTTCTGTGGACGCCCATGTCTACAGGCGCTGTCATTCTGTCTGGAACCCGCTCTGTTCACATTGCTGTAACCATTAGTGCCCCTGGCTGTTCAGTTTTCCCACCGGGATTGTTGTACGAGTTTGTCACCATACTTGATTGTGTGAATTATTGTCGCCACACCCTGCTGCACCCCACCTACAAGCGGTAAAGCTGTTATAGATCCTGAGCTAGCGGTTGTACCGAACACAAATTGCATGGCATCTCTAGTGCTCCAAGAGTTTATGTTCTCATTACCAAACTTATTTGAAAACAATACTGGAACACAGTTTGCTATCTCTCCTTGCCAGTACTCATGGGTGTTAGTTGAATACAAGTGCATTGGCAGTGTCTCACAACAAGGAACAATTAAGGAATCTAATGACTTGGTGTGAAGTGTTGCTCCTCACTGCATTACAGCTGTTAATTGCTTTGAAATAGAAAACTGTAAAGGAAAAAAAAAAAGATTAGCTGTGATAAAGGAGACTGTAAGCTCACAAAAGGCGCAGGCCCTGCCATACGGATACAGTAGAGGTGTGCCACAATTTAAAAGTCCACCAGCAACTTGTCCAGTCTCTGCCATGGCCCACCTTGCTGGTATAATTACCTCCGTTTTTTTTTTTTTTTTTTTATTATTATTATTATTATTATTATTTGTTAACATTTTTAACCACTTAAGCCCCGAACCATTTTGCTGGCCAAAGACCAGAGCACTTTTTGCGATTTGGCACTGCGTCGTTTTAACTGACAATTGCGCGGTCGTGCGACGTGGCTCCCAAACAAAATTGACGTCCTTTTTTTCCCACAAATAGAGCTTTCTTTTGGGGGTATTTGATCACCTCTGCGGTTTTTATTTTTTCCGCTATAAACAAAAATAGAGCGACAATTTTGAAAAAAACACATTGGGGGTTATTTACGAAAGGCAAATCCACTTTGCACTACAAGTGCAAACTACAAGTGCAAAGTGCACTTGAAATTGCACTGATAGTGCACTTGGAAGTGCCGTCGCTGTAAATCTGAGGGGTAGATCTGAAATGAGAGGAAGCTCTGCTGATTTTATTATCTAATCATGTGCAAGCTAAAATGCTGTTTTTTTATATTCCTTGAATGTCCCCCTCGGATCTACAACGCCTGCACTTCCAAGTGCACTTTCAGTGCAATTTCAAGTGCACGTTGCACTTGTAGTGCAAAGTGGATTTGCCTTTAGTAAATAACCCCCATTATGTTTTACTTTTTGCTATAATAAATATCCCCCAAAAATATATAAAAAAAACAATTTTTTTTTTCAGATTAGGCCGATACATATTCCTCCATACATATGTTTGGTAAAAAAAAAATCGCAATAAGCGTTTATTAATTGGTTTGCGCAAAAGTTATAGCTTCTACAAAATAGGGGTTAGTGACCACACGGCGGAAAATTCAATTGGATGTACCTGTACGCCCATTTGCCCAGCCGTGGCATTCTGCCGACGTATATGTACATGCGGCAGTCGGCAAGTGGTTAATGTAATTTATTTAAAAATGACATGCAGGTTTCTCCCTAAACCAGTGGAAGTCAGCTTTCTTGATATAGGGGGCCTCAAGTGGAGCCCCTGACATCACCAAAGGGCCACACATACAGTAATACTCAGTGTTCCAGTGTTCAGTGTATCCTGTTATCCTTATCCTGTCTGACCTCAATAGATAAAAGAAAGCATATGAATCCACTCATAAATCTAATTCAATAATCAAAGGGTTAATCCGTCAATATGACGGGCTTCTTTCCCTGGAGCAAAAACGTGTATATGAAGCAAAAATAGGGGGGAAGGTGAGACCATAGCAAAAACGTGTATATGAAGCAAAAATAGGGGGGAAGGTGAGACCATAGCAAAAACGTGTATATGAAGCAAAAATAGGGGGGAAGGTGAGACCATAGCGGGCTCACGAAAGCTCACAATGGGAAAAGAAAGCAACAAGCCAATGTTGATGAAAAAATATATATAGTGTAGCCTAGGGTGACCAGACATCCCCGCTTTCCGGGGACAGTCCCTGGATTGAGGACACTGTCCCCGGACCAAGTCTGTCCCTGGATTTGTCCCCGGATAGCAATGGCCCGGAGCTAAAAGTTAGGGGAGGGCCAACATGACAAGGGGGGACTGTGAGGCGGAGCAGCGTCAGCATCAGAACAGGAGAGGGGTTGGTAGGCAAGCTGGGGGCGGAAGTCAGGGGGCGGAGCCGTTCAGTCTGCGCCATCGTGAGCAACAGGCAGGAGCTTTTTCCCACCCTCCCTCCCTACTTAGAGCGTACAGTGTTTTTTTTTTTTTTTTGATAGCTGTGAAAATGGGGGTGTTTTTTCCCCCTGGGTGGTCTAGTGAAGGTTGTGGGTGTCCATACAGTTGGTCTTGTTTAGTGTCGTAGCAGCGCTAGGTCTATGGGGTCTTTGAAGGCGGTGCTAAACAATAATGGAGGTTTAAGGGAGTTGGGCTCATAGGAAGATATGGGTGTCCTTTCCCTTAACCACTTTCAGACTGGACCAATTTGCAGCCAAAGGACCAGGCCCCTTTTTGCGATTCGGCACTGCGTCGCTTTAACTGACAATTGCGCGGTCGTGCGACATGGCTCCCAAACAAAATTGACGTCCTTTTTTTCCCACAAATAGAGCTTTCTTTTGGTGGTATTTGATCACCCCTGCGGTTTTTATTTTTTGTGCTATAAACAAAAAAGAGCGACAATTTTGAAAAAAAACGCATTATTTTTTATTTTTTGCTATAATAAGTATCCCCCAAAAATATATAAAAAAAATTTTTTTTCCCAGTTTAGGCCGATACGTATTCTTCTTCATATTTTTAGTAAAAAAAAATCGCAATAAGCGATTATTGATTGGTTTGCGCAGAAGTTATAGCGTTTACAAGATAGGGGATAGTTTTATAGCATTTTTATTAATATTTTTTTTTTTTATTAGTAATGGCGGCGATCAGCGATTTTTATTGTGACTGCGACATTATGGCGGACACATCGGATATTTTTGACACATTTTTGGGACCATTGTCATTTATACAGCAATCAATGATATTTAAATGCATTGATTCCTGTATAAATTACACTGGCAGTGAAGGGGTTAACCACAAGGGGGCAGTGTAGGGGTTCAGTATGCCTAGGGGTGTGTTTCTTACTGTGGGGGGGCGTGGCTGTCAGCTAGTGAATGCTGATCTCTGCTCCAATCACAGGGAGCAGAGATCGGCGTCACTAGTTGCTAGGCAGAACGGGGAGATGCTGTTTATCTCGGCATCTCCCCGTTCAGCCTTCCCGTGAGACGATCACGGGTGTCCCTGTGGCAATCGAGTCCGCGGGACCCGCGACCGGCCTGCTCCCGATGGCACGACAGGCATTAAGGAGGGACTTATATATACGCCCTCCTGCCTGTACGTGCCATTCTGCCGACGTATATCTGTGTGCGCCGGTCGGGAAGTGGTTAAAGGGTAACGTGGTAGAAGGTTGTATCTGGAAGGAAGTTGCTGCTTTGTCCCCGAGCTTTCGTAATACGCGGCGGGGGGCCTTTTCATGGGTGTACCGATACAACTAGCTGGTTGGAAATTATAATTTACCTTCAAAGACCTCTAGATCAGGAATGTGTAATACGGTTGTACAGTTGGTTTATAATGTTGATTGTAAAATGTATTTATATGCATTTAGTTATGTTTTTTCCAAAGAATTTTTTGTATTTTTTCATATGTTTGTAAAAAAAAAAATGGCTGCTATGGCCATTTGACCCCAAAAGGAATGTGTCGTCTGGTCAATTGTATAATAGGTATGATAAGAGTATAGGTTGTCATCTTAGGGAGCCTCACGAATTAGGCACATCCCTTAGTCATGTATTTGAATAGAGGCTGGGGCAATTTCAAAGACAGTCAGTGCAGAATTAAAAAAAAAAAAATTCTGAATTACACACCCGCGCTCCGTCGCTCCTACTAGCTTAGAGGGGGTGTATTTCTTTCCATTATCTGTGCCCCTTTCTGATGATCATGTGCTGGTCGGAGAGGAGGGAATAGTTCTTCAGTTTCAGGTGCATGCCCATCCAGCTCCGCTTGCATGTTCTTCTGCCTTGGCTCAAGTCCCGGCCAGCCACCTGCCTACTTATCGCCTTGCCTTCCCTGGCGGAGTGATCTTCCTCCGCTCCCCACCCAGTAGTACCGGGGCCCCAAGAGTAATGCCCCGTACACACGGTTGGAAATTCCTACGGACAAAAGTCCGATCGGATTATGTTGGAAAATCCGATCGTGTGTGGGCTCTAGCGGACTTTTTCCGACGGAAAAAGTTTGAGAGCTGGATCTTAAATTTTCCGACAACAAAATCTGATCGAACTTTTTCCGATCATGTGTACAGAATTCCCACGCACAAAGTGCCACGCATGCTCAGAATAAATTTGGAAACGAAAGCTATTGGCTACTGGCCTCTTCGTAGTCCAGTCGTATGTTTTGTACGTCACCTGGTTCCGATTGATCGGATTTTCCGACAACTTTGTGCGTATGCAAGACAAGTTTCGGACAAAATCCGTCGAAAAAAATCTGACCGGGTGTACAGGGCATTAGTCCTGACAGGCTGTGAGGCGGGCGGCGAGCGGCGATGGGCAGAGTCGCTGATTGCTGCCATTGCTAGTAAAAAAAATATGTCCCCGGATTTCATTTTAAAAATCTGGTCACCTTAGTGTAGCGGCCATAACCCCTTGAGGGGAGGCCTTGACTTTTGGGCTTACCAGTTACCTCCTTGTGGCTTGTCGGCGAATGTCCAGGGGTTCCCAGGGTTAGTACCCAACAACTTTGGATGCTGACACAATGAAAGTCCTTTTGAAGGTTTTTATTCTTGCAGTGGTAACATCCAACATAACACAGTCTCAGATAGGAATAGAGGGCACGGGTGAAGAAACTCAGGTACCTTGAACTGCTGACATCCACTGAATGTCTCTAATCAACCCAGAGAGTAGCCACTCTCAGCTGTGCGCTTTAATGCCGGATAGACCTCTAGCCAGAGATCTAACAGCCAACAATGTAATCCGAAAACTTGCAAAATTCTCTGACGCAGAATAAACTTGCAACTGAAGATGAAAAGGAACCTTTCTCACAGTACCTGGAACTTTCTCTGTCTCCTTGGCAGTACTGTGGAAGTGTGGATTCTTTAGTGTCCATACAACTCAGCTTCCAGGCTCTCACCGAGGTGCCAGCTTGTTGGCCCTCCTCTGAAGTGTCCTCCCCCGGTCACTTGTACGAGTTTCCGTGTCCCTCCAATACTGAGGGCACACCGGGACGCCTTGAATCCTCCTTCAGTTACTGGGCCTTGGGCTAACCGGCTCCGAGACTCGGGAACAGACGGATCCCCACCCCAGACCATGCGGGTCTATAGGGCTAGTCAAACTGACCATGTCTGCGGGACGGCAAACGCTCCTAGGCCCGGGACCCCTTTGCGGGGCTACCCTGGTCCAGAACCAGGAAGCAAGACTGCGGCCGAACCCCGAACACGTGACTTCAGCACCTTAAGTACCCTTCCCCAGACTACACAGCGGGGCCAGACGCACCCACTGATTGGCTCCGGGAATGATTGGTACCTAACACGTCCAACCAGACCTGGTTCTCAACCTGTCATGGGTACCTCACTGCACCCATGACCAGGCAGAACCCTAGCCCAGCCAAACTGATGCCAAAGTAAACCTGTACAATTAACCCTCAGAACCCCATTACTGTTCTGAGGGAAAAAAATAAATTTCCACTTATAGCGCACTTGTTAAAGTGTGACCGCTACAATAGTAAACTTTATTGAAAAAATCACGCAAATATCTAAAACAGTGGAAAGAAACCCCACAGGTACCGTATTTGCCGGTGTATAAGGCGATGGGGTGTATAAGACGACCCCCTAAACTTACAGTTCTTTAAGCATTTTTTTCCTGTACTTACCGTATAAGACGATCCCCCTTCCGAGGCTTCCGACGCTTCATTTTCTTCCTTCTTGCTGGAGCTGGCCGCCATATCCTTCTTCCTGCTTTTGCTGGAGCCAATTACGGCGAGCGATGTATTCTATTAATGAATACAAAGCCTGCTTGGATTGGCAGAGGCTGTGACATCATCAGCCGGCGCCTCTCTGACTCTCAAAGCCAATTGGCAGAGGTTGTTACTCCAATCCGAGCGGGCTATGTATTCATTTGAATACATCGCTCACCAGGATTGGCTCAGCGGTATATACTGTATGTAGCCGAAGCTACATGCAGTATTACCGAACACCCAGCCGGCATCCGAGGGGCTGACCCGGCATATAAGACGACCCCTGCTTTTTGGCCAGTTTTTTTAAGTGTTGAAAAGAAATGGAGATATGGGATTTTACGGGTACCTTATGAAGATATTTTCTTTTTTAGAGTGAAATACTCTGATACAAAAATTTGAATATGAAAACATATTTTATTAATACAGGTAAGAAAAGAGATTTATAAAAAATGAACAAATATGCAAAAATCCATTGTCTAAGGTATATACACCTATTTCTATTATCGACATAGATATTACAGAGTTCATTGATGTGTGGTCACGTGTTCAACAAGCTTCTACATGTTTCGCCTATAAAGGCTTCATCAGGAAAGTTGACATGATCACATAGAGTTAAAAAATTCCAAAAAGTGACTTCATTCAAATATAGAACCTTAGGTGTATGACAAAGAGAGAAACATTAGAAAAATGCATTGATTTCAAAACAAACAGAGAGATATTTAATCAATCTCTAATACTGTATGGAGACACAGAGATATGGCATATCCACCTATTCCAAATAATGTAACCCACCCCCATTCAAAACGAAACAAGTTCATAACCACCCATTAAAAGTCCCCTAACTACTCCATATTGTCAAAGGATAATGAAAGACGGCCCTACCTCTCATATTGGATCCAGTACAGAATTATCCTCAGAGGGGTCTCATAAGGGACTAGTCAAAACCGAGACAACCTCACAAGCACAACACACACACAGATCCCACTGAGATGATGGGAAAATCGCAGGGAGGGAAATATGGAGCTCAGTGAGGTATGAATGCCACGTTGATTTTATTAGGGACATAGATCTAGTGAAAAATTGCATAAACAGTTATGTAATTTAAGTATTTAGGGAAAACTAGTTTTTTAGCCAAAGAAAATTTGCTTCATGAATTTAATGCTTACCATTTTAATATGTCCGTGATAATATGATTGAAAAGCGGACTGGGAGCTCGGACGGATAAAGGCAGGTGGTAATCGTGCCCACTGTCTACAATATTCACAAAAGACATATGTTGGATAGGGATGAGCCGAACACCCCCCCCCCCCCCCCCCCCCCGTTCGGCTCGCACCAGAACCCGTGAACGGACCTAAAGTCCGTGCGAGCTTTAGAACCCTATTAGTTATAATGGATGCGAACGTTCGAAATCAAAAGTGCTAATTTTAAAGGCTAATATGCATGTTAATGTCATAAAAAGTGTTTGGGGACCTGGGTCCTGCCCCAGGGGACATGCATCAATGCAAAAAAATTTAAAAACGGCCTTTTTTTTTTAGGAGCAGTGATTTTAATAATGCTTAAATTGAAACAATAAAAGTGTAATATTCCTTTAAATTTCGTACCTGGGGGGTGTCTATAGTATGCATGTAAAGGGGCGCATGTTTCCTGTGCTTAGAACTGTCCCTGCAAAAAGTTTTTTCAGGAAAGAAAGCTATTTAAAATCACTCGCGGCTAATGTGAATTGACGGCTCCCGTAACACAGAGAACAGTCATTCATTGAAAGTCATTCATAAAAAAAAAAGTCATTGATAAAAAATAAAAAAAATTTTTAAAAAAAAAAGCGTGGGGGTCCCCCCAAATTTAATAACCAGGCCCTTCAGGTCTGGGATGGATATTAAGGGGAACCCCAGCCAAAAAAAAATGGCGTAGGGTCCCCCTCAAAATCCATACCAGACCCTTGAGGTCTGGGATGGATTTTAAGGGGAACCCCAGCCAAAAAAAATGGCATGGGGTCCCCCTCAAAATCCATACCAGACCCTTATCCGAGCACGCAACCTGGCAGGCCGCAGGAAAAGAGGGGGGACAGAGCGGCCCCCCCTCCCGCCTGAACCGTACCAGGCCACATGCCCTCAACATTGGGAGGATGCTTTGGGGGTCTGAGACCCCCAAAGCACCTTGTCCCCATGTTGATGAGGACAAGGGCCTCGTCCCCACAACCGTGCCCGGTGGTTGTGGGGGTCTGCGGGCGGGGGGCTTATCGGAATCTGGAAGCCCCCTTTAACAAGGGGACCCCCAGATCCCGGCCCCCCCCTGTGTGAAATGGTAAGGGTTTTGTACCCCTACCATTTCACCAAAAAAGTGTCAAAAAATGTAAAAATGACAGGAGACGGTCTTTGACAATTCTTTATTAAAATCTTCTTTCTTCTTTCTTCATCCTTCGGTTTCTTTATCTTCTCCTTCCGTCATCTTCTTCCATCTTCTTCCATTTTCTTCTTCCTCCGATCCGCTTCTTCTTGCGCTGGTCTTCTCGTCCTTCTCGTCCGGCATCTTCTTCCATGGCGTCTGTTCTTCTGTCGGGCCGCTCCTCGCAATGGGAGGCTCCCGCTGTGTGAGGCTTCGCTCCGTCTGACAGGTCTTTTATAACGGAGGGCACCTGGTGACCCCGCCCCCCTCTGACGTCATGGGGAAAGCCATAGGGAATTCCCCATGACGTCCCCGTGCGTCAGAGGGGGCGGGGTCACCAGGTGCCCTCCATTATAAAAGACCTGTCAGAGGCAGCGAAGCCTCACACAGCGGGAGACTCCCATTGCGAGGAGTGGCCCAAGAAGAGACACCGACACCGACGCCGACGCCATGGAAGAAGATGCCGGACGAGAAGGACGAGAAGACCAGCGCAAGAAGAAGCGGATCGGAGGAAGAAGAAAATGGAAGAAGATGGAAGAAGATGACGGAAGGAGAAGATGAAGAAACCGAAGGATGAAGAAAGAAGAAAGAATATTTTAATAAAGGAATTGTCAAAGACCGTCTCCTGTCATTTTTACAATTTTTGACACTTTTTTGGTGAAATGGAAAGTACCCCCTTACCATTTCACACAGGGGGGGGGGGCGGGATCTGGGGGTCCCCTTGTTAAAGGGGGCTTCCAGATTCCGATAAGCCCCCCGCCCGCAGACCCCCACAACCACCGGGCAACGGTTGTGGGGACGAGGCCCTTGTCCTCATCAACATGGGGACAAGGTGCTTTGGGGGTCTCAGACCCCCAAAGCATCCTCCCAATGTTGAGGGCATGTGGCCTGGTACGGTTCAGGAGGGAGGGGGGGCGCTCTCGTCCCCTCCTCTTTTCCTGCGGCCTGCCAGGTTGCGTGCTCGGATAAGGGTCTGGTATGGATTTTGAGGGGGACCCCACGCCATTTTTTTTGGCTGGGGTTCCCCTTAAAATCCATCCCAGACCTCAAGGGTCTGGTATGGATTTTGAGGGGGACCCTACGCCATTTTTTTTTTTTTTGGCTGGGGTCCCCCTTAATATCCATCTCAGACCTGAAGGGCCTGGTTATTATATTTGGGGGGACCCCCACGCTTTTTTTTTTTGTTTTTTATCAATGAATGACAGTTCTCTGTGTTACGGGAGCCATCAATTCATTAGCCGCGAGTGCTTTTAAATAGCTTTTTTCCTGCAAAAATTACACTTTTTGCAGGGACAGTTCTAAGCACAGGAAACCTGCCCCCCTTCACAGGCAACCTATAGACACCCCCCAGATGTGATACTGCAATGCTGTACTAACAGCATGCACACACAAATCCCCAGAAATAAAGCACATATTGTCAGCAGTCAGCAGCACACTGACACGCTGACACTGAAACACAATATGCGAGGCCGCCGCCGCCGCAGCCTCTTATACCGTGGGGCGTGTACTAAAGCCCCTGAGCTATAATTGGCTACAGGCGTCCTGCCTGTAGCCAATTATGGCTCTCCTCGCTGCCGGCGCTGTGATTGGCCAAGCATGCGGGGTCACAGTGCATGCTTGGCCAATCATCAGCCAGCATTGCACTGCGACTGGCGCAATGCATTGCGGGCCGCACGCATCACACGAATTTGATGCGAGCGGCCCAAATAGTTCTGGGCTCGCCGAACGGGCGAACACCCGATGTTCGATTCGAACATGGGTTCGAATCGAACACTGGGCCCATCCCTAATGTTGGAGTCAACTTTTTTGGCAGGCTAATAAAGCTAATATAGAGTAATATCATTTGTAAAGCATATATCATCAGAAAGTTTCAACTTACAGCGGAACACCACTTCTTACCTATGTTATTGTATCTTGCATGGAGTGAAAAAGAGGAAATCAAACATTCCAGTGTCTGTATGTAGAAACACTCATGGTGTGGACATATGGGGTATAGTTCCCAAGGTCTACAGTTTTTTTAAGTGTAAAAGGTCGTCTTATAGGCCGGAAAATACGGTAAGTAACAAATCAAGACCTGTGGGATCCTTTCTAGGACAATTTCATGTATACAGATAAATAAGTAGCTGTAGTGAAACAAATAACGACCTCAAAGCTAGGCTTACAAAGCATGTAAGAACATGGGATTAATTAATACATGTACTGTATTTTGCCCCCCAAAAAAATGAAGTCAGGGTTTTTCTTTAAGCATTGCCTTGGGCCTGTGCTTGTTTTCCCGTCACCCCATAGTACAGATGTTTCCATGCTGAAAATATGTGTAGTTTAGCCATCTTCTGTCTTGTAGCCAAAAACCGCCGTACATGCCTGCCAAGCACAGGCCCTTGTGACAGAAGGCTGCAAAAGACATCATGAGCCCCGGGAAGGAGGCAGCGCAAGCTGCTGATTATACGCTGTGTATGTAAAACACACTAAATTGGGGACTGTCTCCTCCGCTGACAAGAACGACTAAATTCGCTCTGTCAATCACACATGCCCATTAGATGACTAACTCAGCTCCCACACATGACGTGTAGGCAGTGAATGCTCTCACCATTCGATGCCGCTACCGCTCAGAACACATCCCGTCTTCTATTTTACCTACTTGCTGATAAAAATACCCGGGTTATGTCACGCACGGCTCCGCCGCTATGTCAAGAGGTTCTGGAGATGCTCTTTGCAGGAGGGCAAGGTGGTATGTGAGCAAGGCCGGACACGGCGCCCATTGCGCTCCGCAAGGTTCCCCGGACAGCTGTGAGATCCAGCAGGGTGATACTAGAGAGCGGTATAGATGATCGCAGCTGTTGCCGGGGACAGAGAGACAACTTTTACACTCAGAATAAAATGCTTGAAGGGGAAGTCTTTGTATGAAAATAACCCCCCCCCCCACAAACAGACCTTAACCACTTGCTTACCGGGCACTAAACCCCCCCTCCTATCCAGACCAATTTTCAGCTTTCAGCGCTGTCGCACTTTGAATGACAATTGCGCGGTCATACAACGCTGTACCCAAATGACATTTTTATCATTTTTTTCTCCCAAATAGAGCTTTCTTTTGGTGGTATTTGATCACCTCTGCGATTTTTTTCATTTTTTGTTAAATTTTTTTTAAAAAGACCGAATTTAAAAAAAAATATATATATATTTTTTTAAATTTTGTTATAAAACTTTAAAGTGGGTAATTTTTGTCCGTCATTAATGTACGCTGATGAGGCGGCAGTGATGGGCACCGATAGGTGGCAGTGATGGGCACTGATGGGTGGCAGTGATGGGCACTGATGGGTTACACTGATAGGCAGCACTTTTAGGTGGCACTGATTGGCGGCACTTATGGGCATTGACAGGTGGCACTTATGGGCATTGACAGGTGGCACTTATGGGCATCGACAGGTGGCACTTGTGGGCACTGCAAGGTGGCATACATGAGGCATAATTGCCTCTGACTTTTCGGGACCAATGTCCCTTTAAGATAAGCCAGTGATCTGCTTTTTTTTTCTCCTCCGTTGTCAGCGTGAGGAGAAAAAAAAACGATCACCAAGCTTTTGTTTTGATCATGTGATCAGCTGTCATTGGCTGACAGCTGATCACATGGTAAGGGGCCGGGACCCGCCCCTTACTCGGATCGCTGATCACCCGAGTCTTAGTGACTCGGTGATCACATTGCGCTCCGAGAACTAATTTAACGAATCTAACTAAACAAAATTAATTAATTAACAAATTAAAACAAAACTATTTTTTTCCTTTTGCACATGTCTAAGTAGAACTAAGTGCATTCTAGAGGGGAAGGCCTTAGTGATGCTGCCTGTGAGTCATCCAGCTCTCCCTGGATTTCTACCCAACCCAGGAAACAAAAACAGCCTGCATAAATTTCCGAAGTGCTAAAAACAAAAAAAACCTGTAGGGCGCGCGCATGGAGCACAGGGGAGGACGTCATATGACGGCCTCCTGGGAATTGAGATCCGCGCTGTGGCCGTCATTCGGCCATAGTGCAGTGGTTAACTACTTGCCTACCAGGCCAATTCTGACACTTCGCTCCTACATGTAAAAATCACACAGGTACATTAATACATCTTTTGTAGCGATGTCCGAAACACCAAAGATGTAGGTGATTGGTACCTTGAATAGGATATTGGATATTAACATCCCGGTTGAACCGCATATATGTTTATCGGGTTACTGTGATACCTCTATCTACACCTCCCCTACTGGTAACACTATAAAGCCCCATACACACGGTCGGACTTTTTCATCAATTTGGTCCGATCGGACAAGGTTGTTGAAAAATCAGACCGTGTGTATGCACCATCGGACAGTGTTCGTCGGTTTGTCCGTCGGACAAAGTCTTATCTCCTGCTGGAAAGATTTGCCGTCAACCCGGTCCGATCACACCAAATCCGATCGTGTGTACGGTTGTCCGACCGGACAAAGTGCTACGCATGCTCAGATCACATTACAAGACCAAAGCTATTGGCTACTAGCCTCTACGTAGTCCCGTCGTAGGCAACAAACGTCACCACGTTCAGAATGATCGGATTTTCCGACAACTTTGTCCGACCGTGTGTACGCAAAACCAACATCGGACAAAGTATGACGGACATGGTCCGACGGACCTGGTCTGCGGATTGTCCGACCGTGTGTATGGGGCTTAAGACGTTCACTTTTTGTTGCCCGTAGACAGATTGCTCTTACTTTAAATAAAGTAATGTGTCCCCCATAACGACATACAGCTCTGTGGTGTTATTTGGATGTGTTAATGTTTACTTCCTGTCATGGCCAAAATGACGCAGTAGTGTACGGTTCAAGCCTCATTCCGAAATTAATAAGTATTACATTGAGTGCCATGTCCCTTTAACCACTTCAATACCGGGCACTTAAACACCTTCCTGCCCAGAGCAATTTTGAGCTTTCAGCGCTGTTGCATTTTGAATGAAATTTTTATCATTTTTTTCCCACAAATAAAGCTTTCTTTTGGTGGTATTTGATCACCTCTGCGGTTTTTATTTTTTGCTAAACAAATAAAAAAAGACCGAAAAAAAAAATTTTGTTTCAGTTTCAAAACTTTGGAAATAAGTACGTTTTCTTCTTCACTGATGGGGCTGCACTGATGGGCACTCATAAGGCAGCACTGATGGGCACCGATGAGGTGGCACCAATGTAGTGGCACTGAGGTGGCATTGATGGGCACTGATAGGCAGCACTGATAGGCGGCACTGATAGGCAGCACTGATGGAATGCACTGATGAGCGGCACGGATGGGCACTGATAGGTGGCACAAATTGGCACTGATAGCTGGCACGGATTGGCATGGATGGGCATGGATAGGCGGCACAGATGGGCATTGATAGGCAGCACGGATGAGCATGGATGGGCACTGATAGGCATGGATGGGCACTGATAGGCGTCATAGATGGGCACTGATAGGTGGCACGGATAGGCACTGATAGGTGGCACGGATAGGCACTGATAGGCAGCATTGTTTTGTACTGATGGATGCCAATCAGTGCCAAACAATAATGCATGCCAATCAGTGATGCCCATTGTGGGCACTGATTGGCATCCATTGTGGCCACTGTGTGTCATCCCTGGTGGTCTAGGGTGGTATACCTTGTGCTGGGCATCCCTGGTGGTCTGGTGGCATCCCTGGTGGTCCAGTGTGGGCATCCTCGGGGGGGGGGGGGGGGGGCTGCGCTGATAATCGATCAGCACAGACCCCCCCTGTCAGAGGAGCAGCCTATCGGCTCTCCTCTACTCACGTCTGACAGACGCGAGTGAGGAAAAGCCGATCACCGACTCTTCCTAGTTACACTGTGATCAGCTGTGATTGGACACAGCTGATCGCGTGGTAAAGAGTCTCCGTCGGAGACTCTTTACCAAGATCGTAGTTGCGGGGTGTCAGACTGACACCCCGCAACAACGATTGCCGCGTTTTGCGCCTCAAAATCCTGAGGATGTCATATGACGTCCGGTCAGGATTTTAAAACCACTTTGCCGACGTCTTTTGACAATAGGCGGGCGGCAAGTGGTTAAGATTTGTTTTCACCAATTACTGCATACTGTGTACATTCGTATGTAATCACATTTATCCCATCACTGTTTTTTTCACCATCCAAGGGGTTCATATACACACCTTGCACAAATATCCAGGATTGGTTTATTCGTATGCCCCATACACACGGTCGGACATTCCGACCACAAAATCAATCTGATTTTTTCCAATGGATTTTGGCTGAAACTTGAGTTGCACACACACGGTCGGACAATGTTGTCGGAAAATCCGATCGTTCGGAACGAGTGACGTACAACGCGTACGACGGGACTACGTAGAGGCCAGTATCCAATAGCTTTCGTCTCCAATTTTTTCCTGAGCATGCGTGGCACTTTGTGCGTCGGAATTCTCTACACACGATCGGAAAAAGTTTGATCGGATTTTGTTGTCGGAAAATTTTAGATCCAGCTCTCAAACTTTTTCCATTGGAAAAAAAAAGTCCGATAGAGCCAACACGCGATCGGATTTTCCGCCAACATAATCCGATCTGACTTTTTCCGTCGGAATTTCCGACCGTGTGTACAGGGCAGTAGACAGTATATTAGCGCAGCCATTATTTATAACTTTTTCAATTTGTAATTGATCCTTTGCTGTGCCGGCTGCTATCTAACAACTTAACCGATTCCCGACCGGCGCATGACAATGTACAGCAGCAGAATGGCACGGACAGGCATAAGGGCGTACAGGTACGTCCCTTTGAATTTTCCAGCCGTGCGATCGCGCGCGCACCATCGGGACCCCCGTGAGGATACCCGCGATCGTCTCATGGGGAGGAGGAACGGGGAGATGCCGATGTAAACAGCATTTCCCCGTTCTGCCTAGCAACAAGTGACACTGATCTCTGCTCCCTGTGATTGGAGCACAGAGATCAGTGATCTGTAAAACACAGCCACGCCCCCCCCCCCCCACAGTTAGCAACACGCTCCTAGGACACACTTAACCCCTACACTGCCACTTAGTGGTTAACCCCTTCACTGCCAGTGTCATTTACACAGGAATCAGTGCATTTGTATAGCACTGATTGCTGTATAAATGACAATGGTCCCTAAAATGTGTCAAAAATGTCCGATGTGTCCGCCATAATGTCGCAGTCACAATTAAAATCGCTGATCGCCGCCATTACTAGTAAAAAAAAAAAATTATTAATAAAAATGCCATAAAACAATCCCCTATTTTGTAAACGCTATAACTTTTGCGCAAACCAATCAATAATCGCTTATTGCAATTTTTTTTTACCAAAAATATGTAGAAGAATACGTATCGGCCTAAACTGAGGGAAAAAAAAAATTTTTTTATATATTTTTTGGGGATATTTATTATAGCAAAAAGTAAAAAATAATGCGTTTTTTTCAAAACTGTCGCTTTATTTTTGTTTATAGCGCAAAAAATAAAAACCACAGGGGCGATCAAATACCATAAAAAATAAAGCTCTATTTGTGGGGAAAAAAGGACGTGCATTTTTTTTTTTTTATTACCAGAAATGGCTGTTGCTAGGCAGATCGTCCTAATCTGCCTCCTCCAGCGCCGCGGTGACCGCGCAATTGTCAGTTAAATCGACGCAGTGCCGAATCGCAAAACGTGCTCTGGTCTTAAGCCAGAAAAATGGTCCGGGCTGAAAGTGGTTAAAGAGACAGCGCGGTATAGTTGTTTTGTTTTTAAACTGTAGTCACTTAGGATGGCTGTGAAAGATTGATGACATCATTATGTTTCTGATCGGACCCCCATAACTCTATTTGCATCGCCTCTCTTTCCAGGTTTGGGAGGACGGTGTGGAAGCTGTGACTGTCCTGGAAGAAGAATCATTTTGGATATGGGGTTGTCATAAAGATTCTCTTTTCTTCTTCATGGTAAGTAAATGTGTTTTATTTCAAATTAAACTTAACAAGTTTAGATAGCAGACCAAAGGGGATGGTGTAGAAATGATTTTCCTAAATGAAAGCTGAATTCCAGGAATTCAGCCACTTTGTAAAAAAAAGTGAAAGCACACTATGAGTTGGGTCCAAGGAGGTGCATGACATCTCCTGAACTTATCGATTTTATTTATGTGACATTTATGTGACATGTTTATGGCTCTTCCCAAGCATACACTGACATGCTATGCCTGCCCTTCCCCTCTGCTGCCCATTCAGAGAAGCCTTTGTATTTTGTGAATGAGTTCACATAATACAAGGGCTTCTGTGATTGGGCAGGAGGAGGGAAGGGAGAGGCATAGTGCCTGCGCCGACTCTAATGCTGAAAAGGCTTAGACCTGAAGCATCAGTGTTGGGGTCCCGGAGATACAGGGATAGCCGTCTTCCCGGTAGTGCAATAAAACTATCAGATGTAAAGAATAAAAATAGGCCCAGGAGCTCTCATGCACCTCCTTGGCCTTAACTCATATTGTGCCTTCACGTTTTGCAAAGGACCTGAATTCCTAGAATTCAGCTTTAACCACTTGCTTATCGGGCACTTAAACCCCCCTCCTATCCAGACCAATTTTCAGCTTTCAGCGCTGTCGCACTTTGAATGACAATTGCGCGGTCATACAACACTGTACCTAAATTTTTATAATTCCTTCCCCCAAATAGAGCTTTCTTTTGGTGGTATTTGATCACCTCTGCGATTTTTATTTTTAAAAAGATCGAATTAAAAAAAAAAAAAAAAAAAATATTATTTTGTTATAAAAATTTAAAATGGCTAATTTTTGTCCGTCATTGATGCACGCTGATGAGGCGGCAGTGATGGGCACTGATAGGTGGCAGTGATGGGCACTGATGGGTGGCAGTGATGGGCACTGATGGGTGGCAGTGATAGGCAGCACTTTTAGGTGGCACTGATTGGCGGCACTGGTGGGCATTGATTGGCGGCACTTGTGGGCATTGATAGGCGGCACTTGTGGGCATTGACAGGTGGCACTTATGGGCATTGACAGGTGGCACTTGTGGGCATTGACAGGTGGCAGACATGAGGCATAATTGCCTCTGACTTTTCGGGACCGATGTCCCTTTAAGATGAGCCGGTGATCGGCTTTTTTTTTTCTCCTCCGCTGTCAGCGTGAGGAGAAACAAAAACCGATCACCAAGCTTTTGTTTTGATCATGTGATCAGCTCTCATTGGCTGACAGCTGATCACATGGTAAGGGGCCGGGAAGGGGCCGGGACCCGCCCCTTACTCGGATCGCTGATCACCCGAGTCTCAGTGACTCTCTGTTCACAGCGCGCTCGGCGTGCGCCCTGTTGAGCGCGCGCAGGGAGCGTGCACAGAGGAGGCCGTCATATGACGGCCTCCCGGTAATTGTCAAGTGGTTAATGTTGGATAGAGTAAGGGAGGGTTATAACCCAAGCCAAGTTTTTTGTTTGTTTGCCATCTGTGTCTCATAGGGGAGATTTCCCTACGCAACCAATGCAGAAAGTGAGAGGAAAACCCTCCAAAGTGAGGGGGTCCCTGGTTGTCATCAGAATTGGTGTCCTCATTGGAAGATTTCCCTTCCCTTCTTCTCTACAATGATCAGTGCCCATAAGTGATGCCAGTCAGTGCCCATCTGTGATTCCTATCAGTGCCCTTCAGTGATGCCTATCAGTGTCCTTCAGTGATGCCTGTCAGTGCCCATCAGTGA
The DNA here is from genome assembly GCA_028564925.1 of Lithobates sylvaticus. NCBI lineage: Eukaryota > Metazoa > Chordata > Amphibia > Anura > Ranidae > Lithobates > Lithobates sylvaticus. The sequence continues at coordinate 206,039,141 of CM053034.1, read as the reverse complement.
TGTCTGTCAGTGCCTATCAGTGATGTCCAACAGTGATGCCTGTCAGTGCCCATCAATGATGCCTATCAGTGCCCTTCAGTGATGCCCATCAGTGCCCATCAGTGATGCCTATCAGTGCCCATCAGTGATGCCTATCAGTGCCCATCCGTGATGTCTGTCAGTGCCCATCAGTGATGTCTGTCAGTGCCCTTCAGTGATGTCTGTCAGTACCCATCTGTGATGTCTGTCAGTGCCCATCAGTGATGCCTGTCAGGGCCCATCAGTGATGCCTATCAGTGACCATTAGTGATGACTATCAGTGCCCATCAGTGACGCTTATCAGTGCCCATTAGTGATGCCTTTCAGTGCCCATCAGTGATGCCTATCAGTGCCCATTAGTGATGCCTATCAGTGCCCATCAGTGATGCCTGTCAGTGCCCATAAATGATGCCTGTCAGTGCCCATAAGTGATGCCTGTCAGTGCCCATCAGTGATGCCTATCAGTGCCCATCAGTGACGCCTATCAGTGACGCCTATCAGTGCCACATATCAGTGCCTCTTCATCAGTGCCCGTCAGTGCAGCCTATTTAGAAGATTTTGTAACAGAAACTAAGAAAAGCTTTTTTTTTTTTTTTTATTTCCAGTCTTATTTTGTTTGTGTAGCAAAATTTTAAAACCCAGAGGTGATTGAATACCACCAAAAAAAGCTCTATCTGTCTCCAAAAAATTATAAAAATGTCATATAGGTACAATGTTGTATGACCGCGCAATAGTTATTCAAAATCCAACAGCACTAAAAGCTGAAAATGTGACCTGGGCAGAAAGGGGATGAAGGTGCCCACATAGGCAAGTAGTTGGAGAGGGCTGGGTACCGTGTGTGTGTGTGGGGGGGGGGGGGGGGTGCTTCTTTAACAACTCTAGAAGCCCATGCTGTATTTGCCAACAATCGTTTCTCATATGATTGTGAGCTCCTCGTTTTCGGTGGATTTTAATTACAATTAGCAGACAGGGTGAAAATGAGCCGTAAGTCATGTTACAAAAAATGAGGTGTTATAATTATACCTTCCTCTATAGACTGGTAATTTAATGTCATGAAATCACACATTACCAAAATCACGTTTAAAGCTTTTATTACTCCCAAGTGAGAATAATGCGAGACTTCAACAGAAGAAAAAAATCAGGGCGATATTTATCCAATATTTATTATTCTTTCTGTAGTACTTTGCAGTATGGCATTTGGGGGTGTACACTTGGAGCTGTACCCGATTCCTCTGTTAAAGTGATTGTAAAGGAATTGTTTTATTTAACAAACAAGTTATACTTACCTGCTCTGTGTAACGGTTTTGCACAGAGCAGCCCCGATCCTCCTCTCCTGGGGCGCCACTTGCAGGGGTACTCTTGCAGGCTCAACCCCCAGCCCGGCTGTGTGTATCTATTGACACACACAGTGCTGCTCAGCCCCACCCCCTGCTCTCTCCTCATTGGATTTAATTGACAGCAGCAGGAGCCAATGGCTTTTGTTGCTCTCAATGAGTCCAGTGAGGTGGGAGAGAGAGCAAGGCCGCTGTATTTTGAACCTGAAAGTTTTTTTACCCTAATGCAGAGAATTCATTAAGGTCCTTCTTGCTTTACAGCTACAGGGAGGCACCTATATATGACGTATATATGCATGATCTAGCTCTTCCGGGGAGGGAGTGTTCATGCAGACTGCCCGCAGCTCACTTCCTCTGAGATCACACGCAGCGGTAGCCCAGTGGATGGATCCTCTGTCTTTGCAAAGCAGGGACTGGAATCCATGTCTTCCCTAGTAAAAGCACCTCCCACAGTTTAATAAAAACAATTATTTTTTTTTGTTTTTTGGGGGGTTGAGTTTCGTTTTTGGGTAGGTAAAAATAGGTAAAAAAAAATAATAAAAGGGAGGAACAGGAAGTCCAATGAGAAGTTCCCGGAATAGAATCGAAGGCCACAAGGGCACTCCTCTCTTGTTTAGATCATAAAGATAGGAATATGCCTGGGTGGTAAAGATTAAGGATGAATATGGTTATATATATGGGCAGGGGTAAACATGTGTATGTATATGTGTGTGTATATGTATGTGTGTGTGTGTATATATATATATATATATATATATATATATAGATATAGATATAGATATAGATATATATAGATATAGTTGTATAATTTGAGGAATATTATCCCCGCCCTAAAATAATAAGGTTATAAGAAACGATTTATGTTTGTACCTGTTGGAATGTGATGTAATGATGTTCTTATTGTTTGTTTCCTTTCTTGTATAAATAAAGAATTTGAAAAAAATAAATAAAAATAATTGTTAGGCACACAGTTAACCCTTTGATCGCCCCTGATGTTGCCCCCTTCCCAACCAGTGTCATTAGAACAGTGACAGTCAGTGAGGGCCGCTCATGCAGGGCACTGGACACATGGATTTCAATGGGGGGGGGGGGGTTTGTTTGTTTTTTAAGCACGTGTTTAGAGCCTGAGGCTCTAATTGGATTTAGAAAAGGGTGGGCTCTGGGAGCAGAGCAATGCGCCCTGTGCCCACCCTGTTGTGTGACATTAGCAAATTAATATTTGCTAATGTCTTCCTGATTCTCCTCCCCTTAATCAGGAAGAGAACCCATTGGCCGGGAGTCCTAAGACCCCATTGGCCGGGAGGAGAAACGGCGGCCGAGATACGGAGGAGGGGAAGCTGCCGCAGCCGTGACCTGCATGGGGTAAGTGGCAGGTCAGAGGGGGGGGAGGGGTGGGGGCGGTGTGGGTATTGTGTGTGGTGGTGGGCTGGAGCGACAGGGGGAGGAGGGTTAGTGTGGGGTGGTGGGCTGGAGCGACGGGGGGGTGTCTGTGGTCAGGTCTGTCTATGACCGATGGAGCATCAGCCGCCACTGGTGTCAGTGCATATCCATTCGCTGATCTTCCCTTCCACTTTCTGAGCCGGAAGCCACATGTAAAACGTCACTTCCAGGTCCTGGTGTTGCTGTCCCCAGCCAGTACAGTATAGGGCAGTGATGGTGAACCTTGGCACCCCAGATGTTTTGGAACTACATTTCCCATGATGCTCCGCTACACTGCAGAGTGCATGAGCATCATGGGAAATGTAGTTCCAAAACATCTGGAGTGCCAAGGTTCGCCATCACTGCTATAGGGTATAGCCAATCCCTGGGGAGGTGTGCCCAGATGGTGGCTGGGAAGTTGATAAATAGTATTAATCCCTGGAGAGATTGTCTTTCTCCAGCAATGAGAGTTCCAAGCCCCTGAGGCAGCCTTTGGACTGTGTGTTACTGTTCTGTGAGGTCTCAGCAGTGACAGACCTGGGACCTGGAAGTGATCTGGAACTGACTGCAGGACTTCACCAAAGGGATCTGGTCTTACTCACTGGGTTGTGTCCAGAGGAGGCTGGAAGGTGGCAGCTGTCCTGGCGACTTGTAAGTAATGACTCTGAATTTATTCCTGGTGACTTTGTGCTTTTGGGATATAAGTGTCAGAGGTAGCTTGGACTGAGACAGCTCTCATATGGTCTGAGATCCTGGCCATTCCCTGTCCTCGGCAGTGCCCAGCCCATGTGTCTGCCACCATTGAGAGCCAATTAATATGTGCAAGAGTAACTTCCTGGCTTCCTTGAACCAGCTATATCTGGCTGGGTCAGGAGTGACAAGTTTATTCATGAACAGCACACATCCCGTCCTTCCACCCTGGGTTCGTCTCTTTAACACGTTTCACCTATCTGGGCTTCTCTACGATTAAACTTTTCAGGCTTTTATAACATCCTTGGAGTGCGGTCCCTTCTTTTATAGTGGAATGCAGGGGGGGACTGACCATTCGGCCACTCGGGCACTTCCCGAGGGCCCCATCAGGGTTGCCAGCCTCAGTAAAACCAGGGACAGTATGTAAAAATCCGTTTTTTTTACATCTGTTACTGAAATGTCCCTTACCGACATCCTTTTGGTCTAAAAATCCAGAGATTATAGCTGCCCCACCTCTCCAGTACCTTCTCAGCCAATAGAAACATGTCTGTGTATATGTATGTGTATACTGTGTGTGTGTATACTGTGTGGCCCCATAATCTCTGATTGTCTGGGGGTCCCATAATCTCCTATTGCCCGGGGGCCCCATGAGTTGTCAGTCCGCCCCTGGTGGAATGTCCTTCAAGGATCGGGAACTGGCTTCTTCAGGCTTAGCACCTGCCTTTCCACACAATGGAGGTCTTCTACTCCATACCAAAAAGAGCAAATTCTGGGCAAAGTCCAAAAAATGTATAACAGGGTCCCTGGTGGTTGAAAGCACATCCAACAATGATCCTGTGAGCATAGAGAAGAGCGTCCCTCTGTATTGTGTGGTGTTTCTGAGACTGAGTATTGTACCAATAGCTGTGCAGTGGTTAAGGGTAACCAATTGCCGAAGAGACTTGCCTTATGGTACCCAGCTGTGAGGTCCTAGACCTCTGGTGCCCAACCTGAGGCCTGAGGGCCACATGTGGCCCTTTGGTATATAATGTGTGGCCCTCAGATCTCAGCAGTCTATAGTGGGAACATTGATTAGGGTAATAGCACTGATCTCTACTAGCCTCTTGTACCATGTTACCAGTTTCGTTCAGGGTTCATAGGGGTTCCTTGAGCAGTGAGCAACTTCTGTCTCTCAGATGAATACCAATATGAACAATGATCTTTTGGGCTATCTATAAGGGGGAGAGTCTTCTCAATGGCCACAAATGTGCGAAGCATTCTTCTAAGTGACCATTACACTAATTTGCAGTAAATTTTGATAAAGTACCGTATTTATCAGCGTATAACATGCAACGGCGTATAACACACACCCCAAGTTTAGGATGGAATTTTAAGAAAATAAACATAAAACATTTAAATGCCCATCAATGGAGACTTGTCAGTTCCACCTGTAGCCTTGTCAGTTCCACCTGCAGCCTTGTCCCAGTTCCATTTGCAGCCTTGTCCCAGTTCCACCTGCAGCCTTGTCCCAGTTCCACCTGCAGCCTTGCCCCAGTTCCACCTGCAGCCTTGCCTCAGTTCCACCTGCAGCCTTGTCCCAGTTCCACCTGCAGCCTTGCCTCAGTTCCACCTGCAGCCTTGTCCCAGTTCCACCTGCAGCCTTGTCCCAGTTCCACCTGCAGCCTTGCCCCAGTTCCACCTGCAGCCTTGCCTCAGTTACACCTGCAGCCTTGCCCCAGTGTCATTTTCAGAATTTAAAAATGGCGCCACCGAGATACAGAGCCGGATGTCCTGTGTATCTTGGCGGCGATCGGCTGCTCTCGTCTGCTTTCGGACGTTCTCGGAGGCTTTCGGCCGTTCTCGGAGCCTTTTCGGCCGTTCTCAGCAGCTCTCGGCCGTTCTGGGCGGGGACTGTGAGAGCCGATGAGAATGGCCGAAAGCTTCCGAGAACGGTCGACAGCGGCCGAAAACCTCAGGGAATGTCCAAAAGCGTCCGAAAGCCCTTGAGAACGGCCGAAAGCCGCGAGAATGGCCGGAGAGGCTCAGAATCGGCGGGGGGTCGGCGTGTAACACGCACCCCACGATTTTCCCCTGATTTTTAGGGGAAAAAGGTGCGTGTTATATGTAATAGGGGTTCCCTGAGTCTGGAAAGTTCCACCATGTTAAGAAAGGCTAGTGTACGAGCTATGGCACTAGCGGTATGTAGTTATGGTTAACTAATTGCTCTCTAGATCTGTACTTAATTTGTATGTTGTACACCATGTTCTGTTCGGGAACGAGGGAATCGGGGAACTATGTTTGTCTTCAGTTTATTGTTGTATATTCTGCAATCACTTAAATAAAAATTAAAAAAAAAAAAAAAAAGAAAGGCTAGTGTAGACAGCCAGCCTCTACACTTTTGGGGAAGAACCAGTTAATATCTGAAGTCCCTGCGGGGCAACGCTACAGTAGATTGGCTTTGAGTTTTAGGAAGTGCATTTAGATTTAATTTCCAGTTATCAACGTGTCCTGCTCCCAACCCCATCCAATCAACTACACTGTATTGTCACAGAATGTCCTTGTCCCAGGAAGGTGGAAAAAGAGCGCTGTGTCAACACGACACACAAAGCCTCAAAAGCATTGTGTGTGCTGAGAAGTGATGGCAATGACAAGGGTTGTGCCAGGATAAGTACTATGAAGTACAGCTTACACTGTGATATTGCAAACAAAATATGACAGAATAAATGAAACCAGGTAAACAGCCAGAAATCCTTAAAGTCTCACAATTGCAACTTTGAAAACATTCTAGGATAAAATAAAATTTATTTTAAAATTTTCAAGGGTACAACATGTGCTAACACATGGGGGTCTATTTAAAAAAAATAAAATCACTGTGAGAATGTCTCACGTTCTCTGACATTGGCCATAATGTGGTATTTTCCTGAAAACCCCCAGGAAAATACCACATTATGACCACTAGATGGAGCTGACGATCATAGGAAATCAATTTACACAAATAACAGGGATTATTCTTAATGGTTGCATGAATGCTAGAGACTTTTGCATAATGAATGTTTTATAAGTAGACCTCATGGTCAGCTGATAGGAAACCTTGGCCTAGTGTGCTAAAGTCCCACATTCAAGTCAAAGAAACACCCTAATTGAGGTGTTATAGTTCTTAAGAACAGTAAAAATGTGAGGGTATGCAGGGTGAGGTAAGGAAGGTAAGAGTAAGATGGTGGAGGGGGGAGAAAACAGAGAGAAAGAGGGAAGAAGGGAAGGAAGACGGAAAGAAAGAAAGAAAAAGAAAGAAAGAAAGAAAGAAAAGAAAGAAAGAAAAAAAGAGGAATGAAAAAGGAAAGGAAGAAAGAAAGAAAGGAATGAAAGAAAGAAAAAGGAATGAAAAAGGAAAGGAAGAAAGAAAGAAAACGGAATGAAAAAGGGAAGGAAGAAAGAAAGAAAGAAATGAAAGAAAGAAAAAGGAATGAAAAAGGAAAGGAAGAAAGAAAGAAAACGGAATGAAAAAGGGAAGGAAGGAAGAAAGAAAGGAATGAAAGAAAGAAAGAAAGAAAGAAAGAAAGAAAGAAAGAAAAAAAAAATAGAAAGAAAGAAAGAAAGAAAGAAAAAGGAATGAAAAAGGGAAGAAAGAAAGAAAGAAAACGGAATGAAAAAGGGAAAGAAGGAAGAAAGAAAGGAATGAAAGAAAGAAAGAAAGAAAAAGGAATGAAAGGGGGAAGGAAGAAAGAAAGAAAGGAATGAAAAAGGGAAGGAAGAAAAAAAGAAAAAGGAATGAAAAAGGGAAGGAAAAAAAAGGAATGAAAAAGGCAAGGAAGAAAAAAAGAAAAGGGAATGAAAAAGGGAAGGAAGAAAAAAAGAAAAAGTAATGAAAAAGGGAAGGAAGAAGAAAAGAAAGGAAGAAAAAAAGAACAGGACAATGACCGGGCACCCTTGCAGGAGTGGTCTTGCAGCGTACATCTAAATGTGAGTATCAAAGCAGACCTAGGGGTCCCACACTCACGCATAAGTAATAAGGGTATTATTCATTCTAGCTGTAAGTTTCCATAAGCTTTGCTTCTTATATAGGTCAAGTGTGGTTGACCCATTTGTCTGCCACCATTGAGAGGCAATTAATATGTGCAAAAGTAACTACCTGGCTTCTTTGGAAGCATTGGGTTGTGGAAGGCCCACAGGTATGTGGCTGGGTCAACAATGACAAGTTTATCGATGGACAGCACACATCACGTCCATCCACCCTTGGTTCGTTCGTGTAACGCGTTTCACCTATCTGGGCTTCTCTACGATTAAACATGTCAGGCTTTTGTGATGTCATTGAAGTGTGGCCCCTTCCTTTATAGAGGTGTGTCTTTCAAGCAGCGCAAACTGGTTTATTTGGGCTTAGCACCTGCCTGGCTACACAATGGAGAAACGACTGGGCAGCCTTAAGGTGGTGAGGTTTTGGGTTTCTTAAAATGGGTCATGTGAATGGAGTTTGTAGGAGGGTGTAAAGAAGATCTTTCACTCCATGCCATATAGAGCAAATCCTGGGGAAGTGCGGCATTGTGTACGCGGCATTAGAGTCCATTTGCAGAGAACAGAACTTGTATTAACTTTAAAGTTAGGCCATTCACAACAAGCCCGGCGGGAAGGCACCTGCCCAAGGACAATTTAACAGCGGTTAAGCGCCACCTGTACTGGAGAAAATAGACCTGCCTACATGTTTGTGTAATCTTTCTAAGAAGTTATGCGACTGCCAATACTTAGGTAGTGTGGATATTATAATCAGTTCTGGTAGGGAATGAGTGGTGGACTAATGGAGAAGGGTCTGCCTGCTTGGTGGTGATAGGAAAGTTTCCCCCTTGGTGCATGCACCTGATAACCTGGGCACCCATGTCTCATGGGCCTTGGCTGACCAACAATGTTTTTGCAGACTAGTCCTGAAAAATGCAGAGGCCTCTCGAAAGTGTGTGATTTGTGACACGGCCCAAAGACTGACTTGAGTGTGGAAGCTGAACAGTTTAGTGAACCTGAGGGATAGTCCTGGGGTCTCAAACCCACAATTACTGAGAACCTCTATTAAAAGCCTAGGCATGGGTACTGGCTCAACATTCCGTGGCAAGAGGTTGCTACATGCATTCAACTTTTTTCAGTAAATTCTAAGTTATTTGTTATGTAGCAAGGTTCGAGACCTACAAAGGCCTAGTGGTGACCTCCAGAAACAGGGACAGCTGACATCCTTCTGTGTGGAGTGGGTTACAAGGCATGGTGGGGGTAATGCAAGATGAAATGGTGGGCGCCAGACACTTTTTGAATGCAAAGAGATTTATTGTCTCTTGAACAGAACTGGGGGAGAGAGGGTTAGGGCCAGGACACCCTTAAGTAGATGCGATGATAATTGGCAGACTTCGAGACTTCTATAGGAAGACAGCTATACAGGTGAAGGCCTCCAGCTAGACATCACTTCTGTATAGGTAGGACCGCTGTCTCCTATGGCAACAGTCTTGTAATAGTTACTAACGGTAGTATATTCAACAATTGGCAGCACAAACAGTTCTCTGTTTACTCCACAATCACTCACTGTGGATCTTCGCTCAAAGAACTTCCAGTCTTTCACTAGACTTCAGATTCAATAGCCACTGGATCCCCTGCGCGCTTTAACCACTAGACATCCGGCCGTAGCCGAATGACGGCCTCGGCGCGGATGTCAATTCCCGGGAGGATGTTATATGACGTCCTCCCCTTTCCTCACTCCCTGCACGCGATCACGAGCGCGCAGCAGGGAAATTCTGTGTTGGCCGTGTCCCCTGGACACAGCCAATCACAGATCGCTGTAAACGGCCAATCACAGCGGCCGTTTACAGTGCGATCGGCGTGTCCAATGGGAGATGATCTCATATGTAAACATATGAGATCATCTCCCAGCGCCGCTCTCCCTCCTCACACAGAGACAGCATGTAAGGAGGGAGAGATGAACAGCTACAGCGGCCGTAAGTAGAAAAAAAAAAAATAAAAAATAAAGTGCCATCTGCCCCCACTGCCATCTGCCCCCACTGCCATCTGTCCCCACTGCCACCACTGCCATCTGTCCCCAGTGCCATCTGCCAGTGCCATCTGCCAGTGCCATTTGTCCCCAGTGCCATCTGTCAGTGCCACCTGTCCCCAGTGACATTTGTCCCCAGTGCCACCTGTCCCCAGTGCCATCTGTCCCCAGTGCCATGTATAAGTGCCATCTGTCATCAGTGCCACATCAGTGTCACGTGTCATCAGTGCCACATATTAGTGCCATCTGTCATCAGTGCCACGTACCAGTGCCATCTGTCATCAGTGCCACCTGTCAGTGTTACGTGCCATCTGTTATCAGTGTCACCTGTCATTAATGCCACGTATCGGTGCCATCTGTCATCAGTGTCACAAGAAATGAGATAGGTCACCAGTACATCAGGTGTGATACATTTTGTATGATTCGCACCACGGTTTGTGGACTCTCTAACTTTCACAAAGACCAAATAATATCCACAAATTTGGGTTATTTTTACTAAAGATATGTGGCAGTATAAATTGTGGCCAAAATTTATAAAGAAAAATTAATCATTTCCTAAATGTTGTCACAGAAACAAAGAAAATGCGTTTTTTTTTTTTCCAAAATTTTCGGTCTTTTTTTCATTTATAGCGCAAAAAATAAAAAACCCGGAGGTGATCAAATACCACCAAAAGAAAGCTCTATTTGTGGGAAAAAAAGGACAAAAAATTAATTTGGGTACAGTGTTGTATGACTGAGTAATTGTCATTCAAAGTGTGAGAGCACCGAAAGCTGAAAATTGGTCTGGATAGGAGGGGGGTTTAAGTGCCCGGTAAGCAAGCGTTAACTGTTAAAACTCAGTATCTACCTCTAGTGTCACCCCTGCTGGGTCCCTGGATTGGCACTCACATATTCTCTTTAAGCGTTACCCCTGCGGACACGCTATTCCCTGGCTTGGCACTCACTGATGCTTCGCAAGTGTCACCTCTGCTGTCCCGCTGGGTCCCTGACTTGGCACTTGCTGAAGTTTTCCCACTTCTTCACCGTCCCCGGCTGGTGAGAAAACTGCTCAGGTACTGTCTTCAGATTATTCATAGTGGTCTCTGGTAACAAGGTGGACAGCTTCCCCTCTACCTCCAACCATGACAGGTTCTCTAAGGCCCCTTTCACACTGGGGTACCGCGGTGACGGTAAAGCAGCGCTATATTTAGCGCTGCTTTACCGTCGTTTTCACCGCGGTTTTCGGCCGCTCGCGGTGCGGTTTTACCCCCCGCGAGCGGCCGAAAAAGGGTTAAACACCCCCCGCAGAGCGCCGCCGTAGCCGCGGTATTGCCACGGTAACCGCGGTATTGCCGCGGTTTTACCGCGGTCTCCCATTGTAATCAATGGGAAGGAGCGGTATAGGAGCGGTGAACACACCGCTCCTATCCCGCTCCAAAGATGCTGCTAGCAGGACTTTTTTTGCCGTCCTGCTAGCGCACCGCTCCAGTGTGAAAGCCCGCCGGCTTTCACACTGGAGTTAAAGGGGCAGGATTTTTTCATGCGGTGAACAGGCGCTATTTTTAGCGCTGCACCGCATGAAAAACGCCCCGGTGTGAAAGGGGCCTAACTGTCACTTCTGGTTGGACTGCAAGCCGCAATCCCAACCCTACGCTGCTCTCCTGCTTCTGGATAGGCCTCAGATAGCCTAACAGCCAGATGTCCCTGGGATAGGCCTCAGGCTTCCGGCCTAGCAGCCCGGTGCAGCACAACACACGTCCACCCAGACAGCATCCAGGTGGCACAGAACCCCGATTACCTGACTCCTTATACTTATACTTGAGTCAATACGTTTTCCCATTTTTTTGTGGTAAAATTAGGTGCCTCGGCTTATATACGGGTCGGCCTATACTCGAGTATATACGGTACACAGGTTCTGAGACTAATCTAGTGCAGATAAGGCACCAAGTGAGTTTAATTACCACCTTAATCAGCCACAGAACTTTTGTAATTTATGTGTGTTTGGGTTTAAAGGGATGAGGTGGCAACTCTGGTATATGGGCAGTGTCTATCATGTTTTAAAAACTTCCCGGGGTCCAACGGAGAGGTTGCTGTTCGAATGTTGGTTCTGGGAACATTGAATACGGAATGCGATGGGAATGTGTAGCAGCGATGGAGTGATTCATAGTTCCACCACCGGCATGACTAATTGTGCCTAATTAAGCAGGTGACTGCAGCATTACACATCGGATACATGCGGGGAGCTGTGTGCCGAACACTTACCTGATCCCCACACAAATTACATAACTACAGAACTAGAGAGAAACAAAAAATATCCCGAAGCGCTACAAAAGGACTGTAGGGTCATGTATGATTGGATGTAGCTGTGACGTAAACAATCCGTGGTTGATAATGATCAAACTCAGTGTAGCTGGCACAACACTGGAATAATGTGGAACAAACAAAAAGAACTATAAGCAGCGCTCTATGAGTAAGATCCAAAAGTGTAGTAGTCATAAGAACAGGCACGTGTAACCATGGAATGGTGATCCAACAATGTTTATTCCATCATAGATATGATGAGCTGATGCGAAGTCTAAAATTAAAATCTAAAAATCAGCTGGGGAACAGGTATAAAAACAATGATGCTCAAGTGTTGGTGTACCATTGTTCTGGGTACCCAATGGTTATATCATTGCTCAAGTGTTGGTGTATCATTGTTCTGGGTACTATCATTGCTCAAGTGTTGGTGTATCATTGTTTCGGGAATCCAAGTGTCAGTGTACTATTGCTCTTGGAGCCCGAGTGTTGGTGTTCCATTATTCTGGGAACCCTAATATTGGCATATAATTGTTCTGAGACCAAAAATGTTTGTGTAGCATTGTTCTAGGATTTAAAGTGTTGGTGTACCATTGTTCTGGGAGCCCAAGTACTGGTGTACCATTGTCCTGGGAGCCCAATTGTTGGTGTATCATTGTTCTGGGAACCCAAGTGTTGGTGTATCATTGTTCTCAGAGCTCAGGTGTTGGTTTATCATTGTTCTCAGAGCCCAAGTGCTGGTGTACCATTGTCCTGGGAGCCCAAATGTTTGTGTATAATTGTTTTGGGAGCCCAAGTGCTGGTGTACCATTGTCCTGGGAGCCCAAGTGTTAGTGTATCGTTGTTCTGGGAGCCCAAGTGTTGATGTATCCTTGTTCTGGGAGCCCAAGTGCTGGTGTACCATTGTCCTGGGAGCCCAAGTGTTAGTGTATCGTTGTTCTGGGAGCCCAAGTGTTGATGTATCCTTGTTCTGGGAGCCTAAGTCTTGGTGTACTATTGTTGTGGGAGGCCAAGTGTTGGTGCACCATTGTTATGGGAGCCCAAGTGTTAGTGTCCCATTGTTCTGGGAGTCCAAGTGTTGGCGTCCCATTTTTCTGGGAGCTCTTGCTTTGGCATACCGTTGTTCTGGGACCCCAGGTGTTTGTGTAGAATTGTTTTGGGACCCGATGTGTTAGTGTACCATTGTTTTTGGATCCCATGCTTTGGAGTACAATTCTTCTGAACCCCAGGGGGCAAATTTTGTAAAACCGGTGCACACAGAATTTGGTGCAGCTCTGCATTTTTATTGTGAAAGCTTAATTGACAAGCTGAAGTTAAAAGCGGATTGGTTACTATGCACAGCTGCACCAGATTCTGTGTGCCCAAGTTTTAGTAAATCCAGCCCCCCCACTTCTTCGTTGTGCAGTAGTGCAGCATTTACATGGCTGAATCAGGCAGTAAGGAGGTAACATATCCTTCATACATCTTTGAACTCCAGGTATAATCTTTATTGCATACTTGTATTTGTGCCACTAGGGAACCTGAAAGTCACTACTACAGTGATATTTGGGACCTTCTGGCTCCTGCTCAGATTCTGTAAGAAGCTTCCACTCTGCACACTGACCACAGGAGACCACTCGCTCGGCACTGCCGCCATTCCTACGAGGAATGGCGGCAGTGCCGGGCGAGTGGTCTGCACCACTGCACCGCATTCACTTGCATTGCACCCAGCTGCAGACGGGTTGCGGCCTGGCTCCATTCACTTAAATAGGTTACATGTAGCATGCAGAACCGTGAATTTGGATTGGGGGGGGGGGGGTGAGCACTGGGAGGGTAAATTTGAGGGGTAGAGGATTTGTGCTAGAAAGAGTGATTTATTGGGGGGTCGATTTGCGCAGGGGGATTTGCAGAGAGAGAGGATTTGGGCTGAGAGAAGGTATAGGATGGGCAAAGATTTGTGCTGGGAGGGAGGATTTGAGCAGGAGGGTGGATTTGTCCTGGGAGGAGGGGGTATTTATGCTTATGGGGTAAGCATACAGATTAGTTCTCAATTTTCTTTGGGGGGGCTGCTGACATATAATGCTCATACATCCTGAGAGGGGGGGTGCAGTTTGGCATGTTCGTCCTGGGCTATAGATGAGCTTGTCCTGGCACTGGAGGTAACATGCTGTTTAAGCACATGTACAGCCCTCAGTGGATGCATAGCCTGGTTCAGGCAGGTGGTTGTAAGATGGTAAAACCGCAGATCAACAGCCTGGTTTTATTGCCCCCCTAGCCACACGTGTGAAGGAACCTTAAAGGGAGTTCATAATGTACAAGGACATGGTAATAGGAGATTTGGAACCATGCGTGTACTATAATGACAGCATTAATCACAAGTGTTTCTCTTTTCCATCTCGGAAAGTTAGAAGGAATGGCTTCTGCGTAAGCAGCTTTTAGATGGAGGATGGGTGGTGTGTGTGTGTGTGTGGGGGCATATGGTGCCAACATTTCCGAACCTCCAGACTCCAGTGATGCAGATCCGGTCCTGCTGTACGGGGAGAAAAAAAAAAAAAAAGGATGCATACATTATTAGGAGCGGCGTATCTTTCCGTGGTTGGATGCAGTTACACACAATTCTCCAGCCCACACTCCATCTTCCCCACGCAGACTGCGCACATGTCCAGAATTCAAATATATTCCTATGAGTCACCGTGCAGAGGAGAAGGGAGAGACAGAGAGAGAAGCATCTCCTGCCTTCCTGTGTGTACACTGGGAATAGTCAACCGCTATGTGAGCATCGTCCTGAAAGGAGGAAAAGAACATTTATTTAAATCCTCCCATTCATGCCTCCAGCTTGCTATTGTTAGTGACTGTCACCTTCTGCATATAATGTTGGCTTTTTAGACCACAGAGGTTAGACCGTACTGTACACCGCCTATAGCACATCAATCTGTTGGGGTTTTTTCATTTTTTTTCCTTTTAAAACATGTTTTATTAAAAAATTTATCTGAAGATCCCCAGTTATATATTTCGTTTAACTGAAGATCCCCAGTTATATATTTTGTTTTCATCTTTTTCCTTCTTTTTTTCCCCTCCTTCTCTCTAGCCCCCTTGTTACATGCTCGCCTCCAGGACTTATCTATAACCTTACTATTATGCCCCATACACACGCGCGGATTATCCGCGGACCAGGTCCGTCGGATCATGTCCGTCGTACTTTGTCCGATGTTGGTGTTGCGTACACACGGTCGGACAAAGTTGTCGGAAAATCCGATCATTCTGAACGTGGTGACGTTTGTTGCCTACGACGGGACTACGTAGAGGCTAGTAGCCAATAGCTTTGGTCTTGGAATGTGATCTGAGCATGCGTAGCACTTTGTCCGTCGGAATTCGATACACACGATTGGATTTGGTGTGATCGGACTTTGTTGTCGAAAAATCTATCCAGCAGGAGATAGGACTTTGTCCGTCGGACAATCCGACGTACACTGTCCGATGGTGCCTACACACGGTCGGATTTTCCGACAACATTGTCCGATAGGACAGAATCCATGGGAAAATCCGACCGTGTGTATGGGGCTTTACACCTTCTGCTTTGTTCTTCCCAAGACCTTCTGCTCTCTAGCTCTTTCATCAGCTTCTCCCACGCTTGCCTCCAGGACTTCACCAGAGCCTCCACCGTCCACTTTGCTCCTCTCAAGACCGCCTGCCTTAGTGCCCTTGTCACACACTTGCTTCCAGGACTTCTTCAAAGCCTTTTCTTATCCACCTTCCACTTCCCTCCTCCCAAGACAATCTTCTTTTGAGCCGCCTTCATCCCCTCCACCTATGCTCGCCTCCAGGATTTCTCCAGAGTCTCTTCTATCCACCATCCACTTTGCTCCTCTCAAGACCTTACTTCTCTCTAGCCCCCTTGTTACATGCTTACCTCCATGACTTTTCTAGAACCTTTTTATTCCACCTTCTGCTTTGCTCCTCCCAAGACCTGCTCACTAACTATTTTGTCAGCTCCTCCCATGCTTGCCATCAAGACTTCTCCAGAGCCTCCACCATCCACCCTCCACTTTGCAGCTCTCAAGACTTCCTTCCCTCTAGCTTCCTTGTCACACACTTGCCTCCAGAACTTCTCCAAAGCCTTTTCCATCCACCATCCACTTTGCTCCTCCCAAGACCGCCTTCTTTCTAGCCCCCTTGTTACGTGTTCACCTTCAGGACTTCTCTAGAGACTTCTATTCCACCTTCTGCTTCGCTCCTCCCAAGACCTTCTGCTCTCTAGCTTCCTCATCATCTCATCCCATGCTTGCCTTCAGGACTTTTCCAGAGACTCCACATACAACCTTCACTTTGCTCCTCTCAAGACCTCCTGCTCTCTAGCCTCCTTGTCACACGCTTGCCTCCAGGATTTCTCCAGAGCCTTTCCCCTCAACCTTTCACTTTTCTCCTCCCAAGACCTCCTGCTCTTGAGCTCCCTCTTCACCTCCTTCCATGCTCACCTCCAAGATTTCTCCAGAGCCCCTTCCATCCACCCCCCACTTTGCCTGTCTCAAGACCTCCTTCTCTCTAGCCCCCTTATTACATGCTTGCCTCCAGGACTTATCTAGAACCTTTCTATTACACCTTCTGCTTTTTTCTTCCCAAGACCTTCTGCTCTTTAGCTCTTTCATCAGCTTCTCCCACGATTGCCTCCAGGACTTCTGCAGAGCCTCCACTGTCCACTTTGCTCCTCTCAAGACCTCCTGCCCTTTAGCTCCCTTGTTACACACTTGCTTCCAGGACGTTATTTCATAAAAAATGGCAAAAACATACACACATGAGAAGGTACAAGCATATCCGAAACTCAACTCCAGCTCAGGCGATGCTCAAATGACTGCAGTTGAAGAGGGGATGCTTTTCGGGGGACAAGCCCCCTTCCTCAGCCACGTAGCCAGGGCCGGTGCTACCACTAGGCAAACTAGGCCCAGGGCGCCCGGCCACTGGTGTTCCTACTCTTTTCTTTCTGCAGCAAGCAAGGCAATCAGCAGGCAGCCGCCACTCCGTTCGCACAGAGGACTGAGGACTGTGTCTGTGTTCCAACTCCCGAATGAATGAAAGCAAGCAAACATTCGTTGATAGGCACTGGTAGGCTGCATTGATGGGCGCTGGTAGGCTGCATTTCATGGACGCTGGAGAGGCTGCATTGATGGGCGCTGATAAGCTGCATTTGATGGGTGCTAGTGAGGCTGCATTGATGGGCGCCAATGAGGCTGCATTGATGGGTGCTGATAGGCTGCATTTGATGGGTGCTGGTGAGGCTGCATTTAATGGGCGCTGGTGAGGCTGCATTTAATGGGCGCTGGTGAGGCGGCATTTAATGGGCGCTGGTGAGGCTGCATTTGATGGGCGCTCGTGGGATGCATTTGATGGGTGCTTCATTAAAAAGGTGGGGGATACATGGGCAGGGCAAAGGGGGTGGAGTCAGGGAAGCGGCAAAATTAGGTTTTCGCCTAGGGTGTCAAAAATCCTTGCACCAGCCCTGCACGTAGCAGCACACAAACCCTTAAAAAGCCAGGGGGCCAACCTGACTACATATTCATGAAAGGAAATGTAGCGGGAAGACCATTTCCTGTGACACCTTTTCTAAGAGGGGATTTGCCTTCACTTTGGAGGGATCTCCTCTAACTACCTGCTGAATCTCAAGGCCAGGGATTGAAGACCTCCTCTAAATTTGTAAAGAGCAGTTTTTAATTTCGGATAGACTAGAGAAGAGGAATCCCCCCCACCCTTTAATTTTTTTGTTTCTATTGTGGAATTGTGGAAACACAACAGGAAATGAAAGGAAATCTCAGAAAATTGAAGGGAGATTTCTCCTAATTGAGGTATTCCCAGCTGGGAGATTTTCCCACACCTTCTGTTCTGTTAACCGCTAGACATGTGCAATTTGTTTCGTTTTTTGTTTTTTTTTTCGTTATATTCGTTCATTCGTTATCATACGAATGAACGAACGATTCGCTAAAAATTTTAACGAATTATCGAATCGTTCGAATCAAACGAAAACGAAAAACAACGAAAATCCGAAATAACCAAATTAGAAACAACGAAACTACGAAAGAAGAAAATGCGAAAAACGAAAACAGGAACAACGAAAATCAAAATGAACGAAAAAATTCGTACATTCGTAACTTTTTTTTTGTTGTTGAATTGGTAATTTTCCGTGTCCCTTACAATGGCGCTGCTTAACGTGCCTCGAATGGATTGAACGAAAAAATTCGTACATTTGTAACTTTTTTTTTTTTTTTTTCGATTCGTAATTTTTAATGTCTCTTACAATGGCGCTGCTTAACGTGCTTCGAATGGATTGAACGAAAAAATTCGTACATTCGTAACTTTTTTTTTTTTTTTTTGATTCGTAATTTTCCGTGTCTCTTACAATGGCGCTGCTTAACGTGCTTCGAATGGATTGAACGAAAAAATTCGTACATTCGTAACTTTTTTTTTTTTTTTAGATTCGTAATTTTCCGTGTCTCTTACAATGTAATAATAGCATACACATTACATAACATTATGAATTATGCTCCGATTACGAATCTACGAAAACAATGTTACGAAAGTACGAATAAATCAATCTTACGAAAGTACGAATGTAACTAATGTAACTAAATCTACGAAAATACGAATGCGTCCGAATTTCGAATAAACGAAAATTTAACTAATGGAAAAACGAATCAACGAAAAAATAACTCTTACGAAAATACGAATCGTTACGAATACGAACACCGACGACTTACGAATTTACGAATCGTTACGAATCAACGGAAACGAAAGAAACGAAACGAAAATAAACAAATTTTTCTGTTGTGCACATGTCTACTGACCGCTGTAAAATCTTGGTTTCTCCATCACTTTCTGTGAACACAATGATACGCACACTATGGATTCACAATTATATAAAGATCTGAAATGATGAGACTTTGAGTTCTTTGTAAGTCAAAACGATGGGAGCAGCTATGACTTGTATGACCTGGGGCTCAAACGTGGGCCTTCACTTTTAATGGTCTTTCTGTGTGATGCTAATCGATGCTTTCCCCCTTTAGGTCCATCCATGACAGGTCCTTCCCAGCAGACATGGGTTCCGTGGATGAGGCAGATGACCAGCAGCACCTGCAGGCCGGGATGGAGCATTCCCAGGATGCGGTGGGCGATGGGCGGTACAGCTGGGCCGCGCTCTGGAATATATTGACCATTGGGGGCAGTATCTGCCTCCTTGTACTTTCACAGATACTGGTAAGTCAGCAATGCAATCCAGCTCGCAAGTCGCTTGCAGCAGTGGTTCTCAACCTCGGTCCTCAAGTACCCACAACGGGTCCATGTTTTCAGGTTTTCCTTTACTTTGCACAGCTGCTTTAAATCAATATCAATGACATGGTATTGATAAGAGCTGTTTTATCTAAGGGAAGTTCACAAAACGTGGCCCGTTGGGGGAACTTGAGGACTGAGATTGAGAACCGCTGACTTACAGTATAATATAAACAATACAGCCTGAGCTATTTTTATTTATTTTTCGTTTTTTATAAAGGGAAAAGGTTTAGAGCCTCGTCTGTGCTTCTAGCTAGGGAGTTTCAGCCCATATCCTTTGTTATAAAATTCCCCAAATTATTGTTCCATGACAGCCTTGTGTCAGAGGAGATGGGTTTTATGATGCTGGCTGTCATTGAGCCTAAAAGACTGAGGACATCTAGTGGTGGAAGAGAATCACTGCAACTGCAGCAAAATCCACTTTTTTCTTTTTCCTGCTAGGGCTTGTTCCCACAGGCGTCCGGGGAGAGGGGGGGTAAAAAAAAAGGCAATTAAGCCACCTAAAAAAGGGAATGCACATTTACATATGCTGTGATGCTTTAAGGACACAGCAGGAATGAAACCGCATGTTGCATTTGGCTCACACTGGTATTTATGCCTGTTTCACACGGGCTTCAGCTTGTATAAGAGTAGCAATGGGCTCTGGCGTGTTCGGATCGAACCCCTGCCAGGAAGCCGGCACTGCACACCACCATTCATAGGCAGCGTGTGTATGTGCAGCTGCCCGTCCGGAAATGCCTCACAGCCTATGATTGGCGGTGTGCAGTGACGGCTTTCTGGCGGGTTCGATCCGAGCACGCCCGAGCCCATCGCTATATAAGAGCAGTGTGACCAGCAAGCTTTGGCAAACCAGGGGCAACGCATTCAGCGAGCTTTGTTGAAGCTTTTAAAGTACCATTCAGCTCCAGTTTGTAAATGCTGAGCACAAATGATAATGGACTGCAGATTGCCACTTTAAACAAGCTGCTAGCAGGCTTCAGAACTTCTCGAAGCTTGTTGAAAGTCTGCTGAAACCCGCTAGCAGTTTGTTTAAAGTGACAATCAGCACTTCCATTAGAATCTGTGTTCGGCAAATTACAAACTGCGCAGCAATTTTTCGAACACTTTTTATTTTTTTTGTTTCATGCTTTAAAAAAACCAAAAAAACATTAAAGTTAGCCCAATTTCTTTGCATAATGTGAAAGATGAAGTTACGCCGAATAAATAGATACCTAACATGTGACGCTTCAAAATTGCGCCCGCTCCTGGAATGGCGCCAAACTTCGGTGCTTAAAAATCCCCATAGGCAACAATTTCATTTTTTTTACTGGTTACATGTTTTGAGTTACAGAGAAGGTCTAGGGCTAGAATTATTGCTCTTGCTCTAACGTTCGCAGCGATACCTCACATGTGTGTTTTGAACACCGTTTTCCTATGTGGGCGGGACTTAAGTATGCATTCGCTTCTGCGGGCGCTTTACATTTTTTTTTATTGTTAATTTTAATTTTCTTTTTTTAGTTTGACATATATTTTTGATCACTTTTATTCCTATTACAAGGAATGTAAACATCCCTTGTAATAGGAATATGGCATGACAGGTCCTCTTTACAATGAGATCTGGGGTCAATTAGACCCCCACATCTCACCTCTAGGCTGGGAAGCCTGAAATCAAAAATAAATAAACGATCTCGGCTTCCCAGCCGAGGCGGCGCCATTCGTTTGAATGCAGAGGCCGGGCGTGACGTCACAACATCACGCCCTGGCCTCCGAACGATCATAGAGACTCCGGCAACCATCTGGTCGGCCGGAAATCTCTATGGTCACCATCCGGGGTCGGCGGATCCGTTCTCCGGCTCACCGATGGAAGTGGTGAGTCGCTCCAGAGGGCAGCGGGAGGGGGCGGGGTTGTCCCCTCTTGTCTTGTCAAGCGGCGGAACAGCCGCTATGATCGTTCTTGTGGTGTAGGGAAAAAGATGATGGTGTAGGGAAAAGATGATATCTGAATGATGCCTGTAGCTGCAGGCATCATTCAGATATACCCGGTCAAAGTCAAGGACTTCATATGACGTACCTTGGGCGGGAAGTGGTTAAATGTGTATCAAACGCATCAAACAGCGCGCATTAACCAGGGGTCAAGTCCTGGGAAAAAAGTGTGGGATCCACTTGCCCGCCAAAAAATAAAAATGATACGCTCATATGCACGAACGCTTCAAAAGTGGTATCTTTCATCCAATTTTCGTATTGTGTGTATGAAGCTTAACTGTTAGTACATAAAAAAAAAAACAATCCTCAATAAACATAAATACGGTAATTCTCTGAATAATCAGCATTCATTCAATTGTGCTTCCATGCAAATGTGATCATCATGTTCTGATCTTTATTGGGGAATATTATTTTGTATATAGAGTGTTTATGTGGTGAGTTTACACTTTTCATTGAACAGAGTTTGGATAACACGGGGTTAAACGGAAAGGTCATAAATGAACTGCACATTATCTGGACAGAATGCTTGGGGACATAGTGATGTGTTCCTGCTTAGGAGATGTATGTTAGCTTGGGGGGGCTGCAAACTCTGCAGGGCTCCAACACACACTCGCTGCTATTCCAACCCTTCACATATTTCCACATAAACTTCCCTCCTGGCATTAAACTTTGGCAGGTATTGTGCTCAGCTTACCACCCCAAACTGATGTTCCTCCCTCAGCTCACCTCTCTCCCTGCATGTCCTGTGAGCAGAATCACTGTGCTCATCCTCTGGGTTCTCTCATCATATGGCACTGAAGATAGAGGAGGGGGGGATTCAGCGGGACACACAGAGAAAGTATGCAGGAGACTGGGGGGGCAGACAGAAAATCAGGAGGGGCCGGCGGAGAGGAGCGCATCACGAGAGGTCTGACTAAATACAATCTCTTAGCAGCAGGGACCTGATCTACCTGTCAGCTAGCTGTGATTGACAGGTGGATCGAAGCGGAAGCTGTCATGGGGCCCCCTACTGGCAATGCCTGAATGGTCAGGTGTGCGGCACTTACTATTGCGAGCTGTGTCGGCAGCTGCTGGTGTAGCACCTGCCACACCACTCACATACTTCAAAGTCTTGCAGGACACGGCTGCTAACGGGAACTGAGTTCCTGTTGTGGAAAAAGTACAGGAACTCCGTTCCCATGCGTTCCCGCAGGACTTGAGCCCTGGCATTAACGCTATAGGTGTGTCAGTATTTTGAGCAAGTGTGAACAAAGTCAAAAGAAGGAGAAAAAGAAGTAAAAACCCTGCGATTGGCTGTAACAAAACATCACGTCGCCCTTACACAACGCACTCCAACGCGCACGCGCGCGCTATAAGGGCCATCAAACGCACCCGCCGGTGCGAGCGGTCCCTTGAATCTGCATCACGCTGCGATCTCCTTCTACTATGACAGTGCGTCTGTAATGAAACAATGTCATTTAGTCCGGACTTCTGGGAAATTAGCCTAACAGCTGTGCTGCACGTGAACGTAGCCGAGCGCAGCGCATTACACCAAACAGCTCTGCTACAATGTAATTCACTTACGGGAATGTAAGACTACGCCGCCATTAGCAGCGGTGGAGAGATTCCGTGGCGAGATGGGGAGGGAGGGGGGTACAGAAAAGCCTTATAATTTTCCAGAAGATTCTAAATGAGATTTACAAAATAGACCAATCTGGCGCCTCTAAGGCAACCTATGATTCAAATAAGATCAGATCCTGACCGGCGAGGGCTGATTAATGTCATTTGTGCGGAGTCCTCCACCCCTCGCCCTAGGTAATACATTTTTCCAGGTCAGCTTCAATTATCCTAAATGTATTATGTTATTCCGCTCTCCAATGTACATTAGGGGGGGAAATAATCAACGAAGAGGCCAATGGTGTGCATTTATTTGGGCAGAATAGGAAACAATTCCCCCGTTTGGCCAACTAGCGACCTATACTATATTACCAAAAGTATTGGGACGCCTGCCTTTACACGCACATGATCTTTAATGGCATCCCAGTCTTAGTCTGTAGGGTTCAATATTGAGTCCTCCCTTTGCAGCTATAACAGCTCCAACTCTTCTGGGAAGGCCGTCCACAAGGTTTAGGAGTGTGTCTATGGGAATGTTTGACTATTCTTCCAGAAGAGTATTTGTGAGGTCAGGCACTGATGTTGGACTCTGTGCAGGTAAGCCAAGTTCCTCCACCCCAAACCCAAAAAAAAAAAAAAAAAAAACAAGAGCCGTTTTTTTAAAAGTCCTTTATAAAAAAGAAGCCCCCAAGCTGTCTTCTCCAGGTGCTGTCTTCTTCCAGCGCCGTCTTCTCCTGGTGCCGTCGTCTCCTGGTGCCGTCGTCTCCTGAACAACACGTGACGCCACAAGGGGCGGTCTCTCCAGATGACATCATCTGATGGCCATGCCCCATGGCTATATAAGAGAGGCCAGACAGCCTTAGCAGAAGAGCGTCCTTATTTTTGTTTTCAGCGGGTAACTGGCAGTAAGAAAGAAGACAGCACAAAAAGAGAGCTCGGGGAGAAGATAGCTCTGGGAGAAGACAGCCCCGGAAGAAGACAGCCCCAGGAAAAGACAGCACCGGGAGAAGAAAGCTCTGGGAGAAGACAGCCCTGGGAGAAGAAAGTACCGGGTGAAGACAGCTCCGGGTGAAGGCAGCTCCGGGAGAAGACAGCCCCAGGAAAAGACAGCACCGGGAGAAGAAAGCTCTGGGAGAAGACAGCCCTGGGAGAAGAAAGTACCGGGTGAAGACAGCTCCGGGTGAAGGCAGCTCCGGGAGAAGACAGCCCCAGGAAAAGACAGCCCCGGGAGAAGAAAGCTCTGGGAGAAGACAGCCCTGGGAGAAGAAAGTACCGGGTGAAGACAGATCCAGGAGAAGACAGCCCCGGGAGAAGACAGCTCCGGGAGAAGAAAGCTCTGGGAGAAGACAGCATCACGAGAAGACAGTACCAGGAGAAGACAGCACCGAGAGAAGACAGTACCGGGAGAAGACAATACCGGGAGAAGACAGCTCCGGGAGAAGAAAGCTCTGGGAGAAGACAGCACCAGGAGAAGACAGTACCGGGAGAAGACAGCTCCGGGAGAAGACAGCTTTGGGAGAAGACCGCTCCGGGAGAAGACAGCACCGAGAGAAGGCAGCTCCGGGAGAAGACAGTACCGGGAAAAGACAGTACCGGGAAAAGACAGTACCGGGAGAAGACAGCTCCGGGAGAAGACAGCTCCGGGAGAAGACAGCTCCGGAAGAAGACAGCTCTGGGAGAAGACAGCTCTGGAAGAAGACAGCTCCGGAAGAAGACAGCTCCGGGAGAAGTCAGCTCGGTGAGAATACAGCTCTGGGCCTCTTTTTTAATAAAGGACTTGTCAAAAACCAGCTCTTGTTTTTTTTAACATTTCACTGCTTTTCGGGTTCCAGGGGTCTTCCAGATTGCGATAACCCCACTGTCCCCATCAAAAGGTGCTTTGGGGGGGGGGGGGGGGGGGGGCAAAGCTTTTCCCCTCCCTTTCCTGACCTGCCGGGCTGCATGCTCGGATAAGGGTCTGGTATCGATTTTTGTGGGGGACCTAATGCCATTTTTTTCTCATTTTGTTTGTTGTTTGTTATGCTGCTGTCCAAGGCTGGCTACTTTGCCCCTCCATAGATACAATAGGAGAGAATGTAGCCACCCTAAGACAGGAGGTGTGTTACTGGCCGATCACCACATATTCCAATAAAAGAATAAAAGCTTGAAAAAAAGAAAACAAATGCAGCCACCGCTTCCACTGATTGATCAGCTACAATATACCATTTTTATTTTTGGGGTTAGCGATGCTTTAATGCAATTTTTTTTTTCTATCTGATTCATTTTCTTAGGACCTAACAACCTTGCAAAATGGATTCTGGAAAATCGAGATGTCTGGCTTTGTGTTGGTGATCATCTTCTTTGTTGCGGCGCTCATCGGTACCATGGTGAGCCAAACATGTATTCTACATTCGGCACAAGATACATCTTTGTCACGCCCCCACTCATTATGACATCACTATGGACAGAAAGAATCAGACCTTGAAAACTTGATCTGCCAACCTAAACTTTCCAAACACTTGCAGAAACCTATTCCTCGAAATGTGTGGTTTGTTTGGGTTATGAGTCGAAATTCGAATGAAATTTGCGTGATTCGGACATTCAGATGTACCCGAATCACAATAGTAACAAATTTCAACTAATCCAAATGAAATTATGACGACATTTGATCTGCCAACCTAAACTTTCCAAACACTTGCAGAAACCTATTCCTCGAAATGTGTGGTTTGTTTGGGTTATGAGTCGAAATTCGAATGAAATT
The DNA here is from genome assembly GCA_028564925.1 of Lithobates sylvaticus. Lineage (NCBI taxonomy): Eukaryota > Metazoa > Chordata > Amphibia > Anura > Ranidae > Lithobates > Lithobates sylvaticus. Next base: position 206,013,820 of record CM053034.1, on the reverse strand, counting down.
TGCGTGATTCGGACATTCAGATGTACCCGAATCACAATAGTAACAAATTTCAACTAATCCAAATGAAATTATGACGACATTTGATCTGCCAACCTAAACTTTCCAAACACTTGCAGAAACCTATTCCTCGAAATGTGTGGTTTGTTTGGGTTATGAGACGAAATTCGAATGAAATTTGCGTGATTCGGACATTCAGATGTACCCGAATCACAATAGTAACAAATTTCAACTAATCCAAATGAAATTATGACGACAACAAAAAATGTATTCGTGTTCATTCAGATGACAGGATGACAGGATGTGATAGTTTAATGTGTAACACAGAAGTGCCTACCCACAGAGTAATAGGATTAGGCTAGAAATAATTGAAATCCAGTGTGGAAATGAGTACAGGCGGTCCCCGGGCTACAAACAAGATGGGGTCTGTAGGTTTGTCATAGATCCCAACTGTCCCCGATTTGGAACAATGTCCATCTGTCCCTCTTTCCTCCTCAATTGTGCCTCAAACACAATATTTTGTACTTTTTGCTATAATAAAAATCCCCATTTTTTTTTTCCTCAGTTTAGGTCGATATGTATTCTTCTACATATTTTTGGTAATAAAAATTGCAATAAGCGTATATTGATTGGTTTGCACAAAAGTTATAGCGTCTACAAAATAGGGGATAGAGTTATGGCATTTTTATTATTATTATTTTTTTTTTTACTAGTAATGGCGGCGATCTGCGATTTTAATCGAGACTGCGACATTATGTCGGACACTTTTGACACATTTCTGAAACCATTGACAATTATACCGCGATCAGTGCTATAAAAATGCACTGATTACTGTGTAAATGTCACTGGCAGGGACACCAGGAGGCAATCAAGGGGTTAACTGTGTTCCCTGACTGTGTGTTCTAACTGTGGGGGGAGGGGACTGACTATAGGAGACAATAGACCGTGGTTCCTAGCTATAAGGAACTCACGATCAGCCTCTCCTCAGCTTACAGAGCAGGGATTTGTGTGTTTACACACACACACGTCCCTGTTCTGCCTCTCGTGCCTGCGATCGCGACCGTTGCAGGCGGTCGTCGCGACCGTCTGCCACGAGCATCGGCACTAGGGTTGCCACCTGTCCAGGATTCACCCGGACAGTTCGGGTTTGGAATATTTAAAAAAATGGAAAAAACTCAAACGAAACCCAACCAACCTAAAACTCCCTGTGTTCGGGTTTGACTTGAAGAAGAGGTGGCAACCCTAATATGCACCCCTGCAGTGTAGCAGGCGCCTGCTATCCCGCCTAAAGGAGCCGATGTACAGCTACGTCGTTTCGCCCACCCGTGCCATTCTGCCGCAATAAAACTGCGGCGGCTGGTCGGGAAGGTGCGAATGGCGAAAGGTGCGAATGGCCCCCCTAAGCCTTACATTTTTTTTTTTTTTTTTTTATTCAATTTTTTTATTACATTTATTTAGAACAAACCATACAATACTGTACAAAAATCGTTTATCTAATAAACCCTTCTATACAATATTTAGAACCCACCATCCCCACCTCATCGAAAAAATAAAAATAAAAAAAATAAAAATAAAAAAATCCAAACAAAACCTAACCAACCCAAAACTCCCCCAAAAAAATGATTAAATAATATTATTATTATATTATTAAATAATAGAATAATAAAGGAAGGGCAGGAAGCGGAGGCAAAAGAGGGGCACAATCCAAAAAATGTAATAAATGAAAAAAAATAAATGTATTAAAAAAAATGTGCATGGAACCTACCAACCATGACGGGGGGAAGAAAAACAAAACAAAAAAAATAAAAAAACATTTTAAGACCCCTGTAAAAGAGAATGTAATCCCTTTATTATAGTTCTGTGCAATCGTGTATCTGTTATATTATTAAATAATAGAATAATAAAGGAAGGGCAGGAAGCGGAGGCAAAAGAGGGGCACAATACAAAAAATTTAATAAATTAAAAAAAAAATGTATTAAAAAAAATGTGCATGAAGCCTACCATCAATGACGGGGGAAGAAAAACAAAACAAGAAAAAAAAAATAAAAAATATATATATATATATATATTATATATATATATATATATATATATATATATATATATATATATATATATATATATATATATATATATATATATATATATATATATATATATATTTTTTTTTTTTTTTAAGACCCCTGTAAAAGAGAACATAAGCCTTAGATTTATTTTTAATTTTTTTATCAGTCCAGACCGGGCTGGGACTTTTAGTTCCTCATCATCGAGATAAACCAAGGTTGCTTGTAGGATAGAGGTACACAGCTGCTGGAAAACAATTCAAGGACACCTTATTATCACAGGCACATTTTTCTCTCTCTCTCTCTCTCAACAAAGGGACTTGACATTACAATGTCATAATAACGAGCACTGACTGTTTCCACACCGTTCCACCGCAATCGCTTTTACCAAGTGAAAAACACGTCAGACCTTACAAGGCTAAAACACAGGCAGACAATAGGAATGTGAAGACACGGGAAAATACTGGTTGTTCTGGGCCAAATATTCTTCCTGCCGCATCCACAAGCGCATCAACAATCCCTCGCTTTGCCTGCGATCAAAAATGGGCGGGGGGGGGCGATAAAAGGGGGGATCCTTTACGGTTTTGTCTTCTTCTTTTTTTATGGTCGCAGGTATGGTACCTGAAGTCGCACAGTGAACCAGCCCTTTCGGACGATCGCCGTCAATCCGTGAGCCGGCAGCCCTCCTTCACTTACTCCGAATGGACAGATGACAAAGCCGAAGACTTCATGGACTTTGACCCTATCCCGGACACCCCCGTTTTCGATTGTCTGATGGATATTAGGGGTGATTTGGACCTGGGCACGCTCAGCGTCAAACCCGTGGGCCTCCAGGAAAGGTGATATCTTTATTTAGAATTTTTGGATATGAGGTATATATATTTTTTTTTTTCAAGAGACAATCAACCTCAAACTGATAGTTCAGAGTTTTACAGTAGAATATTTGAAAATAAAGTCAATCCTGCAATTACAATGTTCCAGTTAGGTGAGGGTAATGCCCCGTACACACGGTCGGATTTTCCGATGGAAAATGTCCTATCGGACCATGGTGTCGGAAATTCCGACCGTGTGTGGGCTTCATCGGACTTTTTCCGTGGGAATTTCCGACGGAAAAAGTTTGAGATCCTGCTCTCAAATTTTCCGACAACAAAGTGCTATCGGACTTTTTCCGATCGTGTGCAGCGAATTCCGACGGACAAAGTGCCACGCATGCTCAGATCACATTACAAGACCAAAGCTATTGGCTACTAGCCTCTACGTAGTCCCGTCGTACGCAACGAACGTCACCACCTTCAGAATGATCAGATTTTCCGACAACTTTGTCCGACTGTGTGTATGCAACACCAGTGTCGGACAAAATCCGTCGGAAAAAATCAGAAGGATTTTGTGGTCGGAATTTCCGACCGTGTGTACGGTGCATTAGAATCCCTGGTGGGTAAACCTAACCCTTATGCCGCATACACGAGGTCGGATTTTCCGACGGAAAATGTGCGATCGGAGCTTGTTGTCGGAAATTCCGACCGTGTGTAGGCTCCATCGGACATTTTCCATCAGAATTTCCGACACAAAAATTGATATCTGGATCTCGAATTTTCCGATAACAAAATCAGTTTTCGTAAATTCCGATCGTGCGTACACAATTCCTACGCACAAAGTTCCACGCATGCTCGGAATCAAGCAGAAGAGCAGCACTGGCTATTGAACTTAATTTTTTCTCGGCTCGTTCGTACGTGTTGTACGTCACCGCATTCTTGGCGATCGGAATTTCCGACAAGATTTGTGTGACCGCGTGTATGCAAGACAAGTCTGAGCCAACATCCGTCGGGAAAAAAAAACATGGATTTTGTTGTCGGAAATCCTATCGTGTGTACAGGGCATAATTCCCTGTGCACACGGTCAGATTTTCTGACGGGAAATGTTGGATGTGAGCTTGTTGTCGGTAAGTCCGACCGTGTGTACGCTCCATCGGATAATTGTTGTCGGACTTTCCGCCAACAAATGTTGGCTGGCACATTCTCAAATTTTCCACCAACAAATGTGTGTTGTTGGATTTTCCGAGCGTGTGTACACAAGTCCGTCGCAAGTAAGTGCAAAGTACAAACACGCATGCTCGGAAGCAGAAGCGGTCGGTCTTGTAATTAGCGTTCGTAATGGAGAATTAACATTCGCGACGCAGCAAATTATGAAATCTCGAAATGCAGCGCACAATTCTCTTCTTCTTTAATGGGATAATAATGAAGCTGCTTTGCTGGAGATACTGATGGAGTTTTTGCAAACTAATTTTCAAAGGCTTTTTTTCTAGTCTAGTGATATCAAGAATAATATTATTATGCTTTTTTTGTTTTTTTTTATTTGGGCAAGTTACCACACACCATTATCCCGTAGTTTTTAAGATCAAAGATACAACTATGTTGGTGTCCCTTGTTAATTTTATTTTGTATTTTTTTTTACGTAACTGCCGACTCCCAAACTGTCATTTGAAGTAAAACACAAAGTATTATTCTACACAATTTTTTTATTGTGCATTAAAAAAAAGAAAACAAATAAAATTAGACATGCTATCTGCCAATAGAACTTAACCAAAAAGTGAATTTTATGCATCCAAAAATATAGAAAATATACCAAATCAAATCATTATTCATCCCAAAAAAATAATGTCAAAACAATAACTCCAAGGCCAATAATAAATAACACGTTATCTCCTCCGATTCCGCAAAATGGCTGGTTGACGAACGGCCGTTCAGAAAGTAAATGAAAAGCGCTAAATGAAAAACGCGAAAAGAAAAGCGCGAATCAACACTCACCAAACTTCTACTAACACGATATTAGCAGAAGGAGCCCAAAGGCTGGTGCTAAAGAGCTGAAAAAACACGTAGTACGTCACTACATTTGTATTTGTTGGCCAACATTTGTGTGACCGTGTGTAAGCAAGACAAGTTTGAGCCAACAACCTTCAAACAAAAATCCATGGTTTTGTTGGCGGAAAGTCTGATCCTGTGTACGCAGCATTATGCCCCGTACACACGGTCGGATTTTCCGACGGAAAATGTCCTATCGGACAATGTTGTCGGAAATTCCGACCGTGTGTGGGCTCCATCGGACTTTTTCCGTCGGATTTTCCGACAGACAAAGTTTTATCTCCTGCTCTCAAATTTTCTGACAACAAAGTCCGATCGGACTTTTTCCGACGGACAAAGTGCCACGCATGCTCAGATCACATTAGAAGACCAAAGCTATTGGCTAATAGCCTCTACGTAGTTCCGTCATACGCAACGAACGTCACCACGTTCAGGATGATCGGATTTTCCGACAACTTTGTCCGACCGTGTGTGTGCAACGCCAGTGTCGGACAAAATCCGTCGTAAAAAATCCGTCGGATTTTGTGGTTGGAATTTCCGACCGTGTGTACGGGGCATTAGGCTGCATTCACACCTGATTTCAAATCGCTGCAAAACACGGGGCACGTTAGCGATGCCATTGCTTCTTAATGGCACCCCAATCACGCCGCGATTTTGCCGCTATTGTCTCGTGGTAAAACATATCGCAATGCGCAAAGCTGTCACTCAAAAGAAGCTCATGTTCTTTTTTGAGCGACGAGCGTAGTGTGTTGTGATTGCAGCAGGATTTACCACGCAACAATCGTGGCAAAATTGTGGGTTGCCATTAAGAAGTAATGGCATCGCAAACGTGTCCCGCGTTTTGCAGCGATTTGAAATCGCGGGCGGAATCACGGCAATTCTGCCCACAATCAGGTGTGAATGCAGCCTTAATATTTGCCCAGGTAACTATTGTCTCCAGGGCAGAAAGTGATAGCCAATCACAAAATCTAGGTGTTGCCGGCAGGGACGCCTTAATAGCATCATGATCACTGGGCAAAGTAATGCACTGGGGCCCCATATCAGCCTGCCCAAATTTACACAAATACTCTTGAGACTTAAATAGTTGATAGAATTAAACATATAGTTATTATTAATTTCAATAAAATAAATTTTAAACAATAAGAAAACAGGCCATATATCAAAGACTAATCAACACAAAGGGCACACTGGGGGGGGGGGGGGGGCAGAAGGGCACAGTAGAGGGGGAGTCAGGAGGGCACAATATTGGGACCAGGGTAGCACAATACAGGTTCTGGGATGTGGCCATCCTGGGACAGCTTAGTAAAAAGTGTGACTGTCCCAGCAAATCCGGGACAGTTGCACAGTATGAGATAATGCAAGACTATCATGGGGCCCCCATGCAACTGGAACCCCTGGGCACTGCCCATGCATTAAGACAGCCCTGATTGCAGGTCCTTTAACCATGTGCTAACCAACGTCTAGACATGTGCACAACAGAAAAATTTGTTTATTTTCGTTTTGTTTCGTTTCGTTTCCGTTGATTCGTAAATTCGTAAGTCGTCGGTGTTCGTATTCGTAACGATTCGTATTTTCATAAGAGTTTTTTTTCGTTGATTCATTTTTCTGTTAGTTTAATTTTCGTTTATTCGAAATTCGGACGCATTCGTATTTTCGTAGATTTAGTTACATTCATACTTTCGTAAGATTGATTTATTCGTACTTTCGTAACATTGTTTTCGTAGATTCGTAATCGGAGCATAATTCATAATGTTATGTAATGTGTATGCTATTATTACATTGTAAGAGACACGGAAAATTACGAATCGAAAAAAAAAAGTTATGAATGTACAAATTTTTTCGTTCAATCCATTCGAAGAACGTTAAGCAGCGCCATTGTAAGAGACACGGAAAATTACGAATCGCAAAAAAAAAATAAAGTTACGAATGTACGAATTTTTTCATGCAATCCATTCGAAGCACGTTAAGCAGCGCCATTGTAAGAGACACGGAAAATTACAAATCGCAAAAAAAAAAAAAGTTACGAATGTACGAATTTTTTCGTTCAATCCATTGGAAGCACGTTAAGCAGCGCCATTGTAAGGGACAAGAAAAATTACGAATCGAAAAAAAAAATAAAGTTACGAATGTACGAATTTTTTTCGTTCAATCCATTCGAGGCACGTTAAGCAGCGCCATTGTAAGGGACACGGAAAATTACCAATTCAACCAAAAAAAAAAAGTTACGAATGTACGAATTTTTTCGTTCATTTTGATTTTCGTTGTTCCTGTTTTCGTTTTTCGGATTTTCTTCTTTCGTAGTTTCGTTGTTTCTAATTTGGTTATTTCGGATTTTCGTTGTTTTTCGTATCCGTTCGATTCGAACGATTCGTTATTCGTTAAAATTTTTAGCGAATCGTTCGTTCATTCGTACGATAACGAATGAACGAATATAACGAAAAAAAAAACGAAAAACGAAAAAAAACTAAACGAATTGCACATGTCTACCGACGTCCTTGCTGGTGGTAAATGTAAACATCCCTTGTGACAGTAATAGGTGGTGACAGGTACTCTTTATGCAATTCAATTCAGATGCAAGTATTCAGATCACCAAAAACGGTGTATCTGAATACTGTGTACTTTTTTAAATCCGGCGCCATTGGCAGCCGAGTAAACCGGAAGTGATGTTGTGATGTCGTTCCTGTGTTTACATCTAGGAGACTGGAACAAAGCTGTTTCCAGCTTCGTTCCAGTCTGTCACTAGCCGCCGGAAGCGGCGAATGTTCGATCGGGCCTCCCGATGGAACGGGAGGCCCGGTAAGAGCAGCATGAGGCGGCGGGAGGGGGGGGGGGGACGTCCCCTCCCGCTCTTCCGGTATAACAGCCGAGCAGCTTTTAGCCGCATCGGTTGTTATACCTGGATAGCCAATCGCCCGCTCTAAACAACGGTACAGCTGCGGGCATCATCCCGGTATAACCCCCGAAAGCCGAGTACGCATATCTGCGTACGCTCGGCGGGAAAGGGTTAAACTAGGTTTGGATCTGAATGGATCGATGGAAACTTGGTGGTAGCTTCTTATTTTTTTATGAAAACTGTGAAATGACTGAAATGTTAGTATCAAAGTCAACACAATCCTAGAAATCACAATTTGGTTTAGATTAGAGACTAGCTGAGCCTCTTTTAGCCTAAAATTGTTGATAACGCATAATAGCAGTCCATGTAGCAAATGTGTATGTTTTGTGTTAGTAACTTGTGTACATAAATGTAATGTTTAAAGTATTTATAAAAATGTACAGTGCTTTGAAAAAGTATTCACACCCCTTGACATGTTCCACATTTTGTCATGTTACAACCAAAAACGTAAATATATTTTATTGGGATTTTATGTGATAGACCAACACAAAGTGGCACATAATTGTGACGTGGAAGGAAAATGAAAAATGTTTTTTAATCTTTTTTACAAATAAATACCTGAAAAGTGTGGGGGGGGGGGGGGTACATTTGTATTCAGCCCCCTTTACTCCGATACCCCTAACTAAAATCTAGTGGAACCAATTGCCTTCAGAAGTCACCAAATTAGTAAATAGAGTCCTCCTGTGTGTAATTTAATCTGAGTATAAATACAGCTGTTCTGTGAAGCCCTCAGAGGTTTGTTAGAGAACCTTAGAGAACTAACAGCATCATGAAGACCAAGGAACACACCGGACAGGTCAGGGATAAAGTTGGAGAGAAGTATAAAGCCGGGTTAGGTTATAAAAAAATCTCCCAAGCTTTGAACATCTCACGGAGCTCTGTTCAATCCATCATCTGAAAATGGAAAGAGTATGGCACAACTGCAAACCTACCAAGTCATAGCCGTCCACCTAAACTGACCGGCCGGGCAAGGAGAGCATTCATCAGAGAAGAGCCAAGAGGTCCATGGGAACTCTGGAGGAGCTGCAGAGATCCACAGCTCAGGGGGGAGAATCTGTCCACAGGACAACTATTAGTCAGTCATGTTCTCCACAAATCTGCCCTTTATGGAAGAGTGACAAGAAGAAAGACATTGGAGAAAGAAAGTCATAAGAAGTCCTGTTTGCAGTTTGCGAGAAGCCATGTGGGGGACACAGCAAACATGTGGAAGAAGGTGCTCTGGTCAGATGAGACCAAATTTGAACTTCTTGGCCTAAAAGCAAAATGCTATGTGTGATGGAAAACTAACACTGCACATCACCCTGACCACACCATCCCAACCGTGAAATGTGGTGGTGGCAGCATCATGTTGTGGGGATGCATTGCTACAGCAGGGACAGGGAAGCTGGTCAGAGTTGATGGGAAGATGGATGGAGACAAATCTGGCCTTTATGGAAGAGTGGCAGGAAGAAAGCCATTGTTAAAAGAAAGCCATAAGAAGTCTAGTTTGTAGTTAGCGAGAAGAAGAAGGCAAAAATGTAACTCTCTAGATGCGCAAATCTGGTAGAGACATCCCCAAAAAGGTGGTTCTGGGTGGCACAGTGGTATAGTGGGTAGCGCTCTCGCCTAGCAGTAAAAAAGTGTCGCTGGTTTGAATCCCAACCACGACACTACCTGCCTGGAGTTTGCATGTTCTCCCTGTGTCTGCGTGGGTTTCCTCCGGGTACTCCGATTTCCTCCCACACTCCAAAGACATGCAGTAGGTTAATTGGCTTCTGTCCAAAATTGGCCCTAGTATATGAATTGGGGACCTTGGATTGTGGGCTCCTTGACGGTAGGGACCGATGTGAGTGTGCAATGTACAGGGATAGGGACAATTGTAGACACTCACTCAGGTTGAACTGGATGGACTGATGTCTTTATTCAACCTTACTAACTATGTAACTATGTAACTACAAAGTATTGACTCAGGGGGGCTGAATACAAATGTACCCCACACACTTTTCACATATTTGTAAATAATTTGGAAAACCATTTATCATTTTCCTTCCACTTCACAATTATGTGCCACTTTGTGTTGGTCCATCACATAAAATCCCAATGAAATACATTTACGTTTTTTTTGGTTCTAACGTGACAAAATGTGGAAAATTTTGAAAGGGTATGAACACCTTTTCAAGGCACTGAATAATAAGTGATTTAGGTTATTGGGTCTATAATTCTATGTGAGCTCTATATGTATTCGGCAGGCGTGGCTCCAACGTGTCCCTGACCTTAGACATGTGCACACCCGGATGCACAGAGCCCTATGGACATATCATGTCACCCAGGGAGCAGTCTACCCGGGAATATCTCCAAACCGCCGGGACCATCCTTACCCCTGACGAGCTACACGAGAAAGCCCTGGACTCTTTTAACCTTCATAAGGAGTTCTTCGTAAGTCTATTAATAAAATATCAACAGCAATGCTTGTAGTGGTTATGGTATTTATTAGGGCTGTTACTAATTAAAAATGTTGTGTTCGATTAATCGATTTTTTTTATTTTTATCGATTAATCAACTAATTTTGATTAAATATAACGCACATACAGATCCAACTACTTTTAGCTGATCTCCTTGCATTGCAACTCTGCATTAGTCAGTGGTAAATGTGGTATACACTATATACAATCACCCGACACTAGTTAGTTTCCACAATCCATGACTTAACTTCACAGTTCACACAAATACGTTTTAAATTCAAACTGTAGCACTGACGTAAGTCATTTTATTTCCCACAGTAGCGTGACGATCCCTCCACCTCCGGTCTAACTAATCACTCTCACCTTATGGCATGGACCCCTGTGCAAACAGGTGGTCATGCAAGTGGGTATCAAAAGGGTTAACACGGACCATAAACTTCTCTCACGTCTCCTTAGATCTCAGCAAGGACGCAGGTCATGGGTAGAAAGAAAAGATCTAAGTGCTCACCGCTTAAGTATAAGATTTCATTTTTGTGTTCAAACACAAACTACTCACATAAAGATGATAAAGACACAGCATGTAAAGCCGACAATCGTGTTAGTTCCGTAGGGCAGCAGCGGGTGACATCATGCGTAGCTCCTCCCCCATACGCGTTACGTTCAATCAGAACTTCGATGTCACCGGACTCCTCCCCCCTTCCCTTCGTTAGCAGAAGGAGGCACTCCCCTCTTCACTGCTCTTCTCTCTACTTACCTTCCGCTCTCCTCCTCTCCCCGCATTTGCTGTGTTACTCTGTTCTCTGTCTTCTATATCCTCCCCCCATTCCTCCATCTCCCCTCCCACCCTCCTTGGCTTTTCCCTCTTTTATTCTCTCACTTCCCATCCTGTTCCCCCTCCATTTATCCCCACTCCCCTTCCCCCCTCATTCACCCCCCCCCCCACCCCCTACACACACACTCTTTTCTATCCTTTCCCCTTTTTTCCGCTCTTCTATCTTCTCCCCTTCTGTCTGATTCCACCACCATTCACCCCCAATCCTCTTCTCTCCTTCTACCTCTCTTCTCCCCTCCCCATCATTTCTTCCCCCTCCTTCTTTTGTCCCCTTCCCCCCTCATTCACCCCCCCCCCCCCACACACACACACACACTCTATCCTTTCCTCTGCCTTCCGCTCTTCTTTCTTCTCCCCTTCTGTCTGATTCCACCACCATTCATTCCCACTGCTCTGCTCTCGTTTCTACTATTTTCTTTTATTTTCTATCATTTCTTCCCCCTTCTTCTTCCTCATTCCTCCTTTCTCCCCAACCTTCTCCCCACTCACTCCTCTCCCTTCTCCTTCAACTGCCCCCCTCCTCTTCCTCTTTCCCCAGCCCTTCCCCTTTCCTCATTCCTCTCCCCTCCTCTCTTCTCTCTTACCCTCTCACGTTCTTCTGGATCCCCCACATGTCTTCCATAACTCATTAAAATCACAGGACATCAAGGCTGCCTTCGAGTGTCACGATTTTTGTATCTTGAGATTTCGGAGCTTTATGTGCGAATATTAATTACCTTCTGCTGTGAAATGTGTCCAGATGACAGACAAGTTGATGGAAAAGAATAGATGAAGAGATGCTTGCTGAACGTCTACGAGCTTTTAGGCCGCGTTCCGTTTCAGATGTGTGAAACAATTCCACCATTGTGTTTATCGGCAATAAATTTCTTATCAAAGAGCTGTTTTTCGATTTTAATCTCTAACATGTCTTCATTGTGCAGGAGATTCCCATGAATTTTGTTGACCCGAAGGAATACGAAATTCTCGGTTTGGTCCGAAAAAACAGATACAAAACCATACTCCCAAGTAAGTTCCAACCAGCTGAAGAATGAATTAAAAATTGTCAGTTATTGCTACTGAAATTCATTTTGGTGCAAAATAACCAATTTTGTAAAATTGAAAACTTTACATTTCTCTCATTGCACTTATTTTTTTTTTTTTTTTACATTTTACTTTGCTAAGAATTACAAAAAATGAAAAAAAAAATCTTTAGCTTAAAAATTTACTTTTTTTTTTTAAATTGGAGGGTATTTTTTGCTTTTTTGAGGAGGGATATTTAAGGTACTTTAACTTCTTTAGTTTATTTAGTAAAAATTACAAAACATTTTAAAAAAATTCTTTAGTTAAAAAGCTTACTTTTTTTTTCTTACTTTTTAATTGTGGGGTATGTTTTATTTATTTTTTGCTTTTTTTTTGTTTTTTTTGTTTTTATGTGTTTGGTGTGTTTATTTTTTGCATACTGTCAGTTTCAATTATTTTCCTTTTTTTCACCTTCTGTTTTTTATTTTCTGTGAAATATTAAAATTAGGAACCTAACGAAGGGCCATATTTTGGCACAAGAAAAGATCTAATATCGTTGAAAGAAGCTTCAGAAGCACTTTAAAGCCCCATTGCACCTTTCTGCATTCACTAAAATGCATTTTACCAAAATAGTGATAATTTGCTGAAATCTCCTGATTTTCAGCAGAATTGTGGGGAAATGAAAACTCATTTGATCGGCTTCTGTTGAGTAGGGACTGCCAAACACTGATCAAAATGTGTCCAGTCCCAGTTGAACCAGCAGAATTTTGGCCAGCTTTGAATAGTCCCTTACTTAAAGTAGAACTATAAGAAAACCTTTTTTTTTTTTTTTCATTTTGGATAGTTTTTTTATTTTTTACTTCTGTTCATTATTATTTTTTTCTGTTTGAGATTTAAAGCGGTTCTGCACTGTCTGTAGTGTTTTCCTATATTTAGTGCAGTGCAGTAGATTATGACATGTAAATTAGGTACTCACGTGTCCCATTTCTGTGCCTCTCTGCTGCCGGTTTTCGTCATTTAAAATAATTTTAAAAAATTTGTCCTGCTGGGGGCCATCTTGCCTGTGGGCATGTGAACCCACACAGGCACTTCAGATGGCCCAGCATGCACCGCCGTTACTGCGCCGATCTCGCGCGTGTGCAGTAACGGCAAAGAGTAGCTCACGTTCCCGGACATCTTCCGAAATCTCGCGAGATTTCGGCACATCTGCCGACATCTCACAAGATTTCGGAAGATGTGACCGAAATCTCACGAGATTTCGGAAGATGGCCGCACTGTCTCCTGGGATCAATGACACCAGATCCCAGGAGACAGTGCGGCGTGACGATGATCGACGCAGAGACCCCGCCCACCGCCGCAGAGACAGAGGACAGGAAGTCAGCGATTACAAGGTAAGTGAAAATAAAAAAAAAAAAAACCATTTCATTTAGTACTCTTTGCCTGATTTTTAAGGCAAAGAGATTTACTAAATGAAATGTGTGCAGAACCGCTTTAATTTTTCTTTTTTATTTCCTTCATTTTGTTTGTTATTTTTTTCAGTGTCACATAAAAAGAAAATGTACAGAATTCAAGAAACAAAGGTTTTTTTTTTTTTTTACCAGAAACATAATTTAGTGTCATTTCAAATTATAGAATAAAATGTATACTTTTCTTTATCAGAAAAACTAATAAAAAAAAAAAAAAAAAACAATTATTAAACATGCATTTTTTCCCCACTTTTTTATGTCTTTATATTACATAGAAAACATGCCCAATAGAATACAAAAAAAATTATATTTTTTGCAAGAGAAGATGGCAGAAGAAAATCTAGCTTATCTCTCTAAAATACAATGTATGTATTACTTTGTTATCTAACGTAAAAGCAACATTTTTACGGAACAGGCCCATAGTAGAAATGTACAAATTGCTCTGGTCCATAGGGGGTGTACAGATACGGGAGCTGACATCGGAGGTGGGGGACCAGAGCACACAAAGGGTTCCCCAGCAAACACACGAGGACATACAGACTCCATTCTCCTAATGGAATTTGAAGCTAGCACCACAGTGTTGCAAAAGTACAGCGCAAACAAAATACACCACAGTGGGGTTTTATTTTTGTACCTTTTTCAGATCCTCAAACCAGAGTGTGCCTTATATCACCAGACCAAGAGGACGACCCTCTGAGTTCCTACATAAATGCCAATTACATTCGAGTGAGTACAGTCCGGATCTTTTTATTTTGAGCAGTAAATGTTTTCATTGATACAGTGCCTTGAAAAAGTATTTCATAGACATGTGCACAACAAAAAAATTTGTTTATTTTCGTTTCGTTTTTTTCGTTTCCGTTGATTCGTAATGATTCGTACATTCGTAAGTCGTCGGTGTTCGTATTCGTAACGATTCGTACATTCGTAAGAGTTGTTTTTCGTTGATTCGTTTTTTCATTAGTTTAATTTTCGTTTATTAGTTTATTTCGAAATTCGGACGCATTCGTATTTATTCGTACATTCGTAACATTCGTAGATTCGTAATCGGAGCATAATTCATAATTTTATGTAATGTGTATGTATTATTACATTTTAATAATTTACGAATTGAAAAAAAAAGTTACGAATCGAAAAAAAAAGTTACGAATTACGAATTTTTTCGTTCAATCATTCGAAGCACGTTAAGCAGCACCATTGTAAGGGACACGGAAAATTACCAATTCAACAAAAAAAAAAAAAAGTTACGAATCGAAAAAAAAAGTTACGAATGTACGAATTTTTTCGTTCAATCTATTCGAAGCACGTTAAGCAGCACCATTGTAAGAGACACGGAAAATTACCAATTCAACAAAAAAAAAAAAAAAGTTACGAATCGAAAAAAAAAAGTTACGAATGTACGAATTTTTCGTTCAATCTATTCGAAGCACGTTAAGCAGCACCATTGTAAGGGACACGGAAAATTACCAATTCAACAAAAAAAAAAAAGTTACGAATCGAAAAAAAAAGTTACGAATCGAAAAAAAAAGTTACGAATGTACAAATTTTTTCGTTCAATCTATTCGAAGCACGTTAAGCAGCACCATTGTAAGGGACACGGAAAATTACCAATTCAACAAAAAAAAAAAAGTTACGAATGTACGAATTTTTTCGTTCATTTTCGTTGTTCCTTTTTTCGTTTTTCGGATTTTCTTCATTTGTACATTCGTTGTTTCTAATTAGTTTTTTTTCGGAATTTAGTTGTTTTTCGGATTCGTTCAATTTGAACAATTCGTTACTCGGATTCATACGATTCGAACGATTCGTTTATTCGTACGAAAACGAACGAACGAAAAAAACGAAAAATGAAAAAAAAATGAAACGAATTGCACATGTCTAGTATTTCATACCCCTCCACATTTTGTGTCATGTTACAACCAAAAACATAAATGCATTTTATTGGGATTTTATGTGATAGACCAACACAAAGCGGCACATAATTCTGAAGTGGAAGGAAAATGATAAATGGTTTTCAATTTTTTTTACAAATAAATATGTGAAAGGTGTGACATGCATTTGTATTCAACCCCCTTTACTCTGATACCCCTAACTAAAATCTAGTGGAACCAATTGCCTTCAGAAGTCACCTTAATTAGTAATCAGTATAAATACAGCTGTTCTGTGAAGCCCTCAGATGTTTGTTAGAGAACCTTAGTGAACGAACAGCATCATGAAGGTCAAGGAACCCACCAGACAGGTCAGGGATAAAGTTGTGGAGAAGTATAAAGCAGGGTTAGGTTATAAAAAAATCTCCCAAGCTTTGAACATCTCACGGAGCTCTGTTCAATCCAACATCCGAAAATAGAAAGAGTATGGCACAACTGCAAACCTACGAAGACATGGCCGTCCACCTAAACTGACCGGCCGGGCAAGGAGAGCATTCATCAGAGAAGCAGCCAAGAGGCCCATGGTAATTCTGGAGGAGCTGCAGAGATCCACAGCTCAGGGGGGAGAATCTGTCCACAGGACAACTATTAGTCGTGTTCTCCACAAATCTGACCTTTATGGAAGAGTGACAAGAAGAAAGACATTGGAGAAAGAAAGTCATAAGAAGTCCTGTTTGCAGTTTGTGAGAAGCCATGTGGGGGACACAGCAAACATGTGGAAGAAGGTGCTCTGGTCAGATGAGACCAAAATTGAACTTTTGTTGCCTAAAAGCAAAATGCTATGTGTGGCCGAAAACTAACTGCACATCACCCTGAACACACCATCCCCACTGTGAAACATGGTGGTGGCAGCATCATGTGGTGGGGATGCTTTTCTTCAGCAGGGACAGGGAAGCTGGTCAGAGTTGATGGGAAGATAGATGGAGCCAAATACAGGACAATCTTAGAAGAGAACCTGTTGGAGTCTGCAAAAGACTTGAGACTGGGGGGGGAGGTTCACCTTCCAGCAGGACAACGACCCGAAACATACAGCCAGAGCTACAATGGAATGGTTTAGATCAAAGCATATTCATGTGTTAGAATGGCCCAGTCAAAGTCCAGACCTAAATCACATTGAGAATCTATGGCAAGACATGAAAATTGCTGTTCACAGACGCTCTCCATCCAATCTGACAGAGCTTGAGATATTTAGCAAAGAATAATGGGCAGAAATGTCCCTCGCTAGATGTGCAAAGCTGGTAGAGACACCCCCAAAAAGACTTGCAGCTGTAATTGCAGCAGAAGGTGGTTTTACAAAGTATTGACTTCGGGGGGCGTCATACAAATGTACCCCCCACGCTTCACATATTTATTTGTAAAAAAAGTTTGAAATCCATTTATCATTTTACTTCCACTTCACAATTATGTGCCACTTTGTGTTGGTCTATCATATCAAAACCCAATAAAATACATTTACATTTTTGGTTGTCACATGACAAAATGTGGAAAATTTCAAGGGTATGAATACTTTTTCAAGGCACTTTATGTTCAGGAGTTAAAGAAAAATTCCAGGTCTTGTTTTTTTTTTTTGCATAGGTACATTAGTCCTGCTTAATCCCTGTGAAAGCTGGAAATCACAGCATTAGATACCATTACTACAGTGATTGATTGCCCCTAGCTTCCAGGTCCTGTGCTGAGTAGCTGCTAGCTCAGCACAGGCGCCATTCAGGGAACACTTCGCATTTTCTCAATGAGTGCAAAGTGTAGCCCCTTTTGTCCTAAACAAGGGCTATAATGTCAATTTAGTTTGTGGCTGGGTTGTAGTTGGCTCAGACTGATTGTCTAGTATTTTACCTGGTTTTTCCCTAAGCTTAAGTTGGCTTGTGATTTCTAACTGCCACCATTAGATGCTACTGGACTCCCTGGTCATAGTATGAGATTTCACAAACAAAACTAAGTTATTAATATTTATTTTTCCTTCAGCCAATCCAGTAGGAGGTCTATGCTACTGGTGCATGCTGGGGGGGAGGATATAAATATTTGGGTTAGGGTATGTGCTCTTTCTTATCCCCTGGGCTGAGGCCCAGGGAAGTGCTGCTGGATGGAGCTCTGCTGTTAGGGCCAATAGTCTGCTTTGGGGCCATGGGCGTCCGCAGAACTTTTTTCAGGGGGGGGGGGGCATCATTTTAAGGTCACCCATGCTCTGACCTTTTTGACAATGTCATTATCACATTATCACGGTCAGAGACTACAGACGTAGTACAGGTGATAGTCAGAGACTGCAGACATGGCCGTAGAGACTGTCAGAGACTGCAGACATGGCCCAAGAGACTGTAAGAGACTGCGGACATGGCCCAAGAGACTGTAAGAGACTGCGGACATGGCCCAAGAGACTGTAAGAGACTGCGGACATGGCCCAAGAGACTGTAAGAGACTGCGGACATGGCCCAAGAGACTGTAAGAGACTGCGGACATGGCCCAAGAGACTGTCAGAGACTGCGGACATGGCCCAAGAGACTGTAAGAGACTGCATACATGGCTCAAGAGACTGCAAGAGACTGCGGACATGGCACAAGAGATGACCAGAGACTGCATACATGGCCCAAGAGACTGTCAGAAACTGCATACATGTGGGGGTGACAGAGAGAGACGGGGGGTGACAGAAAGAGACAGAGAGGGTGACAGAGAGAAAAGGGGGTGAGAGAGAGAGGGGTGACAGAAAGAGACATAGGGGGTGACACAGAGAGAGGAGTGTGACACAGAGAGACAGAGGGGGGTGATAGAGAGAGAGGGGGTGAAAAAGACAGAGGGGGGGTGACAGAGAGAGTGGGGGTGACAGAGAGGGGTGATGGGGGTCATCACTCCTGATCCGATCCCTAATTCCAGGGGGGGGGGGGGGGGCGGACGCCCATGTTTGGGGCCTAACATGTGCTAAAGTGGTTCTAAAGCTGTCCTGTCTGTTCTGGAGGAAGCTGTGCCAAGGAGTAGACCCAGGGGAGGCCCCTAGAGTGAGCCAGGAAGAAGACTGGTCTCTCAGAAGGGCCTGGTGACTCACTTGGTAGACGCACTGAAATTCGGGAACCTGCTTTCAGTGTTGTCGGGTCGGTTTAAAGGTTCTGACACTGTGAAGCTGGACATTGATCTGGAGAGTCTGTAAATAATAGACATGTGCACAACAAAAAAATTAGTTTATTTTCGTTTTGTTTTTTTCGTTTCCGTTGATTCGTAACGATTCGTAAATTCGTAAGTCGTCGGTGTTCGTTATTCGTAACGATTCGTATTTTCGTAAGAGTTATTTTTTCGTTGATTCGTTTTTCCGTTAGTTTAATTTTCGTTTATTCGAAATTCGGACGCATTCGTATTTTCGTAGATTTAGTTACATTCGTACTTTCGTTAGATTGATTTATTCGTACTTTCGTAACATTGTTTTCGTAGATTCGTAATCGGAGCATAATTCATAATTTTATGTAATGTGTATGCTATTATTACATTTTAAGAGACACGGAAAATTACGAATCGAAAAAAAAAGTTATGAATGTACGAATTTTTTTGTTCAATCCATTCGAGGCACGTTAAGCAGCGCCATTGTAAGAGACACGGAAACTTACCAATTCAATAAAAAAAAAAAAAGGTAAGAATGTACAAATTTTTTCGTTCATTTTGATTTTCGTTGTTCCTGTTTTCGTTTTTCAGATTTTCTTCTTTCGTAGTTTCGTTGTTTCTAATTTGGTTATTTCAGATTTTTGTTGTTTTCGTATTCGTTAGATTCGAACGATTCGTTAAAATTTTTAGCGAATCGTTCATTCATTCGTGCGATAACGAATGAACGAATATAACGAAAAAAAAAAAAAAAAAAAAAAACTAAACGAATTGCACATGTCTAGTAAATAATCTTCTACGGTATCTGGGACCTCTAACCCTCACCTTCTTAACCGTTCTGCAATAAAACCTTACAAAGGCAAAAATGACTGGGCCCAATAATGAATATTCTTTCACAGTCTCAACATTTTGTGAATGTTAGCCCCCCTCTGGCACCTGGAGGTGCTATCCCGCCTTTGGGGTGTCAGAGGGGTGCTACTAAAGCAGTATCTGATTGGGCAATGTAGAGGTTGTGACATCACTGTCCTTCCCCACCACCTCATCCAATCCCCATTTTGACCAGCCTTTTTGCAGTCCTTGAACAGCAGACTTGGCGAGGGGGAAGCAGCACAGGCCACAGTGCTCATGTGCTAAAAAGCTGCATACTGATAGCAGGAGAGTGCAGAGTAACAGAGAGATGAGCTCATCAATCTGCTGCTTCTCTTTTTACTGTCCAGTCACAGGATGGTGGTAAGACAGGACCTGTAAGTGTTAGCAGGGGCGGACTGACAACTCATGGGGCCCCCGGGCAATAGGAAATTATGGGGCCCCCAGGCAATCAGAGATTATGGGGCCACACAGTATACAATCACACAGTATACACAGACACCTTTCTATTGGCTGAGAAGGTACTGGAGAGGTGGGGCAGCTATAATCTCGGGATTTTTAGACCAAAAGGATGTCGGTAAGGGACATTTCAGTAACAGATGTAAAAAAAACACAGATTTTTACATACTGTCCCTGGTTTTACTGAGGCTGGGAACCCTGATGGGGCCCCCTAGTGGCCCGGGGCCCTCGGGAAGTGCAAAACTACAACTGAAGGCCTTGCAACTGAAGTTTTTCATTAGAGATACTAAACTCCTGTGTAGCCTGTAGACATCCAGGATGTCCAGGACCTGTCTCTGCCATCTTGCAGAGTTGCCGGGATCACAGGACTGGGTGTACAGAGTTTTAAATATTTTGGCAGATAAGATAAATATGAAGCTCTGCTGACTTCCATTATGCAATCACCTGCAATTTTTTTTATTGTTCTTGCTCATGATTGGGTTTTCTTTGCTAAAGTGAAATTTCATCACATTCACTATGCTCTGGGGTAAATCGTCTTGCAAAGTACAATTTCTTTTGCAAAGTGCAACAGCCTATTGCAGTGATGGTGAACCTTGGCACCCCAGATGTTTTGGAACTACATTTCCCACAATGCTCATGCACTCTGCAGTGTAGCTGAGCATCATGGGAAATGTAGTTCCAAAACATCTGGGGTGCCAAGGTTCGCCATCACTGGCCTATTGTCTTTTAGTAAATCAGCCCACCTTGAGCTCAGGGCAAACTGAGTGACTGTAAAGCATCTCTTGTTCCACCTGCTGGTGACAAATGTTACTGCATTTTTCAGCCTTTTGCTTAGAGCCCATAGGCTCTTAGTCCTTGTGCTGCAAGCAATCTTCCTGATGTTTTTGCTCTATGCCATAGGGTTACGACGAGGAGGAGAGAGTGTATATTGCCACTCAGGGACCCACAGTGAACACCGTCGGAGATTTCTGGAAGATGGTCTGGCAGGAACGTTCCCCTATTATCGTCATGATTACCAACATCGAGGAAGTCAATGAGGTGCCTCAATTTTCTCTGGTTCTCATTATCCAGATGTTTCCAGCCTTTTTCACTTCGTGAAACATGGGGGGGGGGAGGGGGGTGAGACATGAGTATCAAATTATGTATTCCTTTCTCAACCAGGGTTCCATAGACCCTTAGTGTCCCTCCATAGGTTGCTAGGGGTCCTTGAGCAGTAGAGGATTTATATTCTGCCTGACAGTGCTTGTATAGTTCTGGCACCAATGACACGTGGCACAGCCAAAAACATGGGAACAGTGTTTATCAATATAATGGACAGCTACACTGACCACCTATATAACAGTGGATATATCCAAGAGACACTAGGACTTCAATACTTGTTGATAGTAAAGGGAAAGACAACAATCGTTCAAAAAGCTCACTGGCTTTTGGTTAGGTGGCTCATATGCAGCGATGGCCACCATCCAATGGACACCAAAGTAACAGGGCATTGTTTCCAATAGTTACTAATGTAATCAGGTCCTCCTCCCTTTGACCACCAATATAAGGGGGACCCTTCTCCCATTCACCACCAATGTAAAGGGACACTATAATTTTCAAAGTCTCAGTATTTTTTTTTTTTGCCATTATTATTAATTTAAAATTAAAGTAAACCCTGCATTCTTTATTCTTTTATTTTCTTCTGTATTTACAACTAGGAATCATGCTAATGTACCAAGAGCTATAGATGTGATCATTTTATAGCAGGGGTCCTTGAGGCCTGAATATCATTTCAAGGGTTGCTTTTGCTAATAAGGTTGAGAAAGGCTACCTTAAATTTCCAAGCTGACGTCACAGGATTTTGTGATGTGCAGCCTCCTCTCTATCCAAGAGGCAGTAAGGATGCCTACAATTGGATGGGTTGGGAATTCCTGGCCTGCAAGTCCACATATGTAGTGCAGACCTTTCCAAAGTGTAAAGCCCCATACACACGGTCGGATTTTTTCATGGATTCTGTCCGATCGGACAATGTTGTTGAAAAATCAGACCGTGTGTATGCACCATCGGACAGTGTACGTCGGATTGTCCGACGGACAAAGTCCTATCTCCTGCTGGATAGATTTTCCGACAACACGGTCCGATCACACCAAATCCGATCGTGTGTATGGTTGTCCGACCGGACAAAGTGCTACGCATGCTCAGATCCCATTACAAGACCAAAGCTATTGGCTACTAGCCTCTACGTAGTCCCGTCGTAGGCAACAAACGTCACCACGTTCAGAATGATCGGACTTTCCGACAACTTTGTCCGACCGTGTGTACGCAAAACCAACATCAGACAAAGTATGACGGACATGGTCCGACGGACCTGGTCCTCGGATAATCCGCGCGTGTGTATGGGGCTTAAGAGCAGCCAGGCATTCAGCAGCATCCACGCTTCTGGCTCAATAAGTAGTCTAGGGGGTTGTTTTTTTCTGAATTTATTGCAGTGTAACTTGGTTAGGGCATAGGGAGCTGTGGGATACTTCGGAATGCTGAACAGTAGTAAGAGGACGCCCTCTTGTAACAGACATAAGGAGAAACAATTCAGATGAGAGGGTGGGTACTCTTACCAAACAAGGTGGATGCACATACCATACAGCAGTGCATAAACAGGCTAGTAATGCTGGATTCCCAGTGGTGAGAAGATACCAGGCTAGATGGTAGCACGAAGACAAAAGAAAAAGTACTCAAAGTGTTCCACCATCAAATTCTTGATCTGTCTTCCCACACCAAGCAGGTTCACCACCACCTGATGGCCACAAATGCAGGCTTAACAAACTCAAATGACTCTCTTATTATAGAGAAGTCATAAATGGCATTTGATTTATAGGTCTAAGCAAACCATGTTTTCACACACTCTTCGCCAAATTCAAATATTAGCCAGAGAAGGTAGAGCTCCTATGGATCCTCCTTTTACTCACAGGCCTCCACATATGCTCAAAAAGAAGTAAAGTGCAGATGCTCTTAGTGGCATTCAACTGGACATATTAACAGGGACAAAATTGGAGTTTATAAGTGCAGACAATCAATAAAAACTGATATTAGAAAAATATATAATTTTTATTAAACAAATATATAAAAGAAAAAAGACAATTAGTATAAAAAAGAGCACAATAGAGCTCAGGGGTCACTATACAAAAGAATAGGTGCCTCTACATGTTTCACCATAATTGTGGCTTCTTCTGGAGCTTTTGTAGGACCTTATTACATTACCACTCTTTTAGAAGGTCACGGTTCCAAGGAATCCTCTGAGCCCTTTTCCTTTTAAATTGATTTCATGAACATACAGGTGTCAGGGTAGGCAGGGCACTACCCTGACACCTGTATGTTCATGGAATCAATTTAAAAGGGCTATTCCCTGTGGGACAGAGCAGCTGTTTTGACCCTCCCTGGCCCACAGCTATCATATTGATACCAAATAAAGGAATATTGGCACTCTCGGAAAATTAATTGTTCGGGTGGCATTTTTCTGAAGTTTGTTGCTAGCATATGAAGTGTGCGTCTTGGGGAGGATATCTGTGTCAGTACATTAATTTGCCAAATTTTTCGATATAACAGGTTGTGAATACAGGGTAATTTTCGGCACACAGACACCTCATTACAGCTCTTGACGGGCTCTGAGGATTCCTTGGAACCGTGACCTTCTTAAAGGGTGGTAATGTAATAAGGTCCTACAAAAGCTCCAGAAGAAACCACGATTGTGGTGAAACATGTAGAGGCACCTATGCTTTTGTATAGTGACCACTGAGCTCCATTGTGCTCCTCTTTATACTAATTGTTTTTTTTATATTTGTTTAATAAAATCTATAGATTTTTCTAATATCAATTTTTATTGATTGTCTGCACCTATAAACTCCAATTTTGTCCCTGTTAATATTTCTGAATCTTAAGGAGGTGGTGTACATGGTGAAATCTCCAACCTCAAGTGTTAAATTTATTCAGCTGGACATGTTCTGTAATGTTGAAGACATTTCATAGATTCTTCAAGCCACTTCTTCAGAACTGAAGTGACTTTTTAAAACCTCCAAAAGTTTTCAATATTACAGAACAAGTCTGTCTGCACTCGGTTGGTGGGGGAATTCATTATAGGAAAACTTCATTAAAGGTTTCTCCATATATGTTTTATAACTCTGACCTTGCATTATTTTTGTTGCTTGTTTCTGGATCCCATAAATCTTATCAATATCTCTTTGTAAGGTATGTCTCTGAAACTAGACAGTATTCTCAATGGGGTCTAATGCTCTATATAGTGGAATCAGGACCTCCATACTCCTTTGCTCCCATATTTTGTAGTCTCCCAAAGGTACAAATTTTGGCTGGCGAAAATACACACAAGGATTTAATTTTGTCTAGTCAGGCCTAGAGTATTTTAACTAGCCTGGATGGTCTATCAGTTAGTTATATAATCCTCTACCCAGTAGTGCGATGTCTTCAGATTTAGCTTAGCTTTACTTTCAGAAGGGAACGAGAAGTAAATTAACCCAGCAGCTAAAATTGCTTCCTAGAGTCTTGTTAACCAACTTCTATATTCCAGCTTCAAAACAATATGGCTGCTGACCTATTGTCTTCTATTTTGTGCCATCTTCTTTAGAAATGTACAGAATACTGGCCAGAGAAACAGGCTACATATGAAGGAATAGAAGTCACAGTGAACGACATCATTCCAGATGATGACTATGTGCTAAGAATCATGACTTTAAAGGTGAGGAAAATGAATGGGTTGTACTAACACAACAACAGAAAAGGTATACAAAGCTAGGTGAAAGAAGAGAAGAACATATGATTGGATGAACCAATGTTTCTTCTTCTTCTTTCTTCTTTCTTTTTTCTTCTTCTTCTTCCTACTTCTTCTTCTTATTTCTTCTTTCTAGTGCTTCTTTCTTCTTCTTTCTTCTCCTTTCTTTCCACTAGTGGTTAGAAATATCACTTTTCCAAGTTTAGTAAGCCAAAGAAACAGGTTTACCTTTATGGTGTCCTTACCAGCCACCCATATTCATCTTCCCTTTACTCCCCCACTGGTCAGTTAGGCCACTAGAAGAAAAGATAGAAAACCCCATGTAAGCTCCAAGTTACTGAGGTCTTTCTTCCCACACATATAAATGAAATGATATGGTATTTTCCTTGATGGCATTTGGCTACTTGACAGCCCCCTTACTGGTCTGTTTTTCTAAGTATAGGGTTAAGTGCAGCTAGTAAGTATACTCACTTAAAATCTATGGAGTGTAATAAAACTATGCAGTTCAATAGACTGAGGTGTCATCATATCCTCATGGAGAAGAGGAAGGCAGCCATACTCGCCACCATCTTCATCTTCTCCACAAGGATATGCTGACACCTCACTGTCAGCATCCGAAATAGGCTATCTATTAAACATCTTCTAGTTTTAGGGATTCTTTGGAGCTTACAATCTTTGGAACATAATTAAAATGGTATGGTGTTTAATAGATGGTCTGTTCTGGGGCTAAATGAAACGGAGGGATCAGCCTTGTGGAGAAGGGGGTGACTTAATATGGCTGCAATACCCTTCTCCGTGAGGTACACTGACCCCACAGTCTAATGAACACCATCCAGTTTTAACAACACTCCATAATTTTTAAGCCCTAAAGAAAGGGGAAGCCTTTTTCTTGGAAACCCATTGGATATTCTTAATACTTTATTCTAATCATAATTAATACCTAAACATTTTTACTAGCCATTCCTAGCCCTATACTTAAAAATAGATTATCTGTTGTATGGTGCACTTACCGTGACCAGAGAGGTGGCAGTCTAATACCCCATACACATGGACGGATTTTCCGACGGAAAATGTCCTATCGGACAAAGTTTTATCTCCTGCTCTCAAATTTTCCGACAACAAAGTCCTATCGGACTTTTTCCGATCGCGTGTAGCGAATTCTGACGGACAAAGTGCCACGCATGCTCAGATCACATTACAAGACCAAAGCTATTAGCTACTAGCCTCTACGTAGTCCCGTCGTAGGCAACAAATGTCACCACGTTCAGGATGATCGGATTTTCCGACAACTTTGTCCGACCGTGTGTATGCAACACCAGTGTCGGACAAAATCCGTCGGAAAAAATCCGACGGATTTTGTGGTCGGAATTTCCGACCGTGTGTACGGGGCATAAGACTTAAAATAGGTCTCTATACATCACACCTATACTGCAGCTTGACCTCTTCAAAGTAAGACCACCTCTCTATACAGATTGATAAATTCTCAACCTTCAGCGCTAGCTTATATCCATTAGATTTCCTCATTGGTCTGGTAAACAGGGAGTGAGAGGGGATGCAGTCTAATTCTCCTACTTTTGTAGTATAGTCTAGATCAGGGATATGCAATTAGTGGACTTCCATGCCTCTGCCTCTGGGTGTCATGCTTGTGGCTGTCAGAGTCTTGCTATGCGTCATGGGAATTGTAGTTCTGCAACAGCTGGAGGTCTGCTAATTGCATATCCATGGTCTAGAGCAGGGGTCTTCAAACTATGGCCCTCCAGTTGTTCAGGAACTACAATTCCCATCATGCCTAGTCATGTCTGTGAATGTTAGAGTTTTACAATGCCTCATGGGATGTGTAGTTCTGCAACAGCTGGAGGGCCGTAGTTTGAGGATCCCTGGTCTAGAGGGACAAAAACCACATATGTTAAAGTGGTTGTAAACTCTCCCCCACAACTTTATCCCATGTAAATCAGCATAAAAAAACCCCTAATGAACACTGCTTGTAGATATCTCCTCACTTGCTTAGTATTGTTGTAATCTTTTTTTGTTCTTTAGAATGACATCACTGAGCATGCCCATATCTCCCCTGATTTATGGCACACTCTGTGTGCTTGTCTGTCTATTATCAGGACCTCCTACGGCACAACAATGAAATCCCACGAGACTGCATAATCACTACTTCACCCCATGTGACCATGTGACATCACATGGAGTGTAAACTTGGGCATCGGACAGCATTACTGCAGTCTTATCAGCTGAAGCTAATAAGACTGACATAGGCAAACACTAGATAATCGGCACAAGTAAATACTATGAAATAAAACAAGTCAGCTATGAGCAGGTAAGCAGGGTTGCCATAGAAATGTTGGATTGAGAAGGAGGCTTGGTTAACAGTACAGGAAGTGCTCAATGTAAGGGCGGAAATACACTCCACTGTGGACTCAGAAAACAATACTTAAGATGGTGCTGCCTTACCCCTGGAAACAAGTTTTTTTAAAGTTTCTTTAAACAGTAAGTAGTATGCGATTTGGGCTGGATTACAGTGGCTATAGTTTGATAATTACTTATTATAATGGACTAAACGAAAATAAGCATCAGAGTGGGAGAGTTTACTTCCTCTTTAGGACCCCATTCAAGAGAGTACTCACACCTCTAGCAGTATTGTAATTGCATGTAAGACCTGAACCATGTACAGTAAATAAGAAAAATTACTCAAGCATTTATATGAATATATATATTATATATATATATATATATATATATATATATATATATATATATATATATACAGTGCTCAGCATAAATAAGTACACCCCAACAGATTTGTCAGAAAACCTTTACTTTCCTTTCTGAATAAACATTTTCTACGGGACACTATACTACAAAATACTCCCACAAATGCAGGCCATTGATTGCAACCAAGATTTGTTAATTTGCACAAACAAAAAAGTTTTTTTTCCTAACAAATTAATTCAAGACCATGTTGCAAAAATGAATACACCCCAATGAAATTCTTGGGAGCATAGCTAAATATTAGACAACAAAATCCCAATTTACAAGAAATCAACTACAGGTGAGTGTAATTATTTATTTATCAGGTGTCCAGTAGATAGTTGATTATAAAGGGGCGTTACTTAGCAAGGCCTGAGAAAGAAAATAATTTCTTTGCACAAAAAAGGTGAAGGCTGCAAGAAGATCAGCAAAGCTTTACTTATCAGTCAGAATACTGTAGCAAAAGTGATACAAAAATGTAACAAAGGTGGAGCTGAAGTTATCACCTCGACAAGAGTGTCTTCTGATGAGAAGGGTTGAAGAAAATCGCCATACATGTTCACTGCAGTTAGCTAAAAAAGTAGAAAGCCAAACTGGGGTGATTGTTTCCTAAGACACAATACGGCGTACACTGCAGAGGAATGGCGTGCATGGGTGTTGTCCACAAAGGAAGCCTCTCCTAAAGCCCATGCACAAAAAATCCCACCTAGAATTTGCTAGACATGTGCACAACAAAAAAATTTGTTTATTTTCGTTTCGTTTTTTTCGTTTCCGAAAAAAAATCGTTTATTTTCGTTTCGTTTTTTTTGTTTCCGTTGATTCGTAAGGATTCGTACATTCGTAAGTCGTCGGTGTTCGTATTCGTAACAATTCGTAAGAGTTTTTTTTTTTCGTTGATTCCTTTTTTTCGTTTAATTTTCAGACGCATTCGTATCTATTCGTACATTCGTAGATTCGTAATCGGAGCATAATTCATAATTTTATGTAATGTGTATGCTATTATTACATTTTAATAATTTACGAATCGAAAAAAAAAAAGTTACGAATCGAAAAAAAAAAAGTTACGAATCGAAAAAAAAGTTACGAATGTACGAATTTTTTTGTTCAATCCATTCGAAGCACGTTAAGCAACGCCATTGTAAGAGACACGGAAAATTACGAATCGAAAAAAAAAAGTTACGAATCGAAAAAAAAAAGTTACGATTTGAAAAAAGAGTTACGAATGTACGAATTTTTTTGTTCAATCCATTCGAAGCACCATTGTAAGGGACACGGAAAATTACCAATTCAACAAAAAAAAAAAAGTTACGAATGTACGAATTTTTTCGTTCGTTTTCGTTTTTTTCGGATTTTCTTCATTAGTACATTCGTTGTTTCTAATTAGTTTTTTTTTTTTTTTTTTTCGAATTTTCGTTGTTTTTCGGAGTCGTTCGATTCGAATGATTCGTTAATCGGATTCGTACGATTCGAACGATTCGTTATTCGGATTCGTACGATTCGAACGATTCGTTCATTTGTACGAAAACGAACGAACGAAAATAACGACAAAAAACTAAAAACGGAGAAAAATGAAACGAATTGCACATGTCTAGAATTTGCCAGGGCCCATGCTGAAAAAGAAGAAGACTACTAGGACTCTGTACTCTGGAGTGATGAGACCAAGATGAATGTTTTTGGAACTGATGGTTTCAAAACTGTATGGTGTCACATGGTGAGGAGTATAAAGGCACTAATGTGCCTACAGTAGACATGTGCACAATAGAAAAATTTGTTTAGTTTCGTTTAGTTTCTGTTCGTTTCCGTTGATTCGTAACGATTCGTAATTTCGTAAGTCGCCGGTGTTCGTATTCGTAAAGATTCGTAAATTCGTAAGTCGTCGGTGTTCGTTTTCGTAACGATTCGTATTTTCGTAAGAGTTCTTTTTTCGTTGATTCGTTTTTCCGTTAGTTTAATTTTCGTTGATTCGAAATTCGGACGCATTCGTATTTTCGTAGATTTAGTTACATTCGTACTTTCGTAAGATTGATTTATTCGTACTTTCGTAACATTGTTTTCGTAGATTCGTAATCGGAGCATAATTCATAATTTTATGTAATGTGTATGCTATTATTACATTGTAAGAGACACAGAAAAAATTACGAATCGAAAAAAAAAGGTACAAATGTACGAATTTTTTCGTTCAATCCATTCGAAGCACGTTAAGCAGCGCCATTGTAAGGGACACGGAAAAATTACGAATCGCAAAGAAAAAAAAAAAAAGTTACGAATGTACAAATTTTTTCGTTCAATCCATTCGAAGCACGTTAAGCAGCGCCATTGTAAGAGACACGGAAAATTACGAATGTAAATAAAAAAAAAAAGTTACGAATGTACGAATTTTTTCGTTCAATCCATTCGAAGCACGTTAAGCAGCGCCATTGTAAGAGACACGGAAAATTAAGAATCGCAAAACAAAAAAAAAAAAATTACGAATGTACGAATTTTTTCGTTCAATCCAATCGAAGCACGTTAAGCAGCGCCATTGTAAGGGACACGGAAAATTAAGAATCGCAAAACAAAAAAAAAAATTACAAATGTACGAATTTTTTCGTTCAATCCAATCGAAGCACGTTAAGCAGCGCCATTGTAAGAGACACGGAAAATTACCAATTCAACAAAAAAAAAAAAGTTACGAATGTACGAATTTTTTTCGTTCATTTTGATTTTCGTTGTTCCTGTTTTCGTTTTTCGGATTATGTTCTTTCGTAGTTTCGTTGTTTCTAATTTGGTTATTTCGGATTTTCGTTGTTTTTCATATTCGTTCAATTCGAACGATTCGTTATTCGTTAAAATTTTTAGCAAATCATTCGTTCATTCGTACGATAACGAATGAACGAATATAACGAATTTTAACGGAAAACGAAAAAAAAACTAAAAGAATTGCACATGTCTAGCCTACAGTGAAACATGGTGGTGGCCGTGTCCTTCTGTGGGGCTGCATGAGTGCTGCTGGTGTAGGGGGGGGGGGGGGGGATTTCATTGATGGTATCGTGAATTCACAGATGTACTGCTCTTTATTGAAAGAGAAGATGCTACCATCACTCCGTGCTCTTGTTCGTCTTGCACTTTTCCAACATGATAATGATCCAAAACACACATCTAAGGCGACTGTTGCATTTCTGAAGAAGAACCGGGTGAAAGTTATTCAGAGGCCAAGTATCCTGATCTGAACCCAATCGGGGAACACCTATGGGGGATTCTGAAGAGACAAGTGGAGCATCACTCTCCATCCAGCATCCCGGCTCTAAAAGAGGTCGTTCTTGAAGAACGGAAAAAGATAGATGTTGCAATATGTTCCCAACTTGTTCATTCCATGCATAGAAGACTTGGTGCTGTCCTTATATATCATTGAGGTCATACAAAATACTAGATGGAGTAGTTTTGTTGTGGGGTGTCTTCATTTTTGCATCAACTAATTTAAGTAAAACTGAAGATTTGGTAATCTACTTTGTATTATTAACTTTACTTTCATGTAATAAAAGAAACAAATGTTCTATAAAGCCCCATACACACGGTCGGACTTTTTCATGGATTCTGTCCGATCGGACAATGTTGTTGAAAAATCAGACCGTGTGTATGCACCATCGGACAGTGTTCGTCGGTTTGTCCGACGGACAAAGTCTTATCTCCTGCTGGAAAGATTTGCCGTCAACCTGGTCCGATCACACCAAACCCGATCGTGTGTACGGTTGTCCAACCGGACAAAGTGCTACGCATGCTCAGATCACATTACAAGACCAAAGCTATTGGCTACTAGCCTCTACGTAGTCCCGTCGTAGGCAACAAACGTCACCACGTTCAGAATGATCGGATTTTCCGACAACTTTGTCCGACCGTGTGTACGCAAAACCAACATCGGACAAAGTACGACGGACATGATCCGACGGACCTGGTCCGCGGATTGTCCGACCGTGTGTATGGGGCTTTAAACTCAGTTTTGTCACAATTTTGGAAATTGTTCTTGTGTTCATTGAGATATTGATTAATATCTTAGGCCGCGTACACACGAAGGGACAATCCCGCGGGATTATCCTCTGGACTGAAGTCCAGCGGATAATCCCCTCGTGTGTAGGCGCCAGCGGACTTTTTGGCGCCAAAGTCTGGCGGACTTTTTGGCGCCAAAGTTTTAAGTTTGGTTTTAAAATTATCCGCTGGACTTAGCAGTCCGGCGGACAATCCCGCCGTTAGTAGGCAAGTCCGCGGGACTTTTGAAATGAACGGACTTGCCGCTCATCGGCAAGACCGTTCATTTAGCACGTGACTTCAGGTTTACGTAGCTAGCGTAGGCAGTAAATGCCGCCGCGCTAGCTCCGTGACCTGGCATGGATTTAAAGCGACTCCCCACGCCAAAAAAACGGCGTGGGGGTTCCCCCCAAATCCATCTCAGACCCTCATCCGAGCACGCAGCCTGGCAGGCCAGGAAAGGGGTGGGGACGAACGAGCGCCCCCCCTCCTGAGCCGTACCAGGCCGCGTGCCCTCAACATGGGGGGTGCCCTGGGGAAAGGGGGGCCGTGCGGCCCCCCCACCCCAAGGCACCTTGTCCCCATGTTGATGAGGACAAGGGCCTCTTCCCGACAACCCTGGCCGTTGGTGGTCGGGGTCTGCGGGCGGGGGCTTATCGGAATCTGGGAGCCCCCTTTAATAAGGGGGCCCCCAGATACCGGCCCCCCACCCTATGTGAATGAGTATGGGGTACGATGTACCCCTACCCATTCACCTAATGTGTAAAATGTAAAGTACAAAAACACACACACTTTTGAAAAAATATTTTATTGCACTGCTCCGGGGGTCTTCTTCCGTCTTGGGGGTCTTCTCGCCGGACTCCCCCGCCATTTACCAAGCTCTTTTACTGAGCGGGGAAGTCCAGCTACCTTCTTCGTCGTCGCCGCCGTCGTCTGGGGGGTCTCGATCCGCCTTCGGGGGTATTCCGGGGTCTTCCGGGGGTCTCTTCTGTTCTTGCGGCGGTCGTCGTCTTCCGCGCCGTCGGCGCCTTCTTCTTCTTCTTGTCCTTCTTCTTGTTCTTCTTCTTGTTCCGATGTTGACCCGATGCTCTCTCTGCCCGGAATGGCAGAGGCGCGCTGCGCTGGGACTTATATAGGGACATGGGGACAGAGTCACATGCTCATGTCACATGGTGACCCCGCCCCCTTGTGATGTCACAGTCCCAGCATCCTCCGGGACTGTGACATCACAGGGGGGCGGGGTCACCATGTGACATGAGCATGTGACCCTGTCCCCATGTCCCTATATAAGTCCCAGCGCAGCGCGCCTCTGCCATTCCGGGCAGAGAGAGCATCGGGTCAACATCGGAACAAGAAGAAGAACAAGAAGAAGGACAAGAAGAAGAAGAAGGCGCCGGCGGCGCGGAAGACGACGACCGCCGCAAGAACAGAAGAGACCCCCGGAAGACCACCGAAGGCGGATCGAGACCCCCAGACGACGACGGCGGCGACGACGAAGAAGGTAGCCGGACTTCTCCGCTCGTGAAAGAGCTAGGTAAAAGAGCAGAAGAGAGCGGAGGAGTCCGGCGAGAAGACCCCCAAGACGGAAGAAGACCCCCGGAGCAGTGCAATAAAATATTTTTTCAAAAGTGTGTGTGTTTTTGTACTTTACATTTTACACCTTAGGTGAATGGGTAGGGGTACATCGTACCCCATACTCATCACATAGGGTGGGGGCCGGTATCTGGGGGCCCCCTTAGTAAAGGGGGCTCCCAGATTCCGATAAGCCCCCGCCCGCAGACCCCGACAACCAACGGCCAGGGTTGTCGGGAAGAGGCCCTTGTCCTCATCAACATGGGGACAAGGTGCCTTGGGGTGGGGGGGCCGCACGGCCCCCCTTTCCCCAGGGCACCCCCCATGTTGAGGGCACGCGGCCTGGTACGGCTCAGGAGGGGGGGGGCGCTCGTTCGTCCCCACCCCTTTCCTGGCCTGCCAGGCTGTGTGCTCGGATAAGGGTCTGAGATGGATTTGGGGGGGACCCCCACGCCGTTTTTCGTCGTGGGGAGTCCCTTTAAATCCATGCCAGGTGACGGAGCTAGCGCGCCGGCACTGCCTACGCTAGCTAATTACCTTAAGTTACGTTCGAAATGAACGGACTGCTCCGTGCGTGGGCAAGTCCGTTCATTTTCAAAAGTCCCGCGGACTTTTGGCCGGCGGATTATCCTAAGTCCGCCGGCAAAAGTCCGCACGTGTGTACGCGGCAATACTTTCAAAAGGGTGTACTCATTTATGCTGAGCACTGTATATACATACCATATATACCCGAGTATTTTGGGGAACCTAAAAAATGTCCTTTTTGTATTATTTTCTTCTGTCATGTTACTTTATGGATGTGGTACCCAGTGTTTTATAAGCCCCCTGCTCCCCTAAACACATCTAAAAAAGAAAATGAACATGTATAAAGAAATGGAAATATTGTTACAACAGATGTAAAGCCACATGTGCTGTTTTTCGGGATGCCCTTTACCAAAAAGTAACAGCTTTATTACTTCCAATTGGCCTAGAGTGGCGAGGAAGAACGCACCCTGAGGCAATTCTGGTACACCTCGTGGCCGGATCAGAAGACGCCGGATCAGGCTCCTCCTCTCTTGAAACTGGTGCAGGATGTGGAAGAGGCCAGGCAGAAGGCCGAGTGGGATGTCGGACCCGTCATTGTACACTGCAGGTGGGCATACTGACTTTTTTTTTCCAGGACTTGACTAGGTGAATCTTATTTTGCCCTTTTTTTGGATCAACTCCCCTGGAGGAAATTGGCACTTTTTTTCTCCAAAAAGCCCAGTTGAAGTTTAACGTCTTAACCACTTTCAGCCCCGGACCAATTTGCAGCCAAAGGACCAGGCCCCTTTTTGCGATTCGGCACTGCGTCGCTTTAACTGATGATTGCGCGGTTGTGCGACGTGGCTCCCAAACAAAATTGACGTCCTTTTTTTACCACAAATAGAGCTTTCTTTTGGTGGTATTTGATCGCCCCTACGGTTTTTATTCTTTGCGCTATAAACAAAAAAGAGCGACAATTTTGAAAAAAAAACACATTATTTTTTATTTTTTGCTATAATAAATATCCCCCAAAAATATATAAAAAAAATTTTTTTTCCTCAGTTTAGGCCGATACGTATTCTTCTACATATTTTTGGTAAAAAAAAATCGCAATAAGCGATTATTGATTGGTTTGCGCAAAAGTTATAGCGTTTACAAGATAGGGGATAGTTTTATAGCATTTTTATTAATAATTTTTTTTTTTTTTTAGTAATGGCGGCGATCAGCGATTTTTTTTGTGACTGCGACATTATAGCGGACACATCGGACATTTTTGACACATTTTTGGGACCATTGTCATTTATACAGCAATCAGTGCTATTTAAATGCATTGATTCCTGTATAAATGACACTGGCAGTGAAGGGGTTAACCACAAGGGGGCAGTGTAGGGGTTAAGTATGCCATGGGGTGTGTTTCTTACTGTGGGGGGGGGCGTGGCTGTCAGCTAGTGAATGCTGATCTCTGCTCCAATCACAGGGAGCAGAGATCGGCGTCACTAGTTGCTAGGCAGAACGGGGAGATGCTGTCTATTTCCGCATCTCCCCGTTCAGCCTTCCCGTGAGACGATCGCGGGTGTCCCCCCGGCGTGTTCCCGATGGCACGGACGGCTTAAAGGAGGGACTTCTGCCGACGTATATTGTTGTGCGCCGGTCGGGAACCGGTTAAAATACCTTTTTCTTTCAAAGAAAATACAGCTTCCTGTATTGGATTTGAGTTCTTTCAATCATGCAGGCTCAGCTTCACATGTAGGCTTTACCTAGGATGGCCTGCATGCAAATGCAACCTGCTTAGGGCCTCCTACTCCTCCAGACTGCCGTCCATCCATCCATCAGTAACATACCAAATCAGACACGCCCCCTCTCCTCCTTATGTGAGGGGTGTGGCAGTCTTACTCTGCTCTGCACTCAGACTAACAGCCACACCCCTCAGATAAGGAGGAGAGGGGGCGTGTCTGATTTGGTATGTTACTGATGGATGGATGGGTGGCAGTCTGGAGGAGTAGGAGGTCCTAAGCAGGTTGAATTTGCACTTCTGGAAGAATGGTCAAACATTCCCATAGACACACTCCTAAACCTTGTGGACAACCTTCCCAAAAGAGTTGAAGCTGTTATAGCTGCAAAGGGCGGGCCAACTCAATATTGAATCCTTCGGACTAAGACTGGGATGCCATTAAAGTTCATGTGCGTGTAAAGGACGGTGTCCCAATACTTTTGGCAATATAGTGTATGTACAAAATTGCCTTTGGCTATTTGTGTTCTATGCTGCTTGATCAAGCATTCTCTATCTATGGCTGTAGCTATGTACTTCGTATAAATTAATTCGCCCTAATAGGCTTTGCCCCAATTGCCACTAAGTTCGACAGTCTCTTATCATCTTATCAGTTATCTGCACCCGAAACGTAAAGTAGATAATACCATTCTAGGTTGCAACAGGCAATGAAGTTTATTCTAACTTCAGACACTTTTAATCGGAATTTAGAATGCTTTGGCGCAATTTCACACATGCAGTAACACATATAGTGGTAAGGCAGCCCATTGATTTTAAATGGAAGGGCAATGCAGGGAGATTTACTAAAACTGGAGCACTACGAATCTGGTGAAGCTGTGCATGGTCAGCTTGTTTAATTAAGCTTTGACAATAAAACCTGGAATTTGATTGGTTTCTATGCAGACCTGCACCAGATTTTGCACTCTCCAGTTTTAGTAAATCCCCTCCCCATTGTAATACATCATGCAGATGGTTCACATCTTTGCACTGTGGTACAATAAAAATGCACATACATTGCCGTGTGCTAGGTATGTTCAGAATGAATGGCACTTCAATGCAGAGACGTAGCTTGAAACTTGTGGGCCCTGATGCAAAAGTTGTCCTGGGGCCCCCCACTACTACCTGCCCCTTCCGCTGCGCGCCAAGATACTCCAAGTGCCTAAAGAGTTATTTCAGAGATTTATGTATATATTGAGAGGATAATTCAAAATATTTTGTAGAAACCATCCTAGTAATCACATGACCTTGCCCCCGTCCCCCATCCTAATAATGACATGACTTTGCCCCCCCCCCCCCCCCCATCCTAGTAATGACATGACCTTGCCCCCCCCAACCTATTAATGGCATGGCCTCGCCTTCCCCCATCCTAGTAATGAAATGACCTCACCCCCTCCCCCCCATCCTTGTAATGACATGACCTCACCCTCTCCCCCCATCCTAGTAATGACATGTCACCAGTCAATGAGAGTAGAGGAAGGGTGTGGACTGGGGAGAGGGCAAACAACTGGAAGCTGATTACTGGATTATAGAACTTGGCTGGGGTATGGGGGACACAAGGCAGATTGGAGCTGGACTCCAGCTCTGGGATTTTGTGGAGAAAATCAAATGTAATACGACAGCAGGGAACAGAGCTGGAGCTAGAGATGGGGTCACAATTGCAACCCCTGAGACCCCTGATGCTACGCCTATGCTTCAGTGCATCACACCAAGTTTTGTGAATTAAGAATAATTTTTTTACTGTTTGTACAGACACTTTCACTTTGCCTATTTAGGGACAAGAAACAATGTCTATGTAAAGCTACCTCCCTCCACCCACCTGATACTTACCTCTTCAGGGGTACCCCTCCATTCCTTACTTCTTTATAGACAGCACCACCAAAATACCCAATGTGCTGGTGTTGGACCTAGAGAAGGCAGGGCCATCATCCCTCTGTCATGTTACAGAGCTCTTGTCCAACTTTCCAATTGGAGACGGTCACGTGCTTTCCAATACCTAAAAGCATCAGGTATCTTTCACAGACAAGAGCGGTGGAGTATGGTAGGGGTTAGCCTTTTTTACAGACACTGCCACTTTGCCCTAAATGCTAGTTCTTCTCAGGGAATCATCTCTGATTGCACATCATGGGCAACCCTAAAGAGGTGGGCTCACTGGGCTGTATCAGTAGAAAACCAGGCAAGGTTCCAGAAGATTAAGATCCCTTTCGCATAGGATCTCTAGTATTAGAATTGACTAAAGACTGGAAAAATGTAACCTGGTCTAAAGAGTCTTGATCTTCTGCAACATACAGATGGCAGGGGTGAGAATATGGAAGATGGCGAGATTAGAATTTGGCAGATACAGGTTCAGAACTTGGTGGATGCCAGGGTAAGAATCTGGCCATTCACAGGGTCAGAGTCTGGCAAATGGTGGGGTTAGAATCTGGGTTATCACCGGGTCAAAATTTTATGAACTAACAGGTCAGAATTTGGCATGTGGAAGGTCAGAATTTAGTACATTACAGGGTCAAAATCTGGTAAATAAAAGGATCATTAGTTGGGGTGCACAGTATGAACCACTGTCGGGACCCGGATATGAACCTGGGACCTCTTCTATGTTTGGCAGTGTCTCTTCTTCCTGAGCCTCCTGAGATGCTGGACAGCTCCTTGCCTGATTCCTTAGACAACCTTGCTTTATGTCTTGTTTATTTTGAACCCCTTGCTCCTCCAATGAACTTCCTATTTAACACTTATTGTTTGCCAGATTATTGTGCTCTCTTCAGCCAATATCTTGCTCTTGTCGCCCCTGCAGCTGCGCAATATTCACTACCACTCATTGCCAATCTTTAGCTTGTTTCTCAACTACGCTTCTACTTGATCCCAAACGGCAACCACTTGTTACTGACCTTTGGCTTGTTTTCTGACTACACTTCTACTTAATCCCTACCTCCTATACCTGCCACTGGACCCTGGCTTGATAACTTCCTAGCTTGCAACCTAGCACTAACACGCAGTAAAACCCATCCCTACTATCAGGAGCTCTGGTGAATACCGATTAGAGCTTAGACCCAGTACCCCAGGTAAGCCCGCATCAAGCAGGGTGACTTGTATAGCTATCTGGCTGGCCAGTGGGAGCCTCTCTGCTGCTAAAGCTACTGGTCTCCGAGCCTCACCCCTGACCATGACAACCCCTTTGGATGAAGTGAAACATGAAGCTGCACCTTGAATGTATGACCAACAAATCTAGAGGAACTAGATTCCTTAGATAATAATAGCTCTTTACCTAAGGAACATTTCTAACACTTTAGACTAAAATAAGGGTCCTACCTGGCACCAGATAGTGTAGGTGAATCTAATAAATTGGACTCTGAATACAGTGTACTTGGTTGTGTTAATGCTGAACCCGACAATTGTTTATCCATCAATAACACACCAAAGGCTCCATTCTAGCCTCTTAGATCTGGTAAACTAGCGGAACACAGCCAGAACTGTCCAGATAGATGACCAGTATCTGCTAACAGGTATGTTCTGTCTTGCAGTGCAGGGATTGGAAGAACCGGCTGTTTTATCGCTACCACAATCCTGTGTAAGCAGCTGAAGAATGAGGGGGCAGTGGACATTCTGCGGACCACCTGCCAGCTACGGTTAGACAGGTAAGATATTCTTCTTCTGCTAATTTCATTTGAAAGGATCCTTTAGGCCTAATTAGAAAACAATTACATTTTAAGACCTGTTTCCAAAGGTTGATGTAACCATTGTTCTTTATTCTCCACAGAGTACTCAATCTTGCCTTCACATTTTGCCCATTTTCATAAAATTTGTTATAGAAAGTTGTGATATCAGCTTTTCATATAGAATAGATTGCTGTCCGAATACCTGAAGAGTTCATCTAATAGGATCCAGTCACCGTTCCATAGGCAATTTTCCACTTGGCGCCTTCAACGTTTCAGTTGACTTTTGCAGAGCCGAGTGGTGCCAACAGGGCCACCCACAGCTTGAATTTCGGCCGATTTAGCAGAAATCGCCCGAATTTCCAGCTGTGTATGGACAGCATTAGTTTTAGTTTACACTCATGCTAAAGGGGAAGAGCTTTGACCTGCCAAAGTATAACTTCCTAAGGCAAAAATGTCTCATTTGCTCCAAAATGTTTTTTTTTTGTCCCTGTGTCACATCCCAGTTGTCTTACCTTGTTCACCATATTTGTACTATGGTGGCTCTTTGATTTGTTCATTCACATGGAATGTTTCCGCTGTGACTGACACTACACAACATATCAATTATTTTTCTTCCTTCCTTCTTTCCTTCCTTCCTTCCTTCCTTCCTTGTTATATGGTAATTATGTGAATCATCAGTACATTGTATACTTTGTAGTCACCTGGAAGCACTCACCTACTTGTGGCTTAGTGTTTCTATGCTCCCATCTAAGTCAGTTTTACTTGGAAGGGTGATTGTTTTTCCTTCAATGAGAAGCCATCTACCATATTCATAGAATGATTTTGCATGAGTTTAAAGCAGTGGTTCTCAACCTGAGGTCGGGACCCCCTCGGGGGTCGAATTACAATTTGCCAGGGGTCACCGAATCCTGGGCTGTTCCTGAAGCCCGCACTGCTGTCCCAGCCTTTTCGCGGCCGCCCAGCAGGGCTGTCCCTAGAGCCTGTGGCCGTCCATCTGGGCTGTTCCTGGAGCCCACGGCCGCCCACTCAGCCTCTTCACAGCCGCCTATTCAGTTCACGGCATTGCTGGGGGGCAGAGACTAGAAGTCAGCTGACTGGTGAGAAATGTGAAGTTTTTGGCATATGTGTCACTGCTACGAGACACCACAAAGTCGATGACACAGTGAAGCCAGAGACACAGTGAGTAACACTACCTGTGATTATAGTTGCCATTAAAAGTCCCCACTAAAGTTCTCAGATCAGCAGATGACCTCGATCAAGGCTGAAGTTGGCTGGTCGGAACTCCCCGCCAGCACTGCCAATCATCCCAACTCCCCGCCAGCACTGCCAATCATCCCAACTCCCCGCCAGCACTGCCAATCATCCCAACTCCCCGCCAGCACTGCCAATCATCCCAACTCCCCACCAGCACTGCCACTCATCCCAACTCCCCGCCAGCACTGCAACTCATCCCAACTCCCCGCCAGCACTGCCACTCCTCCCAACTCCCCGCCAGCACTGCCACTCATCCCAACTCCCCGCCAGCACTGCCACTCATCCCAACTCCCCGCCAGCACTGCCACTCATCCCAACTCCCCACCAGCACTGCCACTCATCCCATTTCCCCCCCCCCCCCCCCCACCAAAGAGTAAGAGAAGGAAAAAAATAGAGAATACATGGAAGGTAGAGGAAAAGAGGGGGAGGAACAAAGAAAAAGGGAGAGAAAGAATAAGAGAAAGAACAAGAAAGATGGCTAGAGAGGGATGGGGGGAAAAAATGAAATTAGGATAGCGAGAGATAAAAGGGAAAGAAAGGAGAACAAAGAGAAAGAGTGGTACATTCTAAAATGTACCATGAGGGGTTTTAATACTGTACGAGTGGACTCAGGGAGCACTAAATGTCCATGGGTTAGGGGCGCAAATTACTTGTCTTGCCTTGGGTGCTGACAACCCATGCTACGAAAATAATTTTACTGTTAGGGGCCCCCACAACTTGGGAAATTCTATTGAGGGGTCGCGGCACTAGAAAGGTTGAGAACCACTGGTTTTAAGTATGCTTTGGGATATTTGAATGGTTCTTTCGGCATAACATAGTGTAATGCCGATCCAGCTCTGCATTCAATGTTTCAGTTGACCACAGTCATTCACTCCAGAGGCTTTTGTGTCCACCAACCATGTGAACATTGCCTAAAGAACTGATCATTTGGGGTCTGAGTGCCAAAAGTATACTATAGTTAGCATATTTTCTTAACAAATCAGGGAGTCAATAATAGCAGAGTCGTTAATGAATAATTGAATGAAGAGAATGAAGAGAAAGTTCCATTCATAAAAGCAAATTCAGGACCCAGGTTCCTAGTTTCTAGGGAACAGGTGTAGCTACCTGACCCTAATTAGTCACTGAATCCTAATTCAAAGACATATATCGTAGTATAGAAGATCAGACACAGACACCAAATGTGTAGTGGATCTGTCTCCATTTCATTGGATGATTTACATGAGTATTTATTATATAAAATGTGGCAGCCATGTAGTCTTTGGTCATTGGTGAGATATTGTTGACGAAGGTCAGATGTTGATGACGATTGATGATAAGTTTAGGAGACTTCTAGACTTTCCATTATTTATGAATATCTTAATTTACACTTTTATGATTCCACGTCCCAAAACTTGGCACTGATCCTTTGTGGTCATGGGTTTCAACACTTCAATTCTCAATAGTACGTGTGTATTAAAATTAAA
The DNA here is from genome assembly GCA_028564925.1 of Lithobates sylvaticus. Taxonomy (NCBI): domain Eukaryota; kingdom Metazoa; phylum Chordata; class Amphibia; order Anura; family Ranidae; genus Lithobates; species Lithobates sylvaticus. Next base: position 205,972,222 of record CM053034.1, on the reverse strand, counting down.
GAAAAGTAAAAACAAAGGTTAGTTTCAGAAGCTATCTTGTAACTACCGGTATGTATATACCATAAAATGGTTACGTATCACCACAGAGGGGTACTGTGGATATGATATAGAATAGAGCGTGCCACGTCCCGATATTTAAGATTTATTGAAAAGAAAAAACATTTTTGTTGAAAATGATGGACTTTGTAAGGGTAAAACACAAGTTTGTAAAAATTAACAAGATTTATTTACAAAATAAACATAAAATTACTCAATGCAAAAGACATAGAGAAATTTGCAATCAAGCAAAGCTATCTACGATACACTTTCTGTATATGGTTTTCTATGTCAAATTATTACTTGTCAGATCTGAGTGTTACCATTCGAGTTTTCGAACGATATATGATCTAAATTGACTACACTGGCAGTGCAATCTATAAGCTTTTAGGCTTTTTGTATTTCTTGCACATTTCTCTATGTCTTTTGCATTAAGTAATTTTATGTTTATTTTTTAACCACCTGATTACTTTGCACTTAAACCCCCCTCGTGACCAGACCAATTTTCAACTTTTGGCGCTGACGCACTTTGAATGACAATTGCGCGGTCATACAACACTGTACCCAAATGAAATTTTTATCATTTTTTTCCCACAAATAGAGCTTTCTTTTGGTGGTATTTAATCACAGCTGGGGTTTTTATTTTTTGCTAAACAAACAAAAAAAATGGAAAAAAAAATAAATAAAAATCATGTTTAATAGTTTGTTATAAAATTTTGCAAACAGGTAATTTTTCTGCTTCATTGATATGCGCTGATGAGGCGGCACAGGTGGGCACTGATAGGCTGCACTGGTGGGCACTGATAGGCTGCACTGGTGGGCACTGATAGGCTGCACTGGTGGGCACTGATAGGCTGCACTGGTGGGGACAGATAAGTCGGTACTGATGGGGACAGCAAAGATGGCACTAATGGGCACGGATGGGTGGCGCGGATGGGTGGCACCGATGGGCACTGATGGATGACACTGATGGGCACTGATGGGTGGCACTGATGGGTGGCACTGATGGGCACTGATAGGTGGCACTGATGGGCACTGGTAGGTGACACAGATGAGCACTGGTAGGTGACACAGATGAGCACTGGCAGGTGACACTGATGTGCAGCACTGGCACTGTGGGCACTGAGAAATGGCACTGTGGGCACTGAGAGATGGCAGTGTGGGCACTGGTAGGCGGCACTTTAATGGGGCAAAGGTGGGCACAATTGATTGGGCATATTGCAGTGAGAGGGACTGATGTCCCTCTCACTGCCGCCGTTGATCGGCTTTTTTTTTTTCTCCTCGCGCTGTCAGTGCGAGGAGGAAAAAAAGCCGATTACCGGCTCTGTTATCACATGATCAGCTGTCATTGGCTGACAGCTGATCTCGTGGTAAGGGGTCGGGATCGACCCCTTACTCGGATCTGTGATCCAGCGAGTCTCACAGACTCGCTGGTCACAGAGCGCACCGCGCACGCCCTTCAGGGGGCGCGCAGGCAGCTCGTGTCCGGGACGACGTCAATAGACGTAGTCCCGGCACAATAGATCCGCGCTGTAGCCGTCATTTGGCTATAGCGCGGGTCTAAGGTAGTTAAATAAATCTTGTTAATTTTTACAAACTTGTGTTTTACGCTTCAAAAGTCCATCCTTTTCAGCAAAAATTAGTTGTTTTTTTCAATAAATCCTATGTATATACCATACCTCTCAGATCCCCATGGAAGCTGGAAATTGCTGAAGTAGATGCTGCTACTTCAGTGATCTCCACTAGCTTCAAGTTTCCATTGCCCTGATGCCTTTTAAACACTGGAGGTTGGCCACTCAGCATCAGCTGATTGGATGAGATGGAAATCATGATGTCACCTCTCACCTGTCTCCTCTTCACCTCATCCAATCATAAAATGCTTTGCATTTATTCCGAAAATGCAAAGCATTCTCTGAGTGACACTGATGCTGAGTGGCTAGCCACCAGTATTCACAATGCAGCAGGGCAGCCACTCTGTGCGGGATCTGGAAGCAAATGGAGATCACATAGCAAAGGGAAGACACTACCAAGACGGTTAGAGAGTGCTGCTCACCCCCCGAAAACAGAGAATGGGAAAAATCCCCCCACAAAAGGGTTTTTAGGCAGCAAGAAAATGAAATATAAATGAATAATGTAAAAAAATGCAATATTTATTGATATGAAAAGACATGACACAATAGTTAAAAGATGAGCTCCATTAGGAAAATAGTTCTAATGCCCCGTACACACGGTCGGATTTTCCGACGGAAAATGTCCTATCGGACCATGTTGTCGGAAAAATTCCGACAGTGTGTGGGCTCCATCGGACTTTTTCCGTCGGAATTTTGAGATCCTGCTCTCAAACTTTCCGACAACAAAGTCCTATCGGACTTTTTCCGATCGTGTGTAGCGAATTCCGACGGAGAAAGTGCCACGCATGCTCAGATCACATTACAAGACCAAAGCTATTGGCTACTAGCCTCTACGTAGTCCCGTCGTAGGCAACGAACGTCACCACGTTCAGGATGATCGGATTTTCCGACAACTTTGTCCGACCGTGTGTATGCAACACCAGTGTCGACAAAATCCTGTGGTCGGAATTTCCGACCGTGTGTAAGGGGCATAAGAGTAAAAAGGATGGCTATACACTTGCAGACAAGTGGAGATAACTGGATTAGTGGTGTCTAATAAAAAGATTTCCAGCTTCTAGAGTAGGGTCTCCAAACTTTTTAACCACCTGATTACTTTGCACTTAAACCCCCCTCGTGACCAGACCAATTTTCAGCTTTTGGTGCTGACGCACTTTGAATGACAACACTGTACCCAAATGAAATTTTTATCATTTTTTTCCACAAATAGAGCTTTCTTTTGGTGGTATTTAATCACAGCTGGGGTTTTTATTTTTTGCTAAACAAACAAAAAAAGATGGAAAAAAAAAAATCATGTTTAATAGTTTGTTATAAAATTTTGAAAACAGGTAATTTTTCTGCTTCATTGATATGCGCTGATGAGGCGGCACAGGTGGGCACTGATAGGCTGCACTGGTGGGCACTGATAGGCTGCACTGGTGGGCACTGATAGGCTGCACTGGTGGGCACTGATAGGCTGCACTGGAGGGGACAGATAAGTCGGTACTGATGGGGACAGCAAAGATGGCACTGATGGGCACTGATGGGCACGGATGGGTGGCGTGGATGGGTGGCACGGATGGGTGGCACGGATGGGTAGCACGGATGGGCACCGATGGGTGGCGTGGATGGGTGGCACGGATGGGTGGCGCGGATGGGTAGCACGGATGGGTGGCACCGATGGGCACTGATGGATGACACTGATGGGTGGCACTGATGGGTGGCACTGATGGGCACTAATAGGTGGCACTGATGGGCACTGATGGGCATTGGTAGGTGACACAGATGAGCACTGGTAGGTGACACAGATGAGCACTGGCAGGTGACACTGATGTGCAGCACTGGCACTGTGGGCACTGAGAGATGGCAGTGTGGGCACTGAGAGATGGCAGTGTGGGCACTGAGAGATGGCAGTGTGGGCACTTTAATGGGGCAAAGGTGGGGGCACTTTAATGGGGCAAAGGTGGGCATTGTATTGGGCACATCGCTGGGCACATTGCAGTGAGAGGGACTGATGTCCCTCTCACTGCCGCCGGTGATCGGCTTTTTTTTTTTTCTCCTCGCGCTGTCAGCTTACCGGCTCTGTTAGTATCACATGATCAGCTGTCATTGGCTGACAGCTGATCACGTGGTAAGGGGTCGGGATCGACCCCTTACTCAGATCTGTGATCCAGCGAGTCTCACAGACTCGCTGATCACAGAGCGCGCCACGCGCGCCCTTCAGGGGGCACGCAGGCAGCTCGTGCCCGGGACGACGTCAATAGACGTGTCCCGGCACAATAGATCCGCGCTGTAGCCGTCATTTGGCTATAGCGCGGGTCTATAGTGGTTAAACAAAGGACCAGTTTACTGTCCTTCAGACTTAAAGGGGGCCGGACTGTGGCCTTAGTGCGAGTAGGACAGATCCTGATGGCAGTGGAAATAAACAATTCCCCATCTTTGATGTTAGTGGGAGGAATAGCGCCCCATTTTTTCTTTAGGAGAAATTGTATTCAATCATTGGTGTCATTGGGTCCCATTGTTGGTGTCATTGGGAGGAATTGTGCACCATCATTGGTATCATTGGGAGGAATTCTGCCGATGATACATCAGTGGGGGGAATTATGTCCCATTGTTGGTATCAGTGGATGAAAATACTGTCCCAAGGGTCGAATAAAAATGTAATAAAGGGCTACAGTTTAGAGACCACTGTCCTAGAAGGAGGTACGGTGATCCAAGCTGGGCCAATTTACCTATGTAAAAATATAACATGGAATTCCCCGAATACTGCCAGATGTATGGCACGTGTGCAGCAGTTTTACTTATCATGTTACCTATTTGTTTTCCTTTCTAGGGGAGGAATGATTCAAACCAGCGAACAGTATCAGTTTGTGCACCATGTCCTGAGCTTGTTTGTCAAACAAAACTGCTGCACCGTAGAGGAATAGGCCTGGACTTTCCACGTGACCCGACTTGGGGAAACAAAAAAACACAAAGCTTCAAATGCGTCCAGTGTAGCTAAACAACGAACGGTAACTCTACGGTCTAATCAGAGACTTTTTTTTGTGTTCTATTTTAAGGGCAGGTCCGAAAGACCATCTTTATCTCTCCAACGTCAACGTTTAGGACCCGACAAACGCCTTTGAGTTTCGACGTTATTTCATGACATGGGACATTAGCTCACCAAAAACTATTTCTACTGTAAATAGAAATTCAGATCAGTTTGTAACAAGACTCTATAGAGAAGGGAAAAAAAAAAAAAAAAAAAAAAAAAAATTAACATTTGTGCTTTTAAGTTTACTATTTTTCTGGGAGTAAGAAAAAAAAAAGAAAAATTATAACTTGCTTTTGTCTGCAGTGTTGAACTTTCCAACATCGAGCAGTCACGTAATGTCTTTATGCCGATAAAGTACTTTTTTGCCTTTTTCTGAACCGTTTTTACATTTTTATCTACCGAATACTGTGTCACCGACAATTCAAACCTCCGTATCAAGAGTTCAGTTGTCTCATGCGGCGTTGCGCTTATTACCTCATCTTGTAAAAAAAAAAAGTATAATGTTTTGGCGAGGGTCCTTTTAGGAAGTTACGCCCCTTAATCCCCTCAAACGTTGGAGTTTTGTCTTTATAAAGCAAAAAAAAAAATGAAAAAGTACAAAAAAAAAAAAACATTATTCTATACTACATGTTGTTTACAAAATATTATATGAGCTTTTAAAAAACTGTCCGGTGAGGCGTGACAGACAAAAGTGGTCTGTGAAATGGCATTCGTCTTCGTCTGGGATTTTCCGCACTATATGGCCAAAGGTTTGTAGTCCTCCCTCCAAATGATTGGGTCCAGGTGTTTCCAGTGACGGGTATGATTAATGCTACAGCATACAAAGACATTTTAGACAATGGTTCCCTTCCAACCTTGTGGGAACGGTTTTGTAGAAGGTGCCCTTGTGCACAGTGTTCCATAAAGACATGGGTTGACCAGTTTGGTGTGGAGTAACGGGAACTGACCTACACAAAGCCCTGACCTCAACATTACTGAACACCGACTGTGAGCCAGGTCTTCTTGTCCAACATCAGTGCCTGACCTCACAAATGTTCCTTTGGTTTATTGAGCACAAATTCCCAAGGACAAACTCCAAAATCTTGTGGCAAGCCTTCCCAGAAGGGTTGAGGCTGTTATAGCCGTAACGAGGAGCCAACTCATTATTCACGCCCATAAATTTGGAATAGGATCTCCAACAAGCTAATCAAGTTCATATGGCAATGATGGTCAGGTGTCCATGTTTGGCTGTATAGTGTAGGTTTATAACTAAGGCAAAGAGACGCACAAAATTTTAGTAGCCAACATCAACAATTCAAATTCCAATACTTATCAAGCATACCTTCTTTGGTGGGGTAGTCGCAATGTGCCAACACTAACTGGGACGTCTCAAAGTGGGCGTGTTTAGTGCCAGTAATGGCAAGTTGAGGTTGTACCTTTAACATCCCAAATGTTTGCCATAAATATTTAGCTTAGCAAGGAGTTTCTGACTTATGAAAACCGATTGGAATGGGCCTTCATGCCATGATGGGCTCAAGGTAAATTCTTAGATATTGTTTGATCAGATGGACCTTCATGGAGAAACTGGTCAGTGTTTGGATGTCATAGGGAGGAGCCTACAGTAGAACTTGGTTGGGCTATAGACATTCAAATATTTACATATTCTTAGCAAGCAGTAAATACGCTTTAAAATAATTCCTCACCGACCTCTGTTGTTCCAGCCACTGTGAAGCAATTTATCCTTAAATTTCACAGTAGGGAAAATTAAACAAGGGCTCAGCACTCTGCTTTCCCCCCTCTTCCTGTGAACCTGATCTGTGTTTACAATAGGGATTCGAAGACTGGGAGGGAAGAACTAAACTACATTGAGAAAATGAATTGAGATGCTCCAGATGCAAACTTTGAGGACGAATTACTTCAGAGTGCCTGCAGCTACAGAGGTCAGTGAGGGCTTGTTTGATTTTAAATGTAAATGTTTTGAACCAGATTTCCCAAGGCCTTACGAATAGGGAATATCGGGGTGGGGTCACTTGACTCACATGTATATCCAAGGCTCTCTAAATGATAACTTTGAGGACGAATTACTTCAGAGTGCCTGCAGCTACAGAGGTCAGTGAGGGCTTGTTTGATTTTAAATGTAAATGTTTTGAACCACATTTCCCAAGGCCTTACGAATAGGGAATATCGGGGTGGGGTCACTTGACTCACAGGTATATCCAAGGCTCTCTAAATGATAAAGGTATCAGTTCTTCAAAGACTCAAGTGTTGTCACTCATCCTTAATGTGCCCCCTCTCCTAGCAAGCACTTTTTTCCTGCATTAAGAAAGGTCCACAAAAGAGGGCTGCACATAGACCTGCATAGACAATGTTTTGGCCGGTACTGACTTTAATGAGGTCAATAGGGGCTTACCATGGTCAGTTCCAAGGCTTCAGGCAATTCAAAATTGGTTCCTGGCAAGCATTCCTTCCTATATCTTGTGAGAACATTATTTGGCAAACATATACATTACAAAAGGGTAGTTTTGGTACATTTTTCTTCATTTCAAAGCAGTCGAATGTATCAGCTCATCGTTAGTCATCAGCTGAACTTCTCTGTAGAGATCACCTGTAGTATTGGAGAAGGTTATGTGCTGCAAAAAAAGTGGGTAGAATATATAGGAACTATTTAATTATATTTTGTGAAGGTTTATAGGGTATTTTGGAAAGTTGATGTTAAGCCCCAACTTCTGTTCCAATTGACCTAGCTCCAATACTACCCAAGTCCTCTCCACACACTCCATTTGCAAGCAGCTGCTGTTAAAGACGAGTCAGGCATGGAGTCACATTCCAAGTTCAACGGTGTTGAAGGACCATGAAAACTTTGCATCTTTGTCCACAGGCTATTCTGCTATTGCCTACTGGCCTAGAACAATGGTTTAGATGCAAATTGAGTTATCCTTAAAGAGAAAACCACACCAATTTGGTTAAGTCCTACCATCTATCCTGCCAAGAAAAGAAAGTTGGATGATAAGAGTAGTCGTAGTTAGTCACCTTCAACTAAACATATGCTGTAATGTTGCCTCCTAAGTTCTGAGGCTGGTCTGAAGGTTCTCGTTTATCCAGGCCATGGCATATCTAGTAGTAGACATGTGCACAATAGAAAAATTTGTTTAGTTCTGTTTCGTTTCTGTTCGTTTCCGTTGATTCGTAACGATTCGTAAATTCGTAAGTCGTCGGTGTTCGTATTCGTAACGATTCGTATTTTCGTAAGGGTTATTTTTTCGTTCATTCGTTTTTCCGTTAGTTTAATTTTTGTTTATTCGAAATTCGGACGCATTCGTATTTTCGTAGATTTAGTTACATTCGCACTTTCGTAAGATTGATTTATTCGTACTTTCGTAACATTGTATTCGTAGATTCGTAATCGGAGCATAATTCATAATTTTATGTAATTTGTATGCTATTATTACATTGTAAGAGACACGGCAAATTACGAATCGAAAAAAAAAGTTACGAATGTACGAATTTTTTCGTTCAATCCATTCGAAGCACGTTAAGCAGCGCCATTGTAAGAGACACGGAAAATTCCGAATCGAAAAAAATAAAAGTTACGAATGTACAAATTTTTTCGTTCAATACATTTGAGGCACGTTAAGCCGCGCCATTGTAAAGGCCCATACACACGATCAGACTTTTTGACAACCAACATGCAAATGAGCTGTTTTGGACCAAAGTCCAACCGTGTGTACGCTCCATCGGACCAACTTTTTCCAGGTTTCATCAGACTTTTGTTGGCTGTGCGAACGGACCAACTTTCTGCCAACAAAAGTCCGATGGACCAAAGTCCGACCGTGTGTACACAAAACCAACGGACTTTTGTACAAACCAATGCAGAACCAATGCAAAAGATCAGACAACAATACAGAGGTTGACCAAAGGTGGCGGTAAAGAGCAGAAAAACCAAGTGATTTGGTGAAAGTTGGCTGAAAAAGTCCTGCCGTGTGTATGCAATACCAACTTGGGGCCAACGCCCTTTGGACAAAAAGCCACAGGAAAGTTGGTCCACGGTCCGATCGTGTGTATGAGGCTTAAGAGACACGGAAAATTACGAATCGCAAAAAAAAAAAAAAAGTTACGAATGTACAAATTTTTTCGTTCAATCCATTCGAAGCACGTTAAGCAGCGCCATTGTAAGAGACACGGAAAATTACGAATCGCAAAAAAAAAAAGTTACGAATGTACAAATTTTTTCGTTCAATCCATTCGAAGCACGTTAAGCAGCGCCATTGTAAGGGACACGGAAAATTACCAATTCAACAAAAAAAAAAAAGTTACGAATGTGCGAATTTTTTCGTTCATTTTGATTTTCGTTGTTCTTGTTTTCGTTTTTCGGATTTTCTTCTTTTGTAGTTTCATTGTTTCTAATTTGGTTATTTTGGATTTTCATTGTTTTTCGTATTCGTTTGATTCTATAATTCGTTATTCGTTAAAATTTTTAGCGAATCATTCGTTCATTCGTACGATAACGAATGAACGAATTTTAACGGAAAACTAATAAAAACGAAACAAATTGCACATGTCTATCTAGTAGTAGTTGGTCACATTCAACTGGACTTCACCTGTAATGTTGAAGATGTTTTGTAGCCTATCCATGTCACTTCTTCAGTTCTATTGAGTGCCAGGAACATATCCCAACATTTATATCCACAGAGGTTTGGCAGTCACCTGAATCCAATCACCTTTTGTCAAGGCAGACTGTCCAAGAACATGTTCGGAGATCACAGCCACCTGTTTTGTTACCATACCCTGAAAATCTGGACAGGTGTTCATTGCTTCTGCTATATATGGATGAAGGTGTGAAGTGGAAATTTAAATGATGTACTGGCAGGATCAACAGATAATAAAACTATATTAGAGGGAGGCTCGGGAAAGCAAAACTTTTGTGTCCATGCTAATGGCAGACTACAGCCTCGTGCTCACTGGGTGGAGAACTCCTGGCAGGGGAAAACCTGCTTAAAAAAAACACACCTACAGCGCAAGTTTAGGTACATCAAGCGTTTGAGAGTTAAAGAATTAAATACATTCATTATTCATTTTTATTATGCTATTAAATATATTTTTTTACATTATTAATTATTAAATAAATATTAACTTATTCTGGCCATTGGCATGCATCAATACCCAAACGCGCCTAAACGCATCTAGCATTTAGGCACGTTTAGATGAATCAAGAATTTATTTTTTTGCTCAAAGGCTCCATTCCTGATTGCGCTTTTGATGTTTTTTTTTTTTTTGTATTCCAGCCTGTAAATGCTCCTCTTTTAATACGCCTGTAAATGCCCATGTGTGCATTGACACATACGCTAACACAGAGGCGTGTTTACTAGACATGTGCACAATAGAAAAATTTGTTTATTTTCTTTTCTTTTCTGTTCATTTCCGTTGATTCGTAACGATTCGTAATTTCGTAAGAGTTATTTTTTCGTTGATTCGTTTTTCCGTCAGTTTAATTTTCGTTTATTCGAAATTCGGACGCATTCGTATTTTCGTAGATTTAGTTACATTCGTACTTTCGTTAGATTGATTTATTCGTACTTTCGGAAGATTGATTTATTCGTACTTTCATAACATTGTTTTCGTAGATTCGTAATCGGAGCATAATTCATAATTTTATGTAATGTGTATGCTATTATTACATTGTAAGAGACACGGAAAATTACAAATCGAAAAAAAAAGTTACGAATGTACGAATTTTTTCGTTCAATCCATTTGAAGCACGTTAAGCAGCGCCATTGTAAGAGGCACGGAAAATTACGAATCGCAAAAAAAAAAAAAAAGTTACGAATGTACGAATTTTTTCGTTCAATCCATTTGAAGCACGTTAACCACTTCAGCCCCGGACCATTTGGCAGCCAAAGGACCAGAGGTCTTTTTTCAATTTCGCACTGCACTACTTTAACTGGTAATTGCGCGGTCATGCAATTTTGTAACCAAACGAAATTTGCGTCCTTTTCTTCCCACAAATAGAGCTTTCTTTTGATGGTATTTGATTGCCTCTGTGATTTTTATTTTTTGCGATATAAACGGAAAAAGAGCGAAAATTTAGAAAAAAAAAGAGATTTTCTACTTTTTGTTATAAAAAAAAATCTAATAAACTCAATTTTAGTCAAACATTTGGGCCAAAATGTATTCAGCCACATGTCTTTAGTAAAAAAAATGCCAATAAGCGTATATTTATTGGTTTGCGCAAAAGTTATAGCGTCTACAAACTAGAGTACATTTTCTGGAATTTACACCGCTTTTAATTTATGACTGCCTATTTCATTTCTTGAGGTGCTAAAATGGCAGAGAAGTACAAAACCCCCCCAAATGACCCCATTTTGGAAAGTAGACACCCCAAGCTATTTGCTGAGAGGCATGTTGAGCCCATTGAATATTTTTTTTTTTTTAGTCCCAAGTGATTGAATAAAGACAAAAATAAAAAAGATTTTTATTTTTTTCAAAAAGTTGTCACTAAATGATATATTGCTCACACATGCCATAGTTATATGTGGAATTGCACCCCAAAATACATTTTGCTGCTTTTCCTGAGTATGGGGATACCACATGTGTGGGACTTTTTGGGAGCCTAGCCGCGTACGGGGCCCCGAAACCCAAGCACCGCCTTCAGGATTTCTAAGGGTGCAAATTTTTGATTTCACTCCTCACTACCTATCACAGTTTCGAAGGCCATAAAATGCCAAAATAGCACAAAACCCCCCCAAATGACCCCATTTTGGAAAGTAGACACCCCAAGCTATTTGTTGAGAGGCATGGTGAGTATTTACAGCTCTCATTTGTTTTTGAAAATGAAGAAAGTAAAGAAAAAAAAAATTTTTTTTTTTTTTTTCAATTTTCAAAACTTTGTGACAAAAAGCGACATCTGCAAAATACTCACAATACCTCTCAGCAAATAGCTTGGGGTGTCTACTTTCCAAAATGGGGTCATTTTGGGGGGTTTTATGCCATCTGGGCATTCCATGGCCTCCGAAACTGTGATTGGCAGTGAGAAGTGAAATAAAAAAATTACACCCTTAGAAAGCCTGAAGGCGGTGCTTGGTTTTTGGGGTTCCGTACGCAGCTAGGCTCCCAAAAAGTCCCACACATGTGGTATCCCCGTACTCAGGAGAAGCAACAGAATGTATTTTGGGGTGTATTTCTACATATGCCCATGACATGTTTGAGCAATATATCATTTAGTGACAACTTTTTGTAAAAAAAATATATATATTTTTTTTTTTTTTCATTATTCAATCTCTTGGGACAAAAAAAAAAAATATTTAATGGGCTCAACATTGCTCTCATCAAATAGCTTGGGGTGTCTACTTTCCAAAATGGGGTCATTTGGGGGGGGTTTGAACTGTCCTGGCATTTTATGCACAACATTTAGAAGCCTATGTCACACGTCACCCACTCTTCTAACCACTTGTAGACAAAGCCCTTTCTGACACTTTTTGTTTACATGAAAACATATTTTTTTTTTGCAAGAAAATTACGTTGAACCCCCAAACACTATATATAATGTTAAAGCAAAGGCCCTACAGATTAAAATGGTGGGTGTTGCATTTTTTTTTTCCACACAGTATTTGCGCAGCGATTTTTCAAACGCATTTTTTGTGGAAAAAATACACTTTTTTTTATTTTAATGCACTAAAACACACTATATTGCTCAAATTTTTGATGAAATAAAAAATATGATCTTAGGCCGAGTACATGGATACCAAACACGACATGCTTTAAAATTGCGCACAAACACGCAGTGGCGACAAACTACATACATTTTTAAAAGCCTTTAAAAGCCTTTACATGATACCACATTAGATTCACGGAGGAGGTCTACTGCTAAAATTACTGCCCTCGATCTGACCTTCGCGGTGATACCTCACATGCATGGTGCAATTGCTGTTTACATATGACGCCAGACCAACGCTTGTGTACGCCTTTGCGCAAGAGAAGGGGGGGCAGGGGTGCTTTTTTTTTTTTTTGGTTTTTTTTTTATTTATTTAGCTTTTTTATTTTATTTTTAAACTGTTCCTTCCATTTTTTTTCTTTGTTATGATTTTTATTGTTATCTCAGGGAATGTAAATATCCCCTATGATAGCAATAGGCAGTGACAGGTACTCTTTTTTTGAAAAAATTGGGGTCTATTAGACCCTAGATCTTTCCTCTGCCCTCAAAGCATCTGACCACACCAAGATTGGTGTGATAAAATGCTTTCCCAATTTCCCAATGGCGCGGTTTATATCCGGGAGGGGGGACATTCCCTCCCACTGCTTGTAAAAGCAGTCTAGAGGCTAATTACCCGCTAGAATTGCTTTTACATGAAAGCCGATCACTGGCTGAAAAGAATGATACCAAGATGATACCTAAACCTGCAGGCATCATTCTGGTATAACCATTCAAAGTCCAGCAACATACTGGACATATATTGTAATCTTTTTTTTTTCATGCAGCCTCTTGGCTGAACGAAAAAAAGAGATTGATTGGTGGGTATGCCCACCATTAGAATACCTCCCTTCATCCACCCACTTCTAATGATGGGCATACATGCACCATTTATATATGCCGATGCATGGGGGCATCCTCCCGCAAAAGTTATGCCGTGTACACACGGTCGGAATTTCGACCGTATGTACGTGGCATTAGGAGCCAATCGCTCCTCCCCCCCCCCCTGCTGCCCCCATGCTTCGGCATATATGCTCTTTTTTTTAACTGTGGTGGTGAAATCACCTCCTACAGCGTTGGAGTCGCGGCTTTATGTATCGTGGGAGCAAACGCTGTTGCTGTCAAGATAAATAAATCCGCGTTGCAACTGAATGGCGCACCTGAAAACAAAAAAATGCTTAACACTAAAACACAGTAAACAAAATTACATACCTGAAAAGCAAGCATGATAAAACATGATAAAACATAATAAAACATTGCAGAATAGAATGGAGTAAAAAAAGAGCAACAATAGAGAGAGAATAGAGTGAGAGAGAGAACAATAAAACGACAACTATTTTTATTTTTTTTATTTTTTTGAGATTCACAGGTAAAAAAGCTCCTGACTGAAGCGACTGAATCAAAACGCTACCATTAAAAAACTGTTAGCGATCGCAGGGATCAGGCCTGACTCTGCGAACGCTGCAGTTATGTGTGCTTAGTGTTTTGAAACCACTGGCCGTCCCCTCGTCCCGGATCGCTCCTGACACGATCCCGACCGTCCCCGCCGGCGGAGGGGGGTCCGATCGGACCCCCCAACCGCCGGAAGAATGTCACGTACAGGTACGTGATTCTGCCTGTACGTGCCATTCTGCCGACGTATATATACAGGGGGCGGTCGGGAAGTGGTTAAGCAGCGCCATTGTAAGAGACACGGAAAATTACGAATCGCAAAAAAAAAAAAAGTTACGAATGTACGAATTTTTTCGTTCAATCCATTCGAAGCACGTTAAGCAGCGCCATTGTAAGGGACACGGAAAATTACCAATTCAACAACAAAAAAAAAAAGTTACGGATGTACGAATTTTTTTCGTTCATTTTGATTTTCGTTGTTCCTGTTTTTGTTTTTTTTTTCGGATTTTCTTCTTTCGTAGTTTCATTGTTTCTAATTTGGTTATTTTGGATTTTCGTTGTTTTTCATTTCGATTATTCGTTAAAATTTTTAGCGGATCATTTGTTCATTCGTACGATAACGAATGAACGAATATAACGAATTTTAACGGAAAACGAAAAAAAACGAAACGAATTGCACATGTCTAGTGTTTACTAGCTAGAAAAAAAAAACGTCAATTGTCTGTAAAAGTGGAATTTTTTTTAAGCTCTGTGTGCAAAAAGTTGTTTTTCATTTTGCCCAGTCCACTTTGACTATAGTGCCTTGAAAAAGTATTCATACCCTTTGAAATAGTTTTTGTCATGTTACAACCAAAAACGTAAATGTATTTTATTGGGATTTTATGTGATAGACCAACACAAAGTGGCGCATAATTGTGAAGTGGAAGGAAAATGATAAATAGTTTTCAATTTTTTTTTTACAAATATCTGAAAAGTGTGGCGTACATTTGTATTTAGCCCCCCTTTACTCTGATACCCCTAACTAAAATCTAGTGGAACCAATTGCCTTCAGAAGTCACCTAATTAATAAATAGAGCCCACCTGTGTGTAATTTAATCTCAGTATAAATACAACTGTTCTGTGAAGCCCTCAGAGGTTTGTTAGAGAACCTTAGTGACCAAACAGCATCATAAAGGCCAGGGAACACATCAGACAGGTCAGGGATAAAGTTGTGGAGAAGCTTAACCACTTCAGCCCCAGAAGGTTTTCCCCCCTTCCTGACCAGACCATTTTTTGCGATACGGCACTGCATAGATTTAACTGACAATTGCGCGGTCGTGCGACGATGTACCGAAATAAAATGTATGTCCTTTTTTTTTCTCACAAATAGAGCTTTTTTTTTGGTAGTATTTGATCACCTCAGCGGTTTTTATTTTTATTTATTATTATTATTATTATTATAATTTTTATTTTTAATTTGTTAGCGCTATATAAACAAAAAGAGACCAATTTAGAAAAAAAAAGAATTTTTTACTTTTTGCTATAATAAATATCCCAATTTAAAAAAAAAAAATAATAATAATTTCTTCATCAGTTTAGGCCGATATGTATTCTACATATTTTTGGTAAAAAAATCGCAAAAAAGCGTATATTGATTGGTTTGCACAAAAGTTATAGCGGCTACAAAACAGGGAATAGATTTATGGCATTTTTATTATTTTTACTAGTAATGGCGGCGATCAGTGATTTTTATCAGGACTGCGACATTGCGTTGGACAGATCAGACACTTTTAACACTTTTTTTGGGACCATTGACATTTGTACAGCGATCAGTGCTATAAAAATGCACTGATTACTGTGTAAATGTCACTGGCAGGGAATGGGTTAACACTAGGGGGCGATCAATGGGTTAACTGTGTTCCCTGGGAGATGTTTCTAACTGTGAGGGGATAGGACTGACTAGAAGAGGAGCCAGATCATTGTTCCTACTTGCTCCTACTCTTAAAGGAGCCGCCGTATGGGTACGGCGGTTCGCCTAGCGGTGCCATTCTGCTGACGTATATCGGCATGAGCCAGTCGTCAAGTGGTTAAAGCAGGGTTAGGTTATAAAAAAATATCCCAATCTTTGAACATCTCACAGAGCTCTGTTCAATCCATCATCCCAAAATGGAAAGAGTATGGCACAACTGCAAACCTACCAAGACATGACCGTCCACCTAAACTGACCGGGCCGGGCAAGGAGAGCATTAATCAGAGAAGAGCCAAGAGGTCCATGGTAACTCTGGAGGAGCTGCAGAGATCCACAGCTCAGGTGGGAGAATCTGTCCACAGGACAACTATTAGTCGTGTTCTCCACAAATCTGACCTTTATGGAAGAGTGACAAGAAGAAAGACATTGGTGAAAGAAAGACATAAAATGTCCTGTTTGCAGTTTGCGAGAAGCCATGTGGGGGACACAGCAAACATGTGGAAGAAGGTGCTCTGGTCAGATGAGACCAAAATTTAACTTTTTGGCCTAAAAGCAAAACACTATGTGTGGTGGAAAACTAACACTGCGCATCACCCTGAACACTCCATCCCCACCGTGAAACATGGTGGTGGCAGCATCATGTGGTGGGTATGCTTTTCTCCAGCAGGAACAGGGAAGCTGATCAGAGTTGATGGAAAGATGGCTGGAGCCAAATACAGGGCAATCTTAGAAGAAAACCTGTTATGCCGCGTACACACGGTCGGAATTCTCGTCGGAAAAAGCTCTGATGGTTTTCCTGTCGGAATTCCGACGGAATTTCGCTCAATCTGTCTTGCCTACACACGGTCACGCCAAATTACAATGGTCAATAACACAGCGGCATACAACACCTTCGACTGCACTATAAAAGGGAAGTTTAATGCTTCCGAGCATGCGTCAAATTGTTTCCGAGCATGCGGCGGAATTTTGCGTGTCGGAATTGCATACACACAATCGGAAAATCCGATAGAAAGGTTTTCCGTCGGAAAAAATAAGAACAGGTTCTCAATCCAAAGTCTGTCGGAAATTCCGACAGAAAAAGACCGATGGGCATACACACGGTCAGAAAATCCGATGAAAAGCTCCCATCGGACTGTTTCCATCGTAAATTCCAACCGTGTGTACGCGGCAGAATGCCCCATACACATGGTCGGAAAATCCGACCACAAAATCCATCAGATTTTTTCCGACTGATTTTGTCCGACACTGGTGTTGCATACACACGGTCGGACAAAGTTGTCGGAAAATCCGATCATTCTGAACGTGGTGACGTTTGTTGCGTACGACGGGACTACGTAGAGGCTAGTAGCCAATAGCTTTGGTCTTGTAATGTGATCTGAGCATGCGTGGCACTTTGTCCGTCGGAATTCGCTACACACGATCGGAAAAAGTCCGATAGGACTTTGTTGTCTGAAAATTTGAGAGCAGGAGATAAAACTTTGTCCGTCGGAAAATCCGACCGTGTGTATGGGGCATTAGAGTCTGGAAAAGACTTGAGACGGGGCGGAGGTTCACCTTCCAGCAGGACAACGACCCTAAACATACAGCCAGAGCTACAATGGAATGGTTTAGATCAAAGCATATTCATGTGTTAGAATGGCCCAGTCAAAGTCCAGACCTAAATCACATTGAGAATCTGTGGCAAGACTTGAAAATTGCTGTTCACAGACGCTCTCCATCCAATCTGACAGAGCTTGAGATATTTTACAAAGAAGAATGGTCAAAAATGTCTCTTTCTAGATGTGCAAATCTGGTAGAGACATCCCCAAAAAGACTTGCAGCTGTAATTGCAGTGAAAGGCGGTTCTACAAAGTATTGACTCCGGGGGGCGCCATACAAATGTACCCCACACACTTTTCACATATTTATTTGTATAAAATTTGGAAAACCACTTATCATTTTCCTTCCACTTCACAATTATGTGCCGCTTTGTTTTGGTCTATCACATAAAATCCCAATAAAATACGTTTTTTTTTGGTTGTAACATGACAAAAAGGGCGTGAAATTTCAAGGGGTATGAATACTTTTTCAAGGCACGATATGTAACAATCAATTGTTCTCAGCCTTAGCCTCAAAAAAGGATCTGGAATACATAAACCGCCATGGTGTGCCTCCCTCTTCTCTCATTGTTGAAATAAATGTGATGGCTCCTATGATAAATCCCATAGACGTATTCGATGATGACGTTTGCTTTCTATGATCCGCCCAGCTCATCCGCTTCCCTTTCCACGCCCTCTACACGCCCCTTTCCACGCCCTCTCCACGCCCTCTCCACGCCCTCTCCACGCCCTCTCCACGCTTCCATCTCCCTTTAATCATTTTTCATCAAAGTCATTGCAGAACAATTGCAGGTGGCAGCTACCTAAAGGGTCATTATTTTTAAATGCAATGTATTAAAAGAATGATTTCACCTCTATCATAATACATTACAATATAAATATAATAATACATTTAATTATTTTTATTTATTTACATCCCGCATTCCTACCAAGAAAAAGTGATATACCAAATGAATCAGATATACAGTGGAACCTCGGATTACGAGCACAATCCGTTCCAGGAGGATGCTCGTAATCCAAAGTACTCGCATATCAAAGCGAGTTTTCCCATTGAAGTCAATGGAAACGAAAATAATTTGTTCCGCATTGACTTCAATGGGATGCAATACCGCATGCGGCCAGAGGCCGGGGGAGGGCGCCGGAGAGCCTCGGAAACGGCTGACCTCGGCAAACCTCACACACTTCGGCTGACCTCGGCAAACCTCAGAAAGACTCCATTCACGAGTCTTTCCGAGGACAAGGGTGACAAGGGTGCTTACAATGGTCGGATTTTATTTATTTATGTAAAAGGAATATAAAGTGTGAGCTGGAGTTTGGCTTCAATTTGTTAGTGTATTTAAATCTGCTAGTACCCTGTTTCCCCGAAAATAAGACCTAGCGTGATTGTCGGTGATGGCTGCAATATAAGCCCTACCCCCCCAAATAAGCCCTACCCTGTTTCCCAGAAAATAAGCCCTACCCTGAAAATAAGACCTACTAGGGCTTATTTGGGGGGCAGGGTTTATATTGCAGCCATCATCGACAATCACGCTAGGTCTTTTTTTCAGGGAAACAGGGTACATTTAATACTCCCTCCTGCCCCCCCCCCCCCCCCCCCCCCCCCCCCCAATTGAAAATGCTTATGCCTGCTGTGCCACCTGTGCTCCTTCGTCCAGAGTGGGTGCCCTCTAATACAGGAGGTGTGTTACTGGCCAGATCACCACGTGAAAACAGAGGGGGAAAACAAATGCAGCCACCACATCTAATGACTTTAGGTGAACTCCATACATTCCATTTCTGTGTTCTTAGAGCCTAACTGAACTCTCAGTTTAGAGTTGAAGTGTAATATTTTGTCTTCCTTGGTTCAGCCCTCTCCCCTTTTATTAATGTAATAATCTTTCCCAATAAAACCTTTCTTTTTTTTCATTAGGTACCTGATTTTAGACCCAGTGATGTCATCACTAGATCGCTGTGCTTCTTTATGCAATGCAAGGTAAATTACGGCAGGTGGGAGGGGCTGTACATGAAAACATCACCGCCCCCTGCCCCAGTACTCCTCTTAAGAGTCCTCAGTCCTGATGCAAGCAGTGGGCTGGTTCTTGGGAGGAGTTATGCAAATATACTATATTACCAAAAGTATAAAAGTTTAATGGCATCCCAGTCTTATGCCGCGTACACATGTAGGCTCCATCGGACATTTTCTGTCGGAATTTCCGGCAACAAAAGTTTGAGAGCTGGATCTCAAATTTTCCGACAACAAAATCCGTTGTCGTAAATTCCGATTCCGTAAATTCCGAGCGTGTGTAGACAATTTCCGACGCACAAAAGTCCACGCATGCTCGGAATCAAGCAGAAGAGCCGCACTGGCTATTGAACTTAATTTTTCTCGGCTCGGAATTTCCGACAATATTTGTGTGACCTTGTGTATGCAAGACAAGTTTGAGCCAACATTCGCCTGAAAAGAATCCAGTATTTTATTGTCGGATTGTCCGATCGTGTGTACGCGGCATTAGTCCGTAAGGCTCAATATTGGGTTGGCCCACCCTTTGCAGCTATAACAGCTTCAACTCTTCTGGGAAGGCCGTCCACAAGGTTTAGCAGTGTGTCTATGGGAATGTTTGACCATTCTTCCAGAGTTCAGGCACTGATGTTGAACAAGAAAGCCTGGCTTACAGTCTCCGCTCTAATTCATCCCAAAGGTTTTCTATCGGGTTAAGGTGCAGGCCAGTCAAGTTCCTCCACCCCAAACATGCTCATCTTTGCCCTGTCTTTTTGGACCTTGTTTTGTGCACTGGTCCAGATCATTTGGTGGAGAGGGGATTATGGTGGGGGGTTGTTTTTTCAGGGGTTGGACTTGGCCCCTTAGTTCCAGTGAAGGGAACTCTTAAGGCGTCATCATACCAAGACATTTTGGATAATTTCATGCTCCCAACTTTGTGGGAACAGTTTGGTGATGGCCCCTGTGACGGAACGTCCCTACACTCCTCTTGAGTGCGTTTGTCATATATCACTTCCTCCCTGTCTGGATATAGATATCAGATATTCCAACCGCTCCCAAGCACCAAAACGAGACGAGACTTGCTTAGTGCCAACATGGACTATTTTATTACAAAACCAAACTGACATTTATATACAATAGGAGAGGAGGTCCCCCCCTCCTGCTCATATTACTCTAACAATACACCTGTAACAACTTAACATAAACTAATTAACTAATCCCTTTAAGCAGCCGATGTGACTCAGGATTTCACTACAGGCCAGACTTGTTGTCACCGAGCTAAACACAGTTGATTATAAATTATCATAATTACCACCACAAGACATTTCATCACAATAGCAGGAGACCACCAGTAACAGACGGACCGTCTCCTTCATTGTACAGAGGACAAGGTGATCAGCTCTCTCAATTAACATCTTGAGTTCATCACACTAACATCTGACAGTGTGTGTCCCAACAGCATGAGACCACACACATTATATATACACATATATACAGCATTGAATCTGACTGGGATTGGGGTTCTCCTTCACCCTGTGCCCCTTAAAATCCAGGGCTTATAATCGGTTGGCAGGAGGCTCGCATTTAGTCCTCTCAAAAAGCCTGTGTCCCGGCTAGGTCTGTCACAGCCACTTCCTGTTCCAACATGACTGCGCACCAGTGCACAAATCAAGGTCCATAAAGACATGGATGAGTGAGTTTGGGGTGGAGGAACTTGACTGGCCTGAATGTCTTGGTATGCTGACGCCTTAAGAGTTCCCTTCACTGGAACTAAGGGGCCAATCCAACTCCTGAAAAACAACCCCCACACCATAATCCCCCCTCCACCAAATGATCTGAACCAGTGAACAAAGCAAGGTCCATAAAGACATAGAGGAGGGAGTTTGAGGTGGAGGAACTTGACTGGCCTGCACCTCAACCTGATAAAACACCTTTGGGATGAATTAGAGTGGAGACTGCAAGGCTTTCTTGTCCAACATCAGTGCCTGACCTCTGATAGAATGGTCAAACATTCCCATAGACACACTCCTAAACCTTGTGGACAGCCTTCACAGAAGAGTTGAAGCTGTTATAGCTGCAAAGGGTCGGCCAACTCAATATTGAACCCTACGGACTAAGACTGGGATGCCATTAAAGTTCATGTGCATGTAAAGGCAGGTGTCCCAATACTTTTGGTAATATAGTGTATGGGTGCATAGAAGTTTGGAGGAGAGGGTGTGTTTGGAAGGAGACCACCCTAGGTAATGCCCACATGTGATAGTGAACCTCGATGGTTTAATAGACTGAACTGAAATCTTACTTTTATTTTGATGCACCTGGAGGGTATTTAGCTGATTCAAACCAAAAGTTCAGTTGGGCTTTAAGGATGGCATGGTATTCAGTTTGGTAGGTGGTATGGGGTACCCTCATCACTAAACAGGCAGAATAATTCACAAGTATTTGGCGGTTAATCCTATTCACATTTGCGACTTGTCCCCCCATCAGGGCCAGTTAACACCACATGCAGTCCAGTGCGTTTTTTTGTTCTGCGTCAAAAACGCATGGAAAGTAGGGTATGTGGTTTCCAATGGCAAAGTTCACACCAGTGCAGTCA
The DNA here is from genome assembly GCA_028564925.1 of Lithobates sylvaticus. Classification (NCBI taxonomy): domain Eukaryota; kingdom Metazoa; phylum Chordata; class Amphibia; order Anura; family Ranidae; genus Lithobates; species Lithobates sylvaticus. The sequence goes on along the minus strand of CM053034.1, from coordinate 205,950,373 downwards.
GTTCCAGAAAAAAAGTAGAGCATGCTGCATTTTTTCCTGCACTGGCATGTACTGGAACACAGTAAAACGCTTCAAAAACGCACTGGAACGCATCAAAAACGCACTGGACCCCGAGTATAGATCAAAAAAAAAAAAAACAGGTAAAAAAGAAGAAAAAAGCACCAGGAATGCATTGAAAGAACGCATCAAAAACACATTAGAAACGCGCATGCAGAAACGCATCCCGGAACGGATCTGGAGTGCGTTTTTGTGGTATGAATTGACCCAGATTTCCGCATTAAATTGATTAGGTTTCCAAATGAGGTTTGCCATTGCTCTGAATTTATTGTGAATATCATAAAAATTTTGAATTTGGTTTGTTCATATTTGTAGGCCATCTATTACCGCCCTCTAGCTTTGCCCGTGCTTACCCATCATGAAGTACAAAACCCGCATTGGTTTACCAACCGATTATTTTCCCGCCATCCTTTTAGAGAAGATCTGTTTGTAAATAGCATCATCCCTGCGACCCGCGGGGAAGGGGGGTGGGGTAGAGGGCAATATTCTCATGTTTTTAAATTATTTAAAGGACAAACAAAAAGTACAAATGATAAAAACATTGGCATAGCATGGACATTTTTAGCATTTTTATGACTATGATAGATTGACCATCTCCGAGATGTTTTCACTGTCATTTTTATTGCTGTATATTGATGTGGTTTTTGCATCAAATAAAGGCAGATTTCAGAAACTCGTGTTTTGGTGTGTTCTTTATACGACAAGGAGAGGCAACAGCAGAACAAAATGCAGATTTTCAGCTGGACACCGTCCCCCAACATCCACCTTTTCGGAGAGCTCTCCAGACCAAAAATCCAGGACCTCGATGATCCTTCAGCAACGTTCCAGAAGACTGCCCTTAGGGTAGAGTGTCAAACTCAATTTCATCGCAGGCCACATCAGCAGTATTGTTGCCCTCAAAGGGCTGGTTGTATCTGGGGTGTGCTGTGTTCAGAGTGCAGGGTTCAGGATTGCGTTACATACAGGGTGCAGAGCTCAGGATTTTGCTATGTACAGAGTGCAGAGTTCGGGATTACGCTGGGTGCAGAGCTCAGGATTATTCTACGTACAGAGTTCAGGAGTGCGCTGTGTACAGAGTGCAGGATCCAGGAGTGCTTTACATACAGAGTGCAGGGTTCAGGAGTGTGTTATATACAGAGTGCAGAGTTCAGGATAATACTATATACAGAGTGCAGCGTTTGGGATTACACTATATACAGAGTGCAGGGTTCAGGAGTGCGTTATGTACAGAGTGCAGAGCTCAGAATTATGCTACGTACAGAATGCAGGGTTCAGGATTGCGTTACATACAGAGTGCAGAGCTCAGGATTATGCTATGTACAGAGTGCAGAGTTCGGGATTACGCTGGTTGCAGAGCTCAGGATTATTCTACATACAGAGTACAGAGTTCAGGAGTGTGCTGTGTACAGAATGCAGGATCCAGGAGTGCTTTACATACAGAGTGCAGGGTTCAGGAGTGTGTTATATACAGAGTGTAGAGTTTAGGATTACACTATATACAGAGTGCAGGGTTCAGGAGTGCGTTACGTACAGAGTGCAGAGCTCAGAATTATGCTATGTACAGAATGCAGGGTTCAGGATTGCGTTACATACAGGGTGCAGAGCTCAGGATTTTGCTATATACAGAGTGCAGAGTTCAGGATTACGCTGGGTGCAGAGCTCAGGATTATTCTACATACAGAGTACAGAGTTCAGGAGTGTGTTGTGTACAGAGTGCAGGATCCAAGAGTGCTTTACATACAGGGTGCAGGGTTCAGGAGTATGTTATATACAGAGTGTAAAGTTCAGGATTATGCTATGTACAGAGTGCAGAGTTCAGGATAATACTATATACAGAGTGCAAAGTTTGGGATTACACTATATACAGAGTGCAGGGTTCAGGAGTGTGTTGTGTACAGAGTGCAGAGTTTGGGATTACACTATATACAGAGTGCAGGGTTCAGGAGTGCGTTATGTACAGAGTGCAGAGCTCAGAATTATGCTACGTACAGAATGCAGGGTTCAGGAGTGCGTTATGTACAGAGTGCAGAGCTCAGGATTATGCTACGTAAGAGTGCAGGGCTCAGGAGTGCGTTATGTACAGAGTGCAGAGCTCAGAATTACACTGCATACAGAGTGCAGGGTTCAGGAGTGTGTTACATACAGAGTGCAGAGCTCAGGATTATGCTACGTACAGTGCCTTGAAAAAATATTCATACCCCCTGAAATTTTCCACATTTTGTCATGTTGCAACCCAAAAAACTTAAATGTATTTAATTGGGATTTTATGTGATAGACCAACACAAAGTGGCACATAATTGTGAAGTGGAAGGAAAATGATAAATGGTTTTAATTTTTTTTTACCAATTAATATCTGAAAAGTGTGGTGTGTAAACAGCCCCCTTTACTCCTATACCCCTAACTAAAAGCCAGTGGAACCAATTGCCTTCAGAAGTCCCCTAATTAGTAAATAGAGTCCACCTGTGTGTAATTTAATCTCAGTATAAATACAGCTGTTCTGTGAAGTCCTCAGAGGTTTGTTAGAGAACCTTAGTGAACAAACAGCATCATGAAGGCCAAGGAACACACCAGACAGGTCAGGGATAAAGTTGTGGAGAAGCTTAAAGCAGGGGTAGGTTATAAAAAAAATCTCCCAAGCTTTGAAAATCTCACGGAGCTCTGTTCAATCCATCATCTGAAAATGGAAAGAGTATGGAATAACTGCAAACCTACCAAGACATGGCCGTCCACCTAAACTGACCGGCTGGGCAAGGAGAGCATTCATCAGAGAAGAGCCAAGAGGTCCATGCAGGGGTCAAGTCCTGGGGAAAAAAGTGTGGGAACTCCCACCCAAGATCCACTCCCCCACCAAAAAAAAAAAAAATGATACGCTCATATGCACGAATGCTTCAAAAGTGGTATATTTCATCCAATTTTCGTATTGTGTGTATGAAGCTTAACTGTTAGTACATGAAAAAAACAATCCTCAATAAACATAAATACGGTAATTCTCTGAATAATCAGCATTCATTCAATTGTGCTTCCATGCAAATGTGAACATCATGTTCTGATCTTTATTGGGGAATTTTATTTTGTATATAGAGTGTTTATGTGGTGAGTTTACACTTTTCATTGAACAGAGTTTGGATAACACAGGGTTAAACGGAAAGGTCATAATTAACTGCACATTATCTGGACAGAATGCTTGGGGAGATAGTGATGTGTTCCTGCTTAGGAGATGTATGTTAGCTTGGGGGGGCTGCAAACTCTGCAGGGCTCCAACACACACTCACTGCTATTCCAACCCTTCACATATTTCCACATAAACTTCCCTCCTGGCATTAAACTTTGCCAGGTATTGTGCTCAGCTTACCACCCCAAACTGATGTTCCTCCCTCAGCTCACCTCTCTCCCTGCATGTCCTGTGAGCAGAATCGCTGATCTACCCATCAGCTAGACCTAGACCTGATCTACCCGTTAGCTAGCTGTGATTGACAGGTAGATCGAAGCGGAAGCTGTCATGGGGCCCCCTACTGGCAATGCCTGAATGGTCAGGTGTGCGGCACTTACTATTGCGAGCTGTGTCGGCAGCTTCTGGTGTAGCACCTGCCACACCACTCGCATACGTCTAAGTCTTGCAGGACACGGCTGCTAACGGGAACTGAGTTCCTGTTGTGGAAAAAGTACAGGAACTCCGTTCCCATGCGTTCCCGCAGGACTTGAGCCCTGGGTCCATGGTAACTCTGGAGGAGCTGCAGAGATCCACAGCTCAGGTGGGAGAATCTGTCCACAGGACAACTATTAGTCGTGTTCTCCACAAATTTGCCCTTTATGGAAGAGTGACAAGAAGAAAGACATTGCTGAAAGAGGAAGTCCCGTTTACAGTTTGTGAGAAGCCATGTGGGGGACACAGCAAACATGTGGAAGAAGGTGATCTGGTCAGATGAGACCAAAATTGAAATGCTATGTGTGGGGGAAAACTAACACTGCACATCACCCTGAACACACCATCCCCACCGTGAAACATGGTGGTGGCAGCATCTTATTGTGGGGATGCTTTTCTTCAGCAGGGACAGGGAAGCTGATCAGAGTTGATGGGAAGATGGATGGAGCCAAATACAGGGCAATCCTAGAAGAAAACCTGTTAAGGAGTCTGCAAAAGATTTGAGATTGTGGAAGAGCTTGATAGGCCACTAAAAGCCCACTAAATCTGTCAACATCCCAAATAGAGACTATAGAGAAACTTAACCCCAATGGGGACTTTAAGGACAGATAGGGGAAGGGTAAGAGTAAGAAGCGTAGTATTAGTAAAAAGTATGACAAAAGTTTATTGGTTACAATGAATAAAATGTTCCCAATGTACAAAAAAGATCACAACATAATTTGACATGTATGCAAAAAAGCCCCCTGATCAAGAGGTACGCTGGAGCAACAAACCGGACTATAAGAAGTGAAAGGCCACCAGGATTGCGAAGGTGTTCACAGCTTGACCCGAACCCAACGCGTTTTGGAAATGTTATATAATTTTCCTTCCTCAGGGGAGAGGATGAGGGTGCAAAATGTCTACAAAAGTAATCATCATGGGTATTAATAGCAAATGTATGTTAGTAGCATGTTCCAGCAGTATATCCAGACCAGCTTAACATAACAAAGGTAGGTGCGTCCAAAGAGACCAGCTCTGTGCAACATGCAGAGACCGTAACAAGTAGGATATGAGTGTGTCACCTCTCCTGCAGAGAGAGGGTGGGCAGATTGTGGAGAGATGTCAAATCGCCTAGTCTGGAGCTGATAGAGAACCATCTGTCCTTAAAGTCCCTGTTGGGGTTACCGTATATACTCGAGTATAAGCCGACCTGAATATAAGCCGAGGCACCTAATTTTACCACAAAAAACTGGGAAAAAGTATTGACTCGAGTATAAGCCTAGGGTGAGAAATGCGCAGCTACTGTAAGTGGAAAAGAGGGTCAACAATGCCCATTTGCAGCCTCACTGTGCCCATTTGCACGCCTCACTGTGCCCATTTGCAGCCATAGGTCCCACGAACTTCAAACTTGGTAGTTAAGGGTTCCTAGATGCCCCCTAGCTGCAGCCAAAATGTGAGGTCTCTGGACCCAAAGGGTCCCGAAAGGACATTGCTGCAGATGGACACAGTTGACCGACTTTGGGGCCTTGTATCTCGGGGACACTTGGTGCTAGGAACCCCAAATTTGGGGTTCCTAGCACCAAGTGGCCCTGAGATACGGGGGGCCCCAAAGTCGGGTCGGAAAATGTCATTCTCTGCTGCAGAAAAGTGATTGACTCCAGTATAAGCCGAGGGGGGCACTTTCAGCACACAAAAAAAAATGTGCTGAAAAACTCGGCTTATACTCGAGTATATACGGTAAGTTTCTCTTTAAAGACTGGGGCGGAGGTTTACCTTCCAGCAGGACAACGACCCGAAACATACAGCCAGAGCTACAAGAAAAAAAAATGACAAATGTTTCCATTCCCTATTCACCTAACAATGTTTATGGATACACTTTAGTGGCTGCAATGACTATCTTTTGACCACTAGATGGCGCTCGCACACTGACCTATCTCATCATACACATCCATTCGTTTTAGTGCACCTTGTCTGTAGGCATTTCTAGAGATGAGAAATGCAGATCTCTTAGTAGTAGAATTTTCAGGCAGACTTCATGCCCCGTCCACATCCATCATGTGCGGATATCTACAGGTAGACCCCCATACACGCTTTTAGATTTTCTGCAGATTTTTGTCTTCAGATTTACCAAAACCATATAATACGAGGCCAAACCTGCAATTTGTATGCAATCAGGCAGGCCCTTCTACTACATGTTTTTTGGTAAATCTGAAGACAAAAATCTGCAGAAAATCTAATAGTGTGTATGGGGGTCTAAGGCCTGGTTCACACCTATGCATTTTTTTTAGTGCGTTTTCAGTTTTGCAGAAACGCACTGCAGTCCATGTAACACGGTTTCCTATGGATGCAGTTCACATCGGCGCATTTCATGGAAAGGGACAGGGACTTTTTTTTCTGGTTTTCGGTTCCATAGACTTCAATGGATCAAAAATTGTGTATTGAAAAAACGCAAAATGCACCTGGAATATGCAAACTGCAATTTGCATAGGCGTGAACCAGGCCTCACCGGCCACTTTATTAGGTGCACCTGTTCAATTGCTCAGTAACACAAATTGCTAATCAGCCAATCACATGGCAGCAACTTAATGAATTTAGGCATCTAGATGACTTGCTGACATTTAAACTGAGCATCGGAATGGGGAAGAAAGGGGATGTAAGTGACTTTGAACGTGGCATGGTGGTTGGTGCCAGGCGGGCTGGTCTGAGTATTTAAAAAACTGCTGATCTACTTGGATTTTCACACACAACATTCTCTCGGGTTTACAGAGAATGGTCCGAAAAAGAGAAAATATCCAGTGAGCGGCAGTTGTGTGGAGGAAAATACCTTGTTGATGTCAGAGGAGAATAGGCAGACTGGTTCCAGATGATAGAAAGCAGTGGCAGCTCGTGTTTTTTTGTGGCACCTCAAAGCCCTCCAAGCACCCCCCCCCCCACACACACACACACACCGCTCGCTGTCTGCCGGACGGTCCACTTACCCTATCAAGGCGGCAGGCATCAGCCAGCGGCAGGGATCGGGTAGTGGCTCCTGTGGCTCCCCGCTCTCCGCTTCTGCCGTGCGTCTCCTCCCCTCCTCCTAGGCGTCCAATAGGATCGCCTGTCCTTTCAGCCAATCGGGTGGACGGGTATCAGACCTGCTTCCCGATTGGCCGGGAGGAGGATCAGTGTTGGATCGTCTGTGGTGAGTGGCTCTGAAGATATACCTCTGAGCATTAGAAGGGGTTAAGACCTACCAGACAACAGTCTATAAAGTGCCGTGTAGCCACGCCTATTGATAAAGACGGAATGACGAAACGCGTCTAGGCGTGACTTACACCGCTTGCTGCACTAGTCTACTGATTCGATCTCCTTCCGGGAAGCACCGCAGACGAATTAATCTTTATGAGCGGTGAGAGCGTATCGAGCGACGGTTCACAGTGCTATGTTTTGTTGAAATGCTTTCTTTTAACCATCTTTAGTGCATAGGGTTAAGGGGGGAGCTGTTATATTTAAAAAAAAAAAAACAGAGTTACGCTACAAGGATCGTTTTCCTTTATGTTTTAGCCCATGGAATTGCTTAAGGTCACATGTATATATATATATATATATATATATATCTCTATATATATATATATATATATAGATAGATATATATATATATATATATATATATATATATATATATATATATATATATATATATATTAGAGCTGCACAATTAATCGTTAAAAAATCGTGATCTCGATTCAATCCCCCTGACGATCTCTATTGCAGAGTTTGCCAATTCTTTCATAAAACAAGTGGAGAGACTTATCTGCTCACTCAGCTGTCAAAAGGAACAAAATCCAGGCAGTCTGCCAAGTTTTTAACATGAAACATTGTAACTAACGCTTCCTTCATTAGATCAAAGTGATAATCTGTGTGTAAAGAAAAAAATCCAGGCAGTCTGCCAAGTTTTTAACATGAAGCATTGTAACTAACGCTTCCTTCATTAGATCAAAAGGGATAATCTTCTGTGTGTAAAGAAAAAAACATCTGGGCAGTCTGCCAAGTTTTTGTAACTAATGCTTCCTTCATTAGATCAAAGGGATAATCTGTGTGTAAAGAAAAAAAAATCCAGGCAGTCTGCCAAGTTTTTAACATGAAGCATTGTAACTAATGCTTCCTTCATTAGATCAAAGGGATAATCTTCTGTGTTTAAAGAAAAAAATCCAGGCAGTCTGCCAAGTTTTTGTAACTAATGCTGCCTTCATTAGATCAAAGGGATAATCTGTGTGTAAAGAAAAAAATCCAGGCAGTCTGCCAAGTTTTTAACATGAAGCATTGTAACTAACGCTTCCTTCATTAGATCAAAAGGGATAATCTTCTGTGTGTAAAGAAAAAAACCAGGGCAGTCTGCCAAGTTTTTAACAACGTGTAAATGCAGGAAGTTTAACCACTTAAAGTCTAAATCTTTTTCTGACACTGGTTTCTTAAGTTAAAATCAATATTTTTTGCTAGAAAATTACTTGGAACCCCCAAACATTATATATATTTTAGCAGAGACCCTAGGGAATAAAATGGCAATTGCTGCAATATTTTATGTCACAGTGTATTTGCCCAGCGGTCTTTCAAACTCAATTTTTTGGGGAAAAAATAGACTTCAATGAATAAAAAAAAAAAAAAAAAAAAACGAAACAGTAAAGTTAGCCCAATTTTTTTTTAATGTGAAAGATGTTGTTACGCCACGAGAATTGTAATATATCTTCTAAGCAAAAAAATTGGGATTCTAATTTTAGCCAGAATCGTGCAGCTCTAATATATATATATATATATATATATATATATATATATATATCTATATCTATATCGATAGATATAGATATATATATCTATATCTATATCTATCTATATATATATATATATATATATATATATATATATATATATATATATAGATAGATAGACAGATAGATATCTATCTATCTATCTATCTACCTATATATATATATATATTAGGGCTGTGGAAATGAAAGATGAATTCCTCGATTAATCGATTAATTTTTTGGATTGATCAAAATTCTTTTGATCGGTACTCACCTCTCTGCCGGCTTCCGGGTCTTCAGGGAGTTCCATCCGAGATCCGGTGATGTCACAGACATCGATGTCACCGGGCTCCTCCCCCCTTCCCCAAGTGCCTCCGTCTGCTAGCAAAGGGAAGGGGGGAGGAGTCCGGTGACGTTGAAGTTCTGATTGAACGTAACACGTATGGGGGAGGAGCTACGCATGACGTCACCCGCTGCTGCCCTACGGAACTAACACGATTGTCGGCTTTACATGCTGTGTTTTTATCATCTTTATGTGAGTAGTTTGTGTTTGAACACAAAAATGAAATCTTATACTTAAGCGGTGAGCACTTAGATCTTTTCTTTCTACCCATGACCCGGCGTCCTTGCTGAGATCTAAGGAGACGTGAGAGAAGTTTATGGTCCGTGTTAACCCTTTTGATACCCGCTTGTATGACCACCTGCTTGCGCAGGGGTCCATGCCATAAGGTGAGAGTGATTAGTTAGACCGGAGGTGGAGGGATTTTCACGCTACTGTGGAAAAAAATGACTTCCGTCAGTGCTACAGTTTGAATTTAAAACGTATTTGTGTGAACTGTGAAGTTAAGTCATGGATTGTGGAAACTAACTAGTGTCGGGTGATTGTATATAGTGTATACCACATTTACCACTGACTAATGCAGAGTTGCAATGCAAGGAGATTAGCTAAAAGTAGTTGGATCTGTATGTGCCTTATAATTAATTGAAATTAGTTGATTAATCGATTAAAAAAATTGATTAATCGAACACGAAAATTTTAATCAGTAACAGCCCTAATATATATATATATATATATATATATATATATATATATATATATATATATATATATATATATATATATATATATATATATATATATATAAATTTTTCATGAACATGGATTTCCCCTTTAAGCCCAGAAATAGCAATAAGACTGCACTTGTGGCCTCTCCACATTCCCGATAAATACATTTTTGGCGATGGCCCTCTATTTTCCGCCGAGCACCTTTTAATAGACATGTGCAATTCGTTTAGTTACGAATTAGTTTTCCGTTCAAATTCGTAATATTCGTTCATTCGTATCGTACGAATGAACGAATGATTTAGTAAAAATTTTAACGAATTATCGAAACGAACGAATATGAAAAACAACGAAAAATACGAAATAATTAAATTAGAAACAACGAAACTATGAATGAATGAAAATCCGAAAACGAAAACAGAAACAACGAAAATACCGAACAAAGATTCAAAAATAACGAAAATCAAAATGAACGAAAAAATTTGTACATTCGTAACTTTTTTTTTTTGTTTGTTGATTCGTAATTTTCCGTGTCTCTTACAATGGCGCTGCTTAACATGCTTCGAATGGATTCGTAAATTCGTTACTTTTTTTTGTTAGTTGATAAACGTGGTTGGGTCGGAGGCTCTGTGTTTTGGTGGATTTTTGAGTTAAGTTCTGACTTGTGAGAGAGAAATTCTTTGTTTCTTAAACATGTAATAGTATACACATTACATAAAATTATGAATTATGCTCCGATTACGAATCTACCAAAACAATGTTACGAAAGTACGAAAAAATCAATCTTACGAAAGTACGAATGTAACTAAATCTACGAAAATACGAATGCGTCCGAATACAAAATATAACGAAAATACGAATTTCGAATAAACGAAAATTAGACTAACGGAAAAACGAATCAACGAAAAAATAACTCTTACGAAAATACGAACGAGTCCGAATACGAACACCGACGACTTACTAAATTACGAATCGTTACGAATCAACGGAAACGAACAGAAACGAAACTAAACAAATTTTTCTATTGTGCACATGTCTACCTTTTAATCCACTTTTTTTTTTTTATTCCCCACCTGTTCTAAAATGACATCCAATCCATAATTAATAAGGCGCTTAAATTCAGCGAGCGAGAAACTGTTGAGTAGAGGGAGCGAGCTTGTTGTGTGTCGCTGTCACATGTCGGCGAACGCAGAAGATGGGCAGATGGTGTTTGAATTGTGACTCATTTTTCCAGCAAAACTGACAGCAGTAGAATCTGGAATGTGCGCGTCTTGTTTGGAAGCAGACGATGATCTCTCGACTCCGAATCCTGCCCTCCGCGCGTTGTCTTAAAGGGGACGTAACATCAGATATACACCGATCAGCCATAACTTTACGACCACCCACCATAACCCTTCGAGGCATGCACGTCACTACACCTCAGAAGGTATGCGGCGGGTATCTGGCACCAAGCCATCAGTAGAAGATTCTGGCCTAAGACCCCTTTCACACCAAGGGTGTTTTGCAGGCACTATAGCGTTAGAAATAGCGCCTGCAATCCGCCCTAAAACAGTTGCACCGTTGTCTGCAGTGTGAAAGCCCAAGGGGTTCCACACTGCAGCAGTGCGCTGGCAGGACCTCAGGAAAAGTCCTGCCAGCAGTTTCTTTGGAGCGGTGAAGGAGCGGTGAACTCCCCGCTCCTCCAGCGCTGCTCCCCATTGTAATCAATGGGGCAGCGATGCAATACCGCCGGCAAAACGCTGCTATTGCGGCATTTTGCCGGGGGTTTTAACCCTTTCTCGGCCGCCAGCGGGGGGTAAAAGCGGCCCGCTAGCGGCCGAAATGTGCCGCAAATCCGACAGTAAAATGCCGCTAAAAATAGCAGCGTTTTACCGCCGATGCTATGGGCGGTATGGTGTGAAAGGGGTCTTACTTACAGGAGGTACTGGCGAAATTTGGCTTCAGTGACACATTTCTTTGATGGGTTTGACTGTTATATTATAAACCAAGGGCGTCTAAACCTAAGGCCCCTTTCACACTGTGGCGGGAGCGGAGTTGGCGGTAAAGCAGCGCTATATTTAGCAGTGGTTTTCAGCCACTAGCGGTGCGGTTTTAACCCCCCGCTAACGGCCGAAAAAGGGTTAAAACCGCCGCTGCAGTGGTGCTTTGCCGGCGGTATTGCCACGCTGTCCCATTGATTTCAATGGGTAGAAGCGGTATAGAAGCGGTGAATACGCGGCTCCTTCACCGCTCCAAAGATGCTGCTAGCAGGACTTTTTTGACCGTCCTGCTAGAGCACCGCTCCAGTCTTTCACGCTGGAGAGAAAGGGGCCGGATTTTTTCAGGCGCTATATAGACGCCATTTTTATAATTTTATGATTATATATCTGAATCCCTTCCTATAACACAGGACTGCCCTCTGTCGTGAGTTGTTGTTTGCCTTGTCGATAGAACCCTTAGCTGAACTGATACTTTCCGATTCAACTATTAAAGTGTTCCTAAACCCAGGACCCTGCATACACTATATACAGTGCCTTGAAAAAGTATTCATACCCCTTGAAATTTTTCACATTTTGTCATGTTACAACCAAAAACGTAATGCCGCGTACACGCGACCAGACTTTTCGACAGCAAGGTCAGACGGAACGAATCCGGACAATTCGATCGGGTGTGGGCTCCATCGGACCTTTGCTGTCCAAAAATCTGACGGACTTTAGAAAAAATTTTCACAAAAATTTTCACATTTTTCCGCCGGAACTCCGCTGGACCCAGTTCCTATCGAGAAATCCATTCGTGTGTATGCAGGGGCGGACTGACAACTCATGGGGCCCCCGGGCAATAGGAGATTATGGGGCCCCCAGGCAATCAGAGATTATGGGGCCACACAGTATACACACACACAGTATACACACACACAGTATACAATCACACAGTATACACATACATGTACACACAGTATACAATCACACAGTATACACAGACATGTTTCTATTGGCTGAGAAGGTACTGGAGAGGCGGGGCAGCTACAATCTCAGGATTTTTAGACCAAAAGGATGTCGGTAAGGGACATTTCAGAAACAGATGTAAAAAAACACAGATTTTTTACATACTGTTTTTTACTTAGCCTGGCAACCCTGACCCTAGTGGCCGGGGGCCCTCGGGCATTGCCCGAGTGGTCGTATTGTCAGTCCGCCCCTGTGTGTATGCTGGTCCGACGGTCAAAAACCGGCGCTAGGGCAGCTATTGGCTACTGGCTATGAACTTCCTTATTCTAGTCCGGTCGTACGTCATCACGTTCAAATCCGTCGGACTTTGGTGTGATTGTGTGTGGCCAAGTCCGTTCATTCGGAAAGTCCGTCGGAACTCCGACGAAAGTTCGTCGAAAAGTCCGGTCGTGTGTATGCGGCATTAATGTATTTTATTGGGATTTTATGTGATAGACCAACACAAAGTGGCACATAATTGTGAAGTGGAAGGAAAATGATAAATGGTTTCCCAAATTTTTTACAAATGAATATGTGAAAAGTGTGGGGAGTACATTTGTATGGCGCCCCCCGGAGTCAATACTTTGTAGAACCGCCTTTCACTGCAATTACAGCTGCAAGTCTTTTTGGGGATGTCTCTACCAGCTTTGCACATCTAGAGAGGGACATTTTTGCCCATTCTTCTTTGTAAAATATCTCAAGCTCTGTCAGATTGGATGGAGAGCTTCTGTGAACAGCAATTTTCAAGTCTTGCCACAGATTCTCAATGGGATTGAGGTCTGGACTGTGACTGGACCATTCTAACACATGAATATGATTTGATCTAAACCATTCCATTGTAGCTCTGGCTGTATGTTTCGGGTCGTTGTCCTGCTGGAAGGTGAACCCCCCCCCAGTTTCAAGTCTTTTGCAGACTCTAATGCTGCGTACACACGATCGGAAATTTGGCCAGCAAAAGACCGATGAGAGCTTTTGGTCGGAAAATGCGACCGTGTGTATGCTCCATCGGACTTTTGCTGGCCGAATTCCCGCCAGCAAAAGATTGAGAGCAGGTTCTCAATTTTTCGGTCGGAAAAAGTTCGAAATTCTGATCGTCTGTGGCAATTCCGACGAGCAAAATTCCTACACATGCTCGGAAACAATTTGACGCATGCTCGGAAGCATTGAACTTAATTTTCTCGGCTCATCGTAGTGTTGTACGTCACCGCGTTCTTGGCGGTCGAAAGTTCAGCAAACTTTTGTGTGACCGTGTGTATACAAGCCAAGCTTGAGTGGAATTCCATCGAAAAAAACATCCTGAGACCCGGACACATTATTCAGACCGGACTATGGCTTCCCAGCAGGGTTGCTAGTTGGAGTTGTCTATGCTGAGAGTGTATCAGTCCCCCCCAAACGCACACAGAGGGTAAATGAGGGAGAGCTTAATCTGCACCTCTTTCTCCCACCCTACCCCTCTTTGTTTGCCCACACTCCAATCCCCAGCACTGTACCTCAGAAAAGGAAAGTGGAGTGGGGGTGGGAAATTTGAAGCCCAGCAGCCTCAGATACATCTGGATGAGAAGTGCTGATTGCCAAGGGGTGAGTGAGCTCACCATCCATCCCTGTTTGTGACTGAAGTCTCCCCCCTTCTCTCTCCTACCTCTAAGTGAGTACGCTAAAGTAAATCAGGGTTCTCAGAGCACTCATTACATAAGAGCTCCTCTTTATACCAGAGGCCACAGTGTTCCCCTTACATCAGAGTCCTCTCCGTACACCAGAGCATCCCTTATGTTAGAGTCCCCAGAGTTCTCCCTTACATTGGAGTCTGCAGAGTCCCCCCTTACAGTGAAAGGGAACTCTTTGAGTTCAGATGTAAAAGGGCAACTCTGCTGACTCTGATGTAAAGGGGAACTCTGTGGACTCTGATGTAAAGGGGAACTCTGTGGACTCTGATGTAAAGGGAGACTCTTGTAATTAACTTCATATTATTATGTAATGTTATCTAATAGCAACATCTATGCATAGTTTATCTATGCATGCTATGAAATGCTGAAGTGTTCGGGTTTGACTTCATGAAAAGGTGGCAACCCTACCACAACATGATGCTGCCACCACCAAGTTTCACGGTTGGGATGGTGTGTTCAGGGTGATGTGCAGTGTTAGTTTTTCTACCACACAAAGCATTTTGCCTTTAGGCCAAAAAGTTCAGTTTTGGTCTCATCTGACCAGATCACCTTCTTCCACATGTTTGCTCCCCTCCCCCACATGACTTCTCACAAACTGCAAACAGGACTTCTTATGACTTTCTTTCTCCAATGTCTTTCTTCTTGTCACTCTTCCATAAAGGTCAGATTTGTGGAAAACACGACTAATAGTTGTCCTGTGGACATATTCTCCCACCTGAGCTGTGGATCTCTGCAGCTCCTCCAGAGTTCCCATGGACCTCTTGGCTCTTCTCTGATGAATGCTCTCCTTGCCCGGCCGGTCAGTTTAGGTGGACGGCCATGTCTTGGTAGTTTTGCAGTTATTCCATACTCTTTCCATTTTCCGATGATGGATTGAACAGAGCTCCGTGAGATGTTCAAAGCTTGGGAGATTTTTTTATACCCTAACCCTGATTTATTCTTCTCCACAACTTTATCCCTGACCTGTCTGGTGTGTTCCTTGGCCTTCATGATGCTGCTTGTTCATTAAAGTTCTCTAACAAACCTCTGAGGACTTCACAGAACAGCTGTATTTATACTGAGATTAAATTACACACAGGTGGACTCTATTTACTAATTAGGTGACTTCTGAAGGCAATTGGTTGCACTAGATTTTAGTTAGGGGTATCAGAGTAAAGGGGGCTGAATACAAATGCACCCCACACTATTCAGATATTTGTAAAAAAATAATTGAAAACCATTTATCATTTTTGCCATTTTGTGTTGGTCTGTCACATAAAATACATTTACGTTTTTGGTTGTAACTTGACAAAATGTGGAAAATGTCAAGGGGTATGAATACTTTTTCAAGGCACTGTATGGTCTCCCACAGTACATGGAAATTATTTTAGTAAATATTAACTGCTAAATACCTTTTCTTATCAGCAGTCTTATGAGTTAAAGCTTGTAGGAGGAGTTTTCATCCCTTTATTCTCCTCTGACTGTCCTATGAGGCTGCATGACCCCCGACCCTCTGTCTAGACAGTGCTGATTGACCCTGTGCTGATCACACGCACCCTCCCAAGTAAAAAACCTCTCTACCCGGTTTCCCCGAAAATAAGACCTAGCGTGATTGTCGGTGATGGCTGCAATATAAGCCCTACCCCCCAAGTAAGCCCTAGTTAAAGTCCTTGTAGGTCTTATTTTCAGGGTAGGGCTTATTTTTGGGGAAACAGGGTAGGGCTTATTTGGGGGGTAGGGCTTATATTGAAGCCATCACCGACAATCACGATAGGTCTTATTTTCGGAGAAACAGGGTAGCAATACACACCAAACTGAGCATGTGCAGAGTGCCCCCAAGGCTCTGTTCCCTCAGCAGAAGAATCGGGGACAGAGAAAGAAGGGGAGGATCAGAGAAGACAGGATCAAACAGCCTTTTTACAAAATGCACCCTGGGTGCGCCCCAGGCCCACCCAGTTGTATGACGATAGAGATATTGTCTTCCTAATTCTCATCCCAGCCAATCAGGAAGTGGGCCGCTTCCCACCCCCCGGTGATCTGTGATGGAACCTGCCCAGAGATTCACCAAGAGCCTGCTGAAGCCCGGGGTAACTGCAGAGATCAGACAGAGCGTGTCCAAGGCGGTGCGACCCGCTCAGTGCAGGGTGAGTGCTGGGGATGGATAGGTGGGAGGTTTATAAAGTCTATGGGGTAGGGGGGCGTAACTGATGCAAGAGCTATGCCAGAGTAAAGTGTAGGGGGGGTACAGATGAGGGCAATGGCATTAAAAGAGTTGGGGTACTGATGGGCGCTATGGCATTAAAAGAGTTGGGGTACTGATGGGCACAATGGCATTAAAGAGTTGGGGTACTGATGGGCACAATGGCATTAAAGAGTTGGGGTACTGATGGGCGCTATGGCATTAAAGACTTGGGGTACTGATGGGGGCTACGGCATTAAAAGAGTTGGGGTACTGATGGGGGCTATGGCATTAAAGAGTTGGGGTACTGATGGGTGCTATGGCATTAAAGAGTTGGGGTACTGATGGGCGCTATGGCATTAAAGAGTTGGGGTATTGATTTGGGCAATTGCATTAAAGAGTTGGGGTACTGATGGGGGCTATGGCTTTAAAGAGTTGGGGTACTGATGGGCGCTATGGCATTAAAGACTTGGGGTACTGATGGGGGCTACGGCATTAAAAGAGTTGGGGTACTGATGGGGGCTATGGCATTAAAGAGTTGGGGTACTGATGGGTGCTATGGCATTAAAGAGTTGGGGTACTGATGGGCGCTATGGCATTAAAGAGTTGGGGTATTGATTTGGGCAATTGCATTAAAGAGTTGGGGTACTGATGGGGGCTATGGCTTTAAAGAGTTGGGGTACTGATGGGCACTATGGCATTAAAATAGTTGGGGTACTGATAGGGGCTATGGCATTAAAAGAGTTGGGGTACTGATGGGGGCTATGGAATTAAAAGAGTTGGGGTACTGATGGGCGCTATGGCATTAAAGAGTTGGGGTACTGATGGGCGCTATGGCATTAAAGAGTTGGGGTACTGATGGGGGCTATGGCTTTAAAGAGTTGGGGTACTGATGGGCACTATGGCTTTAAAGAGTTGGGGTACTGATGGGGGCTATGGCTTTAAAGAGTTAGGGTACTGATGGGCACTATGGCATTAAAAGAGTTGGGGTACTGATGAGCGCTATGGCATTAAAAGAGCTGGCGTACTGATGGGGGCTATGGCATTAAAGAGTTGGGGTACTGATGGGGGCTATGGCATTAAAGAGTTGGGGTACTGATGGGCGCTATGGCATTAAAGAGTTGGGGTACTGATGGGGGCTATGGCTTTAAAGAGTTGGGGTACTGATGGGCACTATGGCTTTAAAGAGTTGGGGTACTGATGGGGGCTATGGCTTTAAAGAGTTAGGGTACTGATGGGCACTATGGCATTAAAAGAGTTGGGGTACTGATGAGCGCTATGGCATTAAAAGAGCTGGCGTACTGATGGGCGCTATGGCATTAAAGAGTTGGGGTACTGATGGGGGCTATGGCATTAAAAGAGTTGGGGTACTGATGGGCGCTATGGCATTAAAGAGTTTTGGTACTGATGGGCGCTATGGCATTAAAGAGTTGGGGTACTGATGGGTTCTATGGCTTTAAAGAGTTGGGGTACTGATGGGGGCTATGGCTCTAAAGAGTTGGGGTACTGATGGGCACTATGGCATTAAAGAGTTGGGGTACTGACAGGGGCTATGGCTTTAAAAGAGTTGGGGTACTGATGGGCGCTATGGCATTAAAGAGTTGAAGTACTGATGAGCGCTATGGCATTAAAAGAGTTGGGGTATTGATGGGCGCTATGGAATTAAAAGAGTTGGGGTACTGATGGGCACTATGGCATTAAAGAGTTGGGGTACTGACAGGGGCTATGGCATTAAAAGAGTTGGGGTACTGATGGGCGCTATGGCATTAAAGAGTTGAAGTACTGATGGGCGCTATGGCTTTAAAGACTTGGGGTACTGATGGGTTCTATGGCTTTAAAGAGTTGGGGTACTGATGGGGGCTATGGCTCTAAAGAGTTGGGGTACTGACAGGGGCTATGGCATTAAAAGAGTTGGGGTACTGATGGGCGCTATGGCATTAAAGAGTTGAAGTACTGATGAGCGCTATGGCATTAAAAGAGTTGGGGTATTGATGGGCGCTATGGAATTAAAAGAGTTGGGGTACTGATGGGCACTATGGCATTAAAGAGTTGGGGTACGGATGGGCACTATGACAGGCAGAAAGAAGGTACTGAAAGGGGCAGAAAGTTGAGGGGGGTGCTGCTGACCATGACAGACAAAAGTGGGGGTAGTCATGAAGGTTTGAGGGGGATACTAATGATACTGCTGAGGCGTCCCTCATCCGTCTAACATCGGGGTGTTGGGGGTGGATGGCGTTAGTTTGACATCTGCTAAACCCCCCTCCCCCTCTTTAGCACCAGCCGCCACTGATTATTATGCTCCCAATCTCATTTTCCATTTGAATAGGTTGCCCTCTGCTGTTTGTTCAAGATGCTCCTCGGTGGATGCAGCCTTTGAGAAGGACCCAACATGCCCCTATATTGAGTCAAAGCTAAAGTCCTCCAATCAGCAGGGAACATGAGCATTGTTGATGATAGAGCTATAGGGCTGACTCAGCAGGGAGGAGTGTCAGACCTCTGCAGAGAGACCACTGCTTCCACACAGAGAACACAGAGCATGCTGGACAGGGGAAGGAGTCAACAATCATCAGGAAGCAGGAAATTGCTGAGTGCAGAGCTCAGCATGGCGTTGTGCCCGACCTCTGCAGAGAGACCACTGCTTCCACACAGAAATGACAGACAGGGGACAGAGTCCTCCAATCAACATGGAGCAAGCATTCTTAATTGCAGAGCTAATGATCTGACTCAACAGGGAGGAGTGTCAGACCTCCGAGGAGAGACCACTGCTTCCACACAGAGAACAGAGAGCATTCTGGCAGGGGATGGAGTCTTCCAATCAGCAAGGAGCATTAGCATACCACCCAACATTTTGAGATGGGAATGAGGGACACCTACTAGCAAACGTATGTAGGCATAGGACACGCCCCCCTGCCACACCCTCTTAAAGGAGAATTAACCAAAACAAAAGGTTAATTAAATCCACAAGGGATTTTTTTTACCACTACTATTCCTTTATATTGGCTTTTAAAATTTACAAATGCACCAATATAGAATTTAGATAAAAGGTTTAGCGCTGGGAAACACTTTTTGAAAGATAAAAAGTGCATTTTATATACAGTGGAACCTCGGATTACGGGCATAATCCATTCCAGGAGAATCCAAAGTGCTCGCATATCAAAGCGAGTTTCCCCATTGAAGTCAATGGAAACTAAAATAATTTGTTTCGCATTGACTTCAATGGCATGCAATACCGCATGCAGCCAGAAGTGATGGGGCGCCAGAGAGCCTCGGAAATGGCCCGGAAAGGCCCGAGGACACCTCGGCTGACCTTGGAAAGACTTCGTTCCCGAGGTCAGCTGAGCTGTCCTCGGGCCTTTTCGTGCATTTCCGAACGGCGGCGATCGGCGCCGCTCGGCTCTGGCGCCCCCCCAACCTCAGGCCAAAAGCAGTACTGCACACGCTTTGGCCTGAATCGTGCTCGTTTTGCGAGACAACACTCGCGAGTTACGATTTTTAAAAATACAGTGCTCGTATTGCGAAACGCTCGTTAACCGCTTTACTCGCAATCCGAGGTTCCACTGTACAACTATATAGATCAGACCAAAATTAGGGACAAATGAGGAGGGATAGAGGGACATTGATCCAAATCAGGGACAGTCCCTTTGAAATCAGGGACAGTTGGGAGCTGTGCATGAGCAATGTTGATTGAAAAGCTCCGCAGGGAGGAGTGTCAGATCTCTACAGAGAGACCACTGCTTCCACACAGAAAAGACAGAGCATGCTGGCAGGGGGCAGAGTCCTCCAATCAGCAGGGCGCATGAGCATTGTTGATCGCAGAGCTAAAGATCTGACTCAACGGGGAGGAGTGTCAGACCCCTGCAGAGAGTCCACTGCTTCCACACAGAGAACACAGAGCATGCTGGCAGGGGGCAGAGTCCTCCAATCAGCAGGGCGCATGAGCATTGTTGATTAGACATGTGCACTGACAAAAAATTTGTTCATTTTCGTTTTTGTTGCATTCGTTTTGTTGCTTTTTTTCGGAAATTCGGAAATTCGGAAAATCGAAAATTCAGGAATTCGGAAATTTGGAAATTCGCAAATTCGGAAATTTCGGGAATTTTCACATTTCTATTTTTCGGATTTCCGAATTTCCGAATTTCAAATTTTCGGATTTCCGAATTTCGTATTTTCGTATTTCCGAATTTCGTATTTTCGTATTTCCGAATTTTAGAATTACCGAATTTCGAATTTTCGGATTTCCGAATTTCCGAATTTTAGAATTACCAAATTTCGAATTTTCGGATTTCCGAATTTCCGAATTTCCGAATTTCGTATTTTCGGATTTCTGAATTTTAGAATTACCGAATTTTCGGATTTCCGAATTTCCGAATTTCGTATTTTCGGATTTCCGAACTTCCGAATTTACGAATTTAGCATTTTCAAATTTTCGGATTTACGAATTTTCGAATTTACGAATTTATGAATTTGCGAATTTTCGAATTTCCGAATTTCGAATTTGCGAATTTCGAATTTTCGGATTTCCGAATTATCGAATTTCCGAATTTTGGATTTTCGGTTTTTCGGAATTCTGAATTTTCGGACTTTCGGATTTTCGGAATTCGGGAATTCAAAGATTTGAAAATCCCCAAATTTGAAAATCTGAAAAAAAGAAAGAAAATCAGTTTAATTAGTAACTATTAAATTAAGGAGTACAAATTTATCCGAAGTTACGAATTATCTGAAATAACGAATGTCGCATTTTCGGAAATCCGAAAATGCGAAATTCGGAAATCCGAAAATGAGAAATTCGGAAATCCGAAAATGCGAAATTCGGAAATCCGAAAATGCGAAATTCGGAATTTCGGAAACTAGAGAATGCGAAATTCGGAAATTCGGAAATCCGAGAATTCGGAAATTCGGAATTTCGGAAATTAGAAAATGCGAAATTCGGAAATTCGAAAATTCGGAAATCCGAAATTCGGAATTCGAAATTCAGAAATTCGGAATTTCGGAAATTTGGGAAATTCTTCATTTCGCAAATTTTGAAATTCGGAAATTTTCGGAAATTGAAAAATTCGGAAATTCGGTATTAACGAATTTGTCAAAATTCGTTAAAAAACTAATTAGGAACTAAACTAATTGCACATGTCTATTGTTGATCGCAGAGCTAAAGATCTGACTCATCAGGGTCTCCGAGGAGAGACCACTGCTTCCACACAGAGAACACAGAGCATGCTGGCAGAGGACAGGCTTTTCTATTTAAGCTGTGGCTGCTTTATAAAGAAAACGAATGGTAAGACTTTGCACACCTTGTACCTGGAATGTATTTAGGCGATATAAACTGGAAGTTTCGATTGGTCTCTAAAGTCGCCAGCCAGAGATTAGAATTAACAGAGTTTATACCACAAAACACAAATCAGACACAGAACGATAGGTATCCACAAGACAGGTTTATTACTCTTTTCACTGGAGTTCCTCCTCAAAACCCAGTAGAAGCCTTTTCAGTGGCAACAACCATACAGTTTTTTTTTGCAATTAAAAAATAAAAAAGGTGAGAGGATCACATGACAGAATAGATAATGCCATAAAACATAATAAATGACTTTCAAATAATTGTCATATATAAAAAATAATACAAAGTAACACATGAAAAATAAAGCAAGGAAGTATTTAAAAAAAATAGATCAGTTCAGACCTGTAGTTAAAGGAATGTTCCACCCGGAGGATTATTGTAACTGGCCAGGGGGTTGGTGGGGATGGGTTCTCCTCTGGGTTTCCGGGCTCCGGGGCCCCATGCTGTAGTGGTGATATTTTTTTGTTTGGCTTCAAGGCTGAGTAAAGTTAGAGTTGGATTTCAGGTCTACAAGGAAGAGAAGGAGGAGCCTATCCGGTCTGGTCTTACAGAGACCCCGTCACCTTGCCCATTTCTTGACTGCCTTAAACTCACGTTCACAGCTCTACCCCTCTGAATCGTTCTCTAGGAGTTCCACTGTAAGATATTTGGGCATGGGGGGAGCATGTGGCCTCCTCCTATGATGCATGGCAGCATTTGGGACGGAGATAATAACAGAGGAAGGAACCAACTGGGAAGCATTAAGAAGAGGAGTATAAGGTGGTGGGGTAAGAAGCTTTAAAGAGACTCTGTCACCTTGCCCATTCCTTGACCACCTTAAATTTCACAGCTCTTCCCCTCCTATCTGGTCTGGTCTTACAGAGACCCCATCACCTTGCCCATTTCTTGACTGCCTTAAACTCACGTTCACAGCTCTACCCCTCTGAATCGTTCTCTATGAGTTCCACTGCAAGATATTTGGGCATGGGGGAGCATGTGGCCTCCTCCCATGATGCTCAGCAGTAATTGTCTGGAGGGAGTAATGGAGGAAAGAGCAACTGGGAAGCATTAGGAAGATGAGTATAAGGTGATGGGGTAGGCAGCTTTAAAGAGACTCTGTCACCTTGCCCATTCCTTGACCACCTTAAACTCACTTTCAAAGCTCTACCCCTCCGAATCTTTCACCATGACTGCCACTGTTATGCCGCGTACACACGAGTAGAGTTTCCATCTGAAAAATCTTGGATGGCTTTTCCGATGTAATTCCACTCAAGCTTGGCTTGCATACACACGGTCACACAAAAGTTCGCTGAACTTTCGACCGCCAAGAACGCGGTGACGTACAACACTACGACGAGCCGCGAAAATCAAGTTCAATGCTTCCGAGCATGCGTCAAATTGTTTCCGAGCATGCTTTCGGATTTTTGCGTGTCGGAATTGCCACAGACGATAAGAATTTCCAATAGAAACTTTTTCCGTTGGAAAAATAGAGAACCTGCTCTCGAGTTTTTGCTGTCAGAAATGCCGCCAGCAAAAGTCCGATGGAGCCTACACGCGGTTGCATTTTCCGACCAAAAGCTCACATCTGTCTTTTGCTGGCGGAATTTCTGATCGTGTGTACGCGGCATAAGATATTTGGGAACGGGGGAGCATGTGGCCTCCTCCTATGATGCTTGGCAGTAATTGGGCAGAGGAAAGAACCAACTGGGAAGCATTAAGAAGATGAGTATAAGGTGGCGGGGTAAGGAGCTTTAAAGAGACTCTGTCACCTTGCCCATTCCTTGACCACCTTAAATTTCACAGCTCTTCCCCTCTGAATTCTCCTCCATAAATTCCACTGCAAGATATTTGGGCACGGGGGAGCATGTGGCCTCCTCCCATGATGCTCAGCCGTAATTGGCCAGAGGGAGTAATGGAGGAAGGAGTAACTGGGAAGCATTAAGAAGATGAGTATAAGGTGGCAGGGGAGGGAGCTTTAAAGAGACTCTGTCACCTTGCCCATTCCTTGACCACCTTAAATTTCACAGCTCTTCCCCTCCGAATCCTCCTCCATAAATTCCACTGCAAGATATTTGGGCACGGGGGAGCATGTGGCCTCCTCCCATGATGCTCAGCAGTAATTGGCCAGAGGGAGTAATGGAGGAAGGAGTAACTGGGAAGCATTAGTAAGATGAGTATAATGTGATGAGGTAAGGAGCTTTAAAGAGACTCTGTCTCCTTGCCCATTCCTTGACCACCTTAAACTCACTTTCACAGCTCTACCCCTCCGAATCTTCCACCATGAATTCCACTAAAAGATATTTGGGCACAGGAGAGCATTTGGCCTCCTCCTCCTCCAATGCTCGGCAGTAATTGGCAGGAGGGAGTAACGTCACTGGAGGCAATAGAGTAGGGAGCAACTATGAAGTATTAGGAAGATGAGTATAAGGTGGTCGGGTACTTGCCACTTCTCACTTTGCCTTTATTGTCAAACCTTGCCCATTGGACCTGTTGGTAGAGCACTAGATCCAGAAGAAGGAGGGTTAGGCAGCTTTCTGTCAACTGGGGTGTCTATGGGGCTCACTGGAGTAGTCTAAAGAATAGAGAATGGACGGGTTTGCTGAGTCCAGTAAACTTTTACTGCACACAGTGGTGTAGTGTGGGCAGGGCCCAGGATCCTCTCTGTAACGCGTTTCATCCCCTACTGGGGCTTAATCATAGACCATCTATAAATAAAGCCCTAGTAGGGGGGAAAACGTGTTACAGGGAGGATCCTAGACGGAGTGTATGTGCTTGTGCTGACCAATAAAGTTGATTTTACCCTTTGGAAGTGGTGTCCAGCTCCAGAACTTTGAATTCTCTTCATTTACTGACAGACTCTAATGCCCCGTACACACGATCGGATTTTTGGACAACAAATGTTGGATGTGAACTTGTTGTCGGAAAGTCTGACCGTGTGTATGCTCCATAGAACATTTGTTGTCGGAATTTCCCGCCAACAAATGTTTGAGGTTCTCAAGTTCCGATCGTGTGTACATAAGTCCGAGGCACAAAAGTCCACGCATGATTGAATCAAGCAGAAGAGCCGTGCTGGCCATTGAACTTCATTTTTCACGGCTCGTCGTACGTGTTGCACGTCACCGCGCTCTTGACGTTCGGAATTTCCGACAACATTTGTGTGGCCGTGTGTATGCAAGACAAGTTTGAGCCAACATCCTTCGGAAAAAAAATCCACGGTTTTGTTGTTGGAATGTCCGATCGTGTGTACAGGGCGCAAGCCTTGATGAAGGGTGACTATTGAACCCCTGAAACGTGTTGGCTTTCTCGTCTGACTTCTGACGTCATGCACAATAAAGATTTACTGGAGTCGTATTAGATTTGTGGCGCTCTCATCTCTTCTTCCAAATGGGCAAGGAGACAGGGTCTCTTTAGGACAGCAGGCTAAAAAAAGAGGGAGGAGCCAGAAAACAGCAGTAGTGAAATCCACTTCCTAGAGCACCAGCCAGCTAATGAAAGCTAGCAGATGCCTCGACTTTCTCGATTGGTTGGTTTTGGGTGGTCTTAGCGACTAAAGAGATACTTCAGTGGTTTATATTTGGATATACACCTGAAAGGTTGTCAGGTTGCATTGAGTTATGTATGTACATTGTATTTGCTTAATACGTATGCAGGCAGTGCATCCCTTGCACAGCACCTTTATTATACTCGGCTCTTCTAATCTGAATTCAAGCCTATGGACAGCTCTGCCAATAGAGTTCCAGTGAAATTGGACGTGTCCTTGAACAAAACCTCTTCTGCTCAGAAGACACACACACAGCCTCCATAATTGAGCGTCTGCAATCAGAACCATCTCTAAGACCCCAATTCAATCAGATTTTGGTCTGTTCCATAGGCGTGCGCACTGGGTATGCCGGGGGTGCCTGGGCACACCCTAATCACCCCATGTGCATTAGCAATAACATTATCGCTCTGTGTGCCGGCAAGTAGATGGGAAAGATCTCCATTTTACCGGCTCTGCCATAAGAGAAGTGTTTACGCACTTCTCTTTCACTGTGCCAGCAGGGAGATCAATGTGCCGGGGTCATATATATGTAGCCACGCACACACGTGTGTTTGAATTTTAGGGTGCACACCTATGGTCTGTTCAGTTTTCTGCTGCATATCTAAACATGATTGGCTGCCCTGCGGCAATACAGACAGTTCTGGAGCATGAAGCCAAGAGCCTACATCACAACACAATTACCAGACGGCATGTTTTAGCTAATTTTCTCCTAGCAGTCTTTCCTCAAGGATGCTAAAGCTGGCCATACACAGTACAATCTACTTTAAAGTGGTTGTAAACCTCAGACATGAAATATGAACAAAGCATATACCTCTACAGTGTGTATCAGTCTCAATACAGAGTACTGAGTGTTATTTCGGTCTTCTTAGTCCCTCCGCTATGAGCCTTCTAAAGTCACTTTAGAAGTCTTCTAAAGTCACTTTAAAGTCACTTCTGAATAGTTTTCTTGACACCAAGAGAAAAATGGCGTCAGGGGAGGGAGCTCCAGCACACAGCCTGTGATTGACAGCCTCAGCTCTGTTCCTGTGTGCTCTGTGAGGAGGGGGGGGGGTGGTCCGTTCCCTCCAATCAGCTCTCAGAGCTCTCCCCACTGAGCTCTGCAGGGTGTGACTTCAGATCTTTGCCCAACAGGTACAGGTACAGGGGTACAACTTATCTATGATGATTTGTTTCACCTCTGTGGATCACCTGAGGCCAGTTCCTTCACTGGGTATATGGAAGGGTTTACAACCACTTTAAGTTAACCATACAATCTGATTGTACAATCCTCTTGAGAGTTATGAACAGCTATGTAGTGTTAGGCCAGGTTTAAACCTGTGTCTAAACCCACCGCTACTCCTGTCTGAAGGACAGTAAACTGGCCCTATGTTTAGAAAGTTTGGAGTGCCCTGGATTAAACTCACCATAAAAAAAAAAAAAAGGTTTAAATACAGCTCATTCCCATACATATAGTAATAGTCCTAAAACCCTAAAGGTTGAACACTATTGAATATGAGGTTTTCGCACATTCCTATACAGTACATGGTTCTAGAAAAGCCAATCTAAAATAAAATATTAAGAAAAAGAAAAGCAAAATATTTCAATACAGTTTAGAAAACAAATCAATGATTGCACCAAAGTTACATAATAAAAAAAAATAACAAAAATATCAGGAGGAAAAATAAAAACTTGGTAAATGGTTTTGTTGGTCATTCTAAATAGGATTTTTTAGCCTTTGAGGGATGCTGGAGGATGAGCCACTCAGTGACTTCCTAGGGGCCCATTGTGACTATTGCGTTTTATAGGGCTCGTTCACACCATGGTGTTGAGGTACTAAATGTTGGTGGGATGCAGTGTCATTCATTTGAATGGCGCCCAGGGGCGGTCTGACCATTCAGCCACTCGGGCACTGCCCGAGGGCCCCGGGCCACTAGGGGGCACCATCAGGGTTGCCAGCCTCAGTAAAACTAGGGACAGTATGTAAAAATCTGTGTTTTTTTTTAACATCTGTTTATGAAATTTCCCTTATCGACATCCTTTGGTCTAAAAATTCAGAGATTATAGCTGCCCCACCTCTCCAGTACCTTCTCAGCCAATAGAAACATGTCTGTGTATACTGTGTGTACATGTATGTGTATACTGTGTATGTGTGTACTGTGTGGCCCCATAATCTCTGATTGCCTGGGGGCCCCATAATCTCCTATTGCCCGGGGGCCCCATGAGTTTTCAGTCCGCCCCAGATGGCGCCCCAATGTGCCTTGCCGTCACGCTACCATGTGTTGCCGTGACTGCGCTGCCACAAAAATGGTGCATGCACCATTTTTTTGGCAGCACACCTCAACGCATTTCAGCGAATGGCCTCGTGTTACATTGTGCTACAATGCACATCCATCAGCAAGGTGCATTGGGGCACCAATTGAATAGCACGGTATCACTCCAATGCATTTTCACTGTGTGTTGCCATTAGTGTTGCTGTAAAGTGCAATGTAATGCCTCGTTTCCACTGAGAAGATCATTCAGGGTCCTGCTTCCGATGTGGGGACTTGGAAAATGGTACGGTACGGTTAGGGCGGAGCTACTGGCATCACACAATGCATTCCACTGATTGGCGGACAGAAAAAAAATGTCAATGCTGAGGTCAAGGGCCTTTTTTCTAAACCCCGTATGGCCCCTGGCAGTCCGACTTGCTGTGGAAACGCTCACCTGAATAGGCCGGACCATTCTAACCCTTCCAAACTGTACCGACCCGAACCGTTCCGCTCAGTGGAAACGAGGCCTGACGTGCACATTACCGTAATGCCATAGTGTGGCTATTGCCACTAGAGTTGATCGTGAAACTCGGATGACCTAAAACTGAGACTGAATTTCAGGAATTCTGATGCCCCGTGTCGAATTTCAGTGTTACTTTTGGCAATTCTGGTTCCCAACGGCTTATCAAAAGGGGATTCCAAAGGTTGTTTTTGCTATATATCTTCTGCTATGTGTTCTCTGAGCACCCTAAAGCCCCATACACACGGTCGGATTTTTCGATGGATTCTGTCCTATCGGACAATGTTGTCGGAAATTCCGACCGTGTGTAGGCACCATCGGACATTTTCCATCGGATTGTCCGACGGACAAAGTTGTATCTCCTGCTCTAAAAATTTTCCGACAACAAAGTCCGATCACACCAATTCCGATCGTGTGTAGCGAATTCCGACGGACAAAGTGCCACGCATGCTCAGATCACATTACAAGACCAAAGCTATTGGCTACTAGCCTCTACGTAGTCCCGTCGTACGCAACGAATGTCACCACGTTCAGAATGATCGGATTTTCCGACAACTTTGTCCGACCGTGTGTATGCAACACCAGTGTCGGACTAAATCCGTCGGACCAAATCCGATGGATTTGGTGGTCGGATTTTCCGACCGTGTATGGGGCTTTAGTTTGACCTCCGGTGCCACCCATCTATTTTTTCTAACTTTCACCCAAGATTCACCCATTTTTTCTAATTGCATACTAGCTGTGTGAACAAAATTATAAATAGACCCCCTAAGGGCCCATTCACACTATGGCAATTCGGTATTTGAATGGCACCCCAATGCATCTTGCCATCAGACATGCACTGTAGTGCACTGTGCGGCAACGCTTTAGTATACATAGCGGTGCCTTGCCTTTCCCTTTGTTGCAACACATGTCCATGTGAACCGGGGTGCCATTAAGATGAAATGGCACAGCGCCAATGCTTTTAACATGCACTGTTGCCGGTCGCAGTAAAGCATGCGGTAATGGGCACAATACCATAAAACAACGCACGGTCACTGGTGTGAGCAAACCCTGGGTGTCCCTTTTAGACTTTTTAAAGGAAGTGGCTCAGGCTGTTTTTGGCCCCGTTATCTTGTCAGTTAGGGTTACCAGGAGCTTCCCAAACTATTCTGCACAACTTGGCTTGCTGGAGTCCTCAGGTATAAGAATCCAATGGGTGAATCAAGCCTCTACCATCCACTCAGGGCTATTTATATTTGTCAATTGACCAACTCAATGCTCATGTGTGAAGTATGGAGCCTAATGCCCCGTACACACGGTTGGAAATTCCGACCACAAAATCCGTCGGATTTTTTCCGACGGATTTTGTCCGAAACTGGTGTTGCATACACACGGTCGGACAAAGTTGTCGGAAAATCCGATCATTCTGAACGTGGTGACGTTCGTTGCGTACGACGGAACTACATTGATGCTATTAGCCAATAGCTTTGGTCTCATAATTTGATCTGAGCATGCGTGGCACTTTGTCCGTCGGAATTCTCTACACACGATCGGAAAAAGTCAAATCGGATTTTGTTGTCGGAAAATTTGAGAGCAGGATCTCAAATTTTTTCCATCGAAATTCCGACGGAAAAAGTTCGATGGAGCCCACACACGGGCGGATTTTCCGACAACATGGTCCGATCGTATATTTTCCGTCTGAATTTCCGACTGTGTGTACGGGGCATAAGAAGTGGAGCATTGCATTCCGTTCAACATCTCCAGTCACCCAATCCTTTTGCTTCAAAGTCCTCACTCTGAGAAATTATCTGGACCTGCAGTTTTCTCCTCCCACTATTCATCTTAAGGTGTCACCCACATAGAAGTCTGTGGAAAATGTGACACCTACTCAAATTGATGTGGAGGTACTGGCAGCAGTTCTCACAGAAATTTAAAGCAGAGGGATCCGTAATTTCCACACTACAAGTTCCTGGTCCTCAACTGTTTAATCCCCACTGGACCAATAATCGAGGTAAGACCATTTGCTTCAATTACTACACCATTTCAAGATAAGTTACAAAGAAAATATTTCTGCTCTGTTAAGGAATGGGGTTAATAAAAACACTGCAGTCATTTCAGTTGTTGGTGGAACAGACCCGGGCCTTGTACATATAATTTTTAAGGTCGTGCCTGGCTCTAAGTACTCCTAGATCCACCTGCTAATGGTTGTAATGTGAACTTATATCATCATAGGTCAAAAAACGTAATAAAACATGGAATCAATACTGACCAAAGAACATATCCTTAAAGGGTCAGACCCTACTATCCCTCCTAGGACTTTCCCCAAGGACCAGAAACAGGGAGTGTATCAAGAAGTGGGGTTCCCATCTCATCAGTCCCTATTCATCTTCCTAAGACCTCCCCCAAGCAACAGGCACAGGGTTTGTATCAGAAAAAGGGTTCCTGTCTTCTCCTCAGTCTCAACGACTTTTCCTAGGACCTCCCCCAAGGAACATGCAAAGGGATTGTATCAGGAAAAGGCTTCCCATCGTCTCCTCAGTCTCAACTACTTTTTCTACTCCCTCGAGGAACAGGCAAAGGGATTGTATCAGGAAAAGGGTTTTTGTCTTCTCTTCAGTCTCCACTAATTTTCCTAGGGCCTCCCCCAAGGAACAGGCAAGGGTATTATATCAGGAAAAGGGTTTCTGTCTTTTCCTCAGTCTCAACTACTTTTCCTAGGACCTCCCCCAAGGAACATGCAAAGGGATTGTATCAGTAAAAGGCTTCCCATCTTCTCCTCAGTCTCAACTACTTTTTCTAGGACCTCCCTTGAGGAACAGGCAAGGGGACTATATCAGGAAAATGGGTTTTGTCTTCTCTTCAGTCTCCAATAATTTTCCTAGGGCCTCCCCTAAGGAACAGATGAAGGGATTGTATCAGCAGAGGCGGCTCTCTAATTAGGCAAATTAGGCGGTCGCCTAAGGCCTCGCACTCCTAGGGGCCTCACGGCCGCCTAATTCGCCTTATGTGTGTGTTACAGTTGAAGGGAATATCATGCAATTTATACAGTTAATTTCTATTGCTTTAATTATTTTTCCCATTTTGGGCATGAGTGGGGCCTCATGTCGAAGGGATTGTATCAGTAAAGCGGTCCTTGTCTTTTCTTCAGTCTCAACTACTTTTCCTAGGACCTACCCCAAGGAACAGGGAAAGGGATTGTATC
Organism: Lithobates sylvaticus; assembly: GCA_028564925.1. Taxonomy (NCBI): domain Eukaryota; kingdom Metazoa; phylum Chordata; class Amphibia; order Anura; family Ranidae; genus Lithobates; species Lithobates sylvaticus. The sequence goes on along the minus strand of CM053034.1, from coordinate 205,919,281 downwards.
CGGAAGGGGCTTCCCATCTCCTCAGTCTCTATTAACCTTCCTAAGGCATCCTCAAGCGGCAGGCACAGGGTTTATATCAGGTTCCTGTCTCCTCCTCAGTCCAAACTACTCTTCCAAGGACCTCCCCCAAGGGGCATGCATAGAATTTGTATCAGAAAGTGTGCTCCATCCTCCCTTAACTGCCCAAGCTTAAAAAGTGTGCCAGTAGAGCTGTAAGATTCATAGTGGAAATTTGCTGGGAAGAAAAGAGCCGGAAAAAACACACTGAGATGGTTCTTTATCCATCCCCTTCACATGGTCAAGCACAAGGGATGCATGTGAATGCATTGTTGTGCTGGCTCTGTACTCCCATCATAGCACCGCTATAAATGATCATCAGAGATCAATTCTCCCAACTTAGCTGTTGTGCTCTGCATATATGAGAGTTTTATGCCTCAGCAGTTAAAAGGGAGGCTAAAACTAGCCCAGACCCAGAACCTTTCCCAAACAGGAACCCAGTCTGAAGTGCAACCACTGCAACCCCTGTGCCTGAGCACTTTTAAAGGGCTCCTACTTACGCATCTATGCCATTGTCCTTCCTAATTGTTCAAAGCAGCCCTAAACTTTAGATTGCCTGTCATGACAGATATACAGGAATTTCCATTTACATCTTTTTGAGAAATGCTAGTTGCCCGTCTGCTGTGCTTGTCCTTCTGACTTTAAGAGTTTCTGAGATACTGATTCAGAAAAAGTAGGCTTATCGAGGAACAAGTCTTAATGTGCTTACTAATATCACCCAGGGAGTACTAAATTCAACATGACAGTCAGGCAGCAAGCATTTCCAATAGAAAGGGTTAGCAATGGAAGCCTTTGTGGTAACAGAAAAGGATGTTGTGGAACTGGAAATGGTGCAGAGAAGGGCAACTACATTAACAAAGGGCATAGAGGACCTAAGCTATGAGGGAAGAATAAATTAACTGAATGTATTCCCCGATGAAGACCGATGATTAAGGGGTGACATGATCACCATGTATAAATACATAAATGGTCCAAATAGTGATCTTGGTACAATGTTGTTCACTCTGGTAATTTCGAAAGTCAAAGGGTCTTTTGAAATTTGAGCAAAGGAACTGCGCTTTGAGCAAAGGAACTTTAACGTGAAACAGACATTCACAGGAGCTAGGATTAGCCAACTCTGGAGATCAGTCATTCACAACCAGGGTTCAAGTTTACATAAGTTGCTAGGGGTTCCTTGAGCTTTGTCTGATTGACCTCCCATTTAAATGGTACCAACGCCACCTGGCAAAGCCAGTAGCACATTATTTTTCCATTGACCACCAATGTAAGAGGCATTTTTTCCATTGATACCTATTAAATTGGTCTTAGTAAGGGTTCGCCAAGGCCTGACAATTATTTTAGGGTTTCATCTGGGGTAAAATGTTTGAGAAAGACTGATGTACAATATATTGCTCCAAAGGGGACTGAGTTCTCAACCAGGGTTCTGTGGAACCCTGGTGAAGAATAGTGAGCTTGGTACAAAGCTGTTCACGTTAGGGTAATTAACACTTTGAGCAAATTAACTTTAACATGGAGCAGACTTTCACAGGAGCTGGGCTTATCCAACTCTGTAAATCAGCCATTCTCAACCAGGGTTCTGTGGCACCCTAGGAATCTTCCAGAGGTTGCTAGGGGTTCCACATTATCTTTCCATTGACCACCAAGGTTAAGAGGCATTTTTGCCACTGATACCCAATAAATTGGTCTAAGTAAGGGTTCTCCAAGACCTGAAAATAATTTTAGGGTTTCATCTGGGGTAAAATCTTTGAGAAAGACTCATGTACACTATATTGTTCCAAAAGGGGTTGAATTCTCAACCAGGGTCCTGTGGAACCCTAGTTGAGAATAGTGAGCTTGGTGGAAAGTTGTTCACTTTAAGGTAATTAACACTTTGAGCAAAGAACTTTAACATGGAACAGACTTTTACAGGAGCTAGGCTTAGCTAACTCTGAATATCAGCCATTCTCCACCAGGATTCTGTGGAACCCTAGGATTCTTCTAGCGGTTGCTAGGGATTACTTGGGCTCTGTCTGATTGGCCTCCCATTTAATGGTACCAATGCCACCAGGCAAAGCTAGCAACACAAAATTCTAAACTTCCGTCTATTGACCACCAACATAAAAGGCATTTTTTGTGATCGATACCCAATAAACTGGACTTCGTAAGGGCTCCTCAAGGACAGAAAATTATTTTAGGGGTTCCTCTGGGGTAAAATGTTTGAGAAAGACTGATGTAAATTGTCCCAAAAGGGGCTGAATGTGTTTCTAAATATACAAAATATAACTGGCTATTAATAGGAAATAACACTGTTGATGCTGGATGTTGATCCTGGTATTATCCAATTGATTTAGATATCAGGAAGGATTTCTTTCCCAGTTGGAACAAATTGGACCATGCTTTATAAGGCTTTTATTTTCTGCCTTGCTCTGGATCAGCTGTTGATTTGGGGTTCTGAGAATGCAGATTTTAAGGTTATTTATTTTTGTTTAGTGGTTGAACCCAAAGGGCATGTTATTTTTTTTTTTTCATATGTAGCTACGAAGCTTTCGTGGGCATTTATCAGATTCTGGGGAGACTCCTGGGTTGATTTCTACTAAAGCTTCTAAAATGCCTAGATAACAGGCGCTAAATATGACACTCTTCGCTCTCATGTTTACAACTCCCACGATTCACAACATATGGGTACAAGCACCTGAGAAAGAAGTATCAATCGCATTTCCCAATCTTGGGAACGGAAATAGCACCAGATATATTTGGTAATTTAATATAACAGAGGTGAGATTTGATGGAAAAACAGAATTCTGTAAAATCCCTTTCTTCAGTGGTTAATTGGGGGGACACAGAACTGAATTTTCTTTTCTCTGTGGGTGGGTATACTGTTGCTAACAGAAGTTTTGGACCTTATGCAAAATATAAGAGACCAGCCCCCCCCCCCCCCCCCAGTAGCTATCCCCGCAGTAAACGGCAGGAATCTGCTCCTCAGCGCAATAAAACCACTATAAAACATCCTAAATCCACAGCACCACTTCAGACCTACGCCTCTCACTGTCTTGGGGTAGCCAAGGTGCTGGCTCAGAAAGCCCGTCTCCACTCACTGTTGAAAGGTACAAATGAGTAAGGCCCCTTTCACACTGGGACGGGAGCCACGGTGACGGTAAAGCAGCGCTATATTTAGCGCTTCTTTACCGTTGTTTTGCCCACGGGTTTCAGACGCTCACGGTGCAGTTTTACCCCCCGCGAGCGGCCGAAAAAGGGTTAATATCCCCCGCAGAGCGCCGCCGTAGCGCACCGCTCCAGCGCACCGCTCCAGTGTGAAAGCCCGCCGGCTTTCACACTGGAGTGAATGGGGCCGTTTTTTTCAGGCGGTATACAGCGCTATTTTTAGCGCTGTACTGCCTGAAAACCGCCCCAGTGAAAGGGGCCTAAGAGCAACACTTCAGTGTCTACTCTTCAAGGCATTTATTTAGCCATCAACAATGTTTAGCTGCATCCAGGGGCGGACTGACAACTCATGGGGCCCCCGGGCAATAGGAGATTATGAGGCCCCCAGGCAATCAGAGATTATGGGGCCACACAGTATACACACACAGTATACAATCACACAGTATACACAGACATGTTACTATTGGCTGAGAAGGTACTGGAGAGGTGGGGCAGGTATAATCTCAGGATTTTTAGACCAAAAAGATGTCGGTAAGGGACATTTCAGAGACAGATGTAAAAAAAACACAGATTTTTACATACTGTCCCTGGTTTTACTGAGGCTGGCAACCCTGATGGGTGTCCCTAGTGGCCCGGGGCCCTCGGGCAGTGCCCGAGTGGCTGAATGGTCAGTCTGCCCCTGGCTGCATCCATGATGTCCCCCATCTAAAGGCCACCACTCCTGAATGTGTTTGACCAACATTGGCTTGAACGCCAGGATAATCTGAATGTGTTTCACCAAAATTGGCTTGATCAGCAGCATAATCTGAATGTGTTTCACCAAAATTGGCTTGATCAGCAGCATAATCTAAAGGTGTTTGACCAAAATTGGCTTGATCACCAGGACCACCTGGCGATCAAGCCAATTTTGGTGAAATGCATTTTAGAAGCGGTGGTCTTTGGATAGAGACATCATGGATACAGCTACAATATATATTGTTGATGGCTAAATAAATGCCTGAAAGAGCCGACCTTGGAGTGTGGCTGTGCCCTAAGCATCCCTGGGGGTATTGCCAGTAGGAGACAGGCCCCTTTTGCTTTGCATACTGTGTCAAAACCTCCTCCAGTTGGCAGTATACCCACAGGTAGAAGAATGTTTAGCGCAATGTCCTCCAATGAACATTTTAGTAATCCTCAACTCTATGTAAGGGTTCTCAGACAATAGGGTCCCTCAAGAAGGGGGGTCATATTTGCAGCGTCAAAGTCCGATCAAAGGTCCTTCCTTTGCAATGTTAAAGAGTATTATCGTTCACATCCATAAGCAGCAATCTTGGTAAAAGCTACCAAACCCCCAAATGTTTATTTTACGTATGCAATGAACTTATTGATGGCTGAATAACTTGCTGGCATTATACATACACGTTCACTAGAATCTTCTGTCTAGCCCAGTGTTTCTCAACTCCAGTCCTCAAGGCGCCCCAACAGGTCATGTTTTCAGGATTTCCCTCAGATGAAATGGCTGCGGTAATTACTAAGGCAGTGAAACTGATCAAATCACCTGTGCAAAATAATGGAAAGCCTGAAAACATGACCTGTTGGGGCGCCTTGAGGACTGGAGTTGAGAAACACTGGTCTAGCCAACTACCCTGGTCATTACAATTACAAATGAGGGTTTTCATGGTCCTCAATGAATTTAAAAATGTAGGGTTAGGAGTGACACCTTCACTTTGGCCTTGTGGGAGGGGCAGAGACACAAACTGCTATATAGGAATCTCACTATATATATTATATATATATATATATATATATATATATAATATATATATATATATATATATATATATATATTAAAACTCAGCAGATGACTTGACCCACTGGGGATTACTCAAAATACACCCAGGGACATCCATCTAAAATTATTCAAATCATCTATTTTGAGCGACCACCTTCGCTTACGTGTAGACCTCTTAAACGGAGTGCTCAGGGAGAAAGGAAACCCCCCCATAAAATAAATTACTTTTTACTTGCCCTAGTTTTTGGATGCCCATTTGGAAGATACATTAATCCACAAAGGTTCTAGGAATGTGGAAGGAAGTCAGGCAACTTCACCTTGGATTCCATACATCATTGTAATCAGTACAATTCCACTCTGCAGTATCCTCTCCCCTATCAACACTGCATGGTGCATGAAGCTGATTTGTAATTTGTACCTTCAGTGTTTCTGCAGTTCACAACAAAGAAAAAATGAATTATGCATAAAAAAAACTGATATTATATAATTACCAGATGCTCAAAATAAAAGGGAAACCTTTAAGGACAGAAGGATGGAATCTGCCAGTGCTCACTTGATTTTTAAGGGTAGGCCGGGGGGGCCTGAGGCAGTCAACCTCCCTGTTGGTTCACTGCCAAGTGAGTTATTGACCTGAATCGGTATGGCAGATGGGAATTCAGAATTTTTTGACTTTTCCGACTGATTGCTTGTTCCAAGTTAGTAGGTAGCAAAGCCAGGATGAAGTTTCGGCTCCATTATTTTCTTCTTCGCAGGTCCCCTTTCTTGAGTTTTATATGAGGTCCTACCGCTCTACTCCATTTCTACAAAACCAGGGGTGCAAGGGGACCAGCGGTCTACCATTAAAATATTTTTGGGAGCGCCAGCGCATGCCATTATCTTGCGAGCCAAGAGCTTCTTGTATAAAAAAAGATAGATGGGGGGGGGAAAGCTTGGTTTCATGGTATCTGGACATCACAGGATCTTCACGTAGGGCCCGTATAGGGTGCTTAGGTTGCTGTAGCAAGCCCTCTGAAACAGACATGACAATTTATAGGTTGTGCATGACGTACAAAACATAGTTCAGAAAAGCGTCACATTGACCCAGCCTGAAGCGATGCAAAGAGCAGGCCACCCTGTTCTTTTAGCGGCCATGGCGCTGCGTCACCGGCACACAACCAAGTTTAAAGGGTGCCAGCGAAGCTTCAAAGAAGCGAAATCACGATGCACTGGAGACGACGAGATCCCTTTGCGAGAGGGAAAAGGTATCCATGTTTCCAAAATAGTTCAGTACTTTTTTATTTTTTCTTACTTTTTCTTTTGATAATCTTCTTCGTCCCTGCACTCAACTGCCGACAGAGAGATCAGCATCTGTGCGGCGTAATACGTGGCCATGATGATGGCTCGGGAGCAAGGGACGGGGAAGCAGAACTTGTTGACGGCAATGGTCAGGTCGGACACGATGAAAAGAACTGCGCCGATGCAGGCCGAGAGCTTGGTCCATGTCCAGAGGTCATTGCAAAGTTGGACCCCGGCGATGGCTCGCCAGCCCATGAAGGCTATTAGGGCCGTGTAGGCCGCCACCAAGTATACAAAGGGGCCAGTGAGATAGATGTACAACAGGGTATATAAGAAGCTGGATATTAGGGCTACCGCGGCACCGGCGCGCAGGTCCAGAGGCTTCATCCCGAAGGCGGAGGAATAAAGGATGTGGGTGATGGCGAACATCAGCAAGCCTGTGGAAAACAACAAACAAGGGTAAGTGTACAAATCCAAATGAATGTCTTAGAAACTCTACACAAATGACGGTTATCCATATAATATATTTTTTTTAGTAGACAATGAATAATAAATCATCCAGTGGTTTCTGATGTCTCCTAGGGACTCCCATGTTGAGATCGCCACATTAGGTTCTCCCAGTCTCAGGTGGCCTGCTTAACCGCTTCCTGACCGCCTCACGCAGATACACTGCGGCAGGAGGGTACGTACAGGCAGATTAACATACCCGTACGTTGCCCTTTAAGAGGCAGCTTGCGGGCGTGCGCGCGCCGGGAGCTCCGTGAGCGGGATCGCGGGTCCCGCGGACTAGATGTCCGTGGGGATACCCGCGATCATCTCACGGTGAGGAAGAACGGGGAAATGCTGATGTAAACAAGCATTTTCCCGTTCTGCCTAGTGACACTGTCACTGATCACAGCTCCCTGTAATCGGGAGCAGTGATCAGTGTCGTGTCACACACAGCCCCTCCCCCCCACAGTTAGAATCACTCCCTAGGACACACTAAACCCCTACAGTGCCACCTAGTGGTTAACCCCTTCACTGCCAGTGACATTTTTACAGTAATCAATGCAATTTTTTAGCATTGATCGCTATATTAATGCCAATGGTCCCAAAAATTTGTAAAAATTGTCCGATGTGTCCGCCATAATGTCACAGTCACAATAAAAACCGCTGATCGCCGCCATTACTAGTAAAAAAAAAAAAAAAGATTAATAGATTAATTAAACTATCCATAAAATTATCCCCTATTTTGTAGACGCTATAACTTTTGCGCAAACCAATCACTATACGCTTATTGCGATTTTTGTTTACCAAAAATATGTAGAAAAATACGTATGGGTCTAAACTGAGGAAATTTTTTTTTATTTTATATTATTGGGGGATATTTATTATAGCAAAAAGTAAAAATTATTATTTTTTTTTCAAAATTGTCGCTCTTTTATTGTTTATAGCGCAAAAGATAAAAACCGCAGGGGCGATAAAATAACACCAAAAGAAAGATCTATTTGTGGTGAAAAAAGGACGTCAATGTTGTTTGGGAGCCACTTCGCACGATCGCGCAATTGTCAGTTAAAGCGACGCAGTGCCGAATCGCAAAAAGTGCTCTGGTCTTTTGGCCAGCCAAATGGTCCGAGGCTTAAGTGGTCAATGTTAAGGCCGGGTTCACACTATTGCGAATTGGATGAGGGTTTTTCCGCATCCAAATTGCATAGCAGGAGATTGTGACCGGATTTCTAGTGAGCCGGGTCACACATTTCCGCAACGGCTCCGGTGCAAATTGTACAGGAACCCTTGTGTGTCTTTTGGTCCATTTCAGGTTCGAATTCAGCCCAAAATTCAGACTGAAATCAGACCTGAAATGGTAAATGGAGACGCACGGGAGTCCTGCTGTGAGCCGCTGCGTTTTATAGTGTGAACCCAGCCTAATGCCCCGTACACACGATCGGAATTTCCGACGAAAAATGTCCTATCGGACCATGTTGTCCGAAAATCCGACCGTGTGTGGGCGCCATTGGACTTTTTCCGTCGGAATAAATTTGAGATCCTGCTCTCAAATTTTCCGACAACAAAGTCCTATCGGACTTTTTCCGATCGTATGTAGTGAATTCCGACGGACAAAGTGCCACGCATGCTCAGATAAAATTACAAGACCAAACCTATTGGCTACTAGCCTCTACGTAGTTCCGTCGTACGCAACGAACGTCACCCCGTTCAGAATGATCGGATTTTCCAACAACTTTGTCCGACCGTGTGTATGCAACACCAGTGTCGGACAAAATTAGTTGGAAAAAATCAGACGGATTTTGTGGTCGGAATTTCCGACCGTGTGTACGGGGCATAACAGTATTATGGATAGGCAGTAACAGGACATGCAAAACCTATAGATGCTGCCATTGCTCTTTCCACGTCTACCACTCTTGCCATGGCCATAGCTGGGCAACGATGTCACCACTATCCCCGCCTCTTCCTTTATATTTGTCAAAGGAGGCTTACAGATTCCGATAAGCCCACCCACCCACAGACCTCAACAACTACCGGGCTAGAGTTGTCGGGAAAAGACCCTCGTCCTCAACAAGGCAACAAGGTGCTTTGTTGGGGAGTGTGGGGGTCCTCTATTAACATCTATTATCTAGGATAAGGGTCTGGTAAAGATCAAGAAAATACCCAGCCATGTAAACAAAGGAGCTGAGGAAAAACAATATTTGCATGGGAATTTCCCCATGATTCATAGCAGGGTCTTCAGGTCTGGTATGAATTTTAAGGGGGATCCCACCCATAAAAAAAGAAAATGGTGAACCATCCCAAATTTTGTACCAGACCCTTCCTCTGGCAAAGTACCCCTTCCTGTTGAGAGCATGTGGCCCGGTAAGGTTCAGGAGGAACCCCACCCACCACCACCTTTCCTGTCCTGTCCTGGCTGTATGCTCAGATAAGGGTCTAGTATGTATTTTTTGGTGGACTTTGTGCGTTTTTTCTTGATTTTTGCACGGGATTCATCTTTAAAATCCATATAAAACTCTCACACTAGACCTCAAGGGCCTGGTGGGAGGTCAGTGGGAAGAATGCCCCTTACATTGGTGACAACTGGGATAAATGTCCATTACATTGGTGGTCAGTGGGAAAAATATTCTTTATAATGGTGGTCAGTGTGAAAAATGCCTCTTACATTGATGGGCAGTGGGAAGAATGTTCCTTACATTGGTGGTCAGTGGGAATAATGTCCCTTACATTGGTGGTCAGTGGAAAGAATGCTCCTTACATTGGTTGTCAGTGGGAAGAATGTCCCTTACATTGGTGGTTAGTGGGAAGAATGTCCCTTACATTGGTGGTCAGTGGGAAGAATGTCCCTTACATTGGTGGTCAGTGAGAAGAATGCTCCATACATTGGTGATCAGTGGGAAGAATGCCCCTTACATTGGTCTTCAGTGGAAAGAATGCCCCATACATTGGTGGTCAGTGGGAAGAATGTCCCTTACATTGGTGGTCAGAGGGAAGAATGCCCCTTACATTGGTCTTCAGTGGAAAGAATGCCCCATACATTGGTGGTCAGTGGGAAAAATGTCCCATACATTGGTCGTCAGTGGGAAGGATGTCCCTTACATTGTTGGTGAGTTGAAAGAATGCTCCTTACATTGGTTGTCAGTGGGAAGAATGTTCCTTACATTGGTGGTCAGTGGGAAGAATGTCCCTTACATTGGTGGTCAGTGGGAAGAATGTCCCTTACATTGGTGCTCAGTGGAAAGAATGTTCCTTACATTGGTGATCAGTGGGAAGAATGTCCCTTACATTGGTGGTCAGTGGTAAGAATGACCCTTACATTGGTGGTCAGTGGGAAGAATGGCCCTTACATTGGTGATCAGTGGGAAGAATGCTCCTTACATTGGTGATCAGTGGGAAGAATCCTCCTTACATTGGTGGTCAGTGGGAAGAATGCCCCTTACATTGGTCTTCAGTGGAAAGAATGCCCCATACATTGGTGGTCAGTGGGAAAAATGTCCCATACATTGGTGATCAGTGGGAAGAATGTTCCTTACATTGGTGGTCAGTGGGAAGAATGTTCCTTACATTGGTGATCAGTGAGAAGAATGTTCCTTACATTGGTGGTCAGTGGGAAGAATGGCCCTTACATTGGTGGTCAGTGGGAAGAATGTTCCTTACATTGGTGATCAGTGAGAAGAATGTTCCTTACATTGGTGGTCAGTGGGAAGAATGTCCCTTACATTGGTGATCAGTGGGAAGAATGTCCCTTACATTGGTGATCAGTGAGAAGAATGTTCCTTACATTGGTGGTCAGTGGGAAGAATGTCCCTTACATTGGTGATCAGTGAGAAGAATGTTCCTTACATTGGTGATCAGTGAGAAGAATGTCCCTTACATTGGTGATCAGTGAGAAGAATGTCCCTTACATTGGTGATCAGTGAGAAGAATGCTCCTTACATTGGTGGTCAGTGGGAAGAATGCTCCTTACATTGGTGATCAGTGAGAAGAATGTTCCTTACATTGGTGATCAGTGGGAAGAATGTATCTTACATTGGTGGTCAGTGGGAAGAATGTTCCTTACATTGGTGATCAGTGGGAAGAATGTTCCTTACATTGGTGGTCAGTGGTAAGAATGTCCCTTACATTGGTGATCAGTGAGAAGAATGCTCCTTACATTGGTGATCAGTGAGAAGAATGTCCCTTACATTGGTGATCAGTGAGAAGAATGCTCCTTACATTGGTGATCAGTGGGAAGAATGTTCCTTACATTGGTGATCAGTGGGAAGAATGTTCCTTACATTGGTGATCAGTGGGAAGAATGTTCCTTACATTGGTGATCAGTGGAAAGAATGCTCCTTACATTGGTGATCAGTGGGAAGAATGTTCCTTACATTGGTGATCAGTGGGAAGAATGTTCCTTACATTGGTGATCAGTGGGAAGAATGCTCCTTACATTGGCGATCAGTGGGAAGAATGTTCCTTACATTGGTGATCAGTGGAAAGAATGTTCCTTACATTGGTGATCAGTGGGAAGAATGTCCCTTACATTGGTGATCAGTGAGAAGAATGTCCCTTACATTGGTGATCAGTGAGAAGAATGTTCCTTACATTGGTGATCAGTGAGAAGAATGTCCCTTACATTGGTGGTCAGTGGTAAGAATGACCCTTACATTGGTGGTCAGTGGGAAGAATGGCCCTTACATTGGTGATCAGTGGGAAGAATGCTCCTTACATTGGCGATCAGTGGGAAGAATGTTCCTTACATTGGTGATCAGTGGGAAGAATGTTCCTTACATTGGTGATCAGTGGGAAGAATGTCCCTTACATTGGTGATCAGTGAGAAGAATGTTCCTTACATTGGTGGTCAGTGGGAAGAATGCCCCTTACATTGGTCTTCAGTGGAAAGAATGCCCCATACATTGGTGGTCAGTGGGAAAAATGTCCCATACATTGGTGATCAGTGGGAAGAATGTTCCTTACATTGGTGCTCAGTGGGAAGAATGTTCCTTACATTGGTGATCAGTGAGAAGAATGTTCCTTACATTGGTGGTCAGTGGGAAGAATGGCCCTTACATTGGTGGTCAGTGGGAAGAATGTTCCTTACATTGGTGATCAGTGAGAAGAATGTTCCTTACATTGGTGGTCAGTGGGAAGAATGTCCCTTACATTGGTGATCAGTGGGAAGAATGTCCCTTACATTGGTGATCAGTGAGAAGAATGTTCCTTACATTGGTGGTCAGTGGGAAGAATGTCCCTTACATTGGTGATCAGTGAGAAGAATGTTCCTTACATTGGTGATCAGTGAGAAGAATGTCCCTTACATTGGTGATCAGTGAGAAGAATGTCCCTTACATTGGTGATCAGTGAGAAGAATGCTCCTTACATTGGTGGTCAGTGGGAAGAATGCTCCTTACATTGGTGATCAGTGAGAAGAATGTTCCTTACATTGGTGATCAGTGGGAAGAATGTATCTTACATTGGTGGTCAGTGGGAAGAATGTTCCTTACATTGGTGATCAGTGGGAAGAATGTTCCTTACATTGGTGGTCAGTGGTAAGAATGTCCCTTACATTGGTGATCAGTGAGAAGAATGCTCCTTACATTGGTGATCAGTGAGAAGAATGTCCCTTACATTGGTGATCAGTGAGAAGAATGCTCCTTACATTGGTGATCAGTGGGAAGAATGTTCCTTACATTGGTGATCAGTGGGAAGAATGTTCCTTACATTGGTGATCAGTGGGAAGAATGTTCCTTACATTGGTGATCAGTGGAAAGAATGATCCTTACATTGGTGATCAGTGGGAAGAATGTTCCTTACATTGGTGATCAGTGGGAAGAATGTTCCTTACATTGGTGATCAGTGGGAAGAATGCTCCTTACATTGGCGATCAGTGGGAAGAATGTTCCTTACATTGGTGATCAGTGGAAAGAATGTTCCTTACATTGGTGATCAGTGGGAAGAATGTCCCTTACATTGGTGATCAGTGAGAAGAATGTCCCTTACATTGGTGATCAGTGAGAAGAATGTTCCTTACATTGGTGATCAGTGAGAAGAATGTCCCTTACATTGGTGGTCAGTGGTAAGAATGACCCTTACATTGGTGGTCAGTGGGAAGAATGGCCCTTACATTGGTGATCAGTGGGAAGAATGCTCCTTACATTGGCGATCAGTGGGAAGAATGTTCCTTACATTGGTGATCAGTGGGAAGAATGTTCCTTACATTGGTGATCAGTGGGAAGAATGTCCCTTACATTGGTGATCAGTGAGAAGAATGTCCCTTACATTGGTGATCAGTGAGAAGAATGTTCCTTACATTGGTGATCAGTGAGAAGAATGTCCCTTACATTGGTGGTCAGTGGTAAGAATGACCCTTACATTGGTGGTCAGTGGTAAGAATGACCCTTACATTGGTGATCAGTGGGAAGAATCCTCCTTACATTGGTGGTCAGTGGGAAGAATGCCCCTTACATTGGTCTTCAGTGGAAAGAATGCCCCATACATTGGTGGTCAGTGGGAAAAATGTCCCATACATTGGTGATCAGTGGGAAGAATGTTCCTTACATTGGTGCTCAGTGGGAAGAATGTTCCTTACATTGGTGATCAGTGGGAAGAATGTTCCTTACATTGGTGATCAGTGGGAAGAATGCTCTTTACATTGGTGATCAGTGGGAAGAATGCTCTTTACATTGGGGATCAGTGAGAAGAATGTCCCTTACATTGGTGATCAGTGGGAAGAATGCTCCTTACATTGGTGATCAGTGGGAAGAATGCTCCTTACATTGGTGCTCAGTGGGAAGAATGTCCCTTACATTGGTGATCAGTGGGAAGAATGTCCCTTACATTGGTGATCAGTGGGAAGAATGCTCCTTACATTGGTTATCAGTGGGAAGAATGTCCCTTACATTGGTGATCAGTGGGAAGAATGCTCCTTACATTGGTGATCAGTGGGAAGAATGCTCCTTACATTGGTGATCAGTGGGAAGAATGTCCCTTACATTGGTGATCAGTGGGAAGAATGTTCCTTACATTGGTGATCAGTGGGAAGAATGTTCCTTACATTGGTGATCAGTGGGAAGAATGCTCTTTACATTGGTGATCAGTGGGACGAATGCTCTTTACATTGGTGATCAGTGGGAAGAATGTCCCTTACATTGGTGATCAGTGGGAAGAATGTCCCTTACATTGGTGATCAGTGGGAAGAATGCTCTTTACATTGGTGATCAGTGGGACGAATGCTCTTTACATTGGTGATCAGTGGGAAGAATGTCCCTTACATTGGTGATCAGTGAGAAGAATGTCCCTTACATTGGTGATCAGTGAGAAGAATGCTCCTTACATTGGTGATCAGTGAGAAGAATGTTCCTTACATTGGTGATCAGTGAGAAGAATGCTCCTTACATTGGTGGTCAGTGGGAAGAATGCTCCTTACATTGGTGATCAGTGAGAAGAATGTTCCTTACATTGGTGATCAGTGGGAAGAATGTATCTTACATTGGTGGTCAGTGGGAAGAATGTTCCTTACATTGGTGATCAGTGGGAAGAATGCTCCTTACATTGGTGATCAGTGAGAAGAATGTTCCTTACATTGGTGATCAGTGGGAAGAATGTATCTTACATTGGTGGTCAGTGGGAAGAATGTTCCTTACATTGGTGATCAGTGGGAAGAATGTTCCTTACATTGGTGATCAGTGAGAAGAATGCTCCTTACATTGGTGATCAGTGGGAAGAATGTTCCTTTCATTGGTAGTCGGTGGGAAGAATGTTCCTTTCATTGGTAGTCGGTGGGAAGAATGTTCCTTACATTGGTGGTGAGCGGGAAGAATGCTCCTTACATTGGCGATCAGTGGGAAGAATGTTCCTTACATTGGTGATCAGTGGGAAGAATGTTCCTTACATTGGTGATCAGTGGGAAGAATGTCCCTTACATTGGTGATCAGTGAGAAGAATGTCCCTTACATTGGTGATCAGTGAGAAGAATGTTCCTTACATTGGTGATCAGTGAGAAGAATGTCCCTTACATTGGTGGTCAGTGGTAAGAATGACCCTTACATTGGTGGTCAGTGGGAAGAATGGCCCTTACATTGGTGATCAGTGGGAAGAATCCTCCTTACATTGGTGGTCAGTGGGAAGAATGCCCCTTACATTGGTCTTCAGTGGAAAGAATGCCCCATACATTGGTGGTCAGTGGTAAAAATGTCCCATACATTGGTGATCAGTGGGAAGAATGTTCCTTACATTGGTGCTCAGTGGGAAGAATGTTCCTTACATTGGTGATCAGTGGGAAGAATGTTCCTTACATTGGTGATCAGTGGGAAGAATGTTCCTTACATTGGTGATCAGTGGGAAGAATGCTCTTTACATTGGTGATCAGTGGGAAGAATGCTCTTTACATTGGTGATCAGTGGGAAGAATGTCCCTTACATTGGTGATCAGTGGGAAGAATGCTCCTTACATTGGTGATCAGTGGGAAGAATGCTCCTTACATTGGTGCTCAGTGGGAAGAATGTCCCTTACATTGGTGATCAGTGGGAAGAATGTCCCTTACATTGGTGATCAGTGGGAAGAATGCTCCTTACATTGGTGATCAGTGGGAAGAATGTCCCTTACATTGGTGATCAGTGGGAAGAATGCTCCTTACATTGGTGATCAGTGAGAAGAATGTTCCTTACATTGGTGATCAGTGAGAAGAATGTTCCTTACATTGGTGATCAGTGAGAAGAATGTTCCTTACATTGGTGATCAGTGGGAAGAATGTTCCTTACATTGGTGATCAGTGGGAAGAATGCTCTTTACATTGGTGATCAGTGGGAAGAATGTCCCTTACATTGGTGATCAGTGGGAAGAATGCTCCTTACATTGGTGCTCAGTGGGAAGAATGTCCCTTACATTGGTGATCAGTGGGAAGAATGTCCCTTACATTGGTGATCAGTGGGAAGAATGCTCTTTACATTGGTGATCAGTGGGACGAATGCTCTTTACATTGGTGATCAGTGAGAAGAATGCTCCTTACATTGGTGATCAGTGAGAAGAATGTTCCTTACATTGGTGATCAGTGAGAAGAATGTTCCTTACATTGGTGATCAGTGGGAAGAATGTTCCTTACATTGGTGATCAGTGGGAAGAATGCTCCATACATTGGTTGTCATTGGGAAGAATGTCCATTACATTGGTGGTC
Source organism: Lithobates sylvaticus (assembly GCA_028564925.1). NCBI lineage: Eukaryota > Metazoa > Chordata > Amphibia > Anura > Ranidae > Lithobates > Lithobates sylvaticus. Next base: position 205,903,400 of record CM053034.1, on the reverse strand, counting down.
AGAATGCCACTCTTATGCCCCATACACACGGTCGGATTTTCCCATGGATTTTGTCCTATCGGACAATGTTGTCGGAAATTCCGACCGTGTGTAGGCACCATCGGACAGTTTCCATCGGATTGTCCTACGGACAAAGTTCTATCTCCTGCTGGATAGATTTTCCGACAACAAAGTCCGATCACATCAAATCTGATCGTGTGTAGCGAATTCCGACGGACAAAGTGCCACGCATGCTCAGATCATATTAAAAGACCAAAGCTATTGGCTACTAGCCTCTACGTAGTCCCGTCGTAGGCAACAAACGTCACTACGTTCAGAATGATCGGATTTTCGACAACTTTGTCCGACCGTGTGTATGCAACACCAGTGTCGGACTAAATCCGTCGGACAAAATCCGATGGATTTTGTGGTCGGATTTTCCGACCGTGTGTATGGGGCATTACAGACAAAAAACAAACCAAGCAATGTGATGCATCTTCCAAATCCCAATGCAGCGCACACCACAATGCACACCAGCGGGCGCATGTTCTGCACACCTTGATGGGCACTCAATGCATTGAATGAACCCTTAGCCTGGAGTTGGACTTTACATGAACTGACTCCTTAATTCAGAAGCTTCTAGGGATAAATAATCGCCATTTCTTTAACAGATCAATTCCCGACCCCGTTCATTTTCCTTTTATCCGGGTATTGTGTTGGCCTCAATGATAGAAGCCACGGAGCCAATGAAGTGAGGAATCCTGGGACGTATACAATGTGACCGGAGGGGTTACAATCATTCTCTATGTAGAATTTACAGAGCACTGGAGGCTGCCAATGATTACAGCTGCGAGCTACAGTTGCCGGCATCTCAGCATCCCCAATAAAAACAAATCGTGGGAAAGACATGGGCGTCTGAGGAGGTGAATGAAGTCTTTGTGGGTTACAGACTAAGGGGCTCATGTACAATGCAAATCCTCCATCGCTGTGCAGAGATGCAGCGAGACCCGGGAAGACAAGCGCTCATTTTATACAACTGCAAGTCTAAATTTAATCCCCAAGGCCTACTGCCATTTAAAGGGTCAGTAAACTCCAAACTGACCCTTCCAGCTCAACTCGGGGGAAATATTCAAAACTACCCCCTGCAGTGGGGCGGTAGATTCTCCTACTATTAAAAAGCAGTTTTGCTTACCTTATACCCCCCTACCCCAGCCAGTGGTGTAGTCTGGTTTTGTGCTGCCCTAGGCAAGACTAAAATTGGGTGCTCCCCCCATCTAAATTTGTCCCACTGCAGCCGCTTTAAAATTGCGCGTGCCCGTGGTAATGCCTACAGCTGCATGGTGGTTTATGGAGAGTTCAACCACCTGTAGGTCTCTTCTATCTAACTGGGGCAATGTTGGTGAGATCTCTGCACTGAGTTCCTAGGCTATACCCCTGCTGTGTCCATTATAAGGAGTTCCCACCATCTCTGTGCTGAGATCCAGTGTCTACACACCTGCTGTACTCATTATGAGGGGTTCCCACCATCCCTGTGTTGAGTTACCAGGTCTGCATATCTGCTGTACTCATTATGAGGAGCTCCCACCAATCCTGGGCTGAGTTTCTGGGACGTACACCTGCTGTGCCCATTATGAGGGGTTCCCACAATCCTTGCACTGAGTTCCCATGTATGTACACCTGCTGTGCCCATTATGAGGGGTTCCCACCATCCCTGTGTTGAGTTACCAGGTCTGCATATCTGCTGTACTCATTATGAGGAGCTCCCACCAATCCTGGGCTGAGTTTCTGGGACGTACACCTGCTGTGCCCATTATGAGGGGTTCCCACAATCCTTGCACTGAGTTCCCATGTATGTACACCTGCTGTGCCCATTATGAAGGGTTCCCACAATCCTTGCACTGAGTTCCCATGTATGTACACCTGCTGTGCCCATTATGAGGGGTTCCCACCATCCCTGTGCTGAGTTCCCGGGTCTGTACACCCGCTGTGCCCATTATGAGGGGTTCCCACCATCCCTGTGCTGAGTTCCCGGGTCTGTACACCTGCTGTGCCCATTATGAGGGGTTCCCACCATCCCTGTGCTGAGTTCCGGGGTCTGTACCCCTGCTGTACCCATTATGAGGGGTTCCCGCAATCCTTGCACTGAGTTCCCACGTATGTACACCCGCTGTGCCCATTATGAGGGATTCCCACCATCCCTGTGCTGAGTTCCCACGTCTGTACACCTGCTGTACTCATTATGAGGGGCTCCCACCAATCCTGGGCTGAGTTCCTGGGTCTGTACACCCGCTGTGGCCATTATGAGGGGCTCCCACCATCCCTGTGCTGAGTTCCCGGGTCTGTACCCCTGCTGTACCCATTATGAGGGGCTCCCACCATCCCTGTGCTGAGTTCCCGGGTCTGTACCCCTGCTGTACCCATTATGAGGGGTTCCCTCCATCCTTGCACTGAGTTCCCACGTATGTACACCTGCTGTGCCCATTATTAGGGGTTCCCACCATCCCTGTGCTGAGTTCCCAGGTCTGTACACCAGCTGTGCCCATTACGAGGGGTTCCCACAATCCTTGCACTGAGTTCCCACGTATGTACACCTGCTGTACTCATTATGAGGGGTTCCCACCATCCCTGTGCTGAGTTCCCAGGTCTGTACACCAGCTGTGCCCATTACGAGGGGTTCCCACAATCCTTGCACTGAGTTCCCACGTATGTACACCTGCTGTACTCATTATGAGGGGTTCCCACCATCCCTGTGCTGAGTTCCCAGGTCTGTACACCTGCTGTACTCATTATGAGGGGCTCCCACCAATCCTGGGCTGAGTTCCCGGGTCTGTACACCCGCTGTGCCCATTATGAGGGGCTCCCACCAATCACGCTGAATTTCTATTTATTTCATAATATAGACAATGGAACAGGAGGAGCTGAGACACACAAAAATTGGGAGAAACCTGATATTTCACCAAAGCCCCCCCAAGAAGGTGGCCTGCTACGGGGGCCATAATAAACTGGCCCATGGTGGGAGTAAGGGCCCCGGGGTCAGTGGGATTAGCCCTGGTTGCGGGCCAGGGGGGGGGGGGGGGGGGTCCTTCATGATTTCTTGAAGGTTCTAGTGAAGCCTCTGTGTTGAACCCTCAATAACTCTTCAGAGCGCTCAGCACTGTCCAACCCACCATCTACAGACACCCTGATGGCATTAGACACCCTTATAGTCGAGGTTCTGGAGCAGGGACTGCTCTGGTGCCGTATAGAAGCCTAGATCTGCTATTCTGGCATAATGTGTGGGGCTCAGCATTTGCAGACAGTGTTCACATTTTCCTGCTTTTTCTCCTGAGGATGCTGTGAGCTGTGCTGTGCATGACCACCACTTCCCAGCAGGTTAGGGTGATTTATTCAGTGATCACTTTGTATCCACAACATACTGTAAGTGACTGTTACAACCAATAAGATTTGATTTAAAAAATAAAATAAAAAAATATCGGAAAAAATTAAGCATCATGAAAAGAAGGGAAATACGTCTTATTAAAGTGGATGGATAGTGGATGGATAGTGTATAGTATTGAGGAATAATAAAAATACTTTTTTTTTTTTTTTTTTTTTTTAACTACAAAATATGAAATTTTAATAATAAATATCTAGTATTTGCCATTGTTCAACCAGCAGGTGGCGTGTATGAGTCAAGCACTGCAGGGTTCCCATAGCTGAGCTGAAGCCACGGAGTTAATACACTTAGGTTAGGTTCACATCTACGTGTGTGTGATTGGTAAGTTTTTTTAAATGCATTTTTTGCATCACATTTTTTATGCGTTTTCATGCTTTTGCTGTAGGAGAAAGCTGGTTGTTAAACACAAATGCCTATTAAAAACGCACGTACATGCGGTTTCATTGAAGTCTATGGAGCCAAATATGCACTGTGCTGTTTGTAAAAACAAGTCAGTGCACTGTTCCCTAAAATGCACTGCAGGAAACTGCATAGATGTTAATTAGACTCATAGAAATATTGTTAAATGGATCGTGGTTCGCTTCTGCAGAAAACACGCTAAAAAACACACAGATGTGAAGATAGCCTAACAGTACACCTGAATGCCATAGAGCAGGGGTCGCGGCCCACTACCGGGCCGTGGCCTCTCATCAGCTGGGCCACAGGTGCAGTGGTGGGCGGGCGGAATGAGAGAGCAGGGCAGGCGGGGGGGGGGGGGGGTGGATGAGAGAGCCGGGTGGATCAGAGAGGCAGAGATGACATCATCTTTCTCCGCCCCCGCGCCGCATCAGCGCTCTTCTGCCCTTTAGTGTTGGAGTTATGGCGGGGAGCAGAGGGATGACATCATCTCTCACCGCCTGCCCCGCATTTCACTCTCTCTGTGACAGACAGCACTCTGGTGGCAGGTAGATGACATTCCTCATCTGGTGGCAGGCAGGTGACATTCCTCATCTGGTGGCAGGCAGGTGACATTCCTCGTTGGTGGCAGGCAGGTGACATCCCTCATCTGGTGGCAGGCAGGTGACATCCCTCATCTGGTGGCAGGCAGCCTAGCAAGTGACATTCCTCATCTGGTGGCAGGCTACGTGGCAAGTGACAATCCACATCTGGTTGCAGGCAGGATTCCTCATCTGGTGGCAGGCAGGTGACATTCCTCATTGGTGGCAGGCAGGATTTCTCATCTGGTGGCAGGCAGGATTCCTCATCTGGTGGCAGGCAGTTGACATCCCTCATCTGGTGGCAGGCAGCCTAGCAAGTGACATTCCCCATCTGGTGGCAGGCAACTTGGCAAGTAAAATTCTGCATCTGGTGGCAGGCAGCGTGGCAAGTGACAATCTGCATCTGGTGGCAGGTGATATTCCTCATCTGGTGGCAGACAATGTGGCAGCTGACATTCCTTATTTGGTGGCAGGCGACATTCCTCATCTGGTGGTAGGCGACGTGGCAAGTGGCACACTCAGGGCTCCCACTGATTTTGCATTATGGTGAGTTGAACTATTTCATCTTGTATTACAATGTAATAATAGAAATAATGCGCTTCAATCATCCTGACACCATATCAACCATGGTGCAGGGATGATTGAAGCGCCAACACCAGCCATTGCCATGATAAATAGCCCACGAAAAAATACCCCCACAGCCAGTCACCTGGGGTGCCAAAAAATGTTGGGGACCACTGCCATAGAGAATAAACACCCCTTTGTTCTAGAAAAGACAGAGCCTTCCAGATCTTCAGGCCTATAGAGGCCAGCAAACGTAGAGCTAGGGGTGGGCTTGCTGATTAGACAACCCAGCATGCACCACAGACTAGAGGCGTAACTAGAACCTTCAGGGCCCCAGTGCAAGAAACCATGACAGGCCCCATACCAGGCCCCTTCCCACTGATCTCGGGGCCCTTTACTCCCATAGTGGGACCATTTATTATAGTCCCGAAGCGGGCCACTTTCCTGCCATCGTGGGGTTCCCCCTACAGTGGCGGAACGCCAGAGCCCAGTCGCAAGTGTGACCTTTGTGACCCTGGTAGCTCCGCCACTGGTGTCAGTGTTTTTTTTATTTTTGTTGCTTTCATTTTATCTTATTTTACAATTTTATTTTTTATTATTTTTTACATATTTACATATTTTCTACTGACACTGTCGATGGGGGCACTATTCCTCCCATTAATACCAACCATTGGGGTGCTGTTCCTCCTATTGATACCAACCATTGGGGTGCTGTTCCTCCCATTGATACCAACCATTGGGGCACTATTCCTCCCATTGATACCAACCATTGGGGCGCTATTCCTCCCATTAATACCAACCATTGGGGTGCTGTTCCTCCTATTGATACCAATCATTGGGGTGCTGTTCCTCCCATTGATACCAACCATTGGGGCACTATTCCTCCCATTGATACCAACCATTGGGGCGCTGTTCCTGCCATTGATACCAACCATTGGGGCGCTATTACTCCCATTGATACCAACCATTGGGGCACTATTCCTCCCATTGATACCAACCATTGGGGTGCTATTCCTCCCATTGATACTAACCATGGGGCGCTGTTCCACCCATTGATACTAACCATGTGGCGCTTTTCCTCCCATTGATACCAACCATGGGACACTGTTCCTCCCATTAATACCAACCATGGGGCACTGTTCCTCCCATTGATGCCAAACATGGGGCACTATTCCTCCCATTGATCCCAACCATTGGGCACTGTTCCTCCCATTAATAGCAACCATGGGGTACTATTCCTCCCATTGATACCAACCACTGGGGCGCTGTTCCTCCCATTGATACCAACCATTGGGGCACTATTCCTCCCATTGATACCAACCATTGGGGAACTATTCCTCCCATTGATACCAACCATGGGGCACTGTTCCTCCCATTGATGCCAAACATGGGGCACTATTCCTCCCATTGATCCCAACCATGGGGCACTGTTCCTCCCATTAATATCAACCATGGGGCACTATTCCTCCCACTGATACCAACCATGGGCACTGTCCTCCCATTGATACCAACCATTGGGGCGCTGTTCCTCCCGTTGATACCAACCATTGGGGCGCTATTCCTCCCATTGATACCAACCATTGGGGCGCTATTCCTCCCATTGATACCAACCAAGGGGCGCTGTTCCACCCATTGATACTAACCATGTGGCGCTATTCCTCCTATTGATACCAACCATGGGGCACTGTTCCTCCCATTGATAGCAACCATGGGGCACTATTCCTCCCACTGATACCAACCATGGGCACTGTTCCTCCCATTGATACCAACCATAGGGCACTATTACTCCCATTGATACCAACCATGGGGCGCTATTCCTCATACTGATACCAACAATTGGGGCGCTGTTCCTCCCGTTGATACCAACCATTGGGGCGCTATTCCTCCCATTGATACCAACCATTGGGGCGCTATTCCTCCCATTGATACCAACCAAGGGGCGCTGTTCCTCCCATTGATGCCAAACATGGGGCACTATTCCTCCCATTGATCCCAACCATGGGGCACTGTTCCTCCCATTGATAGCAACCATGGGGCACTATTCCTCCCACTGATACCAACCACGGGCACTGTTCCTCCCATTGATACCAACCATAGGGCACTATTACTCCCATTGATACCAACCATGGGGAGCTATTCCTCATACTGATACAAACACTTGGGCCCTTTTTATCCAATTGATACCAACCATGGGACACGGTTCCTCCCATTAATATCAACCATAAGGGACTGTGCCTCCTGGTAAAACCAATGATGGGGCAGTGTTTACTCCCAGTGATGCCGAGACATTTTCTACTCACACTGACCACAGTCCAGCCCCCCTAAAGCCTGAAGGACAGTAAACTGGCCCTTTGATTAAAAAGTTTGTAGACCCCTGCTCTAGACCAAGCTCTGGCACTATCTGTTGGAAGACAAATATTACTTTGTGATTGTACCTTCAATACACATGAAGGTCGATCTACCTTTTATTTTTCTTATTTATTTTTTTCTGTGAAGTTCTAAACTGAAAATCTCAATAAAAATATATATATTTTTTAATTGTCTGCACATATAAAAAAAACTGAAGAAACTGCTATCAAATACAGTTGTGCCCATAAGTTTACATACCCTGGCAGAATTTATGATTTCTTGGCCATTTTTCAGAGAATATGAATGATAACACACAAACTTTTCTTTCACTCATGGTTAGTGTTTGGCTGAAGCCATTTCTTATCAATCAACTGGGTTTACTCTTTTTAAATCATAACGACAACAGAAACTACCCAAATGACCCTGATCAAAAGTTTACATACCCCAGTTCTTAATACCGTGTATTGCCTCACATCAACATCAACATCAATGACAGCTTGAAGTCTTTTGTGGTGTTTGTAGATGAGGCTCTTTATCTTCTCAGATGGTAAAGCTGCCCATTCCTCTTGGCAAAAAGCCTCCAGTTCCTGTAAATTCTTGGGCTGTTTCGCATGAACGGCACGTTTGAGATCTCCCCAGAGGGGCTCAATGATATTGAGGTCAGGAGACTGAGATGGCCACTCCAGAACCTTCACTTTATTCTGCTGTAGCCAATGACAGGTCGACTTGGCCTTGTGTTTTGGATCATTGTCATGTTGGAATGTCCAAGTCCGTCCCATGCGCAGCTTCCTGGCTGATGAATGCAAATGTTCCTCCAGTATTTTTTGATAACATACTGCATTCATCTGGACATCAATTTTGACCAAATTTCCTGTGTCTTTGTAGCTCACATATCCCCAAAACATCAGCGACCCACCTTCGTGTTTCACAGTAGGCATGGTGGACATTTCATCATAGGCCTTGTTGACTCCTCTCCAAATGTAGCGTTTATGGTTGTGGCCAAAAAGCTAAATTTTGGTCTCATCACTCCACATCACTTGTCTTGGTGCTGTTTAGCGTATTGTAAGTGAGATACTTTGTGGCATTTGCATAGTAATGGTTTTCTTCTGGCGACTAGACCATGCAGCCCATCTTTCTTCAAGTGCCTCCTTATTGTGCATCATGAAACAGCCACACCACATGTTTTCAGAGAGTCCTGTATTTCACCTGAAGTTATTTGTGGGTTTTTCTTTGCATCCCGAACAATTTTCCTGGCAGTAGTGGCTGAAATTTTAGTTGGTCTACCTGACCGTGGTTTGGTTTCAACAGAACCCCTCATTTTCCACTTCTTGATTAGAGTTTGAACACTGCTGATTGGCATTCTCAATTCCTTGGATATTGTAAGAGTCCAGGGCTTACTATGCATGCACCAATGGCGCGTTGCCGCAAGAGGAAATCCGTGCCAACTGAGCATGCTCCGAAGACGCCTCAGGACGCCAACCCGCACCTGCGCAGAAGACTTGATGGAAAAGGTCAGCAAAATGCCCAGGACGTGCACAGGAAGTGACCTCAACATGATGGAAAAAGGTGGGAAAATGGCCAGGTGGCACACAGGAAGTGACCTCAACCTGATGGAAAAAGGCGGGAAAATGGCCAGGTGGCACACAGGAAGTGACCTCAAACTTCCCTATATAAGCCCAGCCCAGACACTGCCAAATTGCTGGATTATCTTCAGTCCACCTTGTTCCTGTGCTAGTGTGTGATCTGTCTGAACCTGTTGTGACCTGGAAACCTGTTTGACTACTCTTGATTGCCGCTTGCCTTTGACCTCGGATTTGTACGTTAAGCATTCTACTTCTTTGCCCCTTTTGTACTCAGCTGCCAGATTGGAACCGACCCCGGCTTGGATCTCGACCATTCTTCTTCTGATTAACCCTTTTATGCTTCATCGCCCCAACTGGACTTGACCTCGGCTCGGATCTCGGACTAAGGCTTACATGGTGCTCTGCACCCCTGGCACCCCTGCCACTCGGGGTCCACCAAGTCTCTGTCTCCATCTTCAGAGGCTTTAAGGACCTGAGGTGCAAGGGAGGCCTCCCCACTACTTCGGTCTCACATCAGGTACGTGGCTCCCGTGACAGATATCTTTTTATATCCCTTTCCTGTGTTATACAGTTCGACTACCTTTTCCCACAGATCCTTTGACAATTCTTTTGCTTTCCCCATGACTCAGAATCCAGAAACGTCAGTGCAGCAGTGGATGAAAGATGCAAGGGTCTGTCAGGAGTCCAGAAACTCATTGACCTTTTATACACACACACTAATTACCGTATAGGCCGACCCGAATATAAGCCGAGGCCCCTAATTTACCACAAAAAAAACGGGAAAACTTATTGACCCGAGTATAAGCCGAGGGTGAAAAATGCAGCAGCTACTGTAAGTGGAAAAGAGGGTCAGCAAATGCCCATCTGCAGCTGCATGTCCCCTGTGTCCTGTACAAACCCCCCCTGTGTCCCCATTGCAGCCTACCTGTGCCGATCTGCATCCCCTGGGTCTGTGTATGCCTCCCTCCGATCTGCCACCTGTGTCCACCATTGCAGTCTTGCGATAGTTAATGCCTCCTTGTTCCTCCTGTGCCGATCGCTGGATGTCCTGTGTCCCCCATTGCTGATCCTGGTGATCAGCGCGTAAGGCGCCATTACACATTCAAAAGCCGCGCCTCCTCCTCCTCGTCCGTGATAGGAGGAACACTCTGTTTTCCCAGCAGTCAGTGTGCAGTGTCCCGCCTATCACGGACATCCTCTCATCCTCGTCCATGAGATGAGAATGACAGGACGTCCGTGATAGGCGGAACACTGCACACTGACTTACTGCTGGGAAAATTAGTGTCCGCCTATCACGGACGGGGGGGGGGGAGGAGGCGGCGCGGCTTTTGAACACTCGCCGTCTGTCTGCATGACACGCTGTTCATGTAGGCAGACGGCGCTGACTCGAGTATAAGCCGAGGGGGGGGGGGACTTTCAGCCCTAAAAAAAGGGCTGAAAACCTTGGCTTATACTCGAGTATATACGGTACAAGAAAACAGATCACAGGTGAGGATGGTTACCTTTAATAGCCATTTTTGTGTCAACTTGTGTGCATGTTATCAGGCCAAAATCACCGGGGTATGTAAACTTTTGATTAGGGTCATTTGGGTAGTTTCTGTTGCCGTTATGATTTAAAAAGCGTAAAAACACAGTTGATTGATAATAAATGGCTTCAGCCAAACACTAACCATGAGTGGAAGTAAAAGTTTTTATGTTATCATTCATATTCTCAGAAAAATGGCCAAGAAATCATAAATTCTGCCAGGGTATGTAAACTTATGAGCCCAACTGTATGTGCGTCCGTTGTGAGTTTACCCGCTTTTGCGGGCGTTTAGCATCACATAAAATTCAGCAAAGGTCATTACTGTGTCTGCTGCGGAGTGAAAAATAATCCCGCGGTTTAGTTTACGGCGGTGAAGGTGAACGCTGATTCAGAAGGCCGCCTCACAATAGCTCCTCGCCTCGCTTCACTTACCGTGGACAAAATATCCCTGTTCCTGCCAGATCAGGAAGGCATCGCCGACCGCCGAGAAGATTAACCCGGCCAGGATCATCTTGGCGCTCCGGTGGCTGACGAGGAAATTGACCCCATGGGCCAAAAGGAACACCCAGAGGCAGAAGATGGGAAGACACTTGATCAGGGCGCTGAACCAGGACGGGCTGGAGGTTGGCAACCACAGCACAAAATACACGCAGGTGGCCTTGAAGAATGGCACCAGCTTGGGGCCCTCACATTTCACCTGTAGGGGAAGAGAAAGAGAAAATGGTCATATGGTCTGATACAAAAATGGCTGCCTAAAAAAAAAAACAATAAAAAAAAATATATATATATACAGCTTGTAACCACTTTAGTTCTCGCACCTGTATACGCCTTAGGAACCAAAGCATTTTTCGGGAAACGGGCAATATTGTTTTATTTTCTATAATTTTCTAAATATTTTTTTATTTTCTATGAAATATAAGAAAAAAAATAAGAAGAAAAAATTGTATTTTTGTTTCAAAAAGTGTTTGTTTAAAAAAAAAAAAAAATATGTCATTTTTATATTCATTAAAACCACTCTACAATACTCTATCTAAAATAAATATAAATCATTTCTGTTAAAAAAAATAAAAATAAAATGTTGTGAATTTATTTCTACTTTAACCTTAATCAGCCTAATGAACACCTTCATACATTTTTATTATTTTTACACATACAATATATGGTTACAAAACAACTGTATTCGAATTATATTTTATATAATATATATATATATATATATATATATACACATATATATATATATATATATATATATATATATATATATAATTTATACATCTCTATATTTAATATAAAATGTATATTATTTCACGTTTGCCATAGGGATATTTGATGGTGTTCAGTTGCAGCTTTTTTTTACATTTTTTCTAGCGCAATAATTTTTTCTTTTTTTCTTTATACATCTCTATATTTGAAAATAAACATTATATACTTTAACTAAGGGTTACAGACACACAGTGGTAAATGACAGTCCACTCCCTTCCTCCCCCATGCCCACTAACCAGCTAAACACAATGGGGGTGGGATATTACATGTAGATTAACGGAGGCTTCACCTCCCTGTTATTCTAAGACACAGGCTGGAGGGGCGTGACACAGCCTGTGATTGGCAGAAACCCGCCCACACAATGTTATTTCCACAAAATAATAAAGATTTGATTTTAAATATATATTTGTATGCCAATTTAAAACAGTTTATTATTATGTATTGATTTTTACTCTGTATGCCAAAGGCTGTTTTATTTTTTTTATTTTTTTTTATTTTTTTATTTGAACATGTGACCAGCAGCAGAGGACTAGAAGCTCCTCCTGCTTTTGTTTCCCTGCAGACAGGCTGGGAGAGAGCTGGGTCATGTGACCGTTGGATATTGATTAGGGAAAAGGTACTTAGATATATATATATATATGTGTATATATATATATATTTTTTTATTATTAAAATAATTACAGTGCCATCATCTACACACAGAAATAGAAGGGGGAATGTAAATGTAAAATAAATACCCCAGAATTAAATTGATACAAAACGCACACAATGAAGTGTGTGTTTTGTAGCACTTTAATTCTGGGGTATTTCTTTTTATCTCAAAACAAGCTTTATTAAACAATTTGCGCAAACATTACAAAATTCAGAGCATGTGCAATAATACATAGTAGACGTTCATGTAACATAACAGTAAATTCAGGTTTAAATAGGAATACATTTTATTGGAAAAAAAAGTTTAACTTCTCTCCGCCTAGGCAAAGTCGCTGGACTGGAGTTTAAGAATTGCTTTCAAATGATAAAAGGTGTGAATCTCCAAAAAATATAATGTTACTGTATAATGGAACATGCCAGGAAATTATTCATGCAGACTTGTTATAGTTACTTTAAAGAGGAACTGCAGTCTGCTCACATAATTTGTAATAAAAAACATCTTTGCCATTCTGAAGCTTCCCTCCAACCACTTTGCATATTATTTTATGTATACTGCGATTCTGTACTTGCCAAATATGCTGCAGAAAGATCCCTCCACTGAGTCTGGCTGCAGCCATTTTAACTGTGGGCAGCTGAAGCTGCTGCCTGTTCACTTCCTGGATTTACACAGACACACAGAGACACACCTCCAGCTCTGCAGCTCTCATTGGCCCTCCTATGACTCACCCCCCTCCCTTCCTGGCAAACTCACACGAGAGTGAGTGAGAGAGAGAGCTGTGCATGATGTCATAAGCCTAGGCTAATGACCAGACAAGAAACAGGAAGTGGGCTGTATAAGGGATTTACTGGCAGAAAAAAAATGTTTTACTACCCAAAGTTAAAACAACAACAAGGGGCAGAAGATTTAATAGATGGAAAGATTAAAAAATGACTTAAAGAGGAGTGCCCCCTAAAAAATTTTTTTAAAAGTCAGCAGCTAGAAAAAAAAACTGCAGCTGCTGACTTTTAATAATTGGACACTTACCTGTCCCAGGGTCCAACGATGCGGGGGAACGAAGCCCCCCACCCCTCGTTCCCCGCTCCACTCGCTCCGCCGGCATTCTTACTGTGGGCACCCGGCTGTGGCTTCACAGCCAGGCACCCACTGGGCATGCGCTCGCGGCGCCGGCATGTTTACTGTGGGCACGTGGCTGTGGCTTCTGGCGCCGTGATATGACGCTCAGTCCTCTAGGACACGTGACAGGTCCCAGGTGACTGTGCGGCGCCGAGGGGAAGTGATGTCAGTGCCCGGGCACTGAAGGCGGCAGTCTACGAGGGACCCCCTAGCAACAGTCATTTAGAGGTAAGTAAAAAAAATAATTTTTCCAATATTTTTTTTTTTTTATGATTTTTAAGCAATTTTTTTTTGGTGGCATCACCACTTTAGGGATCCCTTTAGGACTGCCAGTTAAAATCAAGACAAGATGCAGACATACTGACGTGTTTCACCCGCATTTATCCCCTCCTGGCCGTTGTGCACGGCCTCCCTTTGTGCTTACAATTAATTCCTACAATGTGATTAATAAACAACCACAGTCACATCTGTCATAATGTAGAAGTCTTGTAAGACGAAACGCGTAGGGCGGATACGCTATACCCATCACCACTGCGTTTGCTTTTTGTATTTCTTGATTTGTCCTTGTTTTTACTGATCGTTTTTATCTCTGACAAACAAGAATTTTATAAATAAATCCATTCCGATTTCGGATTGATTTACCCTATGAGGAGGCCCTCTGTTTTATCTCTTTTCCATGATTTTGACCTATTGAGCTGCCCTGGGGTCAACCATTGAGTTCCTGCACAGCCGTTTAAAGTTTAGTCCCCATATCGTTACCTGAGATTCGGTGAATACAGACTGTGGGACCGGCCCAGTCTTGCCTTTCCAAGCTCCTGAGTCCGGCCTACAACTCTGCCTGTGCCATCCATCGGCACATCCAAGCTCTGTTTGACCCCTCACCAAAGGTCAGTGGGTCCATCTTTGACGGTAAGAGTACCCATCTTTATTTCCACATCTCAAAGTTCTTGACGCCGTCCAAAATACATGAGGATGACACGTTGATGAACACTATTTAACATCTGAGGAATATCAGAATATTGATATATCATTGCATTTGTGATATTTCATCTGGGACACCTGTATTCATATACACCACCTGGATACTTGTTAATATAGCACCTATTTGGGTTCACTTTACATATATGTTTTCATTGTGTTTACCTATTTTCATGAATGTCACTGTCTTTGGATTATGATTACATTTAGTCCATACATACTATAACTCTGAATATAGGTGGTTAAACAAATGAATTGCATTGCATTATATGGTTCCCTGTCTTTCAGAGATAGATAACCTAGTGTTTTCACCATATATTGCAACACTTCCTTATCTTTATATCACAACCAGTTCACTCACTTAGACCTGAGTTGGGTGTTCACTTTTATTTTCAGTAATATTTGTGTGTATTGTTTATTTATAAACAGTTCTGACGTGGACTGTTTATATTCACTTTTTTCCTACCATCCTTCACAGATGGTGATTAATCACTAAAATCTGGATGATAGCAATATAATGAGGATTACATTCTTCCTTGTAGCTATTGACCAGATACATAGTTTCACAGCGCCACACTTAACCATTTCATTTTGCTCGTGTTCCACGATCAGTCACTAATTATAATGATGAAATGACTTTCTGTGAAAGGCTTGCTCAGACAGGCCCCACAGAGTCAAACTAATATTTATAATCCCGAGATGAAAGGGAAAAACGGAATAATCCGCTACCTACTTATAAATGCTTGAAATAATTGCAACTCTTTCAGGCTCTTTAAAAAAAAAAGTGTGCAAAGTGCAATCGAGGTTTTACTAGTTCACGTCTGCAAAAATGTATTACTATATAATACTGCATAGAAAAGCCAATAAAATAATAATTGTAATAATAAAATTACATATATTTTTTTTCTGTCAGGGCTTTTATGTACTTTTATGTACTCATGAACTTAATTTATAAAAAAAAAATGTAATGCATTACTGTATAAAGCCCATACAATATATATATATATATATATATATATATATACACATACACATATACAGTATATACATACACACATTTTTATACACACAGTATATATATTATATATACACACACACACACTGTTTATAAAAAAAAATAAATATATATAAATATATATATATATGAAATAAATATAAAAGACACACACACACACAGTATACATATATATATAAATATATATTATATTATATAAGGTTATATATATATATCGCCATAGATATATATACACACAATATACAGTATATTATATATACATTTTTTTCTATCAGGGCTTTTATGTATTCATGGAGGTCTATTTATTTAAAAAAAATAATAATAAATTAGCAAAGCAATTCGCCCAGTGAAACTGCATCTGCATTCGTTCTGTACAAATAGTGTAGAAAAAAAAAATGTGGATATTTTCTGTGCTGGTCAAATGATTTCTACTGATTTAAAAGGGTAATACTGCAGCTCACCACTAGATGGTTCTAAGTAGCATAGGAATATACTATGTGTATTATAAATAAATTTTTTTTCTTTTTTTTTTTTTATCAGGGCTTTTATGTATTCATGGAGGTTTATTAAAAAAAAAAATAATAAATTAGCATAGCAATTTGCCCAGTGAAAGTGCATCTACATTTGTTCTGTACAAATTGGGTAAAAGAACAAATATTATTAGGATAGTTCCTGTGCTGGTCAAATGTTTTCCATTGATTTAAAAGGTTAATACTGCATCTCGCCACTAGATGGCTCTAAGAAGCATAGTAATATCCTATGTATATTATATATAAAAAAAAATTTCTATCAGGGCTTTTATGTATTCATGAAGGTCTATTTATAAAAAAAAAAAAGAATAATAAATTAGCATAGCAATTTGCCCAGTGAAAGTGCATCTATATTCGTTCTGTACAAATAGACTAAAAGAACAAATATTATTAGGATAGTTCCTGTGCTGGTCAAAAGTTTTCCATTGATTTATAAGGTTAAAACTGCATCTCGCCACTAGATGGCTTTAAGTAGCATAGGAATATACTATGTGTATTATAAATACATTTGTTTTCTTTCTTTTTTTTTTATCAGGGCTTTTATGTCTTCATGGAGGTTTATTTATTAAAAAAATAATAATAAATTAGCACAGCAATTCACCCAGTGAAAGTGCATCTACGTTCGTTCTGTACAAATCGGGTAAAAGGACAAATATTATTAGGATAGTTCCTGTGCTGGTCAAATGTTTTCCATTTATTTATAAGGTTAATACTGCATCTCGCCACTAGATGGCTCTAGGTAGCATAGGAATACCCTATGTATATTATATATAAAAAAAAATTCTATAAGGGTTTTTATGTATTCATGGAAGTCTATTTATTAAAAAAAAATAATAATAAATTAGCATAGCAATTCGCCCAGTGAAAGTGCATCTACATTCGTTCTGTACAAATAGTGTAAAAGAACAAATATTATTAGGATAGTAATGTATTCCGTTGATTTAAAACGGTAATACTGCATCTCGCCACTAGATGGCTCCAAGTAGCATAGGAATATCCTTTGCTGCTTAGTGCCACCCAGTGGCCAAATGCAGTATTTTCCAATTCAAATCAGTGAAACAACATTTGACCAGCACAAGAAATTATATATATACATTATATATATATATATACACACACACACACACACATTTGGATGAACTTTATACAGTAATACATTTTGCAGAAGTAAATGATGCTGTTGTGTGGCCCTCTGGAAGTGTCGGGGACAACATTTGATGCCCTCTGTGATTTTCTGGTTGCCCATCATTGTATTAGCGTATAAGGGAGAATACAGAAAGCAGAAGAGCTTACACTCTATAGGGGTATAAGGGAGGATATAGAAGGCAGAAGAGCTTACAATCTGATATGGATTTATGGAGAATACTGAAGGCAGAAGAGCTTACAATCTATAATGGTATATAAAGGATACTGAAGGCAGAAGAGCTTACAATCTATGATGGTATATAAAGGATACTGAAGGCAGAAGAGCTTACAATCTATGATGGTATATAAAGAAGGATACTGAAGGCAGAAGAGCTTACAATCTATGATGGTATATAAAGGAGGATACTGAAGGCAGAAGAGCTTACAATCTATGATGGTATATAAAGGATACTGAAGGCAGAAGAGCTTACAATCTATGATGGTATATATGGGAGGATATTGAAGGCAGAAGAGCTTACAATCTATAATGGTATATAAAGGAGGATACTGAAGGCAGAAGAGCTTACAATCTATGATGGTATATAAAGGAGGCTATTGAAGGCAGAAGAGCTTACAATCTATGATGGTATATAAAGGAGGCTATTCAAGGCAGAAGAGCTTACAATCTATAATGGTATATAAAGAAGGATACTGAAGGCAGAAGAGCTTACAATCTATGATGGTATATAAAGGATACTGAAGGCAGAAGAGCTTACAATCTATGATGGTATATAAAGGAGGATACTGAAGGCAGAAGAGCTTACAATCTATGATGGTATATAAAGGAGGCTATTCAAGGCAGAAGAGCTTACAATCTATAATGGTATATAAAGAAGGATACTGAAGGCAGAAGAGCTTACAATCTATGATGGTATATAAAGGAGGATACTGAAGGCAGAAGAGCTTACAATCTATGATGGTATATAAAGGAGGATACTGAAGGCAGAAGAGCTTGCAATCTATGATGGTATATAAAGAAGGATATTGAAGGCAGAAGAGCTTACAATCTATGATGGTATATAAAGGATACTGAAGGCAGAAGAGCTTGCAATCTATGATGGTATATAAAGGAGGATACTGAAGGCAGAAGAGCTTACAATCTATGATGGTATATAAAGGAGGCTATTGAAGGCAGAAGAGCTTACAATCTATGATGGTATATAAAGGAGGCTATTGAAGGCAGAAGAGCTTACAATCTATGATGGTATATAAAGGAGGATACTGAAGGCAGAAGAGCTTACAATCTATGATGGTATATAAAGGAGGCTATTCAAGGCAGAAGAGCTTACAATCTATAATGGTATATAAAGAAGGATACTGAAGGCAGAAGAGCTTACAATCTATGATGGTATATAAAGGAGGATACTGAAGGCAGAAGAGCTTACAATCTATGATGGTATATAAAGGAGGCTATTCAAGGCAGAAGAGCTTACAATCTATGATGGTATATAAAGGATACTGAAGGCAGAAGAGCTTACAATCTATGATGGTATATAAAGGAGGATACTGAAGGCAGAAGAGCTTACAATCTATGATGGTATATAAAGGAGGATACTGAAGGCAGAAGAGCTTACAATCTATGATGGTATATAAAGGAGGCTATTGAAGGCAGAAGAGCTTACAATCTATGATGGTATATAAAGGAGGCTATTGAAGGCAGAAGAGCTTACAATCTATGATGGTATATAAAGGAGGATACTGAAGGCAGAAGAGCTTACAATCTATGATGGTATATAAAGGAGGCTATTCAAGGCAGAAGAGCTTACAATCTATAATGGTATATAAAGAAGGATACTGAAGGCAGAAGAGCTTACAATCTATGATGGTATATAAAGGAGGATACTGAAGGCAGAAGAGCTTACAATCTATGATGGTATATAAAGGAGGCTATTCAAGGCAGAAGAGCTTACAATCTATGATGGTATATAAAGGATACTGAAGGCAGAAGAGCTTACAATCTATGATGGTATATAAAGGAGGATACTGAAGGCAGAAGAGCTTACAATCTATGATGGTATATAAAGGAGGATACTGAAGGCAGAAGAGCTTACAATCTATGATGGTATATAAAGGATACTGAAGGCAGAAGAGCTTACAATCTATGATGGTATATAAAGGAGGATACTGAAGGCAGAAGAGCTTACAATCTATGATGGTATATAAAGGAGGATACTGAAGGCAGAAGAGCTTACAATCTATGATGGTATATAAAGGAGGCTATTCAAGGCAGAAGAGCTTACAATCTATAATGGTATATAAAGAAGGATACTGAAGGCAGAAGAGCTTACAATCTATAATGGTATATAAAGAAGGATACTGAAGGCAGAAGAGCTTACAATCTATGATGGTATATAAAGGAGGATACTGAAGGCAGAAGAGCTTACAATCTATGGTGGCACCACAGTGTGATATAAGAGGGCACACAAGCAGGCTGCTTTGGGTAACTTTCCGGAGCTTTCATTGGAACAAATACCAACCCTGATCCCGGTGACTTCTCTATTTTTAGCCCCTCGGCGGGTTTAATGACCCTTTTATTTATTATTTTTTGCATTCTGTGCTCCTGGAATTCTAATACTTAACATTCCGTCTCCTCTAATCTCCGGACACTTTCACACTCTTCTCATGTTCTTCTGGAGTCGGTACAGAGAATGAAATTCCATGTCAGCAATTGTCCAAAACAGTCGGCTTCAGTACAGCCAACTAAGGCAATCTCCATGGAGGAGCAGGAAAAGTGGGACAAAGTTCAAGGAAGGCAAAAAACTTTTTTTTTTTTTGTTCTTTTCGGATAGAGTTATGGAGGGTTATAACCCGTCAGGTTGTTTTTTTGCCATCTGTGTCCCATTGGGGAGATTTTCCTTCACTTCCTGTCCCACAGCCAAAACAGGAAGTGAGAGGAAATCCCTCCAAAATGTTGCCTTTGGCTCTACTTTAATGCACCTCTTCCTCTGGGCTCAGAGGAAGTGGGTTCAAATGATGCTGGCCATCACACTAAGGACATCTGGCAGCAGAAAAGAGTACCCCTTTCACTGTCCTATCACAGACTAGGGGTGGGTCCGGGGTGACCTGGGCTCAGAGGAAGTGGGTAAAATGATGCTGGCTATCACACTGTGGACATCTGGCAGCAGAAAAGAGTACCCCTTTCACTGTCCTATCACAGATTGGGGGTGGGTCCGGGGTGACCTGGGCTCAGAGAAAGTGGGTTAAAATGATGCTGGCCATCACACTGAGGACATCTGGCAGCAGAAAAGAGTACCCCTTTCACTGTCCTATCACAGACTAGGGGTGGGTCCGGGGTGACCTGGGCTCAGAGGAAGTGGGTAAAATGATGCTGGCTATCACACTGAGGACATCTGGCAGCAGAAAAGAGTACCCCTTTCACTGTCCTATCACAGACTAGGGGTGGGTCCGGGGTGACCTGGGCTCAGAGAAAGTGGGTTAAAATGATGCTGGCCATCACACTGAGGACATCTGGCAGCAGAAAAGAGTACCCCTTTCACTGTCCTATCACAGATTAGGGGTGGGTCCGGGGTGACCTGGGCTCAGAGGAAGTGGGTTAAAATGATGCTGGCCATCACACTGAGGACATCTGGCAGCAGAAAAGAGTACTAATTTCTCTGTCCAGTCACAGGAATGGGGTAGGTCCGGGATGACCTGGGCTCAGAGGAAGTGGCAGTCACAGGTTGGTGGTGGGTCTAGAGGAGTGGCTCCCAACTTACACGATATATGGAGTCTCACATGTGACCCCCTGATATCACCAAAGGGCCACATACAATATTTATTTTATATATGGCTACAAAAGACTGTCAAAGACTGAAGACTTACAAGAGGAGATGGTCCGAGGCTTTACAGTTGTTGGAGAGACTGGGGACATGCTACATAAAACTGCAGCTACCCCGTTTCCCCAAAAATAAGACCTAGCGTGATTGTCGGTGATGGCTGCAATATAAGCCCTACCCCCCCCCCCAAATAAGCCCTAGTTAAAGTCCTTGTAGGTCTTATTTTCAGGGTAGGGCTTATTTTCGGGGAAACCGGGTAGGGCTTATTTGGGGGGTAGGGCTTATATTTCAGCCATCACCGACAATCAAGCTAGGTCTTATTTCCGGGGAAACAGGGTAATACAGCCCCCCATTACAAATCAAATCTCCCACAGCTGACTGCTGGGTCCAAGGGCCGCAAACACCAAGGGGCCCCTCGGGCCACAGGCTGGGGACCAGGGGACTTGGGCGACCTTGGCTCAGAAAGGGGTTTGAAAAATGGAGGTCATCAGACTGAGGACATCTAGTGGTAGGAAAAAGTATTGCAGGGGAAAATGTTGGGATTAAAAGGTGAATACTGCAGCAAAAGCATTTTTTTTTTTTAAAATTTAATCTTTTAATTAATTTCATCTTTGGAGTACTTCTTAAAAGTTGTGGAGAAAAGAGTTCGTGACCTTACTCCCAATCCTTTCCAGCAAGATCCGGGGGAATAGCGAGAATCCAGGAGCTCGCCGGGAAAGAGATCTCCCCCTTGCCAAGGCGCCCCAAGTGGAGCCAGGAGGTAACATAATTATATTTGTTACATTTTATGTTTCCCACTATAATGCACGTTTTTTATTATAGGGGAGGGCATGGGCGTCCGCAGATAGGGGCAAGGGGGGGGGGGGCAGTGCCCCCCCCCCCCCCCTGGAATTAGGGATCGGATCAGGAGTGATGACCCCCATCACCCCTCTCTGTCACCCCCACTCTCTCTCTCACCCCCTCTGTCTTTTTCACCCCTCTCTCTCTATCACCCCCCTCTCTCTCTCTCTGTCACACTCCTCTCTCTGTGTCACCCCCCTATGTCTCTCTCTGTCACCCCCTCTGTCTCTTTCTGTCACCCCTCTCTCTCTCACCCCCTTTCTCTCTGTCTCTGTTTCTGACAGTCTCTTGGGCCATGTATGCAGTCTCTGGTCATCTCTTGTGCCATGTCCGCAGTCTCTTGAGCCATGTCCGCAGTCTCTGACAGTCTCTTGAGCCATGTATGCAGTCTCTGACAGTCTCTTGGGCCATGTCCGCAGTCTCTTACAGTCTCTTGAGCCATGTATGCAGTCTCTGACAGTCTCTTGGGCCATGTCCGCAGTCTCTGACAGTCTCTTGAGCCATGTATGCAGTCTCTGACAGTCTCTTGGGCCATGTCCGCAGTCTCTGACAGTCTCTACGGCCATGTCTGCAATCTCTGACAGTCTCTTGGGCCATGTCCGCAGTCTCTGACAGTCTCTTGGGCCATGTCCGCAGTCTCTGACAGTCTCTACGGCCATGTCTGCAATCTCTGACAGTCTCTTGGGCCATGTCCGCAGTCTCTGACAGTCTCTACGGCCATGTCTGCAATCTCTGACAGTCTCTTGGGCCATGTCCGCAGTCTCTGACAGTCTCTACGGCCATGTCCGCAGTCTCTGACAGTCTCTTGGGCCATGTCCGCAGTCTCTGACAGTCTCTTGGGCCATGTCCGCAGTCTCTGACAGTCTCTACGGCCATGTCTGCAATCTCTGGCAGTCTCTACGGCCATGTCTGCAATCTCTGACAGTCTCTACGGCCATGTCTGCAATCTCTGACAGTCTCTACGGCCATGTCTGCAGTCTCTGACAGTCTCTACGGCCATGTCTGCAGTCTCTGACCATCACCTGTACTACGTCTGTAGTCTCTGACCATGATAATGTGATAATGACATTGTCGAAAAGGTCAGAGCATGGGTGACCTTAAAATGATGCCCCCCCCTGAAAAAAGTTCTGCGGACGCCCATGGGGGAGGGGCACCGATCTTATTGTCAGATTGTCCAGACCGTGTTCCAAAAAAAAAAAAAGAAACAACCCAACCCCCACCCCATGACAACACAGCAATCGTATCATTAGTAGTCATATTATCAGGTCACAGACATCATCCCCGGCCTGATACATCTAATCTCATCCAGAAACGACATCCGCCGGAGGGATTTACAAGGATGTCCGAGGCTTCTTAAAGGGACGGTGACAGTTCTAATCAAGTGATGAGGGCTAATGGTAGAATCCGGCCCGGGATCGGCTTATCACCATAACGGGAATTTGCTCTTCTCTCTATGAGGTTTGATTATTAGCGGCGATGGAGACATCCTGCCGGCAAAGCAGACATAAAAATTCGATTTTTGCAAGAATTAAAGCAGCAGTCTTCTCCTCCCACAGCTATGGGGCGCTATTCTTCCCACTGACCCTGACGGTTGGTGTAATATTACTCCCACTGACACTAACAATGGGGCACTATTAATGTCACTGACAATGGGGTAATATTTCAACAGTGGCGGCCTGTGCATTGTGGCACGAGCGCCACCCCCAACACCTCCCTATCCATGTGCCCGGCCTCTTTCAGGAATTACTATGGCGGGGATAGGCAGGGGTGTATATTTTGAAGCACGTGATTAAAGGCCCCTTTCACACTGGGGCGTTTTTCAGGCGCTACAGCGCTTAAAATAGCGCCTGCACAGCGCCTGAAAAAATGCGGCCCCATTCACTCCAGTGTGAAAGCCGGCGAGCTTTCACACTGGAGCGGTGCGCTAGCAGGACGGTCAAAAAAGTCCTGATAGCAGCATCTTTGGAGCGGTGAAGGAGCGGTGTATTCACCGCTCCTATACCGCTCCTACCCATTGAAATCAATGGGACACCGCTGTAATACCACCACAAAGCGCCGCTGCGGCGGCGCTTTGCGGGGGGTTTTAACCCTTTTTCGGACGCTAGTGGGGGTTAAAACCGCACCGCTAGTGGCCGAATACCGCAGCAAAAACGACGGTAAAGCAGCGCTAAATATAGCGTTGCTTTACCGCCAACGCCGCTCCCGCCCCAGTGTGAAAGGGGCCTAAAAGGCTTCAAAATAGGTTGGGCTCGGGGGGCAGAGCATTGCGTCCCAATCCCATCCTGTTGTGTGACAGGATTCATTTTCGCTATTGTCACACTACAGTTCCTCCCCGCCAATCAGGAGGCAGGTCTGTGGGACCTATTTGCCGATTGGCCAAAGCGCCAGGAGATTCTATTGGACGCCTAGCGTTTTGGCGGAAAAGGAGACACACAGGGGAGGAAGCCTGAGGAGCGGGCTATGGAGCCGCCGCTGCCCACACTGGAGGAGAGGAGGAGGACAGCCCCACCACCGCAGGAGATGAGGAATGCCCCCGCCACACAGCGGCTAAGTGCCACCAGACCACCCGCGGGTGGTCAGTGCTGCGGGCGGTCCGGCGGGGGTCAGTGCTGCAGGTGGTCAGTGCCGCGGGCGGTCCGGCGGGTGGTCAGTGCTGCGGGTGGTTCAGCGGGTGCATGTTTGCGGCCCCCCCAAAAGGAGAACCCACCAGCCACTGTATTTCAACCACTTACATCGACGAAGGGGAACTATTCCTCCCACCAACACAGATGATAGGGAACTATTCCTTCCACTGACACCGACGATGGGGAACTATTCTAAAACAGACAGACAGGTACAAAAACAGACGAACTGTCTGTTTTTGTACCTGTCTTTTAATCTACATATCTGATGCTGCAGGTTGCTCTGACAGCAGCAGTTCTCCCGGGTCTTTCTCTCCTCATTGGCCATTGGCTTCTGCTGCTGTCAATCATAACCAGTGAGCCAATGAGGAGAGAGCGGGTGACAGAGCTGAGCCGTGCTCTGTGTGTGTGAACAGACACACAGAGCGCAGCTCGGGAGTGAGTCTGCTCGAGTGTCCCCATAGCAGGAGGCTTGCTATTGGGGGCACTTGGCAGGGGGAGGAGCCAGGACCACTGGCCGGGGGGGGGGGGGGGCACAAAAAGAAGAGGATCAGGGATGCTCTGTGCAAAACCATTACTCAGAGTCAGGGCCGTCTTTAATATTGATTGGACAGGTTACAGCACACATTAAGGCTCACTGATTAGTTGCTAGAGGTTACAGCACATGATTTCTGCTTGTTGATTGGTTGCTAGAGATTACTGTGAATATGACCACAGGGGGGCATGATATACATATGAATGCTGTCACTATTTACATATGAATGCCAGTAATTTACATGTAAACACAGGGTCTGCAGGTAAGTCATCTGTACACAACAATAGGGCAGAGCTGGGCAGCATTAGTAGTAGCACTTCACACTGAGATATTGGGACACAGCACAGGACTAAAACCTCAAGGGACGAGGGAATTTAAACCAGGATAGTTGGCAAGTATGAGGCAGCTGCTTTGGGCCCCACAACAATGACAGGGCCAGGGCAGCTGCCCCTTTTGCCCTGCCTTAAAAACGGCCCTGCTCAGAGTAGGTAAGTATAACATGTTTACAAATAACAAACATAAAGATGTAAGTGAACCAAAAACCCAGTGACAAAATACTTAACTAAATGACCTAAATCCTAACTAACTATATACAGTATAATGTATACAAATGGGGAACACAGGAAAGAAAGGTAAAACTGGAGGTACGGGGAACATTTAGAAAGGGGGAACCAAAACTGGGATCAGGAATAGGGTGGAGTAGGAACAAGGCAGCAGGATTCGGGGTAAAGGTAGTAAGCAGAGAGCATGAGCAAAGAGCAGAAACAGGATAACTGCAAGCAGTATCTGTAAATAAGCAACACATTGGAGCAAAAGGTATTAATAAGGGAGGGCCTAAATACTCTCCCAGCAGCCAGCATCAGGTGGAAACTGATTTCTGGGATCTGCTGGCTGCTGGGAGACACCCAATGGTGGACTACAAACTTCCCCCCTGGGAAGCACATTGCCACCAGAAGGTGATCAAGGTCCTGATACTGCAGCAGCTTGCTTTAACCCTTTGTATACCACGCCAAACTAAAAATCTGGTTTGAAAACCTACAGAAAACAGGTAACACGTTTTCTCTCAGCACTCACATCCTGTTTTATATTTTCTAAGAATCAGATGTGCACACCGCTCCAAGTACATTAATTATGAGTCTGCAGAACGTGCAACAGAGCGCCATAAATCAGACCTGTTTTGCCTTTCGTACAGCTCAGTAAATAGACACAAATAAGAAATGCACACCATGTACTGTACAGACAAGCTCATAAAGAATCCTGACAGAACCCAACCGCAAACCATCAACTGGCACTTATCTGTATTTATAATAGCTGCAATGCGGGCATGTATCAGGGCGCGTCACGGTTCTAAACAGGGACTCTTAGGTCTTCGGAGCTCCTTTTACTAGACATCCAATGAGCTAGGAATGATGGGGGTTATTTTGGTGAATCAATGAGACTTTTAAGATGGGGGTAGATGGGTAAGTTAAAGTAGAACTCCAGAAAAAAAATAACTAAGATAAGGCATGAATGTCAGCAAAATACCCGCAGCATTTATATCCATACAGGAAGCACCAAAACCCTGATCCAATCCCCGTGGATTGTGTTCAGTAGGTCAGCCTTTCTCAACCTTGTTATGTCAAAGGAACCTTTGAAATAATTTTCAGGGAACCCTGGCTAAAAGTGAATAATTGGGGTTCATAGGGAAGAGTGTCCTTACATTGGTGATCAGTGAGAAGAATGCTCCTTACATTGGAGATCAGTGGAAAGAATGTCCTTATATTGGTGGTCAGTGGGAAGAATGTCCTTATATTGGTGATTAGTGGGAAGAATGTCCTTATAGTGGTAAACAATGGGAAGAATGTCCTTATATTGGTGGTCAGTGGGAAGAATGTGCTTATATTGGTGGTCAGTGGGAAGAATGTCCTTAAATTGGTGGTCAGTGGGAAGAATGCTCCTTATATTGGTGGTCAGTGGGAAGAATGTCCTTATATTGGTGGTCAGTGGGAAGAATGTCCTTATAGTGGTAAACAATGGGAAGAATGTCCTTATATTGGTGGTCAGTGGGAAGAATGTGCTTATATTGGTGGTCAGTGGGAAGAATGTCCTTAAATTGGTGGTCAGTGGGAATAATGCTCCTTATATTGGTGATCAGTGGAAAGAATGTCCTTATATTGGTGATCAGTGGGAGAAATGTCCTTATATTGGTGGTCAGTGGGAAGAATGTCCCTTATATTGGTGATCAGTGGGAAGAATGTCCTTATATTGGTGGTCAGTGGGAAGAATGTCCTTATAGTGGTAAACAGTGGGATGAATGTGCTTGTATTGGGGGTCAGTGGGAAGAATGTCCTTAAATTGGTGGTCAGTGGGAAGAATGTCCTTATATTGGTGATCAGTGGGAGAAATGTCCTTATATTGGTGTTCAGTGGGAAGAATGTCCCTTATATTGGTGATCAGTGGGAAGAATGTCCTTATATTGGTGGTCAGTGGGAAGAATGTCCTTATAGTGGTAAACAGTGGGATGAATGTCCTTGTATTGGGGGTCAGTGGGAAGAATGTCCTTAAATTGGTGGTCAGTGGGATGAATGTCCTTACATTGGTGATCAGTGGAAAGAATGTCCTTACATTGGTGATCAGTGGGAAGAATGTCCTTACATTGGTGATCAGTGGGATAAATGTTCCTTACATTGGTGATCAGTGGGAAGAATGTCCTTACATTGGTGATCAGTGGGAAGAATGTCCTTACAATGGTGATCAGTGGGATGAATGTTCCTTACATTGGTGATCAGTGGGAAGAATGCTCCTTATATTGGTGATCAGTGGGAAGAATTTCCTTATATTGGTGGCAATTGGGAAGAATGTTCCGTACATTGGTGGTCAGTGAGAAGAATGTCCTTACATTGGTGATCAGTGGGAAGAATGTCCTTACATTGGTGATCAGTGGGAAGAATGTCCTTACATTGGTGATCAGTGGGAAGAATGTCCTTACATTGGTGATCAGTGGGAAGAATGTCCTTACATTGGTGATCAGTGGGATGAATGTTCCTTACATTGGTGATCAGTGGGAAGAATGTCCTTATATTGGTGGTCAGTGGGAAGAATGTCCTTATAGTGGTAAACAGTGGGATGAATGTCCTTGTATTGGGGGTCAGTGGGAAGAATGTCCTTAAATTGGTGGTCAGTGGGATGAATGTCCTTACATTGGTGATCAGTGGAAAGAATGTCCTTACATTGGTGATCAGTGGGAAGAATGTCCTTACATTGGTGATCAGTGGGATAAATGTTCCTTACATTGGTGATCAGTGGGAAGAATGTCCTTACATTGGTGATCAGTGGGAAGAATGTCCTTACAATGGTGATCAGTGGGATGAATGTTCCTTACATTGGTGATCAGTGGGAAGAATGCTCCTTATATTGGTGATCAGTGGGAAGAATTTCCTTATATTGGTGGCAATTGGGAAGAATGTTCCGTACATTGGTGGTCAGTGAGAAGAATGTCCTTACATTGGTGATCAGTGGGAAGAATGTCCTTACATTGGTGATCAGTGGGAAGAATGTCCTTACATTGGTGATCAGTGGGAAGAATGTCCTTACATTGGTGATCAGTGGGAAGAATGTCCTTACATTGGTGATCAGTGGGATGAATGTTCCTTACATTGGTGATCAGTGGGAAGAATGTCCTTATATTGGTGGTCAGTGGGAAGAATGTCCTTATAGTGGTAAACAGTGGGATGAATGTCCTTGTATTGGGGGTCAGTGGGAAGAATGTCCTTAAATTGGTGGTCAGTGGGATGAATGTCCTTACATTGGTGATCAGTGGAAAGAATGTCCTTACATTGGTGATCAGTGGGAAGAATGTCCTTACATTGGTGATCAGTGGGATAAATGTTCCTTACATTGGTGATCAGTGGGAAGAATGTCCTTACATTGGTGATCAGTGGGAAGAATGTCCTTACAATGGTGATCAGTGGGATGAATGTTCCTTACATTGGTGATCAGTGGGAAGAATGCACCTTATATTGGTGATCAGTGGGAAGAATTTCCTTATATTGGTGGCAATTGGGAAGAATGTTCCGTACATTGGTGGTCAGTGAGAAGAATGTCCTTACATTGGTGATCAGTGGGAAGAATGTCCTTACATTGGTGATCAGTGGGAAGAATGTCCTTACATTGGTGATCAGTGGGATGAATGTTCCTTACATTGGTGATCAGTGGGAAGAATGTCCTTACATTGGTGATCAGTGGAAAGAATGTCCTTACATTGGTGATCAGTGGGAAGAATGTCCTTACATTGGTGATCAGTGGGATGAATGTTCCTTACATTGGTGATCAGTGGGAAGAATGCTCCTTATATTGGTGATCAGTGGGAAGAATTTCCTTATATTGGTGGCAATTGGGAAGAATGTTCCTTACATTGGTGGTCAGTGAGAAGAATGTCCCTTTCGGACCCTAAAAAGATCATTGGAAACATGCTGCTAGCTCTGCCAAGTGGCATTGGACCTGGAATAATTCAGACACCACCGGGTGGGAGGTCAATCAGCCAATCACTCAAGGAAACCCTAGAAACCTCTGGAGGAACCCTATGGTTCCATGAACCCCTAGTTGGGAATGGTCGGTGTAGATGTTGATTGTCCAAGAACAGGATGGGAGGTGTGAAAACTTTTCTCAGATAATCAACATGTACTCATTACCCATGGCAATCAATAAAAATGATAATGAAGGTGTCTGGGCTACTACCGGTGTGGATATAAATGCCGGGGGATTTTCCTCAGAAGTGACTTGGAGAAGCTACAAAATATCTTTAAAATCACAGAACAAGTCCAGTTGAATGGGACTATTTCTACTGAGTTGCAATATAGTACACTTTTTGGTTTTCATTGTTTTTAAAGCTGAACCTGAGGATTGAAAAAAAAAAATACCCCTGCAGTGCCCCCCTCAGGTGTGGGGGAGGTACCGCATTGTTAAGGATATTTTCGTGTTCCAGGATATATGAGGATTGTGCAAAGATTGTGGCTGCATCTTGGAAATTAAATCAGGATTTTTTTGAAATATTGTTTCTTGGCATTTTTCTACCATATATGGAGAGGAACAAATCCTCAGAAGGCATTGGTTGTGGTTTATAATGCTGAGTAGGAACCATGAAATAGATCTCCCCAAAATCAGCATCTTTATCGTGGCAGCCGACAAATCTGATAATCGCCGGAAGTTTTATTTTATTCCTCTCTGTAGATGTTATATAAATAAAGGTCAATTTAAAAAAAAAAAAATCAAATTTTTAATGGCAGTAAAAAAAAAAAAATTCCCCCGTCCAGATGCACCTGTGCCACGTAATACCACCAAGGACACGGAGTTTAATCATGGAAGTCACAGATCATCCGTTATTTAAACGCGACAATGGTTTATAAACATGTAAGAGTCCTTTAATCACCGCGCAGGAATTAATGCCCAGGAGAGCCCTGGCACCGATATTCATTTACTCTAATGTACGCTCAAGTAGCCGGCCTGATCCGGGGAAATTAATATTGGCACAAGGTCCAGACAGCTTCTCGGCTTACCCTCCTGTCTCCTGGTGCCAGTTGTATGGGAGATAAGCAGAGCGGTGGGCAGGATAAGCCCCCTCCCTGGCATCCGTTGCCCGGCCTGCAAATTAGATCATCAACCAGAGCAAGCCACTGTGCCAAAGCGTACCTGTCAATGTATGGTAAGATAGAATTTACCAAATCTTTGGAGAGCATTTCCAAGGTAATGAGTGAAACCAGAAAAGGCGTGGTTGTTGTTAAGGCAGATTATTTATTATATAAATACTTAAAGCAGTATTAAACATTATATATAATAAATAATATCTAAAAATTGTTTTATTAAAAATTATATATTATACTCTAATACCACTTTACGTATTATATAATAAATAATTTGAGTATAATATATAATTTTTATATTATTATTTATTATATATAATATATAATGTTTAATACCACTTTATGTATTATATAATAAATAATTAAACATTATATATTATATATAATAAATAATATATATAAAATTATATATTATACTCTAATTATCTAATTATTTATTATATAATACGTAAAGTGGTATTAAACATTATATATTATATATAATAAATAATATATAAAAATTATATATTATACTCTAATTATTTATTATATAATACATAAAGTGGTATTAAACATTATATATTATATATAAAAAATAATATATAAAAATTATATATTATACTTAAATTATTTATATATATAGTATATAAAGTGGTATTAAACATTATATATTATATATAAATAAATAATATATAAAAATTATATATTATACTCAAATTATTTATTATATAATACGTAAAGTGGTATTAAACATTATGTATATATATATAATAAATAATATATTATACTCAAATTATTTATTATATAATACGTAAAGTGGTATTAAACATTATATATTATATATAATAAATAATATATAAAAATTATATATTATACTCGAATTATTTATTATATAGTACGTAAAGTGATGTTAAACATTCTATATTATATATAATAAATAATATTTAAAAATTATATATTATACTCTAATTATTTATTATATAATACGTAAAGTGGTATTAAACATTATATATTATATATAATAAATTATGTATAAAATGTATTTTATTTTAATAATTATATATTATACTTTAATTATTTATTCTATATAATGCTTAAAGCCGGAATAAACATAATATTCTATATATAATAAATCATATATAAAAATATTTTTTTATTATTATTATTATTATTAATAATTATATATTATACTCTAATTATCTATTATATAATACTTAAAGTGGTATTAAACATTATATATTATCAGCTGGGCCTTCACAGAGTATGCGCCGCTGACGTCAGCGGCTGCATGCAAAGCGAATACCTCCTAATCCGTACAGGTAAGCCTTATTATAGGCCTTATTATAGGCTTACTTGTAGGCAAAAAAAGAAAAAAAAAAAAGGGTATACAACCAATTAATGTTTGGCTGGGAGGAGAAGCAATGGCCCCGCCTCTTGGCGAGGAGCGAGGAGCAGCAGCCCTACTCCGGATCCTTGTCATCTGACTGCCTCCTAAGGTAAGGAGGCCTCTGCTCGCCGCCTTCCAGTCCGTCTCCTGCGAGGGGGGGTTAATTTGCCACCTTACCGTCCGTATCCTGCGCAGGGGGGGGGTTGAATCGCTGCCTTAGCATCCGTCTCCCGTGGGGGGGGGGGGTTGAGCCACTGCCTTCCCGTCTGTCTCCCGTGGGAGGGGAGGATCAGCACTTTTCTGTCCATTTCCCATGGAGGGGGGTTGAAACGGCGCCTCCTTGTCCATCTCCCGCGTGTGGGGGGTTGAATCGCGGCCTTCCCGTCTGTCTTCAGTGAGGGGAAAATCGGCGCTTTCCCGCCTGTCTCCCGCGGGGGGAATTGGTGCCTTCCCGTCCATGTCCCGGGGGGGGGGGGGGGGGTTGAATCGCCACCCTACCATCCATCTCCCATGGGGGGGTTGAATCGCTGCCGTCCCGCCTGTCTCCTACGGGGGGGATCGGGGCCTTCCAGTCTGTCTCCAGTGGGGGGATTGGCGAGTTCCTGTCTGTCTCCCGCAGGGGGGGATCGGCGCCTTCCCGTCTGTCTCCAGCGGGGGGGGGTCGGCGCCTCCCCGTTGTCTCCCGCGGGGGGGGATCGGTTCCTTCCTGTCTGTCTGCCGCAGGGGGTCGGCACCTACTTGTCTGTCTCCCGCGGGGGGGTCGGCGCCTTCTTGTCTGTCTCCCGCGGGGGGGGGTCGGCGCCTTCCTGTCTGTCTCCCGCGGGGGGGTCGGCGCCTTCCCGTCTGTCTCCCGTGGGGGGGGGGATCGGTTCCTTCCTGTCTGTCTCGCGCGGGGGGGTCGGCGCCTTCCTGTCTGTCTCCCGCGGGGGGATCGGCACCTTCCTGTCTGTCTCCCGCGGGGGGGATCGGCACCTTCCTGTCTGTCTCCCGCGGGGGGGGATCGGCGCCTTCCTGTCTGTCTCCCGCGGGGGGGATCGGTTCCTTCCTGTCTGTCTGCCGCGGGGGGTCGGCGCCTACTTGTCTGTCTCCCGTGGGGGGGGGCGGGGGGTGGGCGTCTTCTTGTCTGTCTCCCGCGGGGGGGTCGGCGCCTTCCTGTCTGTCTCCCGCGGGGGGGTCGGCGCCTTCCCGTCTGTCTCCCGCGGGGGGGATCGGTTCCTTCCTGACTGTCTCCCGCGGGGGGTCGGCGCCTTCCTGACTGTCTCCCGCGGGGGGGTCGGCGCCTTCCTGTCTGTCTCCCGCGGGGGGGTCGGCGCCTTCTTGTCTGTCTCCCGCGGGGGGGGTCGGCGCCTTCCTGTCTGTCTCCCGCGGGGGGTCGGCGCCTTCCCGTCGGTCTCCCGTGGGGGGGGGATCGGTTCCTTCCTGGCTGTCTCCCGCGGGGGGATCGGCGCCTTCCTGTCTGTCTCCCGCGGGGGGATCGGCGCCTTCCCGTCTGTCTCCCGCGGGGGGGATCGGTTCCTTCCTGACTGTCTCCCGCGGGGGGGTCGGCGCCTTCCTGTCTGTCTCCCGCGGGGGGGTCGGCGCCTTCCTGTCTGTCTCCCGCGGGGGGGTCGGCGCCTTCCGGTCTGTCTCCCGCGGGGGGGATCGGCGCCTTCCTGTCTGTCTCCCGCGGGGGGGATCGGCGCCTTCCTGTCTGTCTCCCGCAGGGGGGGATCGGCGCCTTCCCGTCTGTCTCCAGCGGGGGGGGGTCGGCGCCTCCCCGTTGTCTCCCGCGGGGGGGGATCGGTTCCTTCCTGTCTGTCTGCCGCAGGGGGTCGGCACCTACTTGTCTGTCTCCCGCGGGGGGGTCGGCGCCTTCTTGTCTGTCTCCCGCGGGGGGGGTCGGCGCCTTCCTGTCTGTCTCCCGCGGGGGGGGATCGGCGCCTTCCCGTCTGTCTCCCGTGGGGGGGGGGATCGGCACCTTCCCGTCTGTCTCCCGCGGGGGGGGTCGGCGCCTTCCTGTCTGTCTCCCGCAGGGGGGGGGGGGGATCGGCACCTTCCCGTCTGTCTCCCGCAGGGGGGGGGGGGGGGATCGGCGACTTCCCTTCTGGCTCCCACGGGGGGGATCCGCGCCTTCCCATCTGTCTCCCGCGGGGGGGATCGGCGCCTTCCCGTCTGTCTCCCGCGGGGGGATCGGCGCCTTCCCGTCTGTCTCCAGCGGGGGGGGGGGGGGGGGGGGGGGGTCGGCGCCTCCCCGTTGTCTCCCGCGGGGGGGGATCGGTTCCTTCCTGTCTGTCTGCCGCAGGGGGTCGGCACCTACTTGTCTGTCTCCCGCGGGGGGGTCGGCGCCTTCTTGTCTGTCTCCCGCGGGGGGGGGGGGGTCGGCGCCTTCCTGTCTGTCTCCCGCGGGGGGTCGGCGCCTTCCCGTCTGTCTCCCGTGGGGGGGGGGATCGGCACCTTCACGTCTGTCTCCCGCGGGGGGGATCGGCACCTTCCCGTCTGTCTCCCGCAGGGGGGGGGGGGGATCGGCACCTTCCCGTCTGTCTCCCGCGGGGGGGGGGGGGATCGGCGACTTCCCTTCTGGCTCCCACGGGGGGGATCCGCGCCTTCCCATCTGTCTCCCGCGGGGGGGATCGGCACCTTCCCGTCTGTCTCCCGCGGGGGGATCGGCGCCTTCCCGTCTGTCTCCCGCGGGGGGGATCGGCGCCTTCCCGTCTGTCTCCCACGGGGGGGATCCGCGCCTTCCCGTCTGTCTCCCGCGGGGGGATCCGCGCCTTCCCGTCTGTCTCCTGCGGGGGGGATCCGCGCCTTCCCGTCTGTCTCCCGCGGGGGGATCGGCACCTTCCCGTCTGTCTCCCGCAGGGGGGGGGGGGATCGGCACCTTCCCGTCTGTCTCCCGCAGGGGGGGGGGGGATCGGCGACTTCCCTTCTGGCTCCCACGGGGGGGATCCGCGCCTTCCCATCTGTCTCCCGCGGGGGGGATCGGCACCTTCCCGTCTGTCTCCCGCGGGGGGGGATCGGCGCCTTCCCGTCTGTCTCCCGCGGGGGGGATCGGCGCCTTCCCGTCTGTCTCCCACGGGGGGGATCCGCGCCTTCCCGTCTGTCTCCCGCGGGGGGGATCGGCGCCTTCCCGTCTGTCTCCTGCGGGGGGGATCCGCGCCTTCCCGTCTGTCTCCCGCGGGGGGGGGGGGGTCGGCGCCTTCCCGTCTGTCTCCCGCGGGGGGGATCAGCGCCTTCCCGTCTGTCTCGTGTGGGGGGGGATTAATTTACCCCTCAAAAATATTACGCACCAGCCGCCACTGGTCTAAATTTTGATTTGTAACGAGACGACCCGCACATGTCTAATCATCGCCGGCGGCTCATCCCGAGAGGGACAGCACTACACAGCAGATCATTCCCTGGTGTCGCAGTATCGCACGCCGTGAAGCCGCATTCCCACAACCTGGAAGTGGGATTTGCCCCTAAACCTTTTCTCCATTCATTTTTTTTTTGTTTGGAAATGCGGATCTAGCTGGCGGCTCGGCGGGGTCATGTAATGCCGCCATTTGTCTGCGGATCTAGCTGGCGGCTCGGCGGGGTCATGTAATGCCGCCATTTGTCTGCGATTCTCTCCTTCCTTTGTCCTCGTTCAGTGCGGCAAGAAGAAAAAGCTTCAGGGAGAAGAGAGGAAAGGAACCGACCCAGAAGACTCCCGACCAAGAATCTGTGCCACCCGCGCCCGCCGCTTTATTCTCATCCAATACAGGACACCGGGGGGGGGGGGGGGGGAGGAGATTAAAGGAGAACTCCGTCATTCTGCAACATTCCCAGCTTCTCTATCCAAACTGTCATTCTTAAAATCCAGCATCAGACCTACACTATATTACCAAAAGTATTGGGACGCCTGCCTTTACACGCACATGAACTTTACTGGCATCCCAGTCTTAGTCCGTAGGGTTCAATATTGAGTTGCCCCACTCTTTGCATCTATAACAGCTTCAACTCTTCTGGGAAGGCCGTCCACAAGGTTTAGGAGTGTCTATGGGAAGGTTGGACCATTCTTCCAGGAGCGCATTTGTGCGGTCAGGCACTGATGTTGGACAAGAAGGCCTGGCTCTAATTCATCCCAAAGATGTTCTATTGGGTTGAGGACAGGACTCTGTGCAGGCCAGTCAAGTTCCTCCACCCCAAACTTGCTCATCCATGTCTTTATGGACCTTGCTCTGTGCACTGGTCCAAATCATTTGGTGGAGGGGGGATTATGGTGTGGGGTTGTTTTTCAGAGGTAGGGGTTGGCCCCTTAGTTCCAGTGAAGGGAACTCTTAAGGCGTCAGCATACCAAGACATTCTGGACAATTTTATGCTCCCAACTTTGTGGGAAGAGTTTGGGGACGGCCCCTTCCTGTTCCAACATGACTGCTCACCAGTGCACTGAGGCCGGGGGGGCCATATGCAGCCCTTTGCTTGCTTTTATCTCACCCTTGGGGCATTATTTTATCCACTGACCCCAATGAAGGGGCACAATTCTTTCCACTGACACCGTCAATGGGGCATATTTCCTCCTAATAGTACCAACGATGGGGCACTATTCTTCCCACTGACACCAATGATGGGGCACAATGCCACCCAATGGCACCAATGATGGGGCACAATTACTTCCACTGACACCAACAATGGGGCAAAATTCCATCCACTGATACCAACGATGGGGCACTATTCCTCCCACTGACACCAACAATTGGGCACAGTTCCTCTCAATGACACCATCAATTGGGCCAAATAATACCAACAATGGGGCACAATCTATACCAAAACAGTGCTGCGCTGCCGATCATATAAATGTGCAAAGAATAAAATGAATACTAAACTCCAACTCAATCCAACCTGTAAAAAAAAATATGTGCAAAAATACAATTTCAGTGGAAAATAACAGTTGGGTGCAACATTACTCCTCCACCTGATCGCTGCTGGTCGTTTTTTGCCGGCGCTTTTGGGTCGCTTTTAACCCCCATTAGCAGCTGAATAAAGGGCTAAAAGTGCCTGCAAAGCGCCTATCTCTAGCTAGGATCTGCATTGCAGTCGCCTCCTCCTGCCTGCAAGGGGTTAATGATCAGAGGGTTGGAGGGGCAGGTAGGTGGCTGAAGTGACCCAGGCTGGGAAGGAAAGGGTCTCTGGGTCAGGGAGGAGAGGGGGGGGGGGGGGAAGGGGGAGGGAGGGGGGGGAAGGGAGGGGGGGGGGAGAGGGGGGAGGAGGTTACAGCTCAAAACAAACAAATCACGTGCTCTGTGTTTTCATCCGGTGACACAACGATTGCACAACAGCCGGGGACTTGTGCAGACGCGGCACTCCTCCAGCCAATCAGAGCACAGCCCAGTACAAAGACCCTCGAGCCAATCAGAGCACAGCCCAGCACAAAGACCTCAGCTGCGGTTTTTATCTGCAGCAGGAGATGGCTGGGGGGGGGGGGGGGGTTGTGGGACTACGAGTCACAGCATGCTCCATCAGGGAGGGGGGCGCCCACTTGGGTGCGCTGAGATTTGTAGTTCCACGTGAGCTGGAGAAGTTCCGGTCACCTATCGCCGCGAGGCTCGGCGCAGACTTTGAGCACGTAAAAAAACGGTTGTGCGTCTTAAAGGCTCCTTTCACGCCAGAACTTGCGGTTTTTTTCAAGCGTTAATGTGCGTCGCGGCGAGGGGCAGCCCCCCCGACGCTCAACGAACGTCCCCCCCAAAGCGGCTCCGGGACCTTCCCGGTCGAGAAGCGGCGGTTGTTGTTTTTTCGGTGCGTTTGTCGCGCCAAAGAAGATCCCCGAAACCTTTTTGGACTTAAAGCTTACTGCGCGTTTTGGCGTGTCTTATACGTGTTTTAAAAAAGCGCACATTTGCCCCCCCCCCCCCCCCTCCGCTTGGGGTGCCATTAGAGATTAATTGGCTCCAAAACACGCGGCAAAAACAATAGTTTTTGCGTGTTTTGTCACAGATTTAGGAATCGCGCTGGTGTGAACGCGCCCCTCGGGGCTCTAGTCACATCTGTGCATTCGTTATAAATGGCGCCCCAAACGCGGCCAACAGAGGTGAGTTTTTGCGCACAGCAAAATGTGAGACAAGCACGCCAAACCGCACGGGCAAAACTAACAGCTTCGCCAGCTTTGTTGCAAATTTAGGAATTGGCGTGTCTTGTACGTGTTTTACTGTGCGCAAAAATGTACATTTGCCCCCCCCCCCCCCCACCATTAGAGATTAATTGGCTCCAAAACACGCGGCAAAAACAATGTTTTTTGCGTGTTTTGTCACACATTTAGCAAACGCGTGGGTGAGAACGCGGCCTCGGTCTCCATTCACATCTGCGCATTCGTTGTAAATAGCACCCCAAAACGCGGCCATGACAAGCACGCCGAACCACGTGACAAACAGTTTTGCGTGCTTTGTCGCGTGTTGAGGAATCGCGCCGGTGTGAATGTGGCCTCATCTGCACATTCGTTGTAAATGGCGCCCCAAACTCAGATCTGCGTTTTTTGCACACAGCAAAATGTGCGACAAGCACACCAAACCGTGCGGCGAAACTAACAGTTTTGCGTTCTTTGTTGCGTGTTTGGGAATCGCACGGGTGTGAATGCGGCCTGGGGCTTTATTCACATCTGCGCATTTGCTGTTAATGGCACCCCCAAACGCGGCAAGCAGATGTGCGGTTTTTCTTGCGCACGCCAAAACGCACGTTGAGGTATTTTCGCGGGTGAGACTGCGGGCCTGGGGCTCCCTTCACATCTGCCCATTCGTTGTTAATGGCACCCCAAAGGCAGCCAACAAATGTGCGCGTTTGGGCACAGCAGAACGCGCGACCAACGCGCCAAAACGCACGGTGAATAAAACATACAACGCTTTAAGTCCACGACAAGCACACCAAAACGCACGTTGAGGAATTTTCGCGGGTGAGACTGCGGCCTGGGGGCTCCATTCACATCTGCCCATTCGTTGTTAATGGCACCCCAAACGCAGCCAACAAATGTGCGTGTTTGGGCACAGCAGAACGCGCGACCAACGCGCCACAACGCACGGTGAATAAAACATACAACGCTTTAAGTCCAAAAAATGGTTCAGCAGCTTCTTTGGCATGTTTGTCGCCCACAGACTGCCCATGCCAATGAACGGACCGCCCCATGCGTATTGTGCGGGGAAAAAATATGCCTGGAAGTCAATGCAGCTTCACAGTTTGGTTGCTTTTCAGCAGTTTTTTTTGTATTTGTATTTGTAGGGGCGTTTTTACAACTTTATTCGCAAAAAAAAAAACGCAAATTTTTTAGGCATTATTCAGGCGCTCCTCCCATTAAAGCATACGGCAAAATTGCTGCACCTCTGAAAAGTGATCCACAGTTGAATCATGTCGCCTTCTCACTGCCTGTATTAACCCCATAAATAAATATATTCGGCAAAAACATTATAGATTTGTTAGCAGAGACCCTACAGAATAAAATGGAGGTCATTGCTATACGTTATGCCACACCGTATTTGCGCAGCGGTCTTACAAACACAATTTTTTTTTAAAAAACTAAATTTTTTGCCTATTTTGGCCTATTCTGCTTCATGTAAACATCATATTTTTTTTGCTCGAAAATTACTCAGAAACCCCCAAACATTATATACGTTTTTTTTTTTTTTAGCAGACACCCTAGGGAATAAAATGGCAGTCATTGCAACTTTTTATCTCACACGGTATTTGCGCGATCATTTTTCAAACGCCTTTTTTTTGGAAAAAAAACGGTTTCATGAATTAAAAAAATAACAAATCAAATTTTTATATGAAAGATGATTTTACGCCGAGTAAATAGATACCTAACATGTCACGCTTTAAAATTGCGCACAATCGTGGAATGGCGCCAAACTTCAGTACTTAATAATCTCCATTAGCGACGCTTTAATTTTTTTTTACAGGTTACCAGTTTAGAGTTACAGAGGAGGTCTAGTGCTATAATTATTGCACGCACTCTAACGCACGCGGCGATACCTCACATGTGTGGTTTGAGCGGCGTTTACATATGTGGGCGGGGCTTATGTGTGCGTTCGCTTTTGAGCACGAGCTACAGGGGCGTTTTAAAATTTTTTTATTATTATTATTTATTTATTTGTTTTACTTCATTTTTTTTATTTTTACACTTTTTTTAAAAAAAAAAAATGTTATTCCTATTACAAGGAATGTAAACATCCCTTGTAATAGGAATGTATGTAACAGGTCCTCTTTATGGAGAGATGTAATATATGCCCCTCCCCCAGAAAACTGCCTA
The DNA here is from genome assembly GCA_028564925.1 of Lithobates sylvaticus. Classification (NCBI taxonomy): domain Eukaryota; kingdom Metazoa; phylum Chordata; class Amphibia; order Anura; family Ranidae; genus Lithobates; species Lithobates sylvaticus. Next base: position 205,863,259 of record CM053034.1, on the reverse strand, counting down.
AGAAAAAAAGGTAAATTGAGAGTTTTTCCGTTTTATTTTTATTTATTTATTATTTTGCCTTTTTTCTGTTTTAAAAAGAAGGTAAAAAAAAGGCAAATAATAAATAAATAAATAACAAAAATAAAACAGAAAAACTATTATTTATTATACTATATATTTTGTATTTTTGCTCTAAATGTTTTATTTTTCTCTTTTTTTTCTGTTTTAAAAAGGAGGAAAATAAAATATTTAGAGCAAAAATACAAAATATATTGTATAGTAAATAATAGTTTTTCTGTTTTATTTTTGTTATTTATTTATTTATTATTTGCCATTTTTTTCCAACGAAAGTGGAATTACCCTTTAAATTATCTCGGAAATGTTGTTGTGCCAAACTCTCATTGGCTTCATCATTTAACTTGTATTTTTCCTTTTTCTTCAAAACAGAAAAAAAAAAAAAAAAGGAAAATAAAACATTTAGAGCAAAAATACAAAATACCAAAAATACACTAAATACATGCTCCTCCCCCAGAAAACTGCCTAAGAAAAAAAGGGAAATTGAGAGTTTTTCCATTTTATTTTTATTTATTTATTTATTTATTTATTATTTGCCTTTTTCTTTTCCTTTTTTTTAAAAAAACTGAAAAAAAAACATTTAGAGCAAAAATGCAAAATGAATTACAAAAAATACAAAATATAAAAATAAATAATACTAAAAATATATTATTTTTGTTATTTATTTATTATTTGCCATTTTTTTTCCCAAGAAAAAATTTTAAATTTTGAAATGTTTTTCCATTTTTTTTTATTTATTTATTTATTATTTGCCTTTTTTTTTTTTTTCTTTTTCTTCAAAAATGAAAAAAAAAAAAAATACAAAATACCAAAAATACACTAAATACTAAAAATACACTAAAATGCCCCTCCCCAGAAAACTGCCTAAGAAAAAAAGGGAAATTTTGAATTTTTCCATTTTATTTTTATTTATTTATTTATTTATTTTTGCCTTTTTTTTCCTTTTTTTTTAAAAAAACAGAAAAAAATAACATTTAGAGCAAAAATACAAAATGAATGACAAAAAATACAAAATACCAAAAATACACTAAATACCCCCCCAGAAAACTGCCTAATAAAAAAAATTAAAAAAAGGGAAATTGAGAGTTTTTCCATTTTATTTTTATTTTTATTTATTTATTTATTATTTGCCTTTTTTTTTTCCTTTTTTTTAAAAAACAGAAAAAAAATAAACATTTAGAGCAAAAATACAAAATAAATGACAAAAAATACAAAATACCAAAAATACACTAAATACCCCCTAGAAAACTGCCTAAGAAAAAAAAAAGTGAAGTTGAGAGTTTCCGCTTTTAGTCATTTTGCTGTAAAATCAATTTTGCTAAAATCGTACATTTTATATCAGCGGGCAATAAAATGGTTTTGGCGGTTTTCTATTCTGCCCCAAATCCTCCAAAGGGCCTAAATAAAAACGGTAAAATCAGAAATGAAGGTGAATGCCGGTGTCATTAATGCCCATTTATAAATCCTCAGCGCCGAGGCTCCTTAATAATGAATGAGGATAAGATAAAACGCCAAACAAGAAGACGGCACAATCTGCACCATCAGGAAGTCATTTACTCCCGCCCATGAGGGGCGAAGAAGCGGGCTCGGAGGGCTGCCATTGGCCCCAAGGCCGGCAGTTGGGAATCCAATATAAAAGGAACATTCCACAGGCAGTTAGTAACTAATAAGCCAATATTGGTGAAGAATTTGAAATCTTACGCCTTGATTGGCTGTAATGATTGGAGCGTTGGATGTCGGGGGGGGGGGGGGAACCCTTCCGGTGCGTTCAGCACATTCTCACCCGCGGCCCCCCAGGTGATGGACGGACACATTTCCATTACGGACGCAGCAAAGAACAACGCACAACGCATTCTATAGAAGTTCAATACATTGAAGGGAAAACTGCTGATGAGGAGAAGAACTGAGAGAGAGATTTGCATCACAGATCCGCTATGGGGCCGGCGAATGAGGAGCGGGGCAAAGGTCGGACGTGACAGCCAATGAGATTCCTCCATACATTAAAAAGATTAGAATGGGCCGGTTGATATAGATGTTCCTGGTCCAAATTCTGCAGGTCAACCGTAGTGGAGAGGATTGTATAGAGAATGGAGGAGGGAGATCAACTACTAACACCAAGTACTATGGAGTACTAATAAAAGAGAGAGAGAGAGATTAGAGAGATCAGAGGGGGAGAGGGGGGGAAGAGATTAGAAAGAGGGGGGAGATTATAGAGAGAGAGGGGGTGATTATAGAGAGGAGGTGAGATTAGAGAGAGAGAGAGAGATAGGGGGAGATTAGAGAGAGGGGAAGAGAGTGAAGAGAGGAGGGGAGAGAGATTAGAGAGAGGGTGGAGATTATAGAGAGGAGGGGGAATTCGAGAGAGGCGGAGATTAGAGAGAGGGGGAGGCAGATTAGAGAGAGGGGGAGATTAAAGAGAGAGGAGATTAGAGAGAGAGGAGGGTAGATTCGAGAGAGGCGGAGATTAGACAGAGGCGGTGATTAGAGAGAGGGGAGGGAGATTAGAGAGAGGCAGTGATTAGAGAGAGGGGAGGAAGAATAGAGAGAGGGGAGGGATATTATAAAGAGGGGGAGGGAGATTAGAGAGAGAGGGTGAGATTAGAGAGAGGGGGGGAGATTAGAGAGAGGGTGAGATTAGAGAGAGGAGATTAGAGAGAGGGGAGGGAGATTAGAGAGAGGAGGGGAGATTCGAGAGAGGCGGAGATTAGAGAGAGGGGGAGATTAGAGAGAGGGGAGGGGAAATTAGAGAGAGGGGAGGGGAAATTAGAGAGAGGGGGAGATTAGAGAGAGGGGAGATTAGAGAGAGGGGGGTGGAGATTAGAGAGAGGGGGAGGGAGATTAGAGAGAGGGGGAGGGAGATTAGAGAGGGAAGGGGAAATTAGAGAGAGGGGGGATATTAGAGAGAGGTGGAGCGAGATTAGAGAGAGGGGGAGGGAGATTAGAGAGAGGAGGGAGATTAGAGAGACAGGGGAGATTAGAGAGAGGGGAGGGAGATTAGAGAGAGGGGAGGGAGATTAGAGAGAGGGGGAGGGAGATTAGAGAGAGGGGGAGGGAGATTAGAGAGAGGGGAGATTAGAGAGAGGGGGATGGAGATTCGAGAGAGGGGGGATATTAGAGAGAGGGGGAGGGAAATAAGAGAGAGGGGGAGATTAGAGAGAGAGGAGGGGAGATTAGAGAGAGAGGGGAGAGAGGGGGAGGGAGATAAGAGAGAGGGTGAGATAAGAGAGAGGGTGAGATAAGAGAGAGGGGAGGGAGATTAGAGAGAGTGGGGAGATTAGAGAGAGGGGAGGGAGAATAGAGAGAGGGGAGGGAGAATAGAGAGAGGGGAGGGAGATTAGAGAGAGGGGGAGGGAGATTAGAGAGAGGGGGAGGGAGAGGGAGATTAGAGAGAGGGGAGGGAGATTAGAAAGAGGGGGATATTAGAGAGAGGGGGAGGGGAGAGAGGGGGGGGGAGATTAGAGAGAGGGGGAGATTAGAGAGAAGGGGAGGGAGATTAGAGAGAAGGGGAGGGAGATTAGAGAGAGGGGGAGGGAGATTAGAGAGAGGGGAGGGAGATTAGAGAGAGGGGGAGGGAGATTAGAGAGAGGGGGGAGATTAGAGAGAGGGGGAGGGAGATTAGAGAGAGAGAGTAGGGGAAATTAGAGAGAAGGGAGGGAGATTAGAAAGAGGGGGAGAATAGAGAGAGGGGAGTGATATTAGAGAGAGGGGGAGGGAGATTAGAGAGAGAGGAGGGGAGATTAGATAGAAGGGGAGGGAGATTAGAGAGAGGGGGAGAATAGAGAGAGGGGAGTGATATTAGAGAGAGGGGGAGGGAGATTAGAGAGAGAGGAGGGGAGATTAGATAGAAGGGGAGGGAGATTAGAGAGAGGGGAGGGAGATTAGAGAGAGAGAGAAATAGGTGAGAGAGAGGAAGAAAGCAATATATAAGAGAGACAGAAAAATAGACTAGAGAGAGATTAGAGAAATAGGTGAGCGAGAGATGAGAGAGATATTAGAGAGAGAGAAATAGATGAGTGAGGGAGAGATGAGAGAGAGAAATGGATTAGAGAGATGGGTGGGAGGTAGGTAGATAAGAAGGTAGGTGGACACTGTTTAATGTACACGGGACGTTTCTACAACCTCTCCTGAACGATTTAACTTGACAGATAGTAACCCATGTTTAAAACGTCCGTTTAGCGACGTTTAGCCACGTTTGCGTTTAGAAGAATTTGAAATGTTTTTTTTTTCAAAATAGCCAAAAATGAAAAACGCCTGTAAACGAAACGCGTTTAGAAGCGTTTGGCGCTTGAAATGCCTGTAAACTCGGCGTCTTTTTTGCTTTGTAAAAAAGGCCTCTAAACTCAACTGCCTAAAAATGACAGTAAACAACCTGAGTGCACACAGGATATAGGAGAGGATATAGGAGAACATTGGAGGAGTTCCGGGGAGGCTGAAAAAAGCGCCCAACTGTCTCTGAACGTCCGTTTAGCAGCCGTGTGCCGGAGGCCTAAAGCTGATCTGTAATCAGCAAATGTCTTATTTCCATAGTGAGGTCACATCTATGGGAATGATAGATTTACATAACAAATACATTGTATCACATTATACACTAGGGATGAGCCGAACACCCCCGGGTTCGGTTCGAACCAGAACCTTCGAACGGACCGAAAGTTCGCGCGAATTTTCGAACCCTATACGTTATAATGGACGCGAACGTTCGAAATCAAAAGTGCTAATTACAACGGCCAATATGCATGTTAATGTCATAAAACAGGTTTGGGGACCCGGGTCCTGCCCCAGGGACATATATCAATGCAAAAAGAACTTTTAAAAACTAACGTTTTTTCGGGAGCAGTCATTTTAATGATGCATAAAGTGAAAAAAAAAAAGTGACATTTTCCTTTAAATATGGTACCTGGGGGGTGTCCAAAGTATGCCTGTGAAGTGGCATGTGTTTCCCGTGTTTAGAACTGTCCTTGCACAAAATGACATTTGTAAAGGAAAAAAAGAAGCCATTTAAAACCACTTGCGGCTTTAGGTTTGATCTTAAGTAGAATCTGAACAGGTACATTATGAAGTGTAGCTCCATCCCAAAAAATCTATTTTTAAGCTTTTTGGAGAACATAGGGAGGGGTATCACCCCTGTAACATTTGCTGTCTTTGCACATCTGTTCAGAACATGTCACCTCACTTTCCGTCCCAATGACAAATGTTTTTGGAAAAGTGGGGTTTTAATTGAAACAAGGATTGGTGATAAAGTATCAGTAGAGAGGAGATACCTTTTTCCCAAATTAAATCTAACAGGATAGAATTTCCCTTCCTAGGGGTAGATTTCCTCTCACTTCCTGTTTTCTCTTTCCATTTGCAAGTAGGAGTCGTTTGTAAGTTGGATGTTTGAAAGTAGGGGCCTGGCGTATATACTCTGCAGAAATTTGCCCTATTAGATGTTGGTGTAGCCACAAGACTGGTGGGCACAGGAATGGGCCCTGCTGTGAGTTAATAGATCAAGATTTGTAATTGCATGCACCTGTTGAACAGGGCAGAAAAATTGGGGGTGGTGGTGGTGGTGGTGGTGGACGGTTTTGCCACAAGACTGTAAGCTCTCACAGTTACTCTTGGTGGGCGCAGGAATGGGCCCTGCTGTGAGTTATTAGATCAAGATTTGTAATTGCAAGCACCTGATGAACAGGGCAGAAAAATTGGGCCTTTGGCGGTGGTGGTGGACGGTGTTGCCACAAGACTGTAGGCCCTCATAGTTACTCTTGGTGGGCGCAGGAATGGGCCCTGCTGTGAGTTATTAGATCAAGATTTGTAATTGCAAGCACCTGATGAACAGGGCAGAAAAATTGGGCCTTTGGCGGTGGTGGTGGACGGTGTTGCCACAAGACTGCAGGCCCTCATAGTTACTCTTGGTGGGCGCAGGAATGGGCCCTGCTGTGAACTATTAGATCAAGATTTGTAATTACCCGCCCCTGTTAAACAGGGGCTGAAAAATTGTGCCTTAGGCACTGGTGCTGGTGCCACAACACTGCAACCCCTCACAGAGACTGTACTTGGAGCACAGCAGTCACACGTGTTGCGAAGCATTTTTTAAAAAATTGTAAGTACACGCCCCTGTTAAACAGGGGCTGAAAAATTGTGCCTTAGGCACTGGTGCTGGTGCCACAACACTGCAACCCGGCCCTCACAGATACTGTACTTGGAGCACAGCAGTCACACGTGTTGCGAAGCATTTTTTTTAAAAATTGTAAGTACACGCCCCTGTTAAACAGGGGCTGAAAAATTGTGCCTTAGGCACTGGTGCTGGTGCCACAACACTGCAACACGGCCCTCACAGAGACTGTACTTGGAGCACAGCAGTCACACGTGTTGCGAAGCATTTTTTTTAAAAATTGTAAGTACACGCCCCTGTTAAACAGGGGCTGAAAAATTGTGCCTTAGGCACTGGTGTGGTGGCATGGATCATTGAGGAGGAGGAAGAGGATAGTCAGTGAACATAAGAGGACAGTCACTCAGCATCAGCATAGGCAGTCTTGAAGGGATGTGACATTAAAAATTATTCGGTTATATCCGCCTCAGGTGCCTGGTAGCTGGTGGTGATCCAAGACTGATTCATTTTGATGAATGTCAGTCGATCAACCGAGGCGGTGGACAGGCGCACCCTATGATCAGTCACAAATCCTCCAGCAGCACTGAATGTGCGTTCGGAAAGAACGCTGGAGGCAGGACAGGCCAGTAGCTCAATTGCATACTGTGCAAGCTCTGGCCAGTGATCCATCCTCAGGACCCAGTAAGCCAGAGGATTTTCGGTGGGAAAGGTGTCCAAGTCTGACCTTGCCCCAAGGTATTCCTGCACCATGTATATCAGACGCTGGCGATGGTTGCTGGAACCGATCATACCTTGGGGCTGCGGACTAAAAAAATTGTCTGAACGCATCGGTCAGACGTCCACCTTCCCCACCGCTCCTTCTGCCACTGACCGAAGCCTCAGCAACTCGTCGCCCAGGACCAGGAGTTTGTAGCCTCCCAGTTTCTGGGAACGCGTTGCACAGACCTTTCTGCAAGGCCTCCCTGAGATGTCTCATCCTCTGCTCCCTCTGCGACGGCAAGATAAGGTCCGCAACCTTACCCTTGTACCGCGGATCAAGGAGAGTGGCCAGCCAGTAATGGTCCCTCTCCTTGATCCGAAGAACACGAGGATCCTTCCGCAGGCTTTGCAGGATCAGGGAGGCCATGCAGCGTAGGTTAGCTGAGGCATTCGGTCCGGAGTCTTCTGGGTCACTGAGGATGACATGATCGCCAGCCACCTCCTCCCAGCCACGTACAAGTCCACTGGCTTGTTGGGACTGTACATCATCCCTAAAAGACTGCTGCTGCTGATGCTGAGTGCCAGGCTCCACCTCCATGCTCACACAATCCTCCTCCTCCTCCTCCTCCTCCTCCTCATCCTCTTCCTGTGTGATGGGTGGGACAGAAGGAACACTGTCCGGATAAAGGGGGCCTTGAGAGGCAAGGAAGTCCTCCTCTTCCTGCCTCTGTTCTGCCTCAAGTGCCCTGTCCATTATCCCACGCAGCGTATGCTCCAACAGGTGGACAAGAGGGACAGTGTCACTGATGCATGCACTGTCACTGCTCACCATCCTCGTGGCCTCCTCAAATGGTGAGAGGACAGTGCATGCATCCCTGATCATGCTCCACTGACGTGGGGAAAAAAAACCAAGCTCCCCTGACCCTGTCCTGGTGCCGTAGTCGCAAAGGTACTCATTGATGGCCCTCTGCTGCGTGTGCAGTCGCTGCAGCATGGCCAACGTTGAGTTCCACCTGGTGGGCATGTCAGATATTAGGCGGTTCTTGGGCAGGTTCAGCTCCTTTTGCAGCTCAGTCAGCCGAGCACTGGCATTATAAGATCGGCGGAAATGCACACAGACTTTCCTGGCCTGCCTCAGGACATCCTGTAAGCCTGGGAACCTGCCCAAGAACCGCTGCACCACCAGGTTGAGGACGTGAGCCATGCAGGGCACATGGGTGAGCTGCCCCTGTCGCAGGGCGGAGAGGAGGTTGGTGCCATTGTCAGAAACGACCATTCCTGGCTTAAGCTGACGTGGCGTCAACCACCTCTCGGCCTGCCCCTGCAGAGCTGCCAGAACCTCTGGCCCAGTGTGGCTCCTGTCCCCCAAACACACCAGCGCAAGCACGGCATGGCATCTTTTTGCCTGCGTACTTGCGTAGCCCCTTGTACGCCTACGGAGCACCGCTGGTTCCAAGGACAGAGCACTGGAGGAAGAAGAAGAGGAGGGGGTGGAAGAGAGAGGTGTGTCACAACCAGTAGCAGTAGTCGCGTTTTGGAGGCGTGGTGGCGGAACAACCTCCAACACTACTGCACCTTGTCCTGCATCCCTCCCAGCTGCCAATAGAGTGACCCAATGGGCCGTGAAAGAAAGGTACCGTCCCTGTCCATGCCTGCTGGACCATGAGTCAGCGGTAATATGCACCTTACCGCTGACCGCCCTGTCCAGCGAGGCATGGACATTGCCCTCCACATGCCGGTAGAGAGACGGAATCGCCTTCCGCGAGAAAAAGTGGCGTTTGGGAACCTGCCACTGAGGAACCGCACATTGAACAAACTCACGGAAGGGGGCCGAGTCTACCAACTGAAAAGGCAGCAGTTGAAGTGCTAGCAATTTAGCAAGGCTAGCATTCAACCGCTGGGCATGTGGATGGCTGGGAGTGTACTTCTTTCTACGGTCCAGCAGCTGGGGCAGGGAAATTTGCCTGCTGCATTCGGACGTCGGTGTACTGCAAGTACTTGGTTGTGACACACCGAATTCTACACCTTCAGTCCTCTCAGAGCAGCTTTCAGAGAGGACTGAAGGTGTAGTGGGGATGGAGATCCCAGCTGAGGAGGAGCAAGGAGAGGTCCGCTTAGTTCTTTGGTGTGGGTCTTTTATGTGTGCCTGCCAACGAGCTGCATGGCAGGTCGCCATATGTCTGGTCATGCTTGTCGTGCCCAAGCGGCTGATGTTTTGGCCACGCGAGATACGCTTGAGACAAATATTGCAAATAGCAGTGGTGCGATCTGCTGCACTCGTCTCAAAAAAGGCCCACACCAAAGAACTTTTCTGATAACGTGCAGAGGCAGCGCCCTGCACAGGCGGAGCTCTGCGGTGTTGTACAGTTGCTGTGCTGGCCTCTACCTGGCCTCCAGGGGGCATCCTGCCTCGTTGGACATGTGACGCCGCATCCTCCTCCTCCTCGTCCTCCTCCTCATCCTCTCTCCCTTGAGGCACCCACGTGGAGTCAGTGACCTCATCATCCCCTCCCTCTTCACCACTAGAGCAAACCTGGCAGTAAGCTGCAGCTGGTGGAACTGTACTGCCAGATTCCTCAAGCTGGGTATCGTCATCCGAGCCTTCGAATCGTTGGGCATCCTCCTGGAGCATGTACCCAACACTGTGCTCAAAGAGTTCGGGGGACTCCTCAGGAGGACATGGTGGGTCTAGGGAAGGGGTGGCTGATGATGCTCTGTCAGTACCCTGAGCCTGGGTGAGAGAGGATGAGGAGGATGAGGAGGGCTTGGTCATCCATTCTACCAAGCCTTCAGCATGATGCGGCTCCACATGTCCAGCTGCCGAAAACAAAGACGCGCGTGTCCCATGGCCACGTGCTGATGACGATGCACGACCACGTCCACGTCCACGGCCACGTCCACTAGAAACAGAGCCTGCCTGCCCTGTGTTCTTGGCTCTGCACGCTCTGCCTCCCCTTGGCGGTCTTCCAGCCATTGTAGTCGGTAGTCCTGTGGGTGCTGCTGAGAAAGAAAATATAGGAGCTCTGTGTGATGCCACTAACACACTAGAAGTCCTATGGGTGCTTCTGCAAAGAAAATAGAGGAGCTCTGTGTGATGCCACTAACACACTAGAAGTCCTAGAAGTCCTGTGGGTGCTGCTGAGAAGAATATATAGGAGCTCTGTGTGATGCCACTAACACACTAGAAGTCCTATGGGTGCTTCTGCAAAGAAAATAGAGGAGCTCTGTGTGATGCCACTAACACACTAGAAGTCCTGTGGGTGCTTCTGCAAAGAAAATAGAGGAGCTCTGTGTGATGCCACTAACACACTAGAAGTCCTGTGGGTGCTTATGCAAAGAAAATAGAGGAGCTCTGTGTGATGCCACTAACACACTAGAAGTCCTGTGGGTGCTGCTGAGAAGAATATATAGGAGCTCTGTGTGATGCCACTAACACACTAGAAGTCCTGTGGGTGCTTCTGCAAAGAAAATAGAGGAGCTCTGTGTGATGCCACTAACACACTAGAAGTCCTGTGGGTGCTGCTGAGAAGAATATATAGGAGCTCTGTGTGATGCCACTAACACACTAGAAGTCCTATGGGTGCTTCTGCAAAGAAAATAGAGGAGCTCTGTGTGATGCCACTAACACACTAGAAGTCCTGTGGGTGCTTCTGAGAAGAATATAGAGGAGCTCTGTGTGATGCCACTAACACACTAGAAGTCCTGTGGGTGCTTCTGCAAAGAAAATAGAGAGGAGCTCTGTGTGATGGGACTAACACACTTCAAGTCCTATAGGTGCTTCTGGGAAGAAAATATAGCTCTGTGTGTGTGATGGGACTAACACACTTCAAGTCCTATAGGTGCTTCTGGGAAGAAAATATAGCTCTGTGTGTGTAATGGGACTAACACACTTCAAGTCCTATAGGTGCTTCTGGGAACAAAATATAGCTCTGTGTGTGTAATGGGACTAACACACTTCAAGTCCTATAGGTGCTTCTGGGAACAAAATATAGCTCTGTGTGTGTGATGGGACTAACACACTTCAAGTCCTATAGGTGCTTCTGGGAAGAAAATATAGCTCTGTGTGTGTAATGGGACTAACACACTTCAAGTCCTATAGGTGCTTCTGGGAAGAAAATATAGCTCTGTGTGTGTGATGGGACTAACACACTTCAAGTCCTATAGGTGCTTCTGGGAAGAAAATATAGCTCTGTGTGTGTAATGGGACTAACACACTTCAAGTCCTATAGGTGCTTCTGGGAACAAAATATAGCTCTGTGTGTGTGATGGGACTAACACACTTCAAGTCCTATAGGTGCTTCTGGGAACAAAATATAGCTCTGTGTGTGTAATGGGACTAACACACTTCAAGTCCTATAGGTGCTTCTGGGAACAAAATATAGCTCTGTGTGTGTGATGGGACTAACACACTTCAAGTCCTATAGGTGCTTCTGGGAAGAAAATATAGCTCTGTGTGTGTGATGGGACTAACACACTTCAAGTCCTATAGGTGCTTCTGGGAACAAAATATAGCTCTGTGTGTGTGATGGGACTAACACACTTCAAGTCCTATAGGTGCTTCTGGGAACAAAGTATAGCTCTTTGTGTGTGATGGGACTAACACACTTCAAGTCCTATAGGTGCTTCTGGGAAGAAAATATAGCTCTGTGTGTGTAATGGGACTAACACACTTCAAGTCCTATAGGTGCTTCTGGGAACAAAATATAGCTCTGTGTGTGTAATGGGACTAACACACTTCAAGTCCTATAGGTGCTTCTGGGAACAAAATATAGCTCTGTGTGTGTGATGGGACTAACACACTTCAAGTCCTATAGGTGCTTCTGGGAACAAAATATAGCTCTGTGTGTGTAATGGGACTAACACACTTCAAGTCCTATAGGTGCTTCTGGGAACAAAATATAGCTCTGTGTGTGTGATGGGACTAACACACTTCAAGTCCTATAGGTGCTTCTGGGAAGAAAATATAGCTCTGTGTGTGTAATGGGACTAACACACTTCAAGTCCTATAGGTGCTTCTGGGAACAAAATATAGCTCTGTGTGTGTAATGGGACTAACACACTTCAAGTCCTATAGGTGCTTCTGGGAACAAAATATAGCTCTGTGTGTGTGATGGGACTAACACACTTCAAGTCCTATAGGTGCTTCTGGGAACAAAATATAGCTCTGTGTGTGTAATGGGACTAACACACTTCAAGTCCTATAGGTGCTTCTGGGAACAAAATATAGCTCTGTGTGTGTGATGGGACTAACACACTTCAAGTCCTATAGGTGCTTCTGGGAACAAAATATAGCTCTGTGTGTGTAATGGGACTAACACACTTCAAGTCCTATAGGTGCTTCTGGGAAGAAAATATAGCTCTGTGTGTGTAATGGGACTAACACACTTCAAGTCCTATAGGTGCTTCTGGGAACAAAATATAGCTCTGTGTGTGTGATGGGACTAACACACTTCAAAGTCCTATAGGTGCTTCTGGGAAGAAAATATAGCTCTGTGTGTGTAATGGGACTAACACACTTCAAGTCCTATAGGTGCTTCTGGGAACAAAATATAGCTCTGTGTGTGTAATGGGACTAACACACTTCAAGTCCTATAGGTGCTTCTGGGAAGAAAATATAGCTCTGTGTGTGTGATGGGACTAACACACTTCAAGTCCTATAGGTGCTTCTGGAACAAAATATAGCTCTGTGTGTGTAATGGGACTAACACACTTCAAGTCCTATAGGTGCTTCTGGGAACAAAATATAGCTCTGTGTGTGTGATGGGACTAACACACTTCAAGTCCTATAGGTGCTTCTGGGAAAAAAATATAGCTCTGTGTGTGTAATGGGACTAACACACTTCAAGTCCTATAGGTGCTTCTGGGAACAAAATATAGCTCTGTGTGTGTGATGGGACTAACACACTTCAAGTCCTATAGGTGCTTCTGGGAAGAAAATATAGCTCTGTGTGTGTAATGGGACTAACACACTTCAAGTCCTATAGGTGCTTCTGGGAAGAAAATATAGCTCTGTGTGTGTAATGGGACTAACACACTTCAAGTCCTATAGGTGCCTCTGGGAACAAAATATAGGAGCTCTGCCTGCCTGCCACGAACACACTACAAGTCCTATAGGTGCTTCTGGTAACAAAATATAGGAGCTCTGCCTGCCTGCCACTAACACACTACAAGTCCTATAGGTGCTTCTGGTAACAAAATATAGGAGCTCTGCCTGCCTGCCACGAACACACTACAAGTCCTATAGGTGCTTCTGGTAACAAAATATAGGAGCTCTGCCTGCCTGCCACTAACACACTACAAGTCCTATAGGTGCTTCTGGTAACAAAATATAGGAGCTCTGCCTGCCTGCCACGAACACACTACAAGTCCTATAGGTGCTTCTGGTAACAAAATATAGGAGCTCTGCCTGCCTGCCACGAACACACTACAAGTTCTATAGGTGCTTCTGGTAACAAAATATAGGAGCTCTGCCTGCCTGCCACGAACACACTACAAGTCCTATAGGTGCTTCTGGTAACAAAATATAGGAGCTCTGCCTGCCTGCCACGAGCACACTACAAGCCCCTCTTTGTCAATCAATCTTTGTAACTGAATCTATCTAACTCAATCTCTGCAAATGAATCTCTCTATCTATCTAAATGCAGCAGAGTGTCACAGAAACAGCCTGCTCAATCTGCGCCGGAACAGCATGTGACCGGCGCAGACGGCGTGGCGGCGTTTTATAGGGGGGGGCGTGTACTACAGCCCCTGAGCTGTAATTGGCTACAGGCGTCCTGCCTGTAGCCAATTATGGCTCTTCGAGTTTCCGGGCTGTGATTGGCCAAGCATGCGGGGTCACAGTGCATGCTTGGCCAATCATCAGCCAGCAATGCACTGCGTCGGCCGCGCCGGCCGCAATGCATTGCGGGGCCGCTCGCATCACACGAACGTGATTCGAGCGGCCAAAAAAGTTCTGGGCTCGCCGAGCGAGCGAACGCCCGGTGCTCGATGCGAACGTGGGTTCGCATCGAGCACCGGGCCCATCCTTATTATACACCCATCACATAGAGATCTCCTCTCTGTATACAATGTATCACACTGTATATATACAATGTATCACACTGTATCTCCCCTCTATATACAATGTATCACACTGTATCCGACAGTCTCCTCTCTGTATACAATGTATCACACTGTATTTCCCCTTTATACACAATGTATCACACTGTATCCGGCACTCTCCTCTCTATATACAATGTATCACACTGTATCCCTCTCTATATACAATGTATCACACTGTATCCCCCTCTATATACAATGTATCACACTGTATATCCTCTCTATATACAATGTATCACACTGTATCCCTCTCTATATACAATGTAACACACTGTATCCCTCTCTATATACAATGTATCCCTCTCTATATACAATGTATCACACTGTATCCCTCTCTATATACAATGTATCACACTGTATCCCTCTCTATATACAATGTATCACACTGTATCCCCCTCTATATACAATGTATCACACTGTATATCCTCTCTATATACAATGTATCACACTGTATCCCTCTCTATATACAATGTATCACACTGTATCCCTCTCTATATACAATGTATCCCTCTCTATATACAATGTATCACACTGTATCCCTCTCTATATACAATGTATCACACTGTATCCCTCTCTATATACAATGTATCACACTGTATCCCTCTCTATATACAATGTATCACACTGTATCCCTCTCTATATACAATGTATCACACTGTATCTCCTCTCTATATACAATGTATCCCTCTCTATATACAATGTATCACACTGTATCCCTCTCTATATACAATGTATCACACTGTATCCCTCTCTATATACAATGTATCACACTGTATCTCCTCTCTATATACAATGTATCACACTGTATCCCTCTCTATATACAATGTATCACTCTGTATCTCCTCTCTGTATACAATTTATTACTCTGTATATATACAATGTATCACTCTGTATCTCCTCTGTGTATACAATGTATCTCCTCTCTGTATATATACAATGTATCACACTGTATCTCCTCTCTATATACAATGTATCCCTCTCTATATACAATGTATCACACTGTATCTCCTCTCTATATACAATGTATCACACTGTATCCCTCTCTATATACAATGTATCACTCTGTATCTCCTCTCTGTATACAATTTATTACTCTGTATATATACAATGTATCACTCTGTATCTCCTCTGTGTATACAATGTATCTCCTCTCTGTATATATACAATGTATCACACTGTATCTCCTCTCTATATACAATGTATCCCTCTCTATATACAATGTATCACACTGTATCCCTCTCTATATACAATGTATCACACTGTATCCCTCTCTATATACAATGTATCACACTGTATCTCCTCTCTATATACAATGTATCACACTGTATCCCTCTCTATATACAATGTATCACACTGTATCCCTCTCTATATACAATGTATCACACTGTATCCCTCTCTATATACAATGTATCACACTGTATCCCTCTCTATATACAATGTATCACACTGTATCTCCTCTCTATATACAATGTATCACACTGTATCCCTCTCTATATACAATGTATCACACTGTATCCCTCTCTATATACAATGTATCACACTGTATCCCTCTCTATATACAATGTATCACACTGTATCCCTCTCTATATACAATGTATCACACTGTATCTCCTCTCTATATACAATGTATCCCTCTCTATATACAATGTATCACACTGTATCCCTCTCTATATACAATGTATCACACTGTATCCCTCTCTATATACAATGTATCACACTGTATCTCCTCTCTATATACAATGTATCACACTGTATCCCTCTCTATATACAATGTATCACACTGTATCTCCTCTCTATATACAATGTATCACACTGTATCTCCTCTCTATATACAATGTATCACACTGTATCCCTCTCTATATACAATGTATCACTCTGTATCTCCTCTCTGTATACAATTTATTACTCTGTATATATACAATGTATCACTCTGTATCTCCTCTGTGTATACAATGTATCTCCTCTCTGTATATATACAATGTATCACACTGTATCTCCTCTCTATATACAATGTATCCCTCTCTATATACAATGTATCACACTGTATCTCCTCTCTATATACAATGTATCACACTGTATCCCTCTCTATATACAATGTATCACACTGTATCCCTCTCTATATACAATGTATCACACTGTATCTCCTCTCTGTATACAATTTATTACTCTGTATATATACAATGTATCACTCTGTATCTCCTCTGTGTATACAATGTATCTCCTCTCTGTATATATACAATGTATCACACTGTATCTCCTCTCTATATACAATGTATCACACTGTATCTCCTCTCTATATACAATGTATCACACTGTATCCCTCTCTATATACAATGTATCACACTGTATCTCCTCTCTGTATACAATTTATTACTCTGTATATATACAATGTATCACTCTGTATCTCCTCTGTGTATACAATGTATCTCCTCTCTGTATATATACAATGTATCACACTGTATCTCCTCTCTATATACAATGTATCACACTGTATCCCTCTCTATATACAATGTATCACACTGTATCCCTCTCTATATACAATGTATCACACTGTATCCCTCTCTATATACAATGTATCACACTGTATCCCTCTCTATATACAATGTATCACACTGTATCTCCTCTCTATATACAATGTATCATTCTGTATCTCCTCTCTATATACAATGTATCCCTCTGTATCTCCCCTCAGGGTATGATGAGGAATCCTGACATATACAGCAGATGATTGCAGTACAGGATTTGGCTGTACAATGTATCAGAAGGGGGGTCTCCTGCCCCCCCCCCCTCTGTGTCCCCCCTGCCCCCCATCCTCCTCCTCCTCCTCCTGGGCTCACTCACCACAGTGACCGGTGACACCATGTCTCCTAGTCGGTCCCAGGCTGGGATCCCTCCGGTGCTCGGTGTACAGTGTGATCACCGCTCTCTGTTATTGTGTTCTCTTGCAGAATGCTCTGACGTCGGGCCGGGGCGGGGCTAGATGTCAGTGGGTGGGCGGGGCCTGCTCGGTGTCTCGGGTCCCCAGCTGCAGGCGAGTTAACCCCTTCGGGACCGGAGCCCAGTGAGGGCAGCTGGGCACAGCTGTGTGTGCAGGGAGGGCACAGCATGGCAGCAGCAACACTTCACAGGATCCACTGACCAATCAGGAGGAAGGATCCCCACCAGTGACACCAGGAATTGCTGCAATCACCAATATGGATACAATGACTTCCATCCCTGTGCTGGCCCAGCTGCTTCTCATGTGTAAACCCAGCAAATGTCATAATCAGAGCTCTGCAGACTGCTGGGTGGGAGGAGCACATGGTGTGTTCTACAAATATCTGCAGGATGAAAAAATCCATTACATCAAGATCCCTACCAGAGCCCCCCCTTACATCGGGATCCCCATCAGAGCCCCCCCTTACATCAAGATCCCTACCAGAGCCCCCCCCCTTACACCAGGATCCCCATCAGAGCCCCCCCCCCTTACACCAGGATCCCCATCAGAGCCCCCCCCTTACATCAGGATCCCCATCAGAGCCCCCCCTTACATCGGGATCCCCATCAGAGACCCCACTTACATCAGGATCCCCATCAGAGCCCCCCTTACATCAGGATCCCTACCAGAGCCCCCCCTTACATCAGGATCCCTACCAGAGCCCCCCCTTACATCAAGATCCCTACCAGAGCCCCCCCCCCCTTACATCGGGATCCCCATCAGAGCCCCCCCCCTTACATCAGGATCCCCATCAGAGCTCCCCCTTACATCAGGATCCCTACCAGAGCCCCCCCTTACATCAAGATCCCTACCAGAGCCCCCCCCCTTACATCAGGATCCCCATCAGAGCTCCCCTTACATCAAGATCCCCACCAGAGCCCCCCCCTTACATCAGGATCCCCATCAGAGCCCCCCCCCCTTACATCAAGATCCCTACCAGAGCCCCCCCTTACATCAAGATCCCTACCAGAGCCCCCCCTTACATCAGGATCCCCATCAGAGCCCCCCCCCCCTTACATCAGGATCCCCATCAGAGCTCCCCCTTACATCAGGATCCCTACCAGAGCCCCCCCCCTTACATCAAGATCCCTACCAGAGCCCCCCCTTACATCAGGATCCCCATCAGAGCTCCCCTTACATCAAGATCCCCACCAGAGCCCCCCCCCCCTTACATCAGGATCCCCATCAGAGCCCCCCCCCTTACATCAGGATCCCTACCAGAGCCCCCCCCTTACATCAAGATCCCTACCAGAGACCCCCCTTACATCAGGATCCCCATCAGAACCCCCCCCCTTACATCAAGATCCCTACCAGAGCCCCCCCCCCTTACATCAGGATCCCCATCAGAGCCCCCCCTTACATCAAGATCCCTACCAGAGCCCCCCCCCCCCTTACATCAGGATCCCCATCAGAGCCCCCCCCTCCCCTTACATCAGGATCCCTATCAAAGACCCTCGCCCCCCCATCAGAGCCGCCCCCTTACACCAGGATACCTATCAGAGACCCCCACCGTCCTTACATCAGGGTCCCCGTCATAGCCCCCCTTACATCAGGATCCCTATCAGAGGCCCCCCTTACATCAGGGTCCCTATCAGAGCCCCCCTTACATCAGGGTCCCATCAGAGCCCCCCCTCCTTACATCAGGATCCCTATCAAAGACCTTCACCCCCCCCCCATCAGAGCCACCCCCTTACATCAGGATCCCTACCAGAGCGCTCCCCCCTTACATCAGGGTCCCATCAGAGCCCCCCCTTACATCAGGGTACCTATCAGAGCCCCCCTTACATCAGGGTCCCATCAGAGCCCCCCTTACATCAGGGTCCCATCAGAGCCCCCCTTACATCAGGATCCCTATCAGAGGCCCCCCTTACATCAGGGTCCCATCAGAGCCCCCCTCCCTTACATCAGGATCCCTACCAGAGCCCCCCCCCTTACATCAGGATCCCTACCAGAGCCCCCCTTACATCAAGATCCCTACCAGAGCCCCCCCTTACATCGGGATCCCCATCAGAGCCCCCCCTTACATCAGGATCCCCATCAGAGCTCCCCTTACATCAAGATCCCTACCAGAGACCCCCCTTACATCAGGATCCCTACCAGAGCCCCCCCCTTACATCAAGATCCCTACCAGAGCCCCCCCTTACATCAGGATCCCCATCAGAGCTCCCCTTACATCAAGATCCCTACCAGAGACCCCCCTTACATCAGGATCCCCATCAGAACCCCCCCCCCCTTACATCAAGATCCCTACCAGAGCCCCCCCCCCTTACATAAGGATCCCCATCAGAACCCCCCCTTACATCAAGATCCCTACCAGAGCCCCCCCTTACATAAGGATCCCCATCAGAGCCCCCCTTACATCAGGATCCCCATCAGAGCCCCCCCTTACATCAAGATCCCTACCAGAGCCCCCCCTTACATCAGGATCCCCATCAGAGCCCCCCTTACATCAGGATCCCTATCAAAGACCCTCTCCCCCCCATCAGAGCCGCCCCCTTACACCAGGATACCTATCAGAGACCCCCACCGTCCTTACATCAGGGTCCCCGTCATAGCCCCCCTTACATCAGGATCCCTATCAGAGGCCCCCCCTTACATCAGGGTCCATATCAGAGCCCCCCCCCTTACATCAGGGTCCCATCAGAGCCCCCCCTCCTTACATCAGGATCCCTATCAAAGACCTTCACCCCCCCCCCATCAGAGCCACCCCCCCTTACATCAGGATCCCTATCAGAGGCCCCCCCCCTTACATCAGGGTCCCATCAGAGCCCCCCCCCTTACATCAGGGTCCCCATTAGAGCCCCCCCCTTACATCAGAATCCCTATCAGAGGCCCCCCTTACATCAGGGTCCCATCAGAGCCCCCCCCCCCTTACATCAGGGTCCCCATCATAGCCCCCGCCTTACATCAGGGTCCATATAAGAGACCTCACCCTTACATCATGGTCCCCATCAGAGCCCCTCCTTGCATCATGGTCCCTATCAGAGATCTCTCCTTACATCGGGGGGTCACTATCATAGACCCCCCCCCCCGTTTACATCAGGGTCCCTCTTTACATCATGATCCCTATCAGAGCCCCCCCTCCCCCACATCAGGGTCCCCATCACAGCCCCCTCTTACATCAGGGTCCCTATCAGACACCCCCCCCTCTTACATCAGGGTCCCCTTTAGAACCCCCCTTAAATCAGGGTCCCCTTCAGAGTCCTCCCCCCCTTATATCAGGGTCCCCATAACAGAGCCCCCCCCCCTTACATCAGTGACTCCATCAGGACCTTCTTACATCTGAGTTCCCATCAGAGCTTCCCTTTTATCAGAGTTCCCAATTAAATCAGGTTCCCCATCAGAGTCGCCATCAGTGTCCCCCCTACATCATTGTCCCTATCAGAATTCCCCTTACATTAGGCTCCTCATCACAGTCCCTATTGCATCGTGGTCCCTTTGGAGGCTCTCTTACATTAGCGTTCTCATCAGAACCCCTTTCAACATGGTCCCCATTAGAGTGTGCCCTTAGATCAGAGTACCCCCTTTCAGAATCACCATCAGAGTCCCCCTTATATCAGGGTCCTCACTGAAAGTTATTGTAAAGGCATTCTCTGCATTAAGATAAAAAGCCTTCTGCACAGCTTTTTATCTTAATGCAGAGAATGCCTTTACAATAACTTTCAGTGAGGACTCTGATATAAGGGGGACTCCCCCCCCCTTTTCCCAGCACCTCCTAATACTTACCTGAGCCCCATCTCTCTTCAACGATGTTGCATGAAAGACTCAGCTTTCCGGGTCTCTCCTCATTGACTGAGACAGCAGCAGGGGGCGCCATTGGCACCCACTGCTGTCAATAAAAGCCAGTGAGCCAATGAAGAGAAAGAGGGGGTGGGGCCTAGCCGGGGCTCTGTGTCTGAATGGACACAGGGAGCTGTGACTCGGCTCAGGTGCCCCCATAGCAAGCTGTTTGCTGTGGGGGCTCTCATCAGGAGGGAGGGGCCATGAGTGCCAAAGAGGGACCCGAGAAGAGGAGGATCCAGGCGGCTCTGTGCAAATCGACTGCACAGAGCAGGTAAGTATAACATGTTTTAAAAAAATGTTTATTTATTTTTGGATACAGTAAGAGAGGGTTATAACCCCTGTCAGTTTTTTCCCCCCACTCCATCTGTGCATCTGTGTCCCATTGGGGAGATTTCCTTTCACTTCCTGTCCCATAGCCAAACAGGAAATGAGAGGAAATCCCTTTAAGTGAGGGAATCACTGGCTTTTGAATGTCTAATGCATAGCGGTACCACATCCCAATAATACTAAAGTAGGCAAAACGCATAAAGGAAAAAAGTGGATTGCAAACATTGAAGAAAATTCGTAAAAACACGTAGAAATAATGCTATCTATATGCTATCTGTATTTCAGGTAATATATTAATGTTGTTACATTTTATTTTTATTTTTTTCCTTGACTCCAAAGTTAAGTTTTTTATTTCTAAGAATTCCATCCGTGCACCAAATATTACATGTTCCACTTTAATTCTCGCAGACATATTACATCCCCCGAAGGCTTTTCTCTATCCCTTGTGCTCTTAGAGGAGCCCCTGGAGACATTCAGCCTCATTTATGCCTTGTGACTTTTTTGTGTGTTCAATATTAGATGTGAGTCATATAAATGTTTAATTATCTGCCTCTTCGAAGGATCCTATAATGTTGTTTTTTTTTTTTTTTTTTTATACCACTGTGTTATTAGATATACTGATATATGTATTCATTAGACATGTGCAATTCGTTTGTTTTTTTTTTTGTTTTTCGTTTTTTTTTTTCGTTATTTTCGTTCGTTCGTTTTCGTACGAATGAACGAATGATTCGCTAAGTTTTTTTACGAATAACGAATCGTTCGAATCGAACGAATCCGAAAAACAACGAAAATCCGAAAAAAAACTAATTAGAAACAACGAATGTACGAATGAAGAAAATCCGAAAAACGAAAACAGAAACAACGAAAATTAAAATGAACGAAAAATTCGTACATTCGTAACTTTTATTTTTTTGTTGAATTGGTAATTTTCCGTGTCTCTTACAATGGCGCTGCTTAACGTACCTCGAATAGATTGAACGAAAAAATTCGTACATTCGTAACTTTTTTTTTTCGAATCGTAATTTTCCGTGTCTCTTACAATGGCGTTGCTTAACGTGCTTCGAATAGATTGAACGAAAAAATTCGTACATTCGTAACTTTTTATTTTTTTTTTTTTCGATTCGTAATTTTCCGTGTCCCTTACAATGGCGCTGCTTAACGTGCTTCGAATGGATTGTAAGAAAAAATTCGTACATTCGTAACTTTTTATTTTTTTTTCGATTCGTAATTTTCCGTGTCTCTTACAATGGCGCTGCTTAACGTGCTTCGAATGGATTGAACGAAAAAATTCGTACATTCGTAACTTTTTTTTCGATTCATAATTTTCCGTGTCTCTTAAAATGTAATAATAGCATACACATTACATAACATTATGAATTATGCTCCGATTACGAATCTACGAATGTTACGAATGTTACGAATGTACGAATAAACCCGAATGCGTCCGAATTTCGAATAAACGAAAATTAAACTAAAAAAACAAAGTCAACGAAAAAATAACTCTTACGAATGTACGAATCGCTACGAATACGAACACAGACGACTTACGAATCGTTACGAATCAACGAAAACGAAACGAAAATAAACAAATTTTTTTCGGAAACAAAAAAAACGAAACGAAAATAAACAAATTTTTTTGTTGTGCACATGTCTAGTATTCATTGCAGGAATCATCCACGAGAAAAAAAAAAAAAATCCTGAGGAAGACTTACAAGTTGAAACATGTTGGGGTTCTCTCATATACCTTCGATATAGATAAGAACAATATATGGTTTCAATATTAGGACCCAGTCTTTTTCTGACATTTGTCATTTTTACAAGTAAAAATCAGTAATTTTTGCTAGAAAATTACCGTATTTATCGGCGTATAACACGCACCTTTTCCCCCGTAAAATCGTGGGAAAGTCGTGGGTGCGTGTTATACGCCGATACCCCCCCAAAAAAAGTGACAAAAATAGCGAGCGGCACCGAAAAATAGCGAGCAGCAGCGAAAAATAGCGAGCGCCGCCAAAAAAGACAGAATCGCCGCCGAAAAAGACCGAAGCGCCGCCGGAAAAGACCGAGCCGACTGTTCGGCTCCGCTCGTAGTCCCGCCTCCCTGCGCTCGCTACTGAAACAGCAGGGAGGCGGGATCGCGAGCGGAGCCGAACAGTCGGCTCGGTCTTTTCCGGCGGCGCTTCGGTCTTTTTAGGCGGCGATTTGGTCTTTTTCGGCGGCGCGCGCATGGTCTGTCTCGGCAGCGGGAAATTTAAACGTGGGCAAGGCTGCAAATGACGCTGGCAAGCTGCAAATGACACTGGGCAAGCTGCAAATGACACTGGGCAAGCTGCAAATGACGCTGGGCAAGCTGCAAATGACGCTGGGCAAGGCTGCAAATGACGCTGGGCAAGCCGCAAATGACGATGGGCAAGCTGCAAATGACGCTGGGCAAGCTGCAAATGACGCTGGGCAAGCTGCAAATGACACTGGGCAAGCTGCAAATGACGCTGGGCAAGCTGCAAATGACGCTGGGCAAGGCTGCAAATGACGCTGGGCAAGCCGCAAATGACGATGGGCAAGGCTGCAAATGACGATGGGCAAGGCTGCAAATGACACTGGGCAAGCTGCAAATGACACTGGGCAAGCTGCAAATGACACTGGGCAAGGCTGCAAATGACGCTGGGCAAGCTGCAAATGACGATGGGCAAGGCTGCAAATGACGCTGGGCAAGGCTGCAAATGACACTGGGCAAGCTGCAAATGACGCTGGGCAAGCTGCAAATGATGCTGGGCAAGGCTGCAAATGACACTGGGCAAGCTGCAAATGACGCTTAAATGTAAGTTTTTTTTTTTCCCTCCTAAAACTTTTTTTCCTTAAAATGCCCTCCTAAACTTGGGGTGCGTGTTATACACCGTTGCGTGTTATACGCCGTTGCGTGTTATACTCCGATAAATACTTTTTATGTAACACGGTTTTTGCGCAGCATTTTTTTTTTTTTTTTTCGAACGCAATTAAAAAAAAAATACTAGAATTAATATAAACGAATTAATAAATTTTTTTTAAAAAGCATTATTTTTTTCTATAATTTTCTATAATTCAATAACATTTTTTTCTATAATATTAAAGATGATGTTAAAATTGCGTGGAAAGGCACCAAACTCTAAATACTTAAAAATCCCCATAGGCGACGCTTTAAAAATTTCTACTGGTTACCAGTTTAGAGTTACAGAGGAGGTCTAGTGTCAGAATTATTGCACTCACTCTGACATTCGCGGCGATACCTCACATGTGTGGCGCAAACACCATTTACATATGTGGGCGTCACCTACATATTCATTCACTACTGCGTGCGGAGATGGGGGAGGGGTGCTTTAAAACAAATTTTTTATTTTTTTATTTTATTTAATTTTTTTAAACTTTCAAACTGTCTCTTAAAAAAAAAATGTATGTTTTTAACACGTTTATTGCTATCGCAAGGGATGTTTACATCACAATACAGCATGACAGGTCCTCTTTATGGAGTTATTCTAACCTTAAAAGCAAAGGGTCCATATAAGAGCCTTACCCTTACATCATGGTCCCTACCAGAGCCCCTCCTTGCATCAGGGTCCCTATCAGAGATCTCTCCTTACATCGGGGGCTCCCTATCATAGACCCCCCGCTTACATCAGGGTCCCTATTATAGACCCCCCACTTACATCATGATCCCTATTCGTTCACTGCTGCGTGCGGAGACGAAGGGGTGCTTTAAAAAAATGTTTTTCATTTATTTTATTCAATTTTTTAAACTTTTACACTGTCCCTTTAAAAAATAAATGTTTTTAACACTTTTATTGGGATGTTTACATAACATTTTATTGGTATGTTTACATAACAAATACAGCATGACAGGTCCTCTTTATGGAGAGATTTGGGGTCTAAAAGACCCCAAATCTCTCCTCTACCCTTAAAAGCAAAAGATCCCCAAAAAATATATATACTTTTATCTTTTGCTTTAAAAAAAAAAAAAAAAAAAGACATGTTTACACGACCCAAAAATTAGAAGTGACATCATGACATCGCTCCGGTCCTCCAAGGGCGTAGAGATGAGCAGTGGCCATCTTGCCATCTCTTATCTCTATGGCAGACCACCGCCGGCGCCAGTTCGCGGGCTCAGCGATCGGTAATAGACATGTGCATTTCGTTTCGTTTTTTTTCGTTTTCCGTTAAAATTCGTTATATTCGTTCATTCGTTATCGTACGAATGAACGAATGATTCGCTAAAAATTTTAACGAATAACGAATGTTCGAATCAAACGAATTCGAAAAACAACGAAAATCCGAAATAACCAAATTAGAAAGAACGAAACTACGAAAGAAGAAAATCCGAAAAACGAAAACAGGAACAACGAAAATCAAAATGAACAAAAAAATTCGTACATTCGTAACTTTTTTATTTTTGAGGAATTGGTAATTTTCCGTGTCCCTTACAATGGCGCTGCTTAACGTGCTTCGAATGGATCGAACAAAAAAATTCGTACATTCGCAATTTTTTTTTTTCGATTCGTAATTTTCGTGTCTCTTACAATGTAATAATAGCATACACATTACATAAAATTATGAATTTTTGCTCCGATTACGAATCTACGAAAAAAATGTTACGAAAGTACGAATAAATCAATCTAACGAAAATTTAGGCCCGCGATGTAGCTGTCTTTCGGGCGCAAAGAGGTTAAATAAAAAAATACAATAGAAATGTATAGTGTTTTAAATGATGAGATTGATTAAATAATAAACACAAAAAAGAAAATAATTCAGACATTAAAATAATAAATATATAATATATATTTAATCTAATATACAGTATATTTAATAGAATAATATATTAACCACTTACCCACTGGGCACTTAAACCCCCTTCCTAACCAGACCAATTTTCAGCTTTCGGTGCTCTCACACTTTGAATGACAATTACTCAGTCATGCAACACTGAACCCAAATGAATTTTGTGTCCTTTTTTTTACACAAATAGAGCTTTCTTTTGGTGGTATTTAATCAGCGCTGGGTTTTTTATTTTTTGCGCTATAAATCAAAAAATACTGAAAATTCGGTAAAAAAAAAAAAAATAATTCTTTGTTTCTATTAAAAATTATTGCAGAGTATTGGCAGAGTATTGGCAAGTATTGGCGAGTATTGGCACAGTATTGCATTGTTGCACAGTATTGCACAGTGGTGGCAGAGCATTGCACAGTGGTGGCAGAGCATTGCACAGTGGTGGCAGAGTATTGCACAGTGGTGGCAGAGCATTGCACAGTGGTTGCAGAGTATTGCAGTGGTTGCAGAGCATTGCACAGTGGTGGCAGAGCATTGCACAGTGGTGGGCAGAGCATTGCACAGTGGTTGCAGAGTATTGCACAGTGGTGGCAGAGCATTGCACAGTGGTGGCAGAGCATTGCAGTGGTGTCAGAGCATTGCACAGTGGTGGCAGAGCATTGCACAGTGGTTGCAGAGCATTGCACAGTGGTGGCAGAGCATTGCACAGTGGTTGCAGAGTATTGCACAGTGGGGGCAGAGCATTGCACAGTGGGGGCAGAGTATTGCACAGTGGTGGCAGAGCATTGCACAGTGGTTGCAGAGTATTGGAGTGGTTGCAGAGCATTGCACAGTGGTGGCAGAGCATTGCACAGTGGTGGCAGAGCATTGCACAGTGGTTGCAGAGTATTGCACAGTGGTGGCAGAGCATTGCACAGTGGTTGCAGAGCATTGCACAGTGGTGTCAGAGCATTGCACAGTGGTGCAGAGCATTGCACAGTGGTTGCAGAGCATTGCACAGTGGTGGCAGAGTATTGCACAGTGGTTGCAGAGTATTGCACAGTGGGGGCAGAGCATTGCACAGTGGGGGCAGAGCATTTCACAGTGGTTGCAGAGTATTGCACAGTGGTGGCAGAGTATTGCACAGTGGTGGCAGTGTATTGCACATTGCAGGGACTGACCAGCGCTGTGGGCACTACACATCAAGCCCACAGCGCTGGTCCCGTCTCTCCCCCTTTCCGCTTCTCCCCTCTCACTGTACCGAGTGTACAGAGAGGGGAGGGAGGAACCGGCGTCATGACGTGACACTGGTTTGTTTACCTGTGATCGCTCCGTCATTTGACGGAGCGAACACGTGGTAAACGGCCGCTATCAGCGGTCACGAACCCGGCGGTCACGGATGTTCCCGAGTGCGCGCCCAAGGGGGCATGCGGGAGCAATTTTCTGGGAGGACGTCCGTAGAATGTCCACTCAGAACAAGCCGACCGCGCTGTAGACATCTTTCGGCTATGGCGCGGTCGGCATGTGGTTAATAAAAATAATAAAAAAGTTAACGTTTAAACCAGCTTTTACTGCAATATTCACCTGAAGTCCCCTGTGGGTTCTCTTTTCTGCTGCCAGAAGTCCTTAGCCAGCATCTTTTAACCCACTTCCTCTGAACCCAGATAATCCCGGACGCACCCCCAACCTGTGACTGGATATTGAAAAGAAAAGCAGCACAGTGATGAGATCATCTCTAGACATGTGCAATTCGTTTCGTTTTTTTTCGTTTTTCGTTTTTTTTACGAATGAACGAACGATTCGCTAAAAATTTTAACGAATAACGAATCGTTCGAATCGAACGAATACGAAAAACAACGAAAATCCAAAGTAACCAAATTAGAAACAACGAAACTACGAAAGAAGAAAATCCGAAAAACTAAAACAGGAACAACGAAAATCAAAATGAACGAAAAAATTCGTACATTCGTGACTTTTTTTTTTTTGTTGAATTGGTAATTTTCTGTGTCCCTTACAATGGCGCTGCTTAACGTGCCTCGAATGGATTGAACAAAAAAATTCGTACATTCGTAACTTTTTTTTTTTTTTTTTTCGATTCGTAATTTTCCGTGTCTCTTACAATGACGCTGCTTAACGTGCTTCGAATAGATTGAACGAAAAAATTCGTACATTGGTAACTTTTTTTTTCGATTCGTAATTTTCCGTGTCTCTTAAAATGTAATAATAGCATACACATTACATAAAATTATGAATTATGCTCCGATTACGAATCTACGAATACAATGTTACGAAAGTACGAATAAATCAATCTAACGAAAGTACAAATGTAACTAAATCTACGAAAATACGAATGCGTCCGAATTTCGAATAAACTAAAATTAAACTAACAGAAAAACGAATCAACGAAAAAATAACTGTTACGAAAATACGAATCGTTACGAATACGAACACCGACGACTTACGAATTTACGAATCGTTACGAATCAACGGAAACGAAAGAAACGAAACGAAAATAAACAAATTTTTATGTTTTGCACATGTCTAATCATCTCTCTGTTCCTATGCTCTCTCCTCCTATTAGTATGTTTCTTGTCAGCACATGGACGGATTGGCCCATTGTACTGCTTCTTCCTCTCCCAGTCTAAGCTCTAGTGTACAGGGACTGCAAGAGTCAGATACTAGGTCACATGCAGCTACTTACACTGCTTGTATTGAACAAATACAGAGCTGTATCCATTGATGTCCTCGGTGTGATAGCCAGCATCATTTAACCCACTTCCTCTGAATCCAGGTCATCCCGGACGCACCCCCAACCTGTGACTGGTCAGTTACTAGGTCATATTTAGGTACTTACACTGCTTGTATTTAACAAATACTAGACATGTGCAATTCGTTTCGTTTTTTTTTCGTTTTTCGTTTTTTTCGTTATTTTCGTTCGTTCGTTTTCGTACGAATGAACAAATCATTCGAATCGTACGAATCCGAATAACGAATCATTTGAATCCGAAAAACAACGAAAATCCGAAAAAAACAAAATTAGAAACAACGAATGTACTAATGAAGAAAAAAAAAAAAAAAGAAAAACGAAAAAACGAACGAAAAAATTCGTACATTCGTAACTTTTTTTTTTTGTTGATTTGGTAATTTTTCCGTGTCCCTTACAATGGCGCTGCTAAACGTGCTTCAAATGGATTGAACAAAAAAAATCGTACATTCGTAACTTTTTTTTCGATTCGTAACTTTTTTTTTTCGATTCGTAACTTTTTTTTTCGATTCATAACTTTTTTTTCAATTCGTAACTTTTTTTTTTTTTTTTTCGATTTGTAATTTTCCGTGTCTCTATTGAACAAAAAAATTCGTACATTCGTAACTTTTTTTTCGATTCGTAACTTTTTTTTTCGAGTCGTAACTTTTTTTTTTTTCAATTCGTAAATTATTACAATGTAATAATAGCATACACATTACATAAAATTATGAATTATGCTCCGATTACGAATCTACGAATGTTACGAATGTTACGAATGTTACGAATGTTACGAATGTACGAATAAATACAAATGTGTCCGAAAATTAAATTAACGAAAAAACGAATCAACGAAAAAATAACTCTTACGAATGTACAATCGTTACGAATACGAACACCAACGACTTACGAATGTACGAATCGTTACGAATCCGAACAACGACGACTTACGAATGTACGAATCGTTACGAATCGACGGAAATGAAAAAAACGAAACGAAAAAAAAAGAATTTTTTTGTTGTGCACATGTCTAACAAATACCGAGCTGTATTAATATACTTCTTACCATATCCCACATCATCCTATTAACACTGCCCATGCCCATCTCCCAGTGATCTGACCATCACATCTCGGTGGGAGGGGGGGGGGGGGGGCACAGGCCCCCAAAGACTCTTTGAGTGTATCAGTAAACAATTCTGCAGTCTCCAATTCAGCGTTTTACCGTGGTGCTGCTATAGTGTACATCGATCAAATCTGTGACATTTACTGCCACTGCAGAGATCTGTGTTCAATGCAATGTATGTGAAGGAGGACACGGCTGTGACCTTGCTGGGGCTGTGCTTCCTGCTGATGCAGCTTTCTTCAGTGGATGGTATAAAAAATATATACAGTAGATACATCGTTACGTAGCAGTCAAGGATAGGGCTCACCTTTTCATGAAAAATAGAAAAAAAAGTGAACTAACTCCAAATATCCTGACGCCCCCCCAGACCACACTATTGCAAGTGTTCATCGGTCAGCGTGACCACGTGACCACGCTGACCAATGAAAAAATGCTTCTTCTTCTTTTACCTGAAGCCTCAAAAGTGCTTCTCATTGGTCAGCACAATCACATGGCATATTGCGGTATATGATGTACAGACCGCTACAATGGCAGCATGGGCATCACGGAACGCTATGTGCAGCGGGTTTGGGGGGTTGGCCAGGATAATGGAAGTTTTGTTCACCTTTTGTTTTTTGTGAAAAGGTTAACTAAGGCTTGGTTCACACTTGTGCCAGTGCTGGAGCACTCATGTGTTTCCGTGCATGTTCAGCGCGTTCCTGTGTGCGAAAGGGGCCGCGCTTGTTACCAGGGCAACCTGACATCAACAACCCCCCAGGTTGCCTGGACATGGGATTGCACGCCAGCCCTGGAGTGGGGGGGAGCATACTGGAGCGGGGGCCTGGTCTCGGACACTTTCTCTACAAAAAGCCCCCTGAGGAACCGCGATCAGAATGCCACCCTAGGCTGGTGAGTCCCTTAACCCCTGCTGTGCCAATACTCTGCTCTGCCCTGGGTGCTGCACTTTATTCCTGCTGTGCCTTACCTGCTCTGCCCTGGGTGCTGGACCTAACCCCTGCTGTGCCATACCCTGCTCTGCCCTGGGCGCTGAACCTAACCCCTGCTGTGCCTTACCTGCTCTGCCCTGGGTGCTGGACCTAACCCCTGCTGTGCCATACCCTGCTCTGCCCTGGGCGCTGAACCTAACCCCTGCTGTGCCATAAACTGCTCTGCCCTGGGTGCTGAACCTAACCCCTGCTGTGCCATAAACTGCTCTGCCCTGGGTGCTGGACTTAACCCCTGCTGTGCCATACCCTGCTCTGCCCTGGGTGCTGGACTTAGCCCCTGCTGTGCCATACCCTGCTCTGCCCTGGGTGCTGGACTTAGCCCCTGCTGTGCCATAAACTGCTCTGCCCTGGGTGCTGGACTTAACCCCTGCTGTGCCATACCCTGCTCTGCCCTGGGTGCTGGACTTAGCCCCTGCTGTGCCATAAACTGCTCTGCCCT
Source organism: Lithobates sylvaticus (assembly GCA_028564925.1). Classification (NCBI taxonomy): domain Eukaryota; kingdom Metazoa; phylum Chordata; class Amphibia; order Anura; family Ranidae; genus Lithobates; species Lithobates sylvaticus. The sequence goes on along the minus strand of CM053034.1, from coordinate 205,832,172 downwards.
GGGTGCTGGACTTAACCCCTGCTGTGCCATACCCTGCTCTGCCCTGGGTGCTGGACTTAGCCCCTGCTGTGCCATACCCTGCTCTGCCCTGGGTGCTGAACGTAACCCCTGCTGTGCCATAAACTGCTCTGCCCTGGGTGCTGGACTTAATCCCTGCTGTGCCATACCCTGCTCTGCCCTGAATGCTGGACCTAATCCCTGCTGTGCCCTGGGTGCTGAACCTAACCCCTGCTGTGCCATAAACTGCTCTGCCCTGGCTTCTGGACTTAACCCCTGTGCTTCCATACCCTTCTCTGCCCTGGGTGCCAGACTTAACCCCTGTGCTTCCATACCCTGCTCTGCCCTGGGTGCTGGACTTAACCCCTGTGGTTCCATACCCTGCTCTGCCCTGGGTGCTGGACTTAACCCCTGTGCTTCCATACACTGCTCAGCCCTGGGTGCTGGACTTAACCCCTGTGCTTCCATACCCTTCTCTGCCCTGGGTGCTGGTCTTAACCCCTGTGGCTCCATACCCTACTCTGCCCTGGGTGCTGGACTTAACCCCTGTGCTTCCATACCCTTCTCTGCCCTGGGTGCTGGTCTTAACCCCTGTGGCTCCATACCCTACTCTGCCCTGGGTGCTGGACTTAACCCCTGTGCTTCCATACCCTTCTCTGCCCTGGGTGCTGGACTTAACCCCTGTGCTTCCATACACTGCTCTGCCCTGGGTGCTGGACTTAACCCCTGTGCTTCCATACACTGCTCTGCCCTGGGTGCTGGACTTAACCCCTGTGCTTCCATACCCTACTCTGCCCTGGGTGCTGGTCTTAACCCCTGTGGCTCCATACCCTACTCTGCCCTGGGTGCTGGACTTAACCCCTGTGCTTCCATACCCTTCTCTGCCCTGGGTGCTGGACTTAACCCCTGTGGTTCCATACCCTCCTCTGCCCTGGCTGCTGGACTTAACCCCTGTGCTTCCATACCCTGCTCTGCCCTGGGTGCTGGACTTAACCCCTGTGCTTCCATACCCTGCTCTGCCCTGGGTGCTGGACTTAACCCCTGTGCTTCCATACACTGCTCTGCCCTGGGTGCTGGACTTAACCCCTGTGCTTCCATACACTGCTCTGCCCTGGGTGCTGGACTTAACCCCTGTGCTTCCATACCCTACTCTGCCCTGGGTGCTGGTCTTAACCCCTGTGGCTCCATACCCTACTCTGCCCTGGGTGCTGGACTTAACCCCTGTGCTTCCATACCCTTCTCTGCCCTGGGTGCTGGACTTAACCCCTGTGGTTCCATACCCTCCTCTGCCCTGGCTGCTGGACTTAACCCCTGTGCTTCCATACCCTGCTCTGCCCTGGGTGCTGGACTTAACCCCTGTGCTTCCATACCCTGCTCTGCCCTGGGTGCTGGACTTAACCCCTGTGGTTCCATACCCTGCTCTGCCCTGGGTGCTGGAATTAACCCCTGTGCTTCCATACCCTGCTCTGCCCTGGGTACTGGACTTAACCCCTGTGCTTCCATACCCTGCTCTGCCCTGGCTGCTGGACTTAACCCCTGTGCTTCCATACCCTTCTCTGCCCTGGGTGCTGGACTTAACCCCTGTGGTTCCATACCCTGCTCTGCCCTGGGTGCTGGACTTAGCCCCTGCTGTGCCATACTCTGCTCTGCCCAAATCACTGTTGTGTGCTGGACTTAACTCCTGCTGTGCCATATCCTGTTCTGTTATCAAACCATGTCTTTATGGAGCTTGCTTTTGGCACAAGGGCCTTCTCCAAACCGTTACCACCAGGTTGTCTAGAATTGTCTAAAATGTCTTTATATGTTGTAGTATTATCAGTGATTTTAACTGGAAACATCTGAACTTAATCATTTTGGAGGGGGGCCTACATTCTGGCCATACAGTGAGTGTGATTGACAGGTTGTCCACCAACATTTGGCCATATAGCCGTGTGATTATCCGGGGTCTTCTCCCGAGCTCCTCTGATTCTCTATGCAGAGGTTGACTGTCTGATCAAAGTCAATGGCCCAGCACACTCCCTGCAATGTACGAGATCCTGTATATTTTAGAAGGTCATGGCACACTGCATTGATTGATACAGGAAGCGTTGCGGCAGCACTCTCCCACCGCAGAGACATGAGGACGTGACCGTGGAGAAACAAAAAGGTATGTGCCAAGACCGGCTTTTAAAGAAGACCTGTGACAATAGAGTTATGGAAGCTTAAACCAGCTGCTCACAGACTTGGTGCTCCCGAACCTGTCCAGTACAAATACCAAATATTTTGTACTCTAATTCAGTCCAGTGCACTGTTCCCATCGCAAAGCACTGATGAAGGGGAAGTTTCTCCCGAAACGCGTTGATCTTATGATAATATTATTAATTGATCCTATTTTTTAAATAATTCTTTATAACCCCCAAACGGAAGCTGACTTAACTAACGTAGTGTGTAAGTTTCATTATATACAGCGCCTTGCAAAAGTATTCACCCCCTTGGCATTTTTCATGTTTTGTTGCCTCACAACCTGGAATTACCATGGATCGTTTGAGGATTTGCATCATTTAATTTACAGAACATGCCCACAACTTTTTTTTCTGTAGAGGTCAGCTCCAGATTGAAGGTAAGTATGGCAGCAAAGGCTGTTTTTATTTTCTCAAAATTTTGTTTTATTTCTGAAATGGGAAAAGTGAAGACTAGGGATCCCTTTTAAGAAGACTGAAAACCGCAGGAGCAGGTAATTATGTCTCCGAGTCGGTTTAAATGCATAATTTTGTTTTTTATGAACGGTGTGGAAATGTGAAAGACCTGCGAAGGATCCGATGTGCCCTGGGGGGGGGATGGGCTTCTAGATTATAGGACTTGGCTGTGATATCAAAGTGCACTGACTGCAGAACAAGATCCTATTATGTGTTCAGATGTCACTCTCACCTCCCAGTGCAGCAGAAACCCAACACTTTGTTTTCCCTCTGATGTGCAGATACACAACTGCGGCCAACACAACGAAGACTGGCCGCGCGTTCCCAGAGTTGTGTCACTTTAAGGCGGCTTTCACGCTAGGCCATTGAAAAAAAAATGGTAAATATACGCATATGCGTTTTTTTGCCACGTTTTTTGATGCATTTCCAGTGCGTTTTCTGGGTACCTATTACCCAGCATGCACCTGTGAAACTTGGACATGTGACTCAAAAAACACTTCAAACATGCAACACAGATAGTTTTTGATGCCTTTTTGCCGCGTGTTCTATTCATTTCAATGGGAACCTACGTTTTTGGTGTGGTTTTGAAAACCGAACCAAGGTGCAGCATGTGGGATTTTTTTAAACACTTAAGGACCGAGCCTCTTTCTGAGATTTGTTGTTTACAAGTTAAAAACATTTTTTTTTTGCTAGAAAATTACTTAGAACCCCCAAACATTATTCATATTTTTTCTAACACCCTAGAGCAGTGATGGCGAACCTTTTTGAGCCCGAGTGCCCAAACTGAAATAAATACATTGGTTTTGTGTTGCCAAGTGCCAACACGGCAATTCGAGAGAGAGAGACGGGGGGCAGAGATATGCTGAAAGAGAGGGAACAGAGAGAGGGAGAGGGGCTGAGAGAGAGGGAGGGGGGACAGAAAGAGAGAGAGGGGGGTGTGAGAGAGATGCTGAGAGAGGGGGAACAGAGAGAGGGAGGGGGGCAGAGAGAGAGGGGTGTGAGAGAGATGCTGAGAGAGGGGGAACAGAGAGAGGGAGGGGGGCAGAGAGAGAGAGGGGTGTGAGAGAGATGCTGAGAGAGGGGGAACAGAGAGAGGGAGGGGGGCAGAGAGAGAGGGGTGTGAGAGAGATGCTGAGAGAGGGGGAACAGAGAGAGGGAGGGGGGCAGAGAGAGAGGGGGGTAGGAGAGAGATGCTGAGAGAGGGGGAACAGAGAGAGAGAGGGGGGGGCAGAGAGAGAGAGGGGTGTGACAGAGATGCTGAGAGAGGGGGAACAGAGAGAGGGAGGGGGGCTGAGAGAGAAGGAGGGGGGCTGAGAGAGAGGGAGGGGGGCTGAGAGAGAGGGAGGGGGGCTGAGAGAGAGGGGTGTGAGAGATGTTGAGATGGAGGGCGGCTGAGAGAGAGGGGGGGTGAGACATATGCTGAAAGAGAGAGGGAACAGAGAGAGGGAGAAGGGCTGAGAGAGAGGGAGGGGGGCAGAGAGAGAGGGGGGGGGGGTGTGAGAGAGAGGGGTGTGAGAGAGATGCTGAGAGGGGTGTGAGAGAAATACTGAGAGAGAGGTGAGCAGAGAGGGAGAGGGGCTGAGAGAGAGGGGTGTGAGAGAAATACTGAGAGAGAGGTGAGCTGTGAGAGAGGAGGAACAGAGAGAGAGGAAGGGGGAACAGAGAAAGAGAAGGGGGACAGAGAGAGAGAAGAGGGGCAGAGAGAGAGGGGTGCGAGAGAAATGCTGAGAGAGGGGTGAGCTGAGAGAGAGGGGACACAAAGAGGGGGGCTGAAAGAGAGGGATGGTGGCTGAGAGGAGAGAGAGACCTCTAGCTCTGTCCTGGACACTCTCGTGTGCCCACAGAGATGGCTCTGCATGCCAGCTGTGGCACGCGTGCCATAGGTTCGCCATCACTGCCCTAGAGAATAAAATGGCGGTCCTTGCAATGCTTTCTGTCACATCGTATTTGCGCAGCGGTCTTACAAGCGCGCTTATTTGGAAAAAATATACTTTTTTTAATTCAAAAATAAGACAACAGTAAACTTAGCCCAATTTTTTTTTAGATTGTGAAAGATAATGTTACGCCGAGTAAATTGATACCCAACATGTCACGCTTCAAAATTGAGCCCACTTGTGGAATGGCAACAAACTTTTACCCTTATAAAATCTCCATAGGCGACGTTTAAAAAATTCTACAGGTTGTATCTTTCGAGTTACAGAGGAGGTCTAGGGCTAGAATTATTGCTCTCGCTCTACCGATTGCGGCAATACCTCACATGTGTGGTTTGAACACCGTTTTCATATGTGGGTGCTACTCACATATGCGTTCGCTTCTGAAACTTTTTCTTTTCCTATTTATTTTACCTTTTATTTTTTATTTTTACTCTTTTTAAAAAAAAAAATTGTGCCACTTTCATTCCTATTACAAGGAATGTAAACATCCCTTGTAATAGAAAAAATGCATGACAGGTCCTCTTAAACAGGGGCGTCGCTAGGGGGTGGCTATTGGGGCTATAGCCCAGAATCTCTGGCCCATAGCCCCGAGTCTCTTGCTGCAGGGTGCCTGCCTAACCAGCGGGTCGCGGCCACAGCTGCTGCGCAGGCGGGCTGGCTGCATGAGAGAGGCAGGGGAGATGAGAGAAGTGAGTGGGCGGACAAGCAAAACATCTCCCTCTGCCCTCTGCACATCAGCGCTCTTCACAACTGGGCCTCTTCAATTTGGGAACGAGGTGCGGCGGGGAGCAGAGAGATGACATCATCTCTAACTGCCCGCCACACATCAGCGCTCTTCCACCCTCACAGCACGATGGAGTGGAGGTCACGTGCTTCCTGTCATCGGTGGAGCTCTGCTTTGCTGCCAGACCCCCTTGCTTCAATGTAGGAGGTGCGGCGGGGAGCAGTGACATGACATCATCTCTCACTGCCTGCCCCGCTTCACCGCTCTCCTGCCCTCACTAAATGGACCAGTGCTGCCAGCAATGCAGCGTCAATGCACATTTGGTGGCACTGGCTGGCATGGCAAGTGACAATCCACATCAGTTGGCAAGTGACAACCCACATCTGGTGGCGGGTGACATGGCAATCTGCAAATGGTGGCAGGAGATGTGGCAAGTGACAATCTGCAAATGGTGGCAGGAGATGTGGCAAGTGACAATCTGCAAATGGTGGCAGGTGACGTGGCAATCTGCAAATGGTGGCAGGGGACATGACAATCTGCAAATGGTGGCAGGGGACGTGGCAATCTGTAAATGGTGGCAGGTGACGTGGCAATCTGCAAATGGTGGCAGGAGATGTGGCAAGTGACAATCTGCAAATGGTGGCAGGTGACGTGGCAATCTGCAAATGGTGGCAGGGGACATGACAATCTGCAAATGGTGGCAGGTGACGTGGCAATCTGCAAATGGTGGCAGGGGACGTGGCAATCTGTAAATGGTGGCAGGTGACGTGGCAATCTGCAAATGGTGGCAGGGGACGTGGCAAGTGACAATCCACATCTGCGGCCAGGTGAAAGTGGCAAGCGACAATCCACATCTGAGTGGAAGGTGACGGTGGCAAGTGTCACGCTGCATCTGGTGGCAGGAGATAGGGCAAGTGACACGCCCAGGGCTCCCACTGATTCTGCATTATGGTGAGTTGAACCACTTCATTATATATTAGAATGTAACAATAGAAACAATGCGCCTCAATCGTCCTGACACCATATCACCCATGGTGCCATGATGATCGAAGCCCCAACACCAGCCACCATAGGATTTAAAAGGATTGGGTTTTTGTTGCACATAAGTGTGACAGCAGCCTAACAGACGCCTGGGATCATAGGTGTAACTAGAACCTTCAGGGCCCTGATGCAAGAAACCCTGAAGGCAGTGGCGGCTGGTGGTATATATTTTTTTGGGGGGGGCGGCAAACAATCCACCCGTACCCCGAGCCCACCCTTTTTTGAAGCCTATTAGAGCCTCTGGCTCTAATCACGTGCGTCAAAAAAAGAAATCCCTATTGAAATCCATGCATCCGACGCCCTGCATGTAGATTAGGGGGCCGGACGCATGGATTAGGGGGGCAGCGCCCCCGCACCCTACATTACTGGCCGTCACTGCCTGAAGGGCCCCAGTGGCCCCCGACCAGGGCCCTTCACACTGATCCCGAGGCCCTTTACTCCCATTGCGGTAACATTTATTACGGTCCCGCAACGGGCCACCTTCCTGCTGTCTTGGGGTCCCCCCACGGTGGCAGAACACCAGAGCCTAGTCTAGGTCGCCACCTTTTCTTTAAGCCAAACCCGAACACTTTAGCAGCACAGGGCAATTATTATTATAGGATTATAAAAGACCTGGGGTACATTTGGGTGCCCCAAGGAGAGTAGTAATGTAGCGCACAGAGTGCACCTTGGCAAACAGTGGGTGTGGCCAAATTGCTCTTGCTGACATTATCACCCCACCCTCCAGTCAAACCTGGCCCCAAACAGCTGCCCGCAGCTCCCGGGTGGCAACAGATTTCTGTATAACTATCTCGGTTACTTGGGGAGCCACAGCCTGGTCTGAATAATGTGTCCGGGTTTCAGGTAGACTGAAACCCGGACACATGATTCAAAACTCGAACTGTCCGGGTGAATCCTGGGCAGGTGGCAACCATAGCCTAGTCTCAAGTGCGATCTTTGCAACCCTGGTAGTTCTGCCACTGGTGTCAGTTGTTTTTTTATATATGTTGTTTTATTTTTTTATTATACTTTACCATTTTTTTATTTTTTTTTACAATTTTAAATTGTATTAATATTTACCTATTTTTTTAGACCCTCGTTGGGGGGTTTTGGTGAAATATCTGGGGTCTAAATAAACTCAGATGTCTTACTTTTGGGACTGAGGGCAGATTCATCGATCCTTTTCTCTGCAGCACAGCATGGATGAACAGGAATAGCTCTCTACAGAGCTTCCTGTTCATTCATAAACTGAAGCATAGGAAACACGGTTTACTATGCCCCAGCTATGAATGAACCAATCACCGACTCATTGAGACAAGGAAGGGGCCAGTAAATGACACATTTACCAGCTCCTTCCCTGCTCTCCATTCTGACAGATTCCCCGGTTGCATCTGACGGGAGGTGGGAGGGGGAAACTCAGCAGTACATGGGGGGGGGGGGGCAGGGAAGCACACAGGGGGCCAGGGCAGCAGGACGGGGATAGGGAGACGGCGGGAGCAGGATGTGGAGGAACCGATGCCCTCCATTTCCTTCCCGCAGCTGCTGTATGTCTGCGGGAGGGAGAGGAGGAGAAGTGGGCATTCAGCAGTTACATGGAAGGATCGGTTCCTCTACATGCCACCATCCCCGTCACCCTCCTATTCAGGTGTACAGGGCAGCATACGGGCCCCCTGGAGCGTGAGGTCTGGTCGCAATGGTGACCCCTTTGACCCCCTGTATATACGTCCCTGAAGTGCCCCCCTGACTGCTGGGGCCCTTTCCATCAGCCCCAGGGCCCTTCCCTCAAAGCCAAGGGCCCTGCCCTCAGAAGCTGGGGCCCTTTCCACTGATCCCAGGGCCCTTTACTCTCGTTGCGGGGCCCTTCATAAACCCTGGTTCACACTGCTGCGACGTGTCATGCGACTTGCAACACATGAAGTCGCATTGCAAGCCAAAACACATTCATTTTCATGGGTGCTGTCTTATGCCCCGTACACACGGTCGGAAATTCCGACCACAAAATCCGTCGGATTTTTTCCGACGGATTTTGTCCGACACTGGTGTTGCATACACACGGTCAGACAAAGTTGTCGGAAAATCCGATCATCCTGAACGTGGTGACGTTCGTTGTGTACGACGGAACTACGTAGAGGCTAGTAGCCAACAGCTTTGGTCTCGTAATTTGATCTGAGCATGCGTGGCACTTCGTCCGTCGGAATTCGCTACACACGATCGGAAAAAGTCCGATCGGATTTTGTTGTCGGAAAATTTGAGAGCAGGATCTCAAATTTATTCCGTCGGAAATTCCGACGGAAAAAGTCAGATGGAGCCCACACACGGGCGGATTTTCCGACAACATCGTCCAATCGGACAATTTCCGACCGTGTGTATGGGGCATTATACAATGTGACTCAAGTTGCCGCTACAAAAAAAAAGGTTCCTGCATTATTTTTCTGTGACTTTGGTGAAATTTGAGTGCCATAGACTGCAATGTTAAATCACAAAAGTCGCAAGCAAGTCGCAACCAAGTCGCAATGAAGGTCACAAGGAAATGGCAAGCAAGTTGCATGACTTTGAGGTGGCAGCATTGTGAACCAAGTCTTATGGTCCCGCAGCAGGACCCTTTCACATGTTCCTGCTGTCTTGGGGCCCCCTGTGGTGGCAGAACACCAGGGCGACCTTTGGGACCCTGGTTGTTCTGCCACTGCCTGGAATGAATGCTTTGTTTATTAATGTTTCAAACATAAGAACTCTTTTTATTTCCTTTAGAAGTCAAGCAAATCCAATTGTTAGTTGTCCAACTGGAACGTTCCAGCGCAGGTTTTCGATGTTAGCGGTCGCTCTGCATCAAAGCACGCAACGCTTCAGATTTTTGATGTGCTACATTGAACTTGTTTTATAATTTTTTTTTTACATTTAAAATAGAAATAAAGTTCACAGAAGGGGCGTTGCTTGGGTTGTGAATGACGTGTGTGCCAACCCTGGCACCCCGGGGAGAGCAATGCTGCGTGTCGCTGTGAATGGTGGGTGTGGTCACATCGCTCTAACACTGGGAGCAGATCAAAGGGGTCAAACCTGAGCCACTGACTTTTATATAAGGCGCGTAAATGATAAAGTCCTTGTGCCCACAAAGTATGCTTTACCTACAATCAGTGGCGTCCTGTCCATAGGGGGCGCCGCAACCCCCCCCCCCCCCCCCTCCTGTAGTCCCAAAAAAAAAAGTCTAGTCCCGCCGTACGTGTTGTACGTCATCGAGTTCATGGCGGTCAGACTTTGGTGTGACTGTGTGTATGCAAGACAGCTTGAGCGGAATTCCGTCGGAACTCCGTCTGGAAAAATCTTCAGAGTTTATTCCGACAGGAAAACCGGTCGTGTGTACACGGCATAAGAGTGCTGGGGTCAGTAATATGTAACAGAGTGCTGGGGTCAGTAGTATGTAACAGAGTGCCGGGGTCAGCAGTATGTAACATACAGAGTACAGGGGTCAGTAGTATGTAACATACAGAGTGCAGGGGGGTCAGTAGTATGTAACATACAGAGTACAGGGGTCAGTAGTATGTAACATACAGAGTGCAGGGGGTCAGTAGTATGTAACATACAGAGTGCTGGGGTCAGTAGTATGTAACATACAGAGTGCAGGGGGTCAGTAGTATGTAACATACAGAGTGCAGGGGGGTCAGTAGTATGTAACTTACAGAGTGCAGGGGTCAGTAGTATGTAACATACAGAGTGCAGGGGGTCAGTAGTATGTAACATACAGAGTGCAGGGGGGTCAGTAGTATGTAACTTACAGAGTGCAGGGGTCAGTAGTATGTAACATACAGAGTGCAGGGGGTCAGTAGTAGTGTTGGGCGAATGGTTCTGATAAGGATGAGAACTACAATTTAGTTCAAGGTTGTCTGCTGCTGTTTCTAATTAAAAAGTATGAATGTGCATGCACATCAGGAGTAAACACTCTGAGACACAATCAGCTTGGCTACTCCTAACTTCTAATTTATTTCTGGGCGGTGTCAATATTTTATACAGAAAGATACGTCATTGCTATGTCAGTCTAATAGGTACATCTCATTGGTTAAAATACGAGAGAAATGAAGAAACTTGATGCTTGAAGGTTGATTGAAGCTCATTATCGCATTCCTCTAATGTGTGGGATGGGGGGTATAGACGCCATCTTTAGAGTCAACCAAAAGCCAATCTGAATACTACATAATAAGTAAGGAGTTTGCATAGAAACATGTATACACATAAGCAAATAGACATTTTCTGATTATATGTATGTACATTACATTCCTTCACAGTTCAGGCCGAGCAAAAGTTAAAGTGGAGCTCCGTCCTGGGGGAAAATTTTTTTTTTTTTTAAAAAAGTCAGCAGCTACAAATACTGCAGCTGCTGACTTTTAAAAATCGGACACTTACCTGTCCATGGGGCCCGCGATGCGGGGGAACGAGACCCCCCCCTCGTTCCACGAGCCGCTCGCCGCGCCGGCATTCCTAATGTGGGAACCCGGCTGTGGCTTCACAGCCGGGCACCCACTGCGCATGCGCGAGCGGCACCGTGCGCCGTGATTTGACGCTCAGTCATCTGGGACACGTGACAGGTCCCAGATGACTGTGCGGTGCCGAGGGGGAAGTGACGTTTAGCCCGGGCACTGAAGGTGGCAGACTACGAGGGACCCCCTAGCAACAGGCATTTGGAGGTGAGTAAAAATTTTTTTTTTTTCCAATTATTTTTTTTTGATTTTTTTTAGGATTTTTAAGCCCCTTTTTTTTTTTGACTGGAACCCCACTTTAAGCCCGAGCATCGCCTGTTCACCCGCTCGGTGAACACCCAAATTTGTAGGGCGCTCAGTGGGATGTTCGCCCGCCGAGTGTCCCACAATGCCCTGCGTGCTGCACAGTGCATTCTAGGGCCCTAATCGGATGGAGCTTGCACTTGAACGCTGGCTGTCCCTGAATTTTTATTCATCATACAGAATAGAAATGTGACAGTTCCCGTTAGTTGTTGTGACATTCGGGGGGTAAATTTCAAGGGACAAACCTTGGAACCTCAGGACTGTCCTTGTAGATGGAGGACAGCTGGCCACTGTCAGTGTGACTTTCTGGTCTTCCTGCTGACCCAGCATACGTTTTTATTAATAGAGATGACTTCCTCCACATTAACTGCCTGCAGGACGGCAGGAACTCATTTTTACGAGTTTAGATTATTGTAGTTTTCTTACGATCTCGGTGACAATGCGCTGAATCCCCCGATTAGTCACAACCCATAAAGACCAGCCGGAATAATACAAAGACTAAGAATTAGTCAGCGCCATATTTCCCCTCCCTGGCGGGCGACGCAAACTCTTATGGATGTTTATTTGTATCTTCTCAACAGCGGGCAGTAAAAAGCTGTGCGATTTGCTTAGTAATCCTTCGCACAGGAATAACATTTTTTTTTTTTTTTAGAGGATTTATATAAGCGGTGATTAAAGTTTGTTGTCCAGTTTATTTAAAGAGCCGTTGGGTGTCATCAGGCAGCATCCGGGCTTCTCAAAGTTCTGACCATCCATGAAGAGCCGATTTGGCCTCCTATGGACCCTGTAATAATATATTAATAATAATTATATATATTATATATAATAATATGGATAGAGTTAAAAGTTTTGCAGTGTGTGTGTGAAAAAAAAGAATAGACTTAGAAACAAAGAAATTCATTTATTACAGTTTGTTTTCTGGTTTATTTAAAGTGCTGTCACATGTTCTTATGTGATTAAAGACTATCCGTGGTCCTCAAAGTTCTGACCATCTATGCAGAGCCAGTTTGGCCTCTCATGGACCCTGTATTAGGTATGCGGTTAAAAGTTTTGTAGCGTGTGTGAAAAGAGGAACTGAGGAAAAAGATATTCATTTATTTAACCACTTGATCACCAGAAGGTTTTACGCCCCTTCATAAGCAGGACTTTTTTTGCTGTTTAGCGTTGTGCTACTTTTTAAAGTCTTTTTATTGACTAATATGCAAAAACAACATATTGGTACAGCATCAAAAACGCTCAACATAAGCGTAAAGAATTACATTGTTTTGTACATAAATACATGTTCACAGATGTATATTGCTGAATTAGACATGTGCAATTCGTTTAGTTCCGAATTTGTTTTTTAACGAAGTTTGACAAATTCGTTAATTCCGAATTTCCGAATTTTGAATTTCCGAATTTCGAATTTTCTAATATTCTAATTTCCGAATTTTTGAATTTTCGAATTTCCTGAATTTTCGAATTTCCGAATTTCAGAATTTTCTAATTTTCTAATTTCGGATTTTCGGAATTCAGAAATTCAAAAATTAGAAAATTCGAAAATCAGAAAAAAAGAAAGAAAATCTGTTTAATTCTAAATAATAACTAACTATTAAATTATAGGTATTGGAATTCCCTTTCAAATTTGGCTGTTAGTAAACGTAACGAATACGAATTTATCCGAAGTTACGAATTATCTGAAATAACAAATGCTGCATCTAACCAAATGGAACGTAACGATCTAATAATAATAAATAACAATAATAATAATAAAACCTTTTTATTATTATTAATTATTTTTACTATTAATTATTTATTATTAATTTGTTCCGTTCCATTTGTTTAGATGCGGCATTCGTTATTTCAGATAATTTCGGATAAATTCGTACTCGTTAATTTAACTTAGTTATTAATTTTCTTTCTTTTTCTCAGATTTTCACATTTTGGGATTTTCAAATCTTTGAATTCCCGAATTCCGAAAATCCGAAAATTCGGAAATTCGAAAATTCGGAAATTCGGAAATTCGGAAATTCGGAAATTCGGAAATTCGGAAATTCGGAAATTCGGAAATTCGGAAATTAGAAAATTAGAAAAATAGAAATGTGAAAATTCCCGAAACTTCCGAATTCCGAATTTTTCCAATTTCCGAATTTCCGAAAAAAGCAAAAAAATGAATGAAACAAAATTTTTTTGTCAGTGCACATGTCTATCCTGAATGTCCAGTTCTAATAAAAAGCAATTGCCTACAAGTACGAAGTAATTTGGTTTCATTATTACATTGTTCCCAGTACAAGATCCTATTTTCCCATTCTCACACATGTTAAGTATAGAGAAGAAGTTGCTTCCAGACTAGAAATGGTAAGAGTGGAGGAGCACCAGATCCTTATCATATTTGCTGGGACAAATAGAGGGGTTTTTAAACTAGGCGATGGGGGGGAGGGTCCAGAGGTAGAGATAGTCAGCGCGGAACATATTCCAGAGGGTAGTATTGGGTGCATTAGTGGTAGGTTGACCAAAGCACGTAAACCCAAGGTAAGTATAGTAGTAAGTCTTAGTTGCAATCTCGAAACACCCAATATGTCACAATAATGTGACACACATAGGTTGGACTTGATGGACTTGTGTCTTTTTTCGACCTCACCTACTATGTAACTATGTAACCCCTATGCTCAAAAATATTTTCTTCATATGGTAGTATCTCATTCACCATTTGAATCCATTGACGGGTAGCGCCGTAGACAGCGGCGCGCAGGCGCACTGAGCAAGCCGCAGATCACGGCGATATGCCGCTCTTGGCGGCTCTCGTACGCATGCACGGGAGTGACGTCATCGCGGCTCCGGTGAATCACAGCGCCGGAGCAGCGAGACCCGGAAGTCGCTCCGGGATTGATGGCGGCAGAGGAGGACGTGGACGAGGGTCGCTTCGGGGGGCTTCGTTCTCAGGTATGTTATTCATAATGAGTTGGTATGCTATGCATACTAGCTCATTATGCCTTTGCCTTGCAGGTTCCGTTTAAAATAAAAATAAAAATCTGAGGCTTTACTTCCTCTTTAAGGTTTAATACCCAAGCCAGATGTGATTCCACTGCATTGCGCTACTTTAAAGTGTCTGTAAACCCTTACAAACCACTTTGATCTACAGGTAAGCCTAGATTAAGGCTTACCTGTAGGTCCAATAAATATCTCCTAAACCTACATGGTTTAGGAGATATTTAGAAAAAAACAGGCACCGTTGTGAACGGCGCATGCGCCGTAGACAGCGGCGCGCCAGCGCACTGCGCATGCCGAGATCACGGCGATATGCCGCCTTCGTGCGCATGCGCGGGAGTGACGTCATTGCCGCTCCAGCGAATGACAGCGCTGGAGCGGCGAGACCCGGAAGTCACTCCGGGAATGATGGCGACGGAGAAGATCGTGGATGAGGACCGCTTCGGGGGCTTCGTTCTCAGGTAAGTTTTTGAGGAAGGTTTACTTCCTCTTTAACTGGTAGTTGCGCGAACGTGTTTTTTTTACACAAATAGAGCTTCCTTTTGGTGGTATTTGATCAACACTGGGCTTTTGTTTGTTTTTTGCAAAATTAAAAAAAAGGACCAATATTTTCTACTTTTTGCTACAAAACATATCCAATAATAAAAAAAAAAAAGTTTTCTTCATAAATGTAGACCAAAAGGTATTCTGCTACATGTCTTTGGTAAAAAGTGTATACAAACTATGGTATATACTGGAATTTACGCAGATATAGATGTTATACTGTAATGGTGGTGATCAGTGACTTATATTGGGACTGTGATAGTGTGGCAGGCAGTGGCGGCCCGTCCATTAGAGGCGCATGGGCGCCGCCCACCTAATTCCAATGGGGTTTTTTTTTTCTTCATAGAAGCACGTGATTAGAGCCAGAGGCTTTGATAGGCTTCAAAAAAGGGTGGGCTCGGGGAGCAGAGTACTGCGACTTTGGCGGGGGGAGGGAAAACGGGTGTCTTGTTTGTCCCCCCCCTCCCCAAAATACACAGCATAGGCGGACAATCTGGCGCTAAAAGACATTATCTGGGAGGGTAACTAACTGACAACGATATCCTTAGTGACACAAATACAGTGATCAGTGATAATACTGTTCACTGACAAAGTACTAATGACACCGGCTGGGAAGAGGTTAACATCTAGGAGCAATCAGGGGGTTTACTGTGTGCCTAACAATATGTCATGTGTGCAGCTTTTACTTTCTGATCTGGCTGTTTTTCCTCCCTTTGCAGGGAGAAGAAACAGACAGATCTCTGTTGACAGTAGACAGAGTTCTGTTTTATTCTGTGTGTGATTGGCCACAGCCAATTAGCTGACTTTAGATAAAGTCATTGGCTGAAACTTGTGATGTGTCCAATCCTGCAACCCAAACCCTGGGATACTTTGGTGTACAAACTGGATTTGCACACCAAAGTAGCACCAAGTGGCCCCGAGATACGGGGCCCCAAAGTCAGTCAACTGTGTCCATCTGCAGCAATGTCATTTCGGGACCCTTTGGGTCCAGAGACCCAAAATTTTGGCTGCAGCTAGGGGGCATCTAGGAACCCTTAACTACCAAGTTTGAAGTTCGGGGGACCTATGGCTGACAAATGGGCACAGTGAGGCTGCAAATGGGCATTATTGACCCCCTTTTCCACTTACAGTAGCTGCGCATTTCTCACCCTAGGCTTATACTCGAGTCAATAAGTTTTCCCAGTTTTTTGTGGTAAAATTAGGTGCCCCGGCTTAGATTCGGGTCGGCTTATACTCGAGTATATACGGTAATATTCGCTATTGTCTTCCTGATTCTCCTCCCCTGGCCAATCAGGAAGTGGGGTCCTGAGACCCAAACGGGTCTCAGGATCCACTTCCTGTTCTGCTGGGAGGAGAGGCAACAGCCCCGGAGCGAGGAGTAGCTGGAGCAAGGAGCAGCAGCCCTACCCCAGATCCTTGTCATCTGCCTCCCTGCCTCCTAAGGTAAGGAGGTCTCTGATCAGTCTCCTGCAGGCAGGGCAGGACTTAGGATGGTGGGGGCCCCTGGGTTTGAGTCACTTTCGGGCCCTACCTTCTATACATTACCGTATTTATCGGCATATAACACGCGCCGGCATATAAACACGCACCCCAAGTTTAGGAGGGAATTTTAAGGAAAAAAACTTTTAGGAGTTATGTGTATCTCGGCGGCTCTCGGGTCCTCTCGCAGTCCCGAGCGGAGCCGAGAGTAGCTGAGTGTACTCGGCTTGGCTCGGCTCACAGTCGCGCCCAGTCCCTGTGTTATGTCCATCATAGGGCGGGGCTGGGTGTGACTGTGAGCGGAGCCGAGTCGAGTACACTCGGCTATGTATCTCGGCGGGGCCCCCTATTGGGCGGGGCCCATGGGCTTGAGTCCAGTCAAGGCCAATGGTAAGTCCAGCCCTGCCTGCAGGGGGGATCGCCGTCTTCCTGTCCGTCTCCTGTGGGGAGGGGTTGGTCGACGCCTTCCCGTCCATCTCCCTCCCATGGGTTGGTTTGCCAGCCCGACTAGGGTTGCCACCTTTTCTTCAAGTCAAACCCGAACACTTGTGTTTCGCACAGCAGTCTTTTTCATAGTATACATAGATAAACTATGCATAGATGTTGCTATTAAATAACATTTCTAATCATATGAAGTTAATCACGAGTCCCCCTTTACATCAGCGTCCACAGAGTTCCCCCTTTACATCAGTCCACAGAGTTCCCCCTTTACATCAGCGTCCACAGAGTTCCCCTTTACATCAGTCCACAGAGTTCCCCCTTTACATCAGCGTCCACAGAGTTCCCCCTTTACATCAGTCCACAGAGTTCCCCCTTTACATCAGTCCACAGAGTTCCCCCTTTACATCAGCGTCCACAGAGTTCCCCCTTTACATCAGTCCACAGAGTTCCCCCTTTACATCAGCGTCCACAGAGTTCCCCCTTTACATCAGTCCACAGAGTTCCCCCTTTACATTAGCGTCCACAGAGTTCCCCTTTACATCAGCGTCCACAGAGTTCCCCTTTACATCAGCATCCACAGAGTTCCCCTTTACATCAGCGTCCACAGAGTTCCCCCTTAACATCAGCGTCCACAGAGTTCCCCCTTAACATCAGCGTCCACAGAGTTCCCCCTTAACATCAGCGTCCACAGAGTTCCCCCTTAACATCAGCGTCCACAGAGTTCCCCCTTAACATCAGCGTCCACAGAGTTCCCCCTTAACATCAGCATCCACAGAGTTCTCCTTTACATCAGCGTCCACAGAGTTCCCCTTTTACATCAGAGTCTACAGAGTAACCCCTTTACATCAGAGTCTACAGAGTAACCCCTTTACATCAGAGTCTACAGAGTTCCCCTTTACATCAGAGTCTACAGACTATTTCCCTTTTACATCTGAACTCGCAGAGTTCCCTTTCACTGTAAGGGGGACTCTGCAGACTCTAACATAAGGGATGCTCTGGTGTACAAAGATGACTCTGATGTTAGGGGGAGCTCTGATGTAATGAGTGCTCTGAGAACCCTGATTTACCTTAGCGTACTCACTTAGAGGCAGGAGAGAGAAGGGGGGAGACTTAGTCCAGTCTGAATAATGTGTCCGGGTCTCAGACAGTCTGAAACCCGGACGCATGATTCCAAACCCGAACTGTCCGGGTGAATCCCCAACAGGTGGCAACCCTAAGCCCGACCCCCCCCCCCCCCCACCCCCAAAAGATCGAGCACCTGCTCCACTCTATCCAAAACTAAATAAAAAAAAGATTTTTGGAGTGATACTTTTTTTAGTGTCTTCGTACCCAAAATAACACAATGTACAACTTACAAATCCGATCTTTGTGACTCCACTTTGTGTGTTAACTGAATCAATTCCTTTATGTTGGGAGTCTATTGATTTTTCAAGCAATGTATGGAGGATTCGTTAACAATTCATGTAATATTCGGTCACTCCGCCTCTATGTATACACTGCAAGAATAGAAGAAATCATCAGATTTTCTCCCCGGCTCTCCAGACGTCTCATCTAGCAGAACTCATACTCATTGTTTTAAATGGATGGTTTTATCTATAATTTAGCATGTTCCAGGACATCGACCTCTTGCTGCAAAAATACTTTGTACTTTTCTGGCACAAGAAGAGAAACACGACTATATATATAGCTGAGGGGGACGAGGAAGAATATATTAAAAATCAATAGAGTGATAAAGTGTCCTTCTGCCTAAGTACTCATCCTTAAAGGGAAACTCCAAGCAAATATAAAAAACTTCCATTTAACCCCTTCAATACCGGGGGGCACATAAACACCTTCCTGCCCAGACCAATTTTGAGCTTTCAGCGCTGTCGCACTTTGAATGACAATTGCGCGGTCATTAAACACTGTACCCAAATGATTTTTTTCCCATAAATAGAGCTTTCTTTTGGTGGTATTTGATCACCTCCACAGTTTTTATTTTTTGCTAAACAAATAAAAAAAGACCGAAAATTTGGAAAAAAATATATGTTTTTTTTTGTTTCAGTTTCAAAACTTTGTGAATAAGTAAGTTTTCTCCTTCACTGATGGGCACTGATGGGGCTGCACTGACGGTCACTGATAAGGCTGCACTGATGGGCACCGATGAGGTGGCACCAATGAAGTGGTACTGATGAGGTGGCATTGATGGGCACTGATATGTGGCACTGATAGGCGGCACTGATAGGTGGCACTGATGGGCGACACGGATGGGCACTGATAGGTGGCACAAATTGGCAGTGATAGCTGGCACGGATTGGCATAGATAGGCGGAATGGATGGGCATGGATAGGTGGCACAGATGGGCATGGATAGGCGGCACTGATAGAGGGCATGGATGGGCACTGATTGGTGGCATGGATGGGCACTGATAGGTGGCACGGATGGGCACTGATAGGCGGCATTGTATTGTATTGTTTTGTACTGATGGATGCCAATCAGTGCCAAACAATAATGCATGCCAATCAGTGATGCCCATTGTGGGCACTGATTGGCATCCATTGTGGGCACTGATTGAAAAACTAAATTGTGGAATATTTTATTTTAACATAATGAATAAAATATTTTAAGACAGGGTGTTCAAATATTTTCCAAATCATTTCTAAAAAAAAAAGGAATGATATCAGATTATTCTAATTTCTGTGAGGACAAGCAAGTCCTAGGTAACAAACTGAACCCTCCAATGCAAGAACAGTATGCATTTCTTCCTTTAGGATGTGCTGTGCCACCATTGTAACAAGAAAAAGGTTTCAGTTTTGCTTTTACATGTTAGTGGGTGTGTTTGGTTTGTTCTGTCCTCTTCACTAGGCCTCAAAAGCATTGGAAGAAAATACAGAGCAACAAAAAGGACCTGGATACTTAATTAAAAAGGTAAAAGTTTACATTTATCTGATTCTGAATCCAGAAAACTGAATCAGTAAGCTACATTAGTTTATCTTTATAAACTTTTGTGTAAATAATAATTTAATTACCAGTAATCTGGTTCTTCCCCCCCCCCCCCCTTCGCCACAACCCCCACACAACCATAGATTAGTGTCTTCTTGCAAAGTAGTCATTTTTTCATGTTTTTATTTCCTACTCCCCTCAGAAAAATGACCAAGCGGACATCTAGCATATGGAGGCATTTTCACATTACAAGTTCTTCTGAAAAGAAAAATCTGATTTGCAAATATTGTTAGATGAAATATTCATTTCCAAATGCTACCAGGATGACAAAACACATTCTTGTATGTAACAAGTGTCCTGTAGATATTAAAAAATCCTACTTGGATCGAAGTGAAGAGGACAACAATGATGACAATGCACATAGTTTTTCTCAACGTTCTCGTAACAGAATAACTTTCAATCTTAAAAAGACAAAAATGTAGCATTTTTTTAAATTTTTGCGAAAATTTTCCTTTTTTTCCCCCAAAAAAACATTTTTTTTTTCCGAGCTTCAAAATTTCCGGAAATTTTACATCTCTACCGCTGACATCTTCCAATATCCGATGCGATCCTGTCCGTGAAATCCAGACGGACGGACACTATATTTTTCATTCATCTGGCGGATCGGATTGGATGGGATTGGATGAAAATGGACAAATAGTCTGTTTTCATCTGATGTCCCCATAGAGGAGAGCGGATCTCCGTCTCAGCGCAGTGAGTGGAGACGGGCCTGTCATCCGCCCGCTGAGCGAGGATCAACGGATCCATCCCCCCACTGAGCAAAGCGGAGTCCGTCGGACGGACGGCCCGTGTGAAAGAGCCCTAAAACCTGGCAGTTGATTGTTTTTTTATGCACAGCGGCCACAGATTTTGCACGCTCTAGTTTTAGTAAATCTCTCTCTATGTGTCCATGCACACATAGACGTTTACAGGAGTTTAGAGGCAGAAAAAAAAAATACCTTGTGCGTTCAAAAGAAGCGTTTTGGCAGAAAAAAATGCCTAAACACAAGCATAATACGCATTTAGTGCATCAAAGTTTTTCCTAATGTGGAAAATGTTGGTTGGGAAGCAAACTTGCAGAAATGTAACTAATTATGACGGGATTTTTGATAGGTCATTATAGGAAAGATCACGCAGCTTTACACACTAAATGCCATTAGACATGTGCAATTCGTTTCGTTTTTTTTCGTTATTTTCGTTCGTTCTTTTTCGTACGAATGAACGAATCGTTCGAATCGAACGAATCCGAATAACGAATCGTTCGAATCGTATGAATCCGAAAAACAACAAAAATCCGAAAAAAAATAATTAGAAACAACGAATGTACGAATGAAGAAAATCCGAAAAACGAAAACAGGAACAACGAAAATGAACGAAAAAATTCGCACATTCGTAACTCTTTTTTTTTGTTGAATTTTTAATTTTCCATGTCCCTTACAATGGTGCTGCTTAACGTGCTTCGAATAGATTGAACGAAAAAATTCGTACATTCGTAATTTTTTTTTAGTTGAATTTTTAATTTTCCATGTCCCTTACAATGGCGCTGCTTAACGTGCTTTGAATGGATTGAACGAAAAAATTCGTACATTCGTAACTTTTTTTTTAGATTCGTAACTTTTTTTTTTCGATTCGTAAATTATTAAAATGTAATAATAGCGTACACATTACATAAAATTATGAATTATGCTCCGATTACGAATCTACGAATGTTACGAATGTTACGAATGCGTCAGAATTTCGAATAAACGAAAATTAAACTAACGAAAAAACGAATCAACGAAAAAATAACTCTTACGAAAATACGAATCGTTACGAATCAACGGAAACGAAAAAAACGAAACGAAAGTAAAGAAATTTTTCGTTGTGCACATGTCTAAATGCCATCTTGTGTACCCTCTGAAATTTTACGATCAAGGAAAAAGCTCTGAGAAAGACGACTCAAACATGAAATGTTTTAGCTAGACACTCTAGCAGTGGCGGTGCGTGCATAGAGGGCGCAGGAGCGCCGCCCCCCCTCTCCTGCACCGCTCTATCACCAATAGATAGATTCATGCATTGCATGAATCTATCTATTGTCACCGCTGCCGCCCCCTATTCAGGTGTCCGGCCCCTGATCGGGCGCCGGGCATCTGAATTACAGTGGGGGGGGTGTTGCTGGAAGCGCCCCTATTAGAGCTGTAAGCTCTAATAGGGGACCTGATTAGAGCGGTGGGCTCTAATAGGCTTCCCTAAGTGTAAACAGTGGGCGCAATGCTTTGCGTTCGCTGCTTACACAGTATTGTGTTAGGGAAGCGAATACATCGCTTCCCTAACACAGACCCGCCTCTCAGCCAATCAGGTTGCCAGGTCTGTTACCTGTCACCTGATTGGCTGAAGTCACAGGCGCTGTGATTGGACGCTAGGCGTCCAATCACCTAGCGTCCAATCACAGCAGAAGAAGACAGGAGGAGCGCGGGAGAAGACATCCGACGGAGACACCGCTCGTCGCCTGACGCCGTCACCAGCTGCACACCGGGACAAGGTAAGTGCAGAGGGCAGGCAGGGGGCACAGTGGCAGCACTTGAGGGGCACAGTGGCAGCACTTGAGGGGCACAGTGGCAGCACTTGAGGGGCACAGTGGCAGAACTTGGGGCACAGTGGCAGAACTTGGGGCACAGTGGCAGAACTTGGGGCACAATGGCAGAACTTGGGGCACAGTGGCAGCACTTGGGGCACAGTGGCAGCACTTGGGGCACAGTGGCAGCACTTGGGGCACAGTGGCAGCGTTTGATGGGCACAGTGGCAGCGTTTGATGGGCACAGTGGCAGCGTTTGATGGGCACAGTGGCAGCGTTTAATGGGCACAGTGGCAGCGTTTAATGGGCACAGTGGCAGCGTTTGATGGCACAGTGAGGCTGTTTGTTTGCGCCCCCCCAAAAATTTTGAGCACCAGCCGCCACTGCACTCTAGGCCAGGTATTCTCAACCAGGGTTTCATGGAACCCTTTGATTTTCTCTAGAGGTTGCTGGAGGATCCTTTGAGCTGTGGCTGATTGACCTCCCATCTGATGGTGCCTGCACAGTTCCGGGGTCAATGCCACTTGGCAAAGCTAGCAGCATGATATCAATAATCTTCTTATCTGCCTTTAATGGTAGCATTTGGACCTCCACTGTTAGGGGGTGTTCTCCCCACACTGACCACCGCATTTTCCTAATGACTTGGTTCCTTGAGAACTTGAAATTATTTTAGCGGCTCCTCTAGGGAAAAAGGTTACTGCTCTAAGAAATGACTATATGTTTATCGTTGGAATCTATAGTTGATGATCTAGTGCAGGGGTCTCCAAACTTTTCAAACAAAGGGCCAGTTTAATGTCCTTCAGACTTTAGGAGGGCCGGATTGTGGCCAGTGGGGGCAGAAAATGTCCCAGTGGATCTCTGCCTTCGCCTTGGTCAACATCACAGAAACTCCTCTCCTGCGATCCTGTTCAAGACTTACTTTGCTGACATCCCTTCTGGCTCCAGATCCTGCTTGCTGTTCCACTACATTGATCCCTGACTTCTGGCTTGGCTGACTTTCCGTTCCGTCCGGTTACTGAACTTTGGCTATGTTTTGACTACATTTGTTCTTTTTACTTTTATTATTAAACAAGTGTGATTTAACAGTACTTCTGTCTCGGCCTGATTTCATGGTTTCTGACACACCAACAATGGGGCACTATTCCTGTTCCTGATACCAACAAAAGGACACTATTCCTTCCACTGACACCAACAACGGGGCACTATTCCTGTTACTGACACCAACAAGGGAACACTATTCCTTCCACTGACACCAACAATGCGGCGTTATTCCTCCCACTGACACCATAGATGTAGCACTATTCCTTCCATGGCAGTGGTGGCTGGTGGTACATTTTTTGGGGGGGAGGGAGTGGCAAGCAGTGCACCCACAACCTACCCCCCCCCCAGTCGGTCGCATCTATTGTGCCAGCAGCTCTTCTCTCCAGGGCAACAGGCGGCGGCTTCCCCTGCATCTTCTACCCAGAAAGGTGAAGTAGATTTTTAGGTATGCGATTTTAAAGAAGTCTTATTGAAGATATCATATAATGCGCTTTCTATTTGTTTTGTAGAGTATTGAAAAGATTCCCAGTCTGGAGAGAGCTTCAAAGACGTTGATATCAATGATAACTTCAAAGGGAGGATTGGAATGGATTTTAATAGAAGTTTCCCTACAGCAGGATTGTATACTTCCATCACTCAAGCGCTGACAGTTTGCACTTCTTTTTATATTAAAGAAAAAAAAACATCTTGAAAGATACAATAAGGAATTAATAAAGGACAAAAAAATATGAGGGACAAATTGGCATTTTTTTTAAGGGTCGACATATAAATATAATACTGCTTATAGGTTGAAGGTACTACTAAGTGCAATTTGTTTCGGTTTTTTTCGTTTTTCGTTTTTTTTTTTTCGTTATATTCGTTCATTCGTTATCGTACGAATGAACGAACGATTCGCTAAAAATTTTAACGAATAACGAATCGTTCGAATCGAATGAATATGAAAAACAACGAAAATCCGAAATAACCAAATTAGAAACAACGAAACTACAAAAGAAGAAAATCCGAAAAACGAAAACAGGAACAACGAAAATCAAAAATCATTCGTACATTCGTAACTTTTTTTTTTTTGTTGAATTGGTAATTTTCCGTGTCTCTTACAATGGCGCTGCTTAACGTGCCTCGAATGGATTGAACGAAAAAATTCGTACATTCATAACTTTTTTTTTTTTTAGATTCGTAATTTTCCGTGTCTCTTACAATGGCGCTGCTTAACGTGCTTCGAATGGATTGAACGAAAAAATTCGTACATTCATAACTTTTTTATTTTTTTTCGATTCGTAATTTTCCGTGTCTCTTACAATGGCGCTGCTTAACGTGCTTCGAATGGATTGAACGAAAAAATTCGTACATTCATAACTTTTTTATTTTTTTTTCGATTCATAATTTTACGTGTCTCTTACAATGGCGCTGCTTAACGTGCTTCGAATGGATTGAACGAAAAAATTCGTACATTCGTAACTTTTTTTTTTTTTTCGATTCGTAATTTTCCGTGTCCTTTTACGAAGGCGCTGCTTAACGTGCTTCGAATGGATTGAACGAAAAAATTCGTACATTCGTAACTTTTTTTTTTTTTTTTTCGATTCATAATTTTCAGTGTCTCTTACAATGGCGCTGCTTAACGTGCTTCGAATGGATTGAACAAAAAAATTCGTACATTCATAACTTTTTTATTTTTTTTTCGATTCGTAATTTTCCGTGTCTCTTACAATGTAATAATAGCATACACATTACATAACATTATGAATTATGCTCCGATTACGAATCTACGAAAACAATGTTACAAAAGTACGAATAAATCAATCTAACGAAAGTACGAATGTAACTAAATCTACGGAAATACAAATGCGTCCGAATTTCGAATAAACAAAGATTAAACTAACAGAAAAACGAATCAACGAAAAAATAACTCTTACGAAAATACAAATCGTTACGAATACGAACACCGACGACTTACGAATTTACGAATCGTTACGAATCAACGGAAACGAAAAAAACAAAACGAAAATAAACAAATGTTTCTGTTGTGCACATGTCTAACACATACAACCATTTAAGGTGAAGATGAGGTTGAATCTTGTCTATTTCTTCACAGTCTACATATAATTATCAGGGTCGGTCAGATATGGGCAAACACTAGATGTAAAAGAAAAAGGGTGGTGGCTACGAGGCAAAATCTGATAATAATAATAATAAGAGGCGGTAATAAGAGACGGTCTTTCCTATGGTCATAACTAGGGATGCATCAATAAAAAAAAAAACTTTTTACGAGTACCGATACTTTTTTTTTTTTTGCCGATATCAATTACTGATACCTACTGCAACTTTTTTGTTTACACTTCAGCTGTCAGCAATGGTGTAAAGCATTGAAAAGTTATTTACAAATTAAATACATTTATTTTTCTTACATTTTAAAATTAAAGGTGTAAAAACATTTACAAACAAAGCAAACAAAAAAAAAGTTTTAATTATTAATAGTTTTAAAATAGAAGTGAACAAAAAAATTAGCAGGAAAATAATAATTACCGTATTTATCGGCGTATAACACGCACTTTTTCCCCCTTAAAATCGGGGGAAAGTCGTGGGTGCGTGTTATACGCCGATACCCCCAAAAAAAAGTGACAAAAATGTCAAGCGGCACCAAAAAATAGCGAGCGCCGCCGCAAAAGACCGAATCGCCGCAGAAAAAAACCGAAGCGCCACCGGAAAAGACCGAGCCGACTGTTCGGCTCCCCTCGTAGTCCCGCCTCCCTGCGCTCGCTCCGGAAACAGCAGGGAGGCGGGACCGCGAGCGGAGCCGAACAGTCGGCTCGGTCTTTTCTGGCGGCGCTTCGGTCTTTTTCGGCGGCGCTTCGGTCTTTTTCGGCGGCGGTGTCTTGGCGGCGGGAAATTTAAACGCGGGCAAGACTGCAAATGACGCTGGCAAGCTACAATGACACTGGGCAAGCTACAATGACAGTGGGCAAGCTGCAATGACGCTGGGCAAGGCTGCAAATGGCGCTTAAATGTAAGTTTTTTTTTTCCCTAAACTTCCCTTTTAAAACTTTTTTTCCTTAAAATGCCCTCCTAAACTTGGGGTGCGTGTTATACGCCGGTGCGTGTTATACGCCGATAAATACGGTAAATGGAGAAGGAGAATAAGGAGTTAATTGAGGCTAATTAGAGAAAATTAAGGGTTTTCAATCATTTTTATTAAGTTATTATACACATATAAAACCTTCCATATCATTCCAAAGACACATATACAAAACATTTAAGAAAAATACAAAAACACAAAAAAAGTACAAAAACTCAAAAATGGATCTATCTTCACACTTCTCTTCAAAACACTGGAAGCCAAATTTTGAAAGTTCTCAAAAAAAAAAAAAAAATGGAAGTATTACACCATCAACCCCCCTCCCACCCCCCCTAAAAAAACAAAAAAAAAAAACAAGACCCCCCCAACAAAAACACTAATGCCCCATATACACGGTCGGATTTTCCGACGGACAATGTCCTAACGGACAATGTTGTCGGAAATTCCGACCGTGTGTAGGTTCCATCGGACTTTTTCCGTTGGATTTTCCGACGGACAAAGTTTTATCTCCTGCTCTCAAATTTTCCGACAACAAAGTCCTATCGGACTTTTTCCGATCGTGTGTAGCTAATTCCGACGGACAAAGTGCCGCGCATGCTCAGATCACATTACAAGACGAAAGCTATTGGCTACTAGCCTCTACGTAGTCCCGTCGTACGCAACGAACGTCACCACGTTCAGGATGATCGGATTTTCCGACAACTTTGTCCGACCGTGTGTATGCAACACCAGTGTCGGACAAAATCCGTCGGAAAAAATCCGACGGATTTTGTGGTCGGAATTTCCGACCGCGTGTACGGGGCATAAGGGTTAGTAAGGAGTTAAACAGAGGAACAATCAATCTTGGTACACCCCGCACTCAGCCGCAGTAAGCCTACAGTCTGAAGTCGCCAAGCGGACATCTTTTTACACTGATGAAGTCTTGCATTTCACACTTATTTTTACCACTAAACTGAGCCTCTATCTTGAAATACAGTATTTAGAAGTCCATGGAACTGTTTTGATGTTGAATTTTTTATAAGCAGCGGTCTTCTGTCAGATCAACAAACCTGTGAGATCAGCAGGCTTGGCGCTGCTTTTAAAATTCAACATCAAAAACAGTGTCACGGACTTCTAAATCCTGTATTTCACAATATAAGCTCAGTTTAGTGGTAAAAATAACTGTGAAATGTGCCATGTTTTAGCTTGGCACAGGTACGTAGATGATGTGTTTATCATTTACACAGTGACCTCTCAATAACTATCTGAATTTATGCAGACTTTAGGCACACTACTTACTATATTTATTTGAAATTGACTATGATTTTGAGTAATAATAAGATTTTGTTTTTGGATATTGAAATTATTGTGTATGAAGGATGGCTCAATGACCACGATCCAGTACAGGAAACCTACAGAAGGTAGCACAGTACTATAGGCTACTACTCTAATCAGCCTCAATTAACTCCTTATTCTCCTTCTCCATTTAATTATTATTTTCCTGCTAATTTTTTTGTTCACTTCTATTTTATAAACTATTAATAGTTATTAATGTGTCAGAAGATGGGGACACTGTAGTCATAAAGGGATGGACATGGTCAGCAACAATACTGAGGTAGGCATAGATACAACAAGGTGTTGGAAACGTTCCTCAGAGATTTTGCTCCAAAGTGACAGGATAACATCACACAGTTGCTGCAGATGTGTCCCAAAGGTGCTCTATTGGATTGAGATCTGGTGAGTGTGGAGACCATTGGATGAGATCTGGTGAGTGTGGAGACCATTGGATGAGATCTGGTGAGTGTGGAGACCATTGACCATTGGATGAGATCTGGTGAGTGTGGAGACCATTGGATGAGATCTGGTGAGTGTGGAGGCCATTGGATGAGATCTGGTGAGTGTGGAGACCATTGGATGAGATCTGGTGAGTGTGGAGACCATTGGATGAGATCTGGTGAGTGTGGAGGCCATTGGATGAGATCTGGTGATTGTGGAGACCATTGGATGAGATCTGGTGAGTGTGGAGGCCATTGGATGAGATCTGGTGAGTGTGGAGACCATTGGATGAGATCTGGTGAGTGTGGAGACCATTGAATGAGATCTGGTGAGTGTGGAGGCCATTGGATGAGATCTGGTGAGTGTGGAGACCATTGGATGAGATGTGGTGAGTGTGGAGGCCATTGGATGAGATGTGGTGAGTGTGGAGGCCATTGGATGAGATGTGGTGAGTGTGGAGGCCATTGGATGAGATCTGGTGAGTGTGGAGGCCATTGGAGTACAGTGACCTCATTGTCCAGTGGTGAGATGATTGGAGCTTTGTGACATGGTGGATTATCCTGCTGGAAGGAGCCATCAGAAGATGGGGACACTGTAGTCATAAAGGGATGGAGATGGTCAGCAACAATACTCAGGTAGGCCGTGGTGTTTAAACGATGCTCAATTGGTACTAAGGGGCCTAAGTGTGCCAAGAAAACCTCCCCCACATCATTACACCACCACCACCAGCAGCCTGAACCGGTGATACAAGGCAGGATGGATCCGTGGCTTTCATGTTGTTTACACCAAATTCTGACCCCGACCATCTGAATGTCGCAGCTGAAATCTAGACTCATCATACCAGGCAACGTTTTTCCAATCTTCTATTGTCCAATTTTGGTGATCCTGTGCCAATTGTAGCCTCAGGTTCCTGTTCTTAGCTGACAGGAGTGGCACCCGGTGTGGTCTTCTGCTGCTGTAGCCCATCTGCTTCAAGGTTCGATGTGCGTTCAGAGACGTTGTGCTGCATACTTTGGGTGTAACGAGTGGTTATTTGAGTTACTGTTGCCTTTCTATCATCTGGAACCAGTCTGCCCATTCTTCTCTGACCTCAACAAGGCCTTTTCCGCCACACATCTGCCGCTCACTGGATATTTTCTCTTTTTTTCGGACCATTCTCTGTAAACCCGAGAGATGGTTGTGTGCGAAAATCCCAGCAGATCAGCAGTTTTTGATATACTCAGACCAGCCGGTCTGGCATCA
This sequence comes from Lithobates sylvaticus, assembly GCA_028564925.1. Lineage (NCBI taxonomy): Eukaryota > Metazoa > Chordata > Amphibia > Anura > Ranidae > Lithobates > Lithobates sylvaticus. The sequence goes on along the minus strand of CM053034.1, from coordinate 205,802,994 downwards.
TCCACCATGCCACGTTCAAAGTCACTTAAATCCCCCTTTCTTCCCCATTCCGATGCTCAGTTTAAACTTCAGCAAGTAGTCTTCACCACATCTAGATGCCTAAATGCATTGAGTTGCTGCCATGTGATTGGCTGATTAGCAATTTGTGTTACCGAGCAGTTGAACAGGTGTACCTAATAAAGTGGCCGGCGAGTGTAGATCGTGGTGTAATGTAATAGTATACGAGATGAGCAGAACTGTGGATTAGTATCATCGTTAACTGAACAGCGGTTGTTTGAAACTATATATGGAGGTTTAGGATTGATATGTTGAAATGACTCTTGTGTTTAGAAAATGGAAGTGTTTTTACATGTTGGTATCTGATTTTATGATTTATTATTATAATTACCTGTTTGTACTGGTACAGTATGTTAAAACTCCTGTTTATCTTTTGTAAGGTCTTTAAACTGTCACGTTGGTTAAAAAATAGCCCCGGATGTTCCTTTCTCCCTATCTGGAGGCCTTGAGTATTGGATACAAAGCAGGAACGCCGTTCAGTGCAGATAATTCCCAACGCACCATCTACAGAGATGAAGGACGTTTACGTAGGAGAGTGTCATGGGAACAAGGAGCTGCCGCTAAACTCAAGGACACTCACATCTCAATTAAATTACACCGTCCACAGGGAGAGACATGCCATTTTGCAGACTTTCTGTTGATGACAAATATCAACACCGAGCTTGTAACCACTGACACCGAGCCACAACGACTGACACCGAGCCACAATGACTGACACTGAGCCACAACGACTGACACTGAGCCACAACGACTGACACCGAGCCACAATGACTGACACTGAGCCACAACGACTGACACCGAGCCACAATGACTGACACTGAGTCACAATGACTGACACCGAGTCACAACCACTGACACCGAGCCACAACCACTGACACTGAGCCACAACCACTGACACTGAGCCACAGCGACTGACACCGAGCCACAACGACTGACACTGAGTCACAATGACTGACACCGAGCCACAACCACTGACACCGAGCCACAACCACTGACACAGAGCCACAATGACTGACACCGAGCCACAACCACTGACACTGAGCCACAACCACTGACACCGAGCCACAACCACTGACACTGAGCCACAACGACTGACACTGAGTCACAATGACTGACACCGAGCCACAACGACTGACACCGAGCCACAACGACTGACACCGAGCCACAATGACTGACACAGAGCCACAATGACTGACACCGAGCCACAACCACTGACACCGAGCCACAACCACTGACACTGAGCCACAATGACTGACACCAAGCCACAATGACTGACACCGAGCCACAACCACTGACACCAAGCCACAACAACTGACACTGAGCCACAATGACAGACACCGAGCCACAACCACTGACACTGAGCCACAACGACTGACACCGAGCCACAACGACTGACACTGAGTCACAATGACTGACACCGAGCCACAACGACTGACACTGAGCCACAACCACTGACACAGAGCCACAATGACTGACACCGAGCCACAACCACTGACACCGAGCCACAAAGACTGACACCGAGCCACAAAGACTGACACGAGCCACGACTGAAACCGAGCCACAACCACTGACACAGAGCCACAACCACTGACACCGAGGCACAACCACTGACACCGAGGCACAACCACTGACACGAGCCACAATTACTGACATGAGCCACAACGACTGACATGAGCCACAACGACTGACACCGAGCCACAACGACTGACACCGAGCCACAACGACTGACACCGAGCCACAACGTCTGACACAGAGCCACAACGACTGACACCGAACCACAACGACTGACACCGAGCCACAATGACTGACACCGAGGCACAACCACTGACACGAGCCACAACCACTGACACCGAGCCACAACCACTGACACCGAGCCACAACCACTGACACCGAGCCACAATGACTGACACCGAGCCACAATGACTGACACCGAGCCACAAAGATTGACCCCGAGCCACAACGACTGACACGAGCCACAATGACTGACACTGAGCCACAACGACTGACACCGAGCCACAATGACTGACACAGAGCCACAACCACTGACACAGAGCCACAACCACTGACACCGAGCCACAATGACTGACACCGAGCCACAATGACTGACACCGAGCCACAAAGACTGACACAGAGCCACAACGACTGACACCGAGCCACAACGACTGACACGAGCCACAACGACTGACATGAGCCACAACGACTGATACAGAGTCGCAACGACTGACACCGAGCCACAATGACTGACACCGAGCCACAACGTCTGACACCGAGCCACAACGTCTGACACAGAGCCACAACCACTGACACCGAGGCACAACCACTGACACCGAGCCACAATGACTGACACTGAGCCACAATGACTGACACCGAGCCACAAAGACTGACACCCAGCCACAACGACTGACACCGAGCCACAATGACTGACACTGAGCCACAATGACTGACACCGAGCCACAAAGACTGACACCGAGCCACAACGACTGACACCGAGCCACAACGACTGACACCGAGCCACAACATCTGACACCGAGCCACAACGCCTGACACGAGCCACAACGACTGACACCGAGCCACAACGACTGACACCGAGCCACAACGACTGACACCGAGCCACAACGACTGACACTGAGCCACAATGACTGACACCAAGCCACAACGTCTGACACTGAGCCACAACGTTTGACTGAGCCACAACGTCTGACTGAGCCACAACATCTGACACCGAGCCACAACGTCTGACACCGAGCCACAACGTCTGACACCGAGCCACAACGACTGACACCGAGCCACAACGTCTGACACCGAGCCACAACGACTGACACCGAGCCACAACGACTGACACCGAGCCACAACGACTGACACCGAGCCACAACCACTGACACCGAGCCACAAAGACTAACCCCGAGCCACAACGACTGACACCAAACCACAACGACTGACACCAAACCACAACCACTGACACGAGCCACAACAACTGACACGAGCCACAACGACTGACACCGAGCCACAACAACTGACACCAAGCCACAATGACTGACACTGAGCCACAATGACTGACACCAAGCCACAACGTCTGACACTGAGCCACAACGTCTGACTGAGCCACAACGTCTGACTGAGCCACAACATCTGACACCGAGCCACAACGTCTGACACAGAGCCACAACGTCTGACACCGAGCCACAACGACTGACACCGAGCCACAACGACTGACACCGAGCCACAGCGACTGACACCGAGGCACAACCACTGACACCGAGCCACAATGACTGACATGAGCCACAACGACTGACACCGAGCCACAACGACTGACACCGAGCCACAACGTCTGACACAGAGCCACAACGTCTGACACAGAGCCACAACGACTGACACCGAGCCTCAACGACTGACACCGAGGCACAACCACTGACACCGAGCCACAACCACTGACACCGAGCCACAACCACTGACACCGAGGCACAATGACTGACACCAAGCCACAATGACTGACACTGTGCCACAATGACTGACACCGAGCCACAACGACTGACACCGAGCCACAATGACTGACACCGAGCCACAACGTCTGACACCGAGCCACGTCTGACACCGAGCCACAACGTCTGACACAGAGCCACAACGACTGACACCGAGCCACAACGACTGACACCGAGGCACAACCACTGACACTGAGCCACAATGACTGACATGAGCCACAACGACTGACACTGAGCCACAACGACTGACACCGAGCCACAACGTCTGACACCGAGCCACAACGTCTGACACAGAGCCACAGCGACTGACACCGAGCCTCAACGACTGACACCGAGGCACAACCACTGACACCGAGCCACAACCACTGACACCGAGCCACAACCACTGACACCGAGCCACAACGACTGACACAAGCCACAATGACTGACACCGAGCCACAAAGATTGACACCGAGCCACAATGACTGACACGAGCCACAACGACTGACACTGTGCCACAATGACTGACACCGAGCCACAACGACTGACACCGAGCCACAATGACTGACACCGAGCCACAACGTCTGACACCGAGCCACGTCTGACACCGAGCCACAACGTCTGACACAGAGCCACAACGACTGACACCGAGGCACAACCACTGACACCGAGCCACAATGACTGACACCGAGCCACAAAGACTGACACCCAGCCACAACGACTGACACCGAGCCACAATGACTGACACCGAGCCACAAAGACTGACACCGAGCCACAAAGACTGACACCGAGCCACAAAGACTGACACCGAGCCACAATGACTGACACCGAGCCACAACGACTGACACCGAGCCACAACGTCTGACACCGAGCCACAACGTCTGACACAGAGCCACAACGACTGACACCGAGCCACAACGACTGACACCGAGGCACAACCACTGACACCGAGCCACAATGACTGACACTGAGCCACAAAGACTGACACCCAGCCACAGCTCATCCACACACTCAGGGATCACCAGACAACAGTAATAGTACTCCAATGGCTTTCACTGTTAATTACAAGCCGATACCTATACCTAAGAAGAGCCCCATCATTGGAAAAATTGGGACTACAATAAGCATCATTGTTTGTGTCAGTTGCAGTAAAGTAAGTCCCATCATTGGTGTCATTTGGATTAATTTAAGATCAATTATTGGTGTCAGTGGAAGTAAAATAGTCCCATCATTTGTGTCATTGGGAGTAAAAAAAAAAACACATTTATGGCGTAAGTGGCAGTTAAATAAGACCCAATGTTGGTGTCATTGGGAGTAAAATAAGCCCCATTGTTGGTGTCACTGGAATTGAAATGAGCCCCATCATTGGTGTCATTGGGAGTAAAATAAGCCCCATTTTTGATGTGAGTGACAGTAAAATAACATCCAATGTTGGTGTCCTTGGGAGTAAAATAAGACCCATTGTTGGTATCATTGGAAGTGAAATGATTCCCATCATTGGAAGTAAAAAAAAGTCCCATCATTGGCATCACTGAGAGTAAAATAAGCCCCATTGTTGGTGTCACTGGAATTGAAATGAGTGCCATCACTGATGTCATTGAGAGTAAATTTGTCAGGGCTGGGCTCAGCCCTTCCTTCTCTGATCTGGCTGCTCAGCTGTCGGCTAATTGACAGCTCCTATCTCTCCAGAGTTACTCAGCTGTTGATGATATTCTGCTCGTCAGTCCTGCCTACTTAAGCTGTCCAGTCCAGAGGAGCTCTGCCTTCACCTTGGTCAACATCACAGAAATTATCTCCTGCGATCCTGTTCAAGACTTGCTTTTCTGACATCCCTTCTGGCTCCAGATCCTGCTTGCTGTTCCACTAAATTGATCCCTGACTTCTGGGTTGGCTGACTATCCGTTCCGGTTACTGAACTCTGGCTATGTTTTGACTACGTTTGTTTTTTTTACTTTTATTATTAAATAAGTGTGATTTTACTGTACTTCTGTCTCGGCCTGATTTCATGGTTTCTGACTAAAATGAGCCCCATCATTGGTATCATTAGGAGTAAAATAAGACTCATTGTTGGTGTCCTTGGAAGTGAAATGCGTCCCGTCATTGGGAGTAAAAAAAAAGCTACATCGTTGGTATCGCTAAGAGTAAAATAAGCCTGATTGTTGGTGTCACTGGAATTGAAATGAGTCCCATCATTGGTGTCAAGACAAGTAAATAGATTTTTGTCTTCATCCTGCATATAATAAGTAACTGCTTTCCGACTGCCCTATAGCACATTTACAGCTACAGGGCGGCTGCGCTGCACAGGATAACGTATATATATATATATATATACGTTATCCTGCACTTCTGTGTATCGGGCGTGAAGGCATGCCGCTGCTGGCTCGCTCCCGCTGTGTAAAATCACAGTGGGAAAGGACCCGATGTCCACCGGTGTTCAGACAAAATGTCCAACCCGGCAGAATATCGAACCACATCACTTCCTGTCACGTGGAATCAGCTGTTGCAGAAAACCACAGGCACTGCGCATGCGCACCGCGTCATCTGCTCACGCGCGGTGCGTCACTGCTGACATCAGGACACTGCATGTGAAATTCGTGGAATGCAAGATTGTGGGTGGGTGTAAAAAGATGACTGCAGGCTCAGTATGGCCAAGTGCGGGATGTAGCAAGATGGCCGTCGGTCGAAGAATTTGACATGCAGTGTCCTGACGTCAGCGATGACGCGCTGTGCATGCGCAGATGACCCGGTGTGCGTGCGCAGTGCGTGTGGTTTTCCATGTCACAGGAAGTGACGTGGTTCGATATTCTGCTGGGCGGCACCCGCTGATCGTCCTGTACACCTATGTAAACAAGGCTGGTACAGAAGGCATGGATCCTGTGTTTCTGTAAAGCAGGAACACTGATCCATACCTTCCCCTAGTAAAAGCACCTCCCCCCATAGTTGGTAATCACTCCCTAGGGACGCATTTAACCCTTTGATCGCCCCTGATTCTAACCCCCTTCCCAGCCAGTGTTATTAGTACAGTGACAGTGCATACCTCCCAACTTTTTGAGATGGGAATGAGGGACACCAATCAGCAAAAGTATGCAGGCATAGGACACACCCCTTGCCACGCCCCTTTAAAAGAGAATTGTACAGAAAAATTAAGATTGGTTAACCCACAAGAGCATTTTTACCACTACTATTACTTTATATTGGCTTTTGGAATTTACAAATGCAGCAATTTAGAAATCAGATGAAAGGTTTAGCGCTGAAAAACACTTTTTGATAGATAAAAAGTGCATTTTATATACAACTATATAGATCAGACCAAAATGAGGGACAAATGAGGGGAAAAGAGGGACAGAGGGACTTTGCTCCAAATCAGGGACAGTTGGGAGGTATGACAGTGTAAAGTTTTAGCACTGTATTGGTGTCACTGGTCCCCAAAATTGTATCAGTTAGTTGTCCAGTAGACATGTGAAATTTGTTTCGTTTTTTTTTTTTTTTTTGTTTCGTTACATTCGTTCATTTGTTATCGTACGAATGAACGAACGATTCGCTAAAAATTTTAACGAATAACGAATCATTCAAATCGAATTATGATTTATTCGTACTTTCGTAACATTGTTTTCGTAGATTCGTAATCGGAGCATAATTCATAATTTTATGTAATGTGTATTATTACATTGTAAGAGACACGGAAAATTACGAATCGAAAAAAAAAAGTTACGAATGTACGAATTTTTTTGTTCAATCCATTCGAAGCACATTAAGCAGCGCCATTGTAAGAGACACGGAAAATTTACCAATTCAACAACAAAAAAAAAAAAAGTTACGAATGTACGAATTTTTTCGTTCATTTTGATTTTCGTTGTTCCTGTTTTAGTTTTTCGGATTTTCTTCTTTCGTAGTTTCGTTGTTTCTAATTTGGTTATTTCGGATTTTCGTATTCGTTCGATTCGAACGATTCGTTATTCGTTAAAATTTTTAGCGAATCGTTCGTTCATTCGTACGATAACGAATGAACGAATATAACGAAAAAAACCGAAAAACAAAAAAAAAACAAATTGCACATGTCTACTGTATATGTTTTATAGCAGAAAGTAAAAAAATATTGCGCTTTGTTTTCAAAATTGTCGGTCATTTTTTTGGTTCTAGCGCAAAAAAAATTTAAAACCGTAGAGGAAAGCTCTATTTGTTGGGGGAAAAATTCTATACATTTTATTTGGGTACAACGTCGCACGAATTGACAGTTACAGTAACGCAGTGCCAAATCGCAAAAAAAAATGACAGGGGGGGGGGTTAAATCATCCGGAGGTCAAGTGGCTTAATAAAATATATACAAAAGACGCCATCCACTCCTCTTAAACTGAGATGAACTATACGCGTCTACACTTGCCCGTGTTGCGACATGTTGGGACGCCTTCATGTTGGGTCTTTTCCATGTCACTGACCGATAATAACCTGACATTGAGCACTTCCCGGAGCCCGGGGGGGGAGGGGGGCTCCTTGCTCGCAGCGGTTTGCAGAGCCGGTGAATGGTGACTCTATGTGGCTTTTCATCATGAGCTGCTGAGCTGGACATCAGCGGCATCAGCAGCTGCGTCAGCTTTAACCGGCTTGTCTTTATCTGCGGGTGACCAGGACAGAGGAGAGCACGAGCCGTCACATATCAAGCCCAACGCCGCCGCTGAGTCAGCGTTCTTCTCCGAGAGCGATGCTGACTCACACAGCGACACAAAGCCATATTGTCCTTCTTCCTCGTGACATGGTGGGGGAAAAAATATATTGTTCCCTTTTTTTATACTAGACGTAAACCGTAAAGGAAAGGCATTTTATTGCGTATCATAGACTATTTTTTTATTTTAAATACATTTTTTTTTACATTGCCGTTGTTTTATCCTTTTTAGACATGTGCACAATAGAAAAATTTGTTTATTTTCGTTTTGTTTCTTTCGTTTCCGTTGAGTCGTAACGATTCGTAAATTCGTAAGTCACCGGTGTTCGTATTCGTAACGATTCGTATTTTCGTAAGAGTTATTTTTTCGTTGATTCGTTTTTCCGTTAGTTTAATTTTCGTTTATTCGAAATTCGATTTAGTTACATTCGTACTTTCGTTAGATTGATTTATTCGTACTTTCGTAACATTGTTTTCGTAGATTCGTAAATTCATAATGTTATGTAATGTGTATGCGATTATTACATTTTAACCACTTCAGCCACGGACCAATTGGCAGCCAAAGGACCAGGCCCCTTTTTGCGATTCGCACTGCGTCGCTTTAACTAACAATTGCGCGGTCATGCGACGTGGCTCCAAAACAAAATTGGCGTCCTTTTTTTCCAAAAAATAGAGCTTTCTTTTGGTGGTATTTGATCACCCCTGCGGTTTTTATTTTTTTGCGCTATAAACAAAAATAGAGCGACAATTTTGAAAAAAATGCAATATTTTTTACTTTTTGCTATAATAAATATCCCCAAAAAATATATAAAAAAAAAATTTTTTTTCCTCAGTTTAGGCCGATACGTATTCTTCTACATATTTTTGGTAAAAAAAATCGCAATTAGCGATTATTGATTAGTTTGCGCAAAAGTTATAGCGTTTACAAAATAGGGGATAGTTTTATAGCATTTTTATTAATATTTTTTTTTTTATTAGTAATGGCGGCGATCAGCGATTTTTATTGTGACTGCGACATTTTGGCGGACACATCGGACATTTTTTGACACATTTTTGGGACATTTGTCATTTATACAGAAATCAGTGCTATTTAAATAGCACTGATTCCTATGTAAATGACAGTTGTAGTTAGGATGTTAACCACTAGGGGGCGGGGAGGAGTCAGTGTGACGTGTTGTGTTTTTTTTTTACAGTAGGGGGGCGTGGCTGTACGTCTGACGTCATTGATCGGCGTTCCCGATGACAGGGAACCGCCGATCACTGACAGTCAGTGTAGGAAGCGCGGGGAGAGGTTTGTTTACACAAACCTCTCCCCGTTCTTCAGCTCCGTAACCCGATCGCGGGATACCAGCAGCGATCGGGTCCGCTGGTCCCGCGGCCGGGGTCACGGAGCTCCCGACCGGGTCGCGAGCGCGACGCTAGCGGCGCGCGCGCGACCCACGGGCAGGCACATGCACGATCACGTACAGGTACGTGATTCTGCCTGCCCGTGCCATTCTGCTGACGTATATATGCAGTGGCGGTCGGGAAGCGGTTAAGAGACACGGAAAATTACGAATCGAAAAAAAAAAGTTACGAATGTACGAATTTTTTCGTTCAATCCATTCGAAGCACGTTAAGCAGCGCCATTGTAAGAGACACGGAAAATTACGAATCGCAAAAAAAAAAAAAGTTATGAATGTACAAATTTTTTCGTTCAATCCATTCGAAGCACGTTAAGCAGCGCCATTGTAAGGGACACGGAAAATTACAAATCGCAAAAAAAAAAAAAAGTTACGAATGTACGAATTTTTTCGTTCATTTTGATTTTCGTTGTTCCTGTTTTCGTTTTTCTGATTTTCTTCTTTTGTAGATTCGTTGTTTCTAATTTGGTTATTTCGGATTTTCGTTGTTTTTCGGATTCGTTCGATTCGAACGATTCGTTATTCGTTAAAATTTTTAGTGAATCGTTTGTTCATTCGTACGATAACGAATGAACGAATATAACGAATTTTAATGAAAAACGAAAAAAAAAAAACAAAACGAATTGCACATGTCTAATCCTTTTTGCTGCATGCTGCTGATCTTTTGCTGAATCTTTGGAGCAACTTCCTGCCCATGTGCATAGTTGCCAAAAAATGTCAAACAAAACCAAAGAAAATTCCCAGCTCAACTTACCGACCAGCCTGCGTTTCGTCAGATTGGGCGACCCGTCAGAATGTGTTCCAGGAAGTGACGTTCCGTCGCTGCCATCTTGCTACACCCCCGCACTCCTCCACAGTAATGCACACGGTCGGAATTTCCGATGGAAACAGTCCGATGGGAGCTTTTCAACGGATTTTCCGACCGTGTGTATGCCCATCGGTCTTTTTCTGTCGGAATTTCCGACGGACTTTGGATTGAGAACCTCTTCTCAATTTTTCCGACGGAAAACCTTTCTATCGGATTTTCCGATCGTGTGTATGCAATTCCGACACGCAAAATTCCGACGCATGCTCGGAAACAATTCGACGCATGCTCGGAAGCATTAAACTCCCCTTTTATAGTGCTGTCGAATGTGTTTTATGCCGCTGTGTTACAGACCGTCGGAATTTGGTGTGACCGTGTGTAGGCAAGACAGTTTGAGCGGCGACGAGAATTCCGACTGTGTGTACGCGGCATTAGGATGCACGAGAAGGGGGCAAGCGGACATCTTGTTACACCCACCGGAGTTTTGCATTTGACACTTACCGTATTTATCGGCGTATAACACGCACTTTTTCCCCCTTAAAATCGGGGGAAAGTCGTGGGTGCGTGTTATACGCCGATACCCCCAAAAAATAACAAAAATTGGTTGCGGCGCCGAAAAATAGCGACCGCCGCCGAAAAAGACCGAACCGCGGCCGAAAAAGGCAGAAGTGCGGCCGAAAAAGACCGAGCCAACTGTTCAGCCCCGCTCGTAGTCCCGCCTCCCTGCGCTCGCTCCCAAAACAGCAGGGAGGCGGGACTCCGAGCGGAGCCGAACAGTCGGCTCAGTCTTTTTCGGCCGCGCTTCGGCCTTTTTCGGCCGCGGTTCGGTCTTTTTCGGCGGCGCATGCGCGGTCTGTCTCGGCGGCAGGAAATGTAAACGTCGGCAAGGCTGAAAATGACGCTGGCAAACTGCAAATGAAACTGGGCAAGCTACAAATGACGCTGGGCAAGCTACAAATGACACTGGGCAAGCTACAAATGACACTGGGCAAGCTACAAATGACACTGGGCAAGCTGCAAATGACACTGGGCAAGCTGCAAATGACACTGGGCAAGCTACAAATGACACTGGGCAAGCTGCAAATGACGCTGGGCAAGCTACAAATGACACTGGGCAAGCTACAAATGACACTGGGCAAGCTACAAATGACACTGGGCAAGCTGCAAATGACACTGGGCAAGCTACAAATGACACTGGGCAAGCTACAAATGACACTGGGCAAGCTACAAATGACACTGGGCAAGCTGCAAATGACACTGGGCAAGCTACAAATGACGCTGGGCAAGCTGCAAATGACGCTGGGCAAGCTACAAATGACACTGGGCAAGCTACAAATGACACTGGGCAAGCTACAAATGACACTGGGCAAGCTACAAATGACGCTGGGCAAGCTGCAAATGACGCTGGGCAAGCTACAAATGACACTGGGCAAGCTACAAATGACACTGGGCAAGCTGCAAATGACGCTGGGCAAGCTACAAATGACACTGGGCAAGCTACAAATGACACTGGGCAAGCTGCAAATGATGCTGGGCAAGGCTGCAATCTGACTGTTGGTGTATACACCGCTCCTAAAGCGCCCCTGCCCAAAAGAGCCGGCAAAGTGCCGGCAAAGTGGTGCTTTGCGGGTGCTTTTAACCCTTTTTCGGCCGCTACTGGGGGGGGGGGGGGTTAAAAGTGCCTTGCTATCGACCGAAAAGCACTGCAATATCAAAGTCGCCGCCATTACTAGTATAAAAAAAAAATAAAAAATAATCCAAAATGTATACCATAGTTTGTAGATGCTACAACGTTCATGTAAACCAATTAATATAGGGTTATTGGGATTTTTTTTAACCCAAAACGTTTAGCCCGTTCGTGCCTTTTCTTCGGGACCTGTGCCGTGACCGTCGGCAACCGCGCGCATGCATGGGAGTGATGTCATTGCGGCTCCGGGCCAATCACAGCGCCAGAGCCTGCGAACCCGGAAGTAACTACGTGAAAGATGTCAGCCATGGGAGTGGAGTGCGGCATTACTGCAGGACATCGTTTTAGGGTAAGTATTTCATTATGAGCTTGTATGTGATGCATACCTTTGTCTTGCAGGTTTTTTTTTTCTTGTTTTTTTTAACCTCTCTAAAGGGGTTGTAAACCTTCATGTTTTTTCACTTTTGCATTAACCACTTCAGCCCCGGACCAATTGGCAGCCAAAGGACCAGGCCCCTTTTTGCGATTCGGCACTGCGTCGCTTTAACTGACAATTGCGCGGTCGTGCGACGTGGCTCCCAAACAAAATTAGCGTCCTTTTTTTCCCACAAATAGAGCTTTCTTTTGGTGGTATTTGATCGCCCCTGCGGTTTTGATTTTTTGCGCTATAAACAAAAATAGAGCGACAATTTTGAAAAAAATGCAATATTTTTTGCTTTTTGCTATAATAAATATCCCCCCAAAAAATATATAAAAAAACATTTTTTTTCCTCAGTTTAGGCCGATACGTATTCTTCTACATATTTTTGGTAAAAAAAATCGCAATTAGCGATTATTGATTGGTTTGCGCAAAAGTTATAGCGTTTACAAAATAGGGGATAGTTTTATAGCATTTTTATTAATATTATTTTTTTTACTAGTAATGGCGGCGATCAGCGATTTTTATTGTGACTGCGACATTATGGCGGACACATCGGACATTTTTGACACATTTTTGGGACCATTGTCATTTATTCAGCAATCATTGCTATTTAAATGCATTGATTCCTGTATAAATGACAGTTGTAGTGAAGGGGTTAACCACTAGGGGGAGGGGAGGGGTTATGGGCTGTGACGTGTGTGTTTTTTTTTACATTAGGGGGCGGGGGCTGACGTCTGACGTCATTGATCGGCTTTCCCGATGACAGGGAACAGCCGATCAGTGACAGGTAGTGTAGGAAGCTCAGGGAGAGGTTTGTTTACACAGACCTCTCCCTGTTCTTCAGCTCTGTGACCCGATCGGGTCCGCTGGTCCCGCGGCCGGGGTCACGGAGCTCCCGACCGGGTCGCGAGCGCGCCGCTGGCGACGCGCGCGTGACCCACGGGCAGCCAATTAAAGGGCCACGTACAGGTACGTGATTTTGCCTGCCCGTGCCATTCTGCCGCAGTATATCTGCGCGAGGCGGTCGGGAAGCGGTTAAGGTGAAAAAACACCTGGCAGTCACCGGCCCCATAGGATGCATTAAGGTGAAAAAACACAAGGGTTTACAACCCCTTTAAGCCCAACTTTTTTTTCCCCCTTTACATGGTAGTAAAGGGTTCAAATCTCTGTAAGGTTTTTTGTTTGTTTTTTGCCATTTTGCATTTGGAAGATTTCCCTTTACATCTTGTCTTGTAGACACAACAGGAAGTGGGGGGGAAATCTCTCCAAAGTGAGGGATTACCCATTAAAAGAACGATTTCCCCTCTCATCTTGTTCTGGTGACAACACTAAATTCTGAAATGTCAATAACTTTATTGCTGGAAACAGTGGTCACCAGGACAAATAGGGGTGAATCTCCCCAGCAGGGACATGACATAACCCGCGATACCGGCAGCCGTGGCAGAATCGGGTTCTATTTATGCTGCGTGGCCTCGGGGCTCTTTTCTAGGAAGTAGATTCTAGAAAGTGAAAGCACACAGAGATGTGGAAAACACGGCCTGTCGTGTGATCTCACCTGAACCTGATACGCAAGTCACATGGCACGCTGTCAACAGGCTGTAAATAGATAGGACTGTTTGCCTGTCCTGACACGATCCACATTGTACACCTCGGGTCATGCACTGACATGTCATCCATCATAAAGGTAAACTCCGGCCAAAAGTGCATTCTAGTTCTGTATACAGTACAGAAGGGTGAGAGGCTGTCTGTGACCCCGGCTCAGGAGAGATTTCCCCTCATTTCCTGTCCTGGATGGGTCAGGGGAAGGCAAAGCATTGCAGCTGTGGTTTGCAGCTACAGGCATCATCCAGATATCTTTTTTTTTTGCTATAGATTTCCTACACTGTAAAAGCCACCCTAGCTGCTGATTAGCCGCTTGTTTTTTTGTTTTTTTTACAGGCAGCGGGAACCGTTTCATCCAGACAGGGCTGGTGCAAGTATTTTTGACACCCTAGACGAAACCTAATTTTGCCACCCCCCTTGGCTCCACCCCCTTTGCCCTGCCCATGTATGCCCCTCATTTTTAATGAAGTGCCCATTAAATGCAGCCCACCAGCGCCCATCAATGCAGCCTCAACAGCGCCCATCAAAGCAACCTCACCAGCTCCCATCAATGCAGCCTACCAGCGCCCATCAATGCAGCCTCAACAGCGCCCATCAATGCAGCCTCAACAGCGCCCATCAATGCAACCTCACCAGCGCCCATCAATGCAGCTTCACCAGCGCCCATTAATGCAGCCTACCAGCGCCCATCAACACAGGCTCACTAGCGCCCATCAATGCAGCCTACCAGCGCCCATCAACACAGCCTCACCAGCGCCCATCAATGCAGACTCAACAGCGCCCTTCAATGCAGCCTCACCAGCGCCCATCAATGCAGCCTCACCAGCACCCATCAACGCAGCCTCACCAGCGCCCATCAAAGCAGCCTACCAGCACCCATTAATGTAGCCTCAACAGCGCCCATCAATGCCACCTCACCAGCGCCCATCGAATGCAGCTTTACCAGCTCCCATCAATGCAGCCTCACCAGCACCCATCAAATGCAGCCTCACCATCACCCATCAATGTAGCCTCACCAGCGCCCATCAATGCAGCCTCACCAGCACCCATCAATACAACCTCACCAGCGCCCATCAATGCAGCTTCAACAGCGCCCATCAATGCAGCCTCACCAGCGCCCATCAATACAACCTCACCAGAGCCCATCAACGCAGCTTCACCAGTGCCCATCAACGCAGCTTACCAGCGCCCATCAATGCAGCCTCACCAGCGCCCATCAATGCAACCTCACCAGCGCCCATCAATGCAGCCTCACCAGCGCCCATCAAATGCAGCCTCACCAGGGCCCATCAAATGCAGCCTCACCAGTGCCCATCAATGAATGTTTGCTTGCTTCCGTTCATTCAGGAGTCGGGACACAGACACAGTCCTCCGCTGCGCCTCTGACACTATGTGCGAACGGAGGGGCGGCTGCCTGCTGATGCTGAGACTTAGTTGCTTGCTGCAGAGAGAAGAGAGTAGGAACACCAGTGGCCGGACGCCCTACAGCCGATCACATGATTAAAGATCTGCAGCTCTTTACACAGATCGGGGTCGCGCCATGTCCTAGCAACACGGCGAGGCTGCGATCCCCGCACTGTGTGCCTCTGGGGGGCACGCGATAGCGGTCGTTCTGGGAGGCCATCATATGACGTCCACCTAGAACGAGAGCCGCACCACCCATTGACGGTGGACGGGCGGCAAGTGTATTTTTTCCATTTGAAAAATTGCTGCGCAAAAATACTGTGTGACATAACAAATTGCAACGACCACCATTTTATTCTCCAGTCTCTGCTAAAAAAAATATATATATATATTTTTTTATAAATATAATGTTTGGTGGTTCTGAGTAATTTTCTAGCAAAAAAAAATACAGATGTTTACATGTAGGAGAGAAATGTCAGAATTGGCCTGGGTGGGAAGTGGTTAAATACCCGTGTCCGGAGTTCAGCTTTAAAACCAAAGCATCATAGTAGAGAGGTAAGCAACGTCGGCTATCCTTAACCTCTTCCCGACCGCCTAACGCAGATATACTGCGGCAAAATGGCACGGGCAGGCAAAATCACGTACCTGTTAGACATGTGCACAACAAAAAAATGTGTTTATTTTCGTTTCGTTTTTTTAGTTTCCGAAAAAAATTCTTTTTTTTTCGTTTCGTTTTTTTCGTTTCCGTTGATTCGTACATTCGTAAGTCGTCGGTGTTCGTATTCGTAACGATTCGTACATTCGTAAGAGTTATTTTTTCATTGATTCGTTTTTTCGTTAGTTTCATTTTCGGACGCATTCGTATTTATTCGTACATTCGTAACATTCGTTGATTCGTAATCGGAGCATAATTCATAATTTTATGTAATGTGTATGCTATTATTACATTTTAATAATTTACGAATCGAAAAAAAAAGTTACGAATGTACGAATTTTTTTGTTCAATAGAGATAAGGAAATTGCAAATCGAAAAAAATAAATAAAAAATTTACGAATCGAAAAAAAAAAAGTTACGAATCGAAAAAAAAAAGTTACGAATCGAAAAAAAGAAGTTACGAATCTAAAAAAAAGTTACGAATGTACGAATTTTTTTGTTCAATAGAGATACAGAAATTGCAAATCGAAAAAAAATAAAAAAAAAAATTACGAATCGAAAAAAAAAAGTTACGAATCGAAAAAAAAAAGTTACGAATCGAAAAAAAAAAGTTACGAATCGAAAAAAAAAAGTTACTAATCGAAAAAAAAAGTTACGAATGTACGAATTTTTTTGTTCAATCCATTCGAAGCACGTTTAGCAGCACCATTGTAAGGGACACGGAAAATGACAAATTCAACAAAAAAAAAGTTACGAATGTACGAATTTTTTCGTTCGTTTTCGTTTTTCGGATTTTCTTCATTAGTACATTCGTTGTTTCTAATTAGTTTTTTCGGATTTTCGTTGTTTTTCAGATTCGTTCGATTCGAATGATTCGTTAATCGGATTCGTACGATTCGAACAATTCGTTCATTTGTACGAAAACGAACGAACGAAAATAACGAAAAAACCCGAAAACCGAAAAAAAAACGAAACTAATTGCACATGTCTAGTACCTGTACGTGATCCTATAAATGCCTGCCCGTGCGGCGCGCTCGCTACCCGGTCGGGAGCTCCGTGACCCCGGCCGCAGGACCAGCGGACCCGATCGCCGCTGGTGTCCCGCAATCGGGTTACGGAGCTGAAGAACGGGGAGAGGTCTATGTAAACAAACCTCTCCCTGCGCTTCCTACTCTGCCTGTCATTGATTGGCTGTTCCCGGTCATCGGGAAAGCCGATCAATAACGTCAGACGTCAGCCCCGCCCCCTAATGTAAAAAAACACACACACGTCACAGCCCATAACCCCTCCCCTCCCCCTAGTGGTTAACCCCTTCACTACAACTGTCATTTATACAGGAATCAATGCATTTAAATAGCATTGATTGCTGTATAAATGACAATGGTCCAAAAATGTGTCAAAAATGTCCGATGTGTCCGCCATAATGTCGCAGTCACAATAAAAATCGCTGATCGCCGCCATTACTAGTAAAAAAAAAATATTAATAAAAATGCTATAAAACTATTCCCTATTTTGTAAACGCTATAACTTTTGCGCAAACCGATCAATAATCGCTAAATTGCGATTTTTTTTACCAAAAATATGTAGAAGAATACGTACCGGCCTAAACTGAGGAAAAAAAATGTTTTTTTATATATTTTTTGGGGATATTTATTATAGAAAAAAGCAAAAAATATAGCATTTTTTTAAAAATTGTCGCTCTATTTTTGTTTATAGCGCAAAAAAAAAAAAAAACAGGGGCGATCAAATACCACCAAAAGAAATCTCTATTTGTGGGAAAAGAAGGACGCCAGTTTTGTTTGGGAGCCACGTCGCACGACCGCGCAATTGTCAGTTAAATCGGCACAGTGCCGAATCGCAAAAAGGGGCCTGGTCCTTTGGCTGCCAATTGGTCCGGGGCTGAAGTGGTTAAAGTGGGTCCATCACATCTCCGCAGCCCAGCCTGGCAGATAACAGCTCGGCTCCCTCCATTCTCTTTTGTAGTGGTGTCTCCAAATCAATATTAACGATCTATCATTCACAGTAACAATCGTCAGCATGCATCTGCTTCAAAGCCCTGGATAAGGGGATTTGTGTAACCCCCCCCTCCAAAATCAATAACCAAAATCAATAACCAAAATCAGTAACCATTGACTCATCAACTCCACTATACCCAATCGTTGTATTGATTCGTGCCTATGGCACTCATTATCTGATCTTTCTATTGAAACCAATCATTCCATTTGCTAGTTAACCTCTTGCCGCCCACATAATGCATTTGTACGTTGGCAAAGAGGGTGGGCTTTAGCACCCACATGCCGCACACATGGGTCCATAGGCGGAATTTTTTTACGTGTGCTGAGGTCGCACTTAATGCGCGGCATCTGGTATGGATGACCGGTCACGTGACACCGCTCCTCTTTTCTGGGTGTGTCTTCTCCCATCTTGCAATGTAGATCCAGCAGCATATCCTGCATGGCAGCTGTGTGTTGCCTTAATGCCCAACTTGTGGCACATGTGGCCCTTTGGCACTTTTTGTGGGGCCCCTGCAGACACTAATCTGGGTTCCACTATTGCTATGTTATAGCAGTGATCTCTAGCAGTCACATGTAATGTGTCTCCGGTCCATGACTGTCTCCTGAAGCATGTCACCAATTTCCAACTCCTATAGCATGTCCCTAGTCTCTGACCATCTCTAGTATCATGTCTGCAGTCTCTGAAATCTCTTGTATCATGTCCGCAGGCTCTGACCATCTCTTGTATCATGTCTGCAGTCTCTGACCATCTCTTGTATCATGTCCGCAGTCTCTGGCCATCTCTTGTATCATGTCTGCAGTCTCTGAACCAACTTCTGTAGTATGTCTGCAGTCTCTGAACCAACTTCTGTAGTATGTCTACAGTCTCTAACCATCTCTTGCATCATGTCTGCAGTCTCTGAGCAACACCTGTAGTATGCCTGCAGTCTCTGACCATTTCCTGTAGTATGCTTGTAGTCTCTGAACCATCTCTTGTAATATGTCTGCAGTCTCTGACTATTTCTTGTATCATGTCTGTAATCTCTGACCATCTCCTCTAGAATGTCTGCAGTCTCTGACCATCTCCTGTAGTATGTATATACTCTCTGACCATCTTCTTTATTATGTCGGAAGTCTCTGACCATTTCCTGTAGTATACCTTCAGTCTCCGACCATCTTTTTTTAATATGTCTGTGAGCTCTGTCTTATAGTATGTCTGCTGTCTCTGACCATCTCTTGTATCGTGTCTGTAATCTCTGACCATCTCCTGTAGTATGTGGTAAGTCTCTGACCATCTCCTGTAGTATACCTGCAGTCTCTGACCATCTTCTTTAATATGTCTGCAGTCTCTGTCTTGTAGTATGTCTGTAGTCTTTGACCATCCCCTGTACTATGTCCACAATCTCTGAGCATCTTCTTTATTATGTCTGTAGTCTCTGACCATCCCCTGTAGTATGTCTGTAGTCTCTGACCATCCCCTGTAGTATGTCTATAGTCTCTGACCATCCCCTGTAGTATGTCTGTAGTCTCTGACCATCCCCTGTAGTATGTCTATAGTCTCTGACCATCCATTGTAGTATGTCTATAGTCTCTGACCATCTCCTGTAGAATGTCTGCAGTCTCTGACCATCTTCTTTAGTATGTGGTAAATCTCTGACCATCTCCTGTAGTATACCTGCAGTCTCCGACCATTTTTTAATATGTCTGTGAGCTCTGTCTTATAGTATGTCTGCAGTCTCTGACCATCTCTTGTATCGTGTCTGTAATCTCTGACCATCTCCTGTAGAATGTCTGCAGTCTCTGACCATCTCCTGTAGCGTGTCCACAATCTCTGACCATCTCCTGTAGTATGTGGTAAGTCTCTGACCATCTCCTGTAGTATACCTGCAGTCTCTGACCATCTTCTTTAATATGCCTGCAGTCTCTGTCTTGTAGTATGTCTGTAGTCGTTGACCATCCCCTGTACTATGTCCACAATCTCTGAGCATCTTCTTTATTATGTCTGTAGTCTCTGACCATCCCCTGTAGTATGTCTATAGTCTCTGACCATCCCCTGTAGTATGTCTGTAGTCTCTGACCATCCCCTGTAGTATGTCTGTAGTCTCTGACCGTCCCCTGTAGTATGTCTATAGTCTCTGACCATCTCCTGTAGAATGTCTGCAGTCTCTGACCATCTTCTTTAATATGTCTGCAGTCTCTGTCTTGTAGTATGTCCACAATCTCTGACCATCCCCTGTAGTATGCCTGTAGTCTCTGACCATCCATTGTAGTATGTCTATAGTCTCTGACCATCCACTGTAGCATGTGCACAATCTCTGACCATCTCCTGTAGTATGTGGTAAGTCTCTGACCATCTCCTGTAGTACACCTGCAGTCTCTGACCATCTTCTTTAATATGTCTGCAGTCTCTGTCTTGTAGTATGTCTGTAGTCGTTGACCATCCCCTGTACTATGTCCACAATCTCTGAGCATCTTCTTTGTTATGTCTATAGTCTCTGACCACCCCCTGTAGTATGTCTATAGTCTCTGACCATCCCCTGTAGTATGTCTGTAGTCTCTGACCATCCCCTGTAGTATGTCTGTAGTCTCTGACCGTCCCCTGTAGTATGTCTATAGTCTCTGACCATCTCCTGTAGAATGTCTGCAGTCTCTGACCATCTTCTTTAATATGTCTGCAGTCTCTGTCTTGTAGTATGTCCACAATCTCTGACCATCCCCTGTAGTATGCCTGTAGTCTCTGACCATCCATTGTAGTATGTCTATAGTCTCTGACCATCCACTGTAGCATGTGCACAATCTCTGACCATCTCCTGTAGTATGTGGTAAGTCTCTGACCATCTCCTGTAGTACACCTGCAGTCTCTGACCATCTTCTTTAATATGTCTGCAGTCTCTGTCTTGTAGTATGTCTGTAGTCTTTGACCATCCCCTGTACTATGTCCACAATCTCTGAGCATCTTCTTTGTTATGTCTATAGTCTCTGACCACCCCCTGTAGTATGTCTATAGTCTCTGACCATCCCCTGTAGTATGTCTGTAGTCTCTGACCGTCCCCTGTAGTATGTCTATAGTCTCTGACCATCTCCTGTAGAATGTCTGCAGTCTCTGACCATCTTCTTTAATATGTCTGCAGTCTCTGTCTTGTAGTATGTCTGTAGTCTTTGACCATCCCCTGTACTATGTCCACAATCTCTGAGCATCTTCTTTGTTATGTCTGTAGTCTCTGACCATCCCCTGTAGTATGTCTATAGTCTCTGACCACCCCCTGTAGTATGTCTATAGTCTCTGACCACCCCCTGTAGTAAGCCTGCAGTCTCTGGCCATCTCTTTTATCATGCCCATAGGCTTTGACTATATCCTGTTGTGTGCCTGATGTCTCTGACACTGAATATTCACAGAATTTAATATTTTGGTGATGTCAAGGGCAGGAGCCAACTAACCTATCAGCATGTCTTTGGAGTGTCAGAGGAAGCCCCACACAAGCACAGGGAGAACACGCAAACTCCATGCAGGTAGTGTCTTGCTTGGGATTTGAATAGGTGACCCCAGTGCTGCAAGGCAGAAGTGCTAACCACTGAGCCCATCAGCAGCCTTGTGCTCCTTCTCCTTGGTTAGGTCCGGACGTGGCGATGACACGGAGTAACCTCTGTCCTGAGGATCCTGCGTAGTACAACCCAGGACTGCGCTGACATCGACGAATCCGGCGAGCTGATGTCACTATTCCTAGGAGCGCTCACAGACTGACCACAAAGCCATCTGGGGCGGAAGCTTCCGCTAGTTCCTCTTTTGTACACAAGAATATCCACGGTGCAAGGTCCCTTCACCGCGCCGCGCCAAGGTCCCTTCACCGCGCCGCGCCAAGGTCCCTTCACCGCGCCAAGGACATATCGGATGGATATTCAACCCCTTCAGCACTTGTAGCTCTGCATCCCACGCGGACCGTCCGACCGCAGCAATTTTTACACTTCCACCACCACGGGCCGCTTTATTTAGGGGTGACTTTGTCACTACTTAAAAGGGAACTTCACTCTTTAAAAGAAAAAAAAAGAAAAATCAGCAGATACAAATTCTGTAGAAATACTGGAGCTGCTGACTTTTAAAAAAAAATCTGGTAATTACCAGTCCTTGGAGTCCAGCACCGTCTCCCTGCGGCCGGTTCTTCTCACTGCTGCAGGGCCACGGCGTCGCCATCCGCACTGTGCAATTGCAAGATTGTGCAAAAAATTTACTGACAAGCCAGTTTTTTTTTTTACTAACACGACACACAAAATGTAACGACGGAGCCAAATTTTTTTTACTGACAGTTCAAAATCTGAGCCGTGAAAAAGTATTCATACCCCTTGACATTTTCCACATTTTGTCATGTTACAGCCAAAAACGTAAATGTATTTTATTGGGATTTTATGTGATAGACCAACACAAAGTGGCACATAATTGTGAAGTTGAAGGAAAATGTCAAAGATTAAATATCTGAAAAGTGTGGGGTGCATTTGTATTCAGCCCCTTTACTCTGATACCCCTCACTAAAATCTAGTGGAACCAATTGCCTTCAGAAGTCACCTAATTAGTAAATAGAGTCCACCTGTGTGTAATTTAAACTCAGTATAACTACAGCTGTTCTGTGAAGCCCTTAGAGGTTTGTTGGAAAACCTTTGTGAACAAACAGCATCACGAAGGCCAAGGAACACACCAGACAGGTCAGGGATAAAGTTGTGGAGAAGTATAAAGCAGGGTTAGGTTATATAAAAAGATATCCCAAGCTTTGAACATCTCACGGAGCTAGGGTTGCCACCTTTTCTTCAAGTCAAACCCGAACATTTCTGTTTCGCACAGCAATTTTTTTCATAGTATACATAGATAAACTATGCATAGATGTTGCTATTAAATAACATTTCTAATCATATGAAGTTAATCACGAGTTCCCCTTTAAATCAGCGTCCACAGAGTTCCCCCTTTACATCAGCGTCCACAGAGTTCCCCCTTTACATCAGCGTCCACAGAGTTCCCCCTTTACATCAGAGTCTACAGAATAACCCCTTTACATCAGAGTCTACAGAGTTCCCCCTTTACATCAGAGTCTACAGAATAACCCCTTTACATCAGAGTCTACAGAGTTCCCCCTTTACATCAGAGTCTACAGAATAACCCCTTTACATCAGAGTCTACAGAGTTCCCCCTTTACATCAGAGTCTACAGAGTTCCCCCTTTACATCAGAGTCTACAGAATAACCCCTTTACATCAGAGTCTACAGAGTTCCCCCTTTACATCAGAGTCTACAGAGTTCCCCCTTTACATCAGAGTCCACAGACTATTTCCCTTTTACATCTGAACTCGCAGAGTTCCCTTTCACTGTAAGGGGGACTCTGCAGACTCTAACATAAGGGATGCTCTGGTGTACAAAGATGACTCTGATGTTAGGGGGAGCTCTGATGTAATGAGTGCTCTGAGAACCCTGATTTACCTTAGCGTACTCACTTAGAGGCAGGAGAGAGAAGGGGGAGACTTAGTCCAGTCTGAATAATGTGTGCGGGTCTCAGACAGTCTGAAACCCGGACGCATGATTCCAAACCCGAACTGTCCGGGTGAATCCCCAACAGGTGGCAACCCTACACGGAGCTCTGTTCAATCCATCATCTGAAAATGGAAAGAGTATGGCACAACTGCAAACCTACCTAGACATGGCCGTCCACCTAAACTGACCGGCCGGGCAAGGAGAGCATTCATCAGAGAAGAGCCAAGAGGCCCATGGGAACTCTGGAGGAGCTGCAGAGATCCACAGCTCAGGTGGGAGAATCTGTCCACAGGACAACTCTGATGCCCCGTACACACAAGCGGAAATTCCGCCAGCAAAAGTCAGATGAGAGCTTTTGGTCGAAAAATGCGACCGTGTGTAGACTCCATCTGACTTTTGCTGGCGCAATTCCCGCCAGCAAAAGATTGAGAGCAGGTTCTCTATTTTTCCATCGGAAAAAGTTCTGATCGTCTGTAGCAATTCCGACGCGCATAATTCCTACGCATGCTCGGAAACAATTCGACGCATGCTCAGAGGCATTGAACTTCATTTTCTCAGCTCGTCGTAGTGTTGTACGTCACCGCGCTCTTGACGGTCGAAAGTTCAGAGAACTTTTGTGTGACCGTGTGTATGCAAGCCAAGCTTGAGCGGAATTACGTCGGAAAAACCATCCAAAATTTTTCAGACGGAAATTCCACTTCTGTGTACGCGGCATTAGAGTCTGCAAAAGACTTGAGACTGGGGGGAGGTTCACTTTCCAGCCAGAGCTACAATGGAATGGTTTAGATCAAAACATATTCATGTTTTAGAAAGGCCCAGTCACAGTCCAGACCTAAATCCAATTGAGGATCTTTGGCAAGACTTGGAAATTACTGTTCAGACGCTCTCCATCCAATCTGACAGAGCTTGAGATTTTTTGCAGAGAAGAATGGGCAAAAATGTCCCTCTCTAGATGTGCAAAGCTGGTAGAGACATCCCCAAAAAGACTTGCAGCTGTAATTGCAGTGAAAGGCAGTTCTACAAAGTATTGACTCCGGGGGGCGCCATACAAATGTACCCAAAGCTTTTCGCATTATTATTTGTAAAAAAATGTTGAAAACCATTTATAATTTTCCTTCCACTTCACAATTATGTGCCACTTTGTGTTGGTCTATCACATAAAATCCCAATAAAATACATTTACGTCTTTGGTTGTAACATGACAAAATGTGGAAGATTTCAAGGGGTATGAATAATTTTTCCAGGCACTGTATAACCCAGCACAGAGTTCCCCTTACATTAGAGTCTGCAGGATTCCCCTTTACAGTGAAAGGGGGAACTCTGTGGACTCTGATGTATAGGAGAAATCTGTGGAGTCTGATGTAAGGGGGCATGCTGCTGACTGGTGTAAAGTGAACCTCTGATGTAAGGGGGTCTCTGGTCACCAGAGAGCCCCCTGTCCGGGAAATGGCTGTAGAATGGGCAATCCTGCCAGTATCCATCATGGTTGCGCCGGGTGAATCCCCATGCGCATGCGCACACACAGGTGCGCAACGACGGGCAGGGCTGGTGCAAGGATTTTTGACACCCTAGGCGAAACCTAATTTTGCCGCCCCCCCTGGCTGATTCCGCCCCTTTTCCCTGCCCATGTAAATCACACCTTTTCAATAAAGTGCCAATCAAATTCAGCCTCACCAGCGCTCATCAAATGCAGCCTCACCAGAACCCATCAAATGCAGCCTCCCCAGCGCCCATCAAATGCAGCCTCCCCAGCGCCCATCAAATGCAGCCTCCCCATCGCCCATCAAATGTAGCCTCACCAGCGCCCATCAAATGCAGCCTCCCCAGAACCCATCAAATGCAGCCTCCCCAGCGCCCATCAAATGCAGCCTCCCCATCGCCCATCAAATGTAGCCTCACCAGCGCCCATCAAATGCAGCCTCCCCAGAACCCATCAAATGCAGCCTCCCCAGCGCCCATCAAATGCAGCCTCCCCAGTGCCCATCAAATGCAGCCTCCCAGCGCCCATCAAATGCAGCCTCACCAGCGCCCATCAAATGCAGCCTCCCCAGCGCCCATCAAATGCAGCCTCCCCAGCGCCCATCAAATGCAGCCTCCCCAGCGCCCATCAAATGCAGCCTCCCCAGCGCCCATCAAATGTAGCCTCACCAGCGCCCACCAAATGTAGCCTCACCAGCGCCCATCAAATGCAGCCTCCCCAGCGGCCATCAAATGTAGCCTCACCAGCGCCCACCAAATGTAGCCTCCCCAGAACCCATCAAATGCAGCCTCCCCAGTGCCCTTCAATGCAGCCTCTCCAGCACCCATCAAATGCAGGCTACCAGTGCCCTTCAATGCAGCCTCCCCAGCGCCCATCAAATGCAGCCTCCCCAGCGCCCATCAAATGCAGCCTCACCAGCACCCATCAAATGCAGGCTACCAGTGCCCTTCAATGCAGCCTCACCAGCGCCCATCAATGAATGTTTGCTTGCTGTGGGAGTCGGGACACAGACACAGTCCTCCACCACCGCTGCGCCTCTGACACTATGTGTGAACGGAGCGGCGCCTGCCTGCTGATGCTGAGACTTAGTTGCTTGCTGCAGAAAGAAGAGAGTAGGAAAACCAGTGGCCGGGCGCCCTAGACAGCAGGGCGCCCTAGGCGGCCGCCTAGTTTGCCTAGTGGTAGCACCGGCCCTGACCACGGGCGCGCGTAGGTGCGCAACAGCGGGTGCGCGCAGACACGCGCGTTGACGTGCGAGCGCACCGTGACAATTGTTGCCGCCCTCTGGCCTATTTGAACCTGCCGCAGATGCATGCAGGTTGCTGGATTATCGTCAGCTTCCTGTGTCTCCTGTACCTGCTATCCACATCTGATTCCTGTTACCTACCCGGCTTGCTTGACCTCTCCTGCTCTCCGCCTGCATCGACCCCCGGCTTGGACTTGACCATTCTCCAGTCTCCGCATCTGTACCTCGTCTGACTGCATGGTGTATGACCCATGGCCTGGCTCCCAACTCTGTTCCTGGTTTATCCTGCTGTACCTCACCTCGGACTGATCCTGCTGTGTATGACCCCTGGACTGGCTATTGATTCTGTTTCTGGTTTGCTCTACTGTTCCAAAACCTGGGATCTCTCCTCGCACGGTTGTCCAATCAGCTTACCCAGCGCACCCCAGCTGCCCTCTGCTACCAGCCTACCCAGCAACAGTATCAGGCAATCCGTGCTCCTTTGGGCACTGTACTCCCTGTCTCACTCCCAGGGCTACGTTGCACTTAGCCCCAAGGGGCGCCCTCTCCGCAACCCGGCCTCGCACCCGGGACTTGACACCCCCCCCCCCACACACACACACACAAGAGTTCACAGAACTCCCTTTTACATCAGAGTTCACAGAGTTCCCCTTTACATCACAGTCCACAGAGTTCTCTATTACATCAGAATCCACAGAGTTCCCCTTTACATCACAGTCCACAGAGTTCTCTATTACATCAGAATCCACAGAGTTCCCCTTTACATCACAGTCCACAGAGTTCTCTATTACATCA
Source organism: Lithobates sylvaticus (assembly GCA_028564925.1). NCBI lineage: Eukaryota > Metazoa > Chordata > Amphibia > Anura > Ranidae > Lithobates > Lithobates sylvaticus. The sequence goes on along the minus strand of CM053034.1, from coordinate 205,775,816 downwards.
GAATCCACAGAGTTCCCCTTTACATCACAGTCCACAGAGTTCTCTACTATTACATCAGAATCCACAGAGTTCCCCTTTACATCACAGTCCACAGAGTTCTCTATTACATCAGAATCCACAGAGTTCCCTTTACATCACAGTCCACAGAGTTCTCTATTACATCAGAATCCACAGAGTTCCCCTTTACATCACAGTCCACAGAGTTCTCTATTACATCAGAATCCACAGAGTTCCCCTTTACATCACAGTCCACAGAGTTCTCTGTTACATCAGAATCCACAGAGTTCCCCTTTACATCACAGTCCACAGAGTTCTCTATTACATCAGAATCCACAGAGTTCCCCTTTACATCACAGTCCACAGAGTTCTCTACTATTACATCAGAATCCACAGAGTTCCCCTTTACATCACAGTCCACAGAGTTCTCTATTACATCAGAATCCACAGAGTTCCCCTTTACATCACAGTCCACAGAGTTCTCTATTACATCAGAATCCACAGAGTTCCCCTTTACATCACAGTCCACAGAGTTCTCTATTACATCAGAATCCACAGAGTTCCCCTTTACATCACAGTCCACAAAGTTCTCCCTTACATCAGAGTTCCCCTTTACAGTGCAAGGGGGAACTCTGCAGATACTGATGTAAATGGAGAAATCTGTGGAGTCCGATATAAGGGGGAATGCTGTGGACTCTGGTGTAAAGCAAAACTCTGGTATAAGGGGGTCTCTGGCCACCAGAGCCCCCCCCCCCCCACACACACACACACACACAAGAGTCCACAGAGCTACCCTTTACATCTCAGTCCCCAGAGTTCCCCCTTACATCAGACTCCAGAGTTCCCCCTTACATCAGACTCCAAAGTTCCCCCTTACATCATGGTCTGCAGTGTTCCCCTTTTCACCAGAGTTCCAACTTACAGAGTCTGTATGTTTCTCCTTTACAGTGCAAGGGGAAACTCTGTGGACCCTGATGTAAAAGGATAAATCTGTGAAGTCTAATATAAGAGGGAGTGCTGCGAACTCTGGTGTAAAGAGAAGCTCTGGAGTAAGGCGGTCTCTGGTCACCAGAACCCCCCTTACACAAGAGTCCACAGTGCTCCCCTTTACATCATGGTCCATAGAGTTCCCCTTTACATCATGGTCTGCAGTTTTCCTCTTTACGTCAGCGTTCCTACTCACATCAAGGTCTGCACTCTGCAGAATTGCCCTTTACATAAGCGTTCCCCTTTACGTCAGGCATCGCAGAGTTCCCCCTTACACTGTAGGAGGGAATCCTGCAGACTCTGATGTAAAGGGGAACTCCGAGGACACTGATTTATGGGGGAATGCTGGGAACTGTGACGGGGGGGAGGGAATCTGATGACCACAGACCACCTTCTGCAGAGTGAAGGGGGTTACTGATATAAGGGGGAATCTTTATATCAGTGTCCCCCCTTACCTTAGTGTTTTCACTCCGACTGAGTCCCCCCTTACATCAGTGACCGCCCATCCCCCGTAAGACTGCTCGGGTGCAGGGCAGTGCTTCTTGAACTTCCATCTAGACTCCAGTCCTAGCGCCTCCGCTCCTGACACTGAGATAAGGCTCAATCAGACCATCCTCCGGATCCTCCTCTGCTTTGCTCGATGATTCCCTCCATTCTGGAGTCTGCACTCCAGTTCTTCCTCATACCGGCACTCCCACTTCTCCTGGCTCCTCCTCCTACAATTTGTGAATGGCAGCAAGCAGGCGCAATGACGTCACCGTGGGCCCACCTGTTCGATTAATCGATTTTTTTTAATAATTTCGATGAATTATAACGCACATACAGATCCAACTACTTTTAGCTGATCTCCTTGCATTGCAACTCTGCATTAGTCAGTGGTAGATATGGTATACACTATATACAATCCCCCGACACTAGTTGGTTTCCACAATCCATGACTTAACTTCACAGTTCACACAAATACGTTTTAAATTCAAACTGTAGCACTGACGTAAGTCATTTTTTTTCCACAGTAGCGCGACAATCCCTCCACCTCCGGTCTAACTAATCACTCTCACCTTATGGCATGGACCCCTGTGCAAACAGGTGGTCATGCAAGCGGGTATCAAAAGGGTTAACACGGACCATAAACTTCTCTCACGTCTCCTTAGATCTCAGCAAGGACACCAGGTCATGGGTAGAAAGAAAAGATCTAAGTGCTCACCGCTTAAGTATAAGATTTCATTTTTATGTTCAAAACACAAACTACTCACATAAAGATGATAAAAACACAGCATGTAAAGCCGACAATCGTGTTGGGGCAGCAGCGGGTGACGTCATGCGTAGCTCCTCCCCCATACGCGTTACGTTCAATCAGAACTTCAACGTCACCGGACTCCTCCCCCCCTTCCCTTCGTTAGCAGACGAGGCACTTGGGGAAAGGGGGAGGAGTCCGGTGACGTCACAGACATCGACATCTCCAACGGAAATCCCTGAAGACCCGGAAGCCGGCGGAGAGGTGAGTACCGATCAAAAGAATTTTGATCGATCAAAAAAATTTATCGATTAATCGAGGAATTAATCTTTAATTTCCACAGCCCTACATAAAAATGTATTTTATGTAAGCAAAAGAAAAAAATATTAGAAAATTCTCGATAAGCATAAAATTTCCATGTTTGCTGTTATAACATTTCCAGCACCGCTACCCAGTCCTACATCAACTGAAATGGCTCTTTTTTTGCTTCTTTGGCTCCCCCTGCTGGCGGCCCGAAGTTACAGCAGTCTTTATTTTGATCTACACTATATTACCAAAAGTATTGGGACGCCTGCCTTTACACGCAAATGAACTTTAATAGCATCCCAGTCTTAGGCTGCGTACAGACGATCGGAATTCCGGCCAGCAAAAGACCGATGAGAGCTTTTCGTCGGAAAATGCGACCGTGTGTGTAGGCTCCATCGGACTTTTGCTGGCCGAATTTCCGCCAGCAAAAGTTTGAGAGCAGGTTCTCAATTTTTCAGACGGAAAAAGTTTCTATATCGGAAATTCCGATCGTCTGTAGCAATTCCGACGCGCAAAATTCCGACGCATGCTCGGAAACAATTTGACGCATGCTCGGAAGCATTGAACTTCATTTTCGCGGCTCGTCGTAGTGTTGTACGTCACCGCGTTCTTGGTGGTCGGAGTTTGGTGTGACCGTGTGTAGGCAACACAAGCTTGAACTGATTTCCGTTGGAATTCCGTCGAAAAAAACACCCAAGGCTTTTCCCATGAGAATTCGGATTGTATGTACGGGGCATTAGTCCGTAGGATTCAATATTGAGTTGGCCCACCCTTTGCAGCTATAACAGCTTCAACTCTTCCGGGAAGGCCGTCCACAAGGTTTAGGAGTGTCTATGGGAATGTTTGACCGTTCTTCAAGGAATCCCTGATGATCCCTCCTTGTTCTGGAACTTTCTGTTATAGGGTGACAACTACACTATACTACCAAAAGTATTGAGACAACTGCTTTTACATGCACATGAACTTTAATGGCATCCCAGTCTTAGTCTGTAGGGTTCAGTATTGAGTTGGCCCTCCCTTTGCAGCTATAACAGCTTCAACTCTTCTGGGAAGGCCGTCCACAAGGTTTAGGAGTGTGTCTATGGGAATGTTTGACCATTCTTCCAGAAGTGCATTTGTGAGGCCAGGCACTGATGTTGGATGAGAAGGCCTGGCTTGTACTCTCTGCTTTAACTCATCCCAAAGGTGTTCTATCGGGTTGAGGTCAGGACAAGTTCCTCCACCCCAAACTCGCTCATCCATGTCTTTATGGACCTTGCTTTGTGCACTGGTCCAAATCATTTGGTGGAGGGGGGATTATGGTGGGGGGTTTTCAGGGGTTGGGCTTGGCCCATTAGTTCCAGTGAAGGGAACGCTTAAGGCGTCAGCATACCAAGACATTTTGGACAATTTCATGCTCCCAACTTTGTGGGAACAGTTTGGGGACGGCCCCTTCCTGTTCCAACATGACTGCGCACCAGTGCACAAAGCCAGGGCCATAAATGAATGAATGAATGACTTGTATAGCGCTACCTATGCGAACTGAATCACCTCAGGGTGCTTTTACCACTGGTGTCCATCTGTGGTATAGTGTGGTCTTTGCCCTGTGGGGTCCCGACACGCTTACAAACACATACACATATTTGGCCAATTTTATCGACAGGGTCTAATTAACCTACCAGCATGTCTTTGGAGTGTGGGAGGAAACCGGAGTAAACCCACGCAGGCACAGGGAGAACATGCAAACTCCAGGCAGAAGGTGTCGTGGTCGGGATTTGAACCAGCGACCCTATTACTGCTAGGTGAAAGTGCTAACCACTACACCACTGTACCTGCCCTGGTAAAGACATGGATGAGCGAGTTTGGGGTGGAGGAACTTGGCTGGCCTGCACAGAGTCCTGACCTCAACCCAATAGAACACCTTTGCGATGGATTACAGCGGAGACTGCGAGCCAGGCCTTCTCGTCCAACATCAGTGCCTGACCTCACTCACAAATGCGCTTCTAGAAGAATGGTCAAACATTCCCATAGACACCCTCCTAAACCTTGTGGACAGCCTTACCAGAATATTTGAAACTGTTATAGCTGCCAACTCAATACTGAACCCTACGGACTAAGACTGGGATGCCGTTAAAGTTGATGTTCAAGTTTGGGAAGCCAAAAGCCGGCGAGCCGCACATCTTTAATTACATTGTGTAAAATCGGTTCATCACAAAGCGTGGTAAATTACAGGGCGTGTACGGCGAGGACGCGGGACGTGTTCTGGTAATAACTGGACAGACCTGATTTAGAAGAGCTCCGCGGACTACATTCAGAAAATACATTTTTAAGATTGGAAAAGAAGTGAGTGAGAAAACAAAGGGGGGGACTCATTTATTAACCGCTTCAGCCCGGAAGATTTTACCCCTTCCTGACCAGAGCACTTTTTGCGATTCGGCACTGCGCCGCTTTAACTGACAATTGCGCGGTCGTGCGGCGTGGCTCCCAAACAAAATTGTTTTGAATCCTTTTTTCCTCACAAATAGAGCTTTCTTTTGGTGGTATTTGATCGCCCCTGCGGTTTTTATTTTTTGCGCTATAAAAAAAAAGAGCGACAATTTGGAAAAAAACACTTTATTTTTTACTTTTTGCTATAATAAATATCACCCAAAAATATATAAAAAAACATATTTTTTCCTCAGTTTAGGCCGATACGTATTCTTCTACATATTTGTGGTAAAAAAAATCACAATAAGCGTCTATTGATTGGTTTGCGCAAAAGTTATAGCGTCTACAAAATAGGGGATAGATTTCTGGCATTTTTATTATTATTATTTTTTTTTTACTAGTAATGGCGGCGATCAGCGATTTTTATCATGACTGCGACATTATGGCGGACACGTCGGACAATTTTGACACATTTTTGGGACCATTGTCATTTTTATAGCGATCAGTGCTATAAAATTGCATTGATTACTGTAAAAATGTCACTGGCAGTGAAGGGAGTTAACCACTAGGGGGCAGTGAAGGGGTCAAGTGTGTCCTAGTGTGTGTTCTAACAGAAGGGGGGAGGGGACTATGTAGGGGAGATGACAGATCGCTGTTTATACTCTGTATAAACAGACCGTATGTCTCTTCTCCCCTCAGAGAACCTGAAACTGTGTGTTTACACACACAGATCCCGGATCTCCGATCGCCGGGCACTCGCATCGGCTCCGTGGGCGAGCAGGGGGCACGCGCCCCCTAGTGGCCACAGTGGCCACGGGGCGAAGCGACGTTACATAACATCGCTTCGTCCAGCTGTGCCATTCTGCTGCAGTACAACTGCAGCGGATGGTCGGCAAGTGGTTAACCACTTAAGGACTGCCTCCTGCACATTTACGTCAGCAAAATGGCACGCTGGGCACATCAACATACAGGTACGTTGCTCATTAAGAGCCCAACCGTGGGTCACGCGACCCGGTCCTGAGCTCCGTGACCGTGGCCGCGGGACCCGCGGACCCGATTGCCGCCGGTGTCCCGCGATCGGGTCACAGAGCTGAAGAACGGGGAGAGGTCTGTGTAAACAAACCTCTCCCTGTGCTTCCTAGTGATGCTGTCACTGATCGTCTGTTCCCTGTCATAGGGAGAGATGATCAGTGATGTCACATGCCAAGCCACGCCCCCTACAGTAAAAAAAAACACACATGTCACACTTAACCCCTCCCTGCCCCCTAGTGGTTAACCCCTTCACTGCCAGTGAAATTTTTACAGTAATCAATGCATTTTTAATCGCACTGATCGCTTTATTAATGACAATGGTCCCAAAAATGTGTCAAAAATGTCCGATGTGTCCGCCATAATGTCGCAGCCACAATAAAAATCGCTGATCGCCGCCATTACTAGTAAAAAAAAAAAGATTAAGAAAAATGCCATAAAACTATCACCTATTTTAGACGCTATAACTTTTGCGCAAACCAATCAATAAACGCTTATTGCGATTTTTTTTTACCAAAAATATGTAGAAGAATGCGTATCGGCCTAAACTGAGGAAAAAAACGTTTTTTTTATATATATTTTTTTTGGGGACATTTATTATAGCAAAAAGTTAAAAATATAGCATTTTTTTTTTACAATTGTCGCTCTATTTTTGTTTATTGCGCAAAAAATAAAAACCGCAGAGGCGATCAAATACCACCAAAAGAAAGTTCTATTTGTGGGGAAAAAAAGGACGGCAATTTTGTTTGGGAGCCACGTCGCACGACCGCGCAATTGTCAGTTAAAGCGACGCAGTGCCGAATCGCAAAAAGGGGCCTGGTCCTTTGGCTGCAAATTGGTCCGGGGCTGAAGTGGTTAAAGCAGATATAAAAAGTCAAATCAAAGCATCAAACTTTACTGCATCTGAGCAAATCAAAAACACTGTTCATTTCAATTTTAGTATTCAAAGAACCCCCCCTCCCCCCATGATTTCTGGCTGTGGCCATCTTAAGTAAGGGCAAATGATTTATGTAGCATTTACTTCCTGGAATCCATCTGCCCTTATCTCAGGCATGCAGGCAGGAGGGTGTGCTTAGCTGAGAAATTCCCTCCTCCCCTCCTGAAGACTCCAGGGATGTAGGACATCATTTTGGCCTAGGCCAGAAACCAGGATGTAACTGAAGAAATATAAAAAAAAATTAAGAAAATAAAAACAAGTAAATAGAGGCAGGTCTGTGCTGTGTAAAATCTCAGGTCAGGCTGGACATATGGAAATATTTCCGTCATAATTTTTCGTGAGCATGAATGTTTTCAGTCCTGCAAAATAAAAACGAAAAAAAAAACTCAAATTAAGTCAATTGACGAAAAACTATAACGAAAGCCAATTCCAATTTTCGTCAAAATGAGCGAAAACAGAACAAAAACGTGAGGGAGGGGCGTTTCCCCACCTGAACGTCGGCTTCCCTCGGAGCTCCGCCTGTCTGTTAAAGCCCCACCCACTGACTCTATCGGCAAGCTGTATTGGCTGAGAGACGCGGGCTCCCATCAATCCTTTCCCTTTCCTATGCAGTTCCCCACATTACACTCATTCACACTATCTCTTTGGCGCCCTCTGCTGGCTTTTTCTTTTTTAAATCAGCGAAACAATTCCATCCCCAGACTATAATAATATATATAGACAAAATAAAATCAATGGTCATGGGACTCTTATATGAGGCGTGTCACTTCAATAAATAATACAGAAAGTACATAATATTGAAAATGTATTTTACAATCAGAGTTGAAACATTCCATAATCTCAAGGTATAATAATAATTTTCTTCACACAAATAGAGCTTTCTTTTGGTGGTATGTAATGACTGCTGGGTTTTGTATTAAAAAAAAAAAGAGCAAAAAAACCAAAAAAAAAATATGTTTCTGTCAGTAAATTTTGCAAATAAGTAATTGTTCTCCTTCACTGATGTGCGCTGCTGAGGCGGCACTGATGGGCACTAATAGGCTGAACGGGTGGGCATTGATGAGGTGGCACTTATGGGTACTGATTAGGTGGCACTGATGAGGAGGCACTAATATGCCGCACTTATGGGCACTGATAGTTGGCACTGATGGGCACTGATGATTGGCACTTATAGGCGGCACTGTTTGGCACTTATAGGCCGCACTGGTGGGCACTGATAGGTGGCACTGATGGGCAGTGATTGGTGGCACTAATGGGCACTGATAAGTGGCACTGATAGGTGGCACTGATTGGACCTTATAGGCGGCACTGGTGGGCACTGATAGGCGGCGCGGATAGGCAGTACTGATGGGCACTTCTGGACATTGATGGGTGGCACTGATGGGCGACACTGATTGGCAGCATTGATAGGCGGCACTGATAGCCAGCACTGACTGGCATCACTAATGGACAATGGTTGATGGCACTTGTGGACACTGATTGGCAATGTTGGGCACTAATTGCTGGCACTGATTGGTGACATGGTGGTGCTATAATGTAATCAGTGCCCTCTTTACATGTTTTGTTGTCCCCTGCGAGGAGATGCCACTGATCGGCTTTCCTCACCACTTACACTGTCAGTGCGAGGTGAGTAGCGCCGATTACTGGCATCTCCGTGTTTAGATGTGACCGGCTGTGATTGGACACAGCCGATCACATGGTTAAAGAGCCGCAGCCTTTACAGAGAATGCGGTTGCGCCGTGTCCTGTCACCTGCCACTCAAAAGCAGCTTGTCACTTGTCACCTGCCACCAGATGCAGATGGCAGGTGACAGTGGAAAGTGACAATCTGCATCTGGTGGCAGGTGACAGTGGCAAGTTACATAGTTACATAGTAGGTGGGGTTGAAAAAAGACACAAGTCCATCAAGTCCAACCTGTGTGTGTGATTATATGTCAGTATTACATTGTATATCCCTGTATGTTGCGGTAGTTCAGGTGCTTAACTAATAGTTTCGCGAAACTATCGATGCCCCCTGCTGAGACCACCGCCTGTGGAAGGGAATTCCACATCCTTGCTGCTCTTACAGTAAAGAACCCTCTACATAGTTTAAGGTTAAACCTCTTTTCTTTTAATTTTAATGAGTGGCCACGTGTCTTGTTAAACTCCCTTCCGCAAAAACGTTTTCTCCCTATTGTGGGGTTACCAGTACGTATTTATAAATTTAAATCATATCCCCTCTCAAGCGTCTCTTCTCCAGAGAGAATAAGTTCAGTGCTCGCACCCTTTCCTCATAACTAATATCCTCCAGACCCTTTATTAGCTTTGTTGCTCTTCTTTGTACTCGCTCCATTTCCAGCACATTCTTCCTGAGGACTGGTGCCCAGAACTGAACAGCATACTCCAGGTGCGGCCGGACCAGAGTCTTGTAGAGCGGGAGAATTTTCGTTTTATCTGTGGAGTTTATCCTCTTTTTAATGCCAATATTCTGTTTGCTTTGTTAGCAGCAGCTTGGCATTGCTGAGCCTATCATCTACTAGGACCCCCAGGTCCTTCTCCATCCTAAATCCCCCCCAGGGGTTCTCCCCCCAGTGTATAGATTGCATTCATTTTTTTGCCACCCAAATGCATTATTTTTACATTTTTCTACATTGAACCTCATTTGCCATGTAGTTGCCCACCCCATTCATTTCTTCAGATCTTTTTGCAAGGTTTCCACATCCTGCGGAGAAGTTATTGCCCTGCTTAGCTTAGTATCGTCCGCAAATACAGAGATTGAGCTGTTTCCCCCATCCCCATCCTCCAGGTCGTTTATGAACAAATTAAATAGGATTGGTCCCAGCCAGTGTTGGTCATCTTACTTTAAAAAAAGTAATTAGTTAAGTTACAAATGACTTCTCCCAAAAAGTAATTGCGTTAGTAACTCAGTTACTACATTGGAAAAGTAATTAGTTACGCAGCAAAGTAACTGTGACTTTTTTTTAAAATATTCTATACGTGTAACTAAGGGGCGGGTCTAGTATTACTGTAACCAAGGGGCGCATTTATTATTATTGTTATATATCGTGTAACCAAGGGGCTGCTCTATTATTACTCTAACCAAGGGGCAGATCTGTTATAGCGTGTAAGCAAGGGGCGGGTCTATTATTATTATATCGTGTAAGGAGCGGGTCTATTATTATTATTATTATATCGTGTAAGGGGCGGATGGCTACAGAAGAGGGCGAATGTTAAATTAATGGGCATAGCTCGATATATAACAATAATAATAAATGCGCCACTTGGTTACAGTAATACTAGACCCGCCCCTTACTTACATGATAGACGCCCCTTGTAAAGTAGCACGAGCATCGGGAGCGTGCGGCATCGCCTCGTACAATTACATGTTAACTGCACCTGAGCGGTGAAGAGTTCACTCAGAGCTGTTTAGGTTCAGCAATTTTCGGAAGCTCCGTAGTCCTTCGTACTGCGCAAGCCCTGCGCCTGCGCAGTACAGGGGGGTCCTTATCCGGCGGGGGAACTTTTTCGGCAGGACACCGGAATTACACTACTGCCATCTAGTGGCGGTAGATGTAATTGGGGTAACTAAGCCAAAGTAATGGGAACTGAGTTACCATGAGGGGAAAAGTAATCAGTTAGATTACTCGTTACCCTCTAAAGCAGGGGTCTCAAACTGGTGGCCCTCCAGCTGTTGCGAAACTACAAATCCCATGAGACATTGCAGATCTGACAGTTACAAGCATGACTCCCACAGGCTGAGGCATGATGGGACTTGTCGTTTTGCAACAGCTGGAGGGCCGCCAGTTTGAGACCCCTGCTCTAAAGTAACTGCGTTAGGTAACTCCCCATTCATCACCACACCCTCTGAACTCGCCCTTGTAGCCAGTTTTCAATCCATGTACTCACCCTATGGTCCATGCCAACGGACTTTTTTTGTACAGTAAACGTTTATGGGGAACTGTGCCAAATGCTTTTGCAAAATCCAGATACACCACATCTACGGGCCTTCCTTTATCTAGATGGCAACTCACCTCCTCATAGAAGGTTAATAGATTGGTTTGGCAAGAACGATTCTTCATGAATCCATGCTGATTACTGCTAATGATACCGTTCTCATTACTAAAATCTTGTATATAGTCCTTATCATCCCCTCCAAGAGTTTACATACTATTGATGTTGGCAGTAGGCCGGATAGCGGCTTTCTGATGGGTAGTAGCTATATGATAGAACATCGACAATTATTTTTTTTACATTCAGCTGTCGGGGGGGGGGCGAAGCCCGCTGTCAGCTGATGACTCATCGGTTGTTAGCCACTTAAGGACCAGCCTCGTTTTGGAATTTAGGTGTTTACATGTTTAAAACAGTTTTTTTTGCTAGAAAATTACTTAGAAACGCCAAACATTATATATTGTTTTTTTTTCTGTCACCCTAGAGAATAAAATGGCGGTCATTGCAATACTTTTTTCACACCGTATTTGCGCAGCGGTCTTACAAGCGCACTTTTTTTGGAAAAAAAAAAACAAGTTTTTGAATAAAAAAATAAGACAACAGTAAAATTAGCCCAATTTTTGGTTGTATTTTGAAAGATAATGTTACGCCGAGTAAATTGATACCCAACATGTCACGCTTCAAAATTGCGCCCGCCCGTGGAATGGCATCAAACTTTTACCTTCAAAAATCTCCATAAGCGACATTTAAAAAATTCTACAGGTTGCATTTTTTGAGTTACAGAGGAGGTCTATGGCTAGAATTCTTGTTCTCGCTCTACCGATCGCGGCGATACATCAAATGTGTGGTTTCACTACCGTTTTCATATGCGGGCGCTACTCACGTATGCGTTCGCTTCTGCGCACGAGCTTGTCGGGATGAGGGGGTTTTAAAAAAAATGTTTTTGGTTTTTCTTATTTATTTTACTTGAATGTATTATTTTTTACACTGTTTTAAAAAAAATGGATCATTTTTATTCCTATTACAAGGAATGTAAACATCCCTTGTAATAAAAAAAAGCATGACAGGTCCTCGTAAATATGAGCTCTGGGGGTCAAAATGACCTCAGATCTCATATTTGGACTTAAATGCAAAAAAAAAAATGTCATTTAAAAAAATGACATTTGGAAATTGTGCCTTTAAGACGTATGGGTGGAAGTTACGGTTTGACGTCGCCTCCGCCCTCCTATGTTATAGAGACGAGTGGGGGCCATATTAGCCTCACTCGTCTCTATACCCAGCACGTTGCAGGACCCGATCGCCTCGGTCGCTGCCGACGGCTCCGGTAAGCGGCGGAAGGGACGGGAGAGCGGCGGGAGGGGGGGTGGCACCTCAACCGCCGCCGACAACAGTGATCTTGCGGCGAACCTGCCGCAGAGACCACCATTATCGGAAACAGAATCGCTCACTGTAAAGAGGGATACCTCGGTTGTGGCAGCAGCTGCTGCCGTTACCGAGATACCCCTCTTCAAAAAAAAATGACGTATAAATACAGTGAGCGGTCGGTAAGTAATTAAGGACACGGCGGTCGGCTTCCCGGCCCGTTGCTTAACAACCAGCTATTGTAGACGTTTGTGGTACGACTTTTACAAGCCAAAAGCGTTTGTCAATCACACTGCAAAGCGCACCGCATAGGGCGTTTGGGGGAGCGTTTTTTGTGCTCATTAAACGCTTATGAACTGCACCTTTTAATCTAATTAACGCCATAGGCGCGTTTGATAAGTGTCAGTATTTTGAGCAAGTGTGAACGAGCCCATTATCTTTATTTTTTTCTTATTGCTTGAAAGCCATGGTTATATGCGGTCATGGCTGAGGGCAAGCGCCTAACTCTCCGCTGTTTCGTCAGATTAGGCGACCCTTCAGATTGGGCGACCTGTCACATTTTGTAATGGAAGTGACGTTCCATCGCCACCATCTTGGTACACCCCGCACTCGTCCACAGTAATGATACAGTGAGAAGGCGGCAAGCGGACATCTTGTTACACCCACCGGAGTCTTGCATTTCACACTTATTTTTAACAGTAAATGAAGCTTATATAGAGAAATTCTGTATTTTAAAATCCAGCTCACTGTTTAGATGTTAAATTTTAAAAGCAGCAAGCCTGCTGATCTCACAGGTTTGCTAATCTGACAGAACACTGCTGCTTTGAAAATTCAAGATCAAAACAGTCTTACGGATTTCAAAATACTGAATTTCACTACATAAGCTGAGTTTACTGTTAAAAATAAGTGTTAAAAGACTCCGGCGGGTGTAACAAGATGTCCGCTTCCCGCCTTCTCACTGTATCCTTACTGTGGACGAGTGCGGGGTGTAGCAAGATGGCGGCGACCAAACGTCACTTCTGTTAAAAAAAGTGACGTGTCGCCGAAAAAACCGCCTCCCTGTAAGCTACTTCCGCTGGGCAGTCTGCTGGCAGAATGGCGCCGCGTAGGCCTCAGTGCTGGCGGAAGTGACGTCGGCAGTAGCGCTTTGGTAGTTTCTGGCAGTGAAGTGCGTCACTCGGAGGGTCGGGAAGCGGCTGCTGGCGGAGGGTTCCCCGGAGGGGGAAGCAGCGGAGGGCCCGGGATGGATTTCTATAAAGTGATGAAGGTGGCTGCGGCCCAGAACAGCGGAGATGGCAGCACGGTGAGAGAGGGGGGCAGATTGGAGACATATGGGGGGGCTACAGGGAGATAGTGAGGGGTGATTGTCCTGATGGGGGAAGGGAGCAATATATATGAGGTGGGGGGCAGGGAGTTTTAAATGAGGGGAGCTCATTGGAGACCTGAGGGGGGAATGGGGGCCCTGTAATGACTGGGGGGAGGGGGTTGGTAAATGGGGGCAGTGTATTAGGTTGGGGAGGGTGTAAATGGGGCTCTGTAGTGACGGGGGGGGGGGGTGTGAGTGGATGATGGGGGGGGGGGGCCTGTACTGACGTGGACGCGGTTGGTAAACGGGGGGGGGGGGTCCTGTACTGACGTGGACGCGGTTAGTAAATGGGGGGGGGGGGTCCTGTACTGATGTGGACGCGGCTAGTAAATGGGGGGGGGGGTCCTGTACTGACGTGGACGCGGTTAGTATATGGGGGGGGGGGGGGGGTCCTGTACTGACGTGGACGCGGTTAGTAAATGGGGGGGGGGGGGGTCCTGTACTGACGTGGATGCGGTTAGTAAATGGGGGGGGGTCCTGTACTGACGTGGACGCGGTTAGTTAATGGGGGGGGGTCCTGTACTGACGTGGACGCGGTTGGTAAATGGGGGGGGGGGGGGGGGGTCCTGTACTGACGTGGACGCGGTTGGTAAATGGGGGGGGGGGTCCTGTACTGACGTGGACGCGGTTGGTAAATGGGGGGGGGGGGGTGGTCCTGTACTGACGTGGACGCGGTTGGTAAATGGGGGGGCGGTCCTGTACTGACATGGACGCAGTTAGTAAATGGGGGGGTCCTGTACTGACGTGGATGCGGTTGGTAAATGGGGGGGGGGGGGTCCTGTACTGACGTGGAAGCGGTTGGTAAATGGGGGGGGGTCCTGTACTGACGTGGACGCGGTTGGTAAACAGGGGGGGGGTCCTGTACTGACGTGGACGCGGTTGGTAAACGGGGGGGGGGTCCTGTACTGACGTGGACGCGGTTGGTAAACGGGGGGGGGGGGGGGGTCCTGTACTGACGTGGACGCGGTTAGTAAATGGGGGGGTCCTGTACTGATGTGGACGCGGTTAGTAAATGGGGGGGGGGGGTCCTGTACTGACGTGGACGCGGTTAGTAAATGGGGGGGGGGGTCCTGTACTGACGTGGACGCGGTTAGTAAATGGGGGGGGGGTCCTGTACTGACGTGGACGCGGTTAGTAAATGGGGGGGGGGGGGTCCTGTACTGACGTGGACGCGGTTAGTAAATGGGGGGGGGTCCTGTACTGACGTGGACGCGGTTAGTAAATGGGGGGGGGTCCTGTACTGACGTGGACGCGGTTGGTAAATGGGGGGGGGGGGGGGGTCCTGTACTGACGTGGACGCGGTTGGTAAATGGGGGGGGGGGTCCTGTACTGACGTGGACGCGGTTGGTAAATGGGGGGGGGGTCCTGTACTGACATGGACGCGGTTAGTAAATGGGGGGGGGTCCTGTACTGACGTGGAAGCGGTTGGTAAATGGGGGGGGGGGGGTCCTGTACTGACGTGGAAGCGGTTGGTAAATGGGGGGGTCCTGTACTGACGTGGAAGCGGTTGGTAAATGGGGGGGGGGGGGTCCTGTACTGACGTGGAAGCGGTTGGTAAATGGGGGGGGGGGGGGTCCTGTACTGACGTGGACGCGGTTGGTAAATGGGGGGGGTCCTGTACTGACGTGGACGCGGTTGGTAAATGGGGGGGGGGGGTCCTGTACTGACGTGGACGCGGTTGGTAAATGGGGGGGGGGGGGTCCTGTACTGACGTGGACGCGGTTGGTAAATGGGGGGGGGGGGGGGGGTCCTGTACTGACGTGGACGCGGTTGGTAAATGGTGGGGGGGGGGGTTGGTCCTGTACTGACGTGGACGCGGTTGGTAAATGGGGGGGGGTCCTGTACTGACGTGGATGGTAAATGGGGGGGGGGGGGGTTGGTCCTGGTACTGACGTGGACGCGGTTGGTAAATGGGGGGGGGGGGGGTCCTGGTACTGACGTGGACGCGGTTGGTAAATGGGGGGGGGGGGGTTGGTCCTGGTACTGACGTGGACGCGGTTGGTAAATGGGGGGGGGGGGGTTGGTCCTGTACTGACGTGGACGCGGTTGGTAAATGGGGGGGGGGGGTCCTGGTACTGACGTGGACGCGGTTGGTAAATGGGGGGGGTTGGTCCTGGTACTGACGTGGACGCGGTTGGTAAATGGGGGGGGGGGGGGGGGTCCTGGTACTGACGTGGACGCGGTTGGTAAATGGGGGGGGGGTCCTGTACTGACGTGGACGCGGTTGGTAAATGGGGGGGGGGGGTCCTGTACTGACGTGGAAGCGGTTGGTAAATGGGGGGGGGGTCCTGTACTGACGTGGAAGCGGTTGGTAAATGGGGGGGGGGGGGTCCTGTACTGACGTGGAAGCGGTTGGTAAATGGGGGGGGGGTCCTGTACTGACGTGGAAGCGGTTGGTAAATGGGGGGGGGGGTCCTGTACTGACGTGGACGCGGTTGGTAAATGGGGGGGGGGGTCCTGTACTGACGTGGACGCGGTTGGTAAATGGGGGGGGGGGGGTCCTGTACTGACGTGGACGCGGTTGGTAAATGGGGGGGGGGGGTCCTGTACTGACGTGGACGCGGTTGGTAAATGGGGGGGGGTTGGTCCTGTACTGACGTGGACGCGGTTGGTAAATGGGGGGGGGGGGGGGGGGGGGTTGGTCCTGTACTGACGTGGACGCGGTTGGTAAATGGTGGGGGGGGGGTTGGTCCTGTACTGACGTGGACGCGGTTGGTAAATGGGGGGCGGTCCTGTACTGACGTGGATGGTAAATGGGGGGGGGGGGGGTCCTGTACTGACGTGGACGCGGTTGGTAAATGGGGGGGGGGGTTGGTCCTGGTACTGACGTGGATGCGGTTGGTAAATGGGGGGGGGGGGGTTGGTCCTGGTACTGACGTGGACGCGGTTGGTAAATGGGGGGGGGGGGGGGGGGTTGGTCCTGGTACTGACGTGGACGCGGTTGGTAAATGGGGGGGGGGGGTTGGTCCTGGTACTGACGTGGACGCGGTTGGTAAATGGGGGGGGGGGGGGGGGTTGGTCCTGAACTGACGTGGACACGGTTGGTAAATGGGGGAGGGGGTCCTGTACTAACTCGGGGGGGGGGGGGGAGGGGGTCCTGTACTGGGTGATATCAGTCTGCTGGGTGAGTTCCAGTCTTCGCTCTCTTGCACTGCCATGGCTGCCTCTGGTATGGCACACCGTGTTGGATGCCCCCTGCTGCCTGCTGTGGTTCCTCCCAGCTATTACATCACTATAGTACACAGTAGTGGTCAGTAGGTGGAACTACGGCTCGCAGCAGGGGACACAACTTCCAACACACTCACATAATTCACTTTTTTTTTTTTTCAACCACTTCCCTACCCGCCCATATGACGCCCACAAGGTGGCTCTCCCATCCTGGGTGGGCATCATATGACGTCCTCCCATTCCTGGCCGTTGTCGCAGAGTTGGTCGGGACCCGGTGCGAGTGCCCGTTAAAGCAACGGGAACGTGGAGCTGTGTGTGTAATGATGGGGTGTAAACACACAGCTCCACGTCCTGTCAGCGGAGAGGAGACCGATCATGTGATCCCAGTACGGAGGAACACATGATCGGTCTCCTCCCCTTGTGAGTCCCCTCCCCCCACAGTTAGAATCACTCCTATAGGGAATACATTAACCCCTGCAGCGCCCCCTAGTGTTAACCCCTTCCCTGCCAGTCACATTTACACAGTAATCAATGCAATTTTATAGCAACGATCGCTGTGTAAATGTGAATGGTCCCAAAAATGTGTCAAAAGTGTCCGAAGTGTCCGCCGCAATGTCGCAGTCACGAAAAAAAAAAAACACAGATCGCCGCCATTACTAGTAAAAAAAAAAAAAAATGCAATAAATCTATTCCCTATTTTGTAGACGCTATAACTTTTGCGCAAACCGATCAATATACGCTTATTGCGTTTTTTTTTTTTATTATTATTATTTTTTTTTTATTTATTTTTTACCAAAAATATGTAGAAGAATACGTATCGGCCTAAACTGAGTAAAAAAATTGTTTTTTTTTTTTTTAAAAAATGGGATATTTATTATAGCAAAAAGTAAAAAATAATGTGTTTTTTTTTTTTCAAAATTGTCGCTCTTCTTTTGTTTATAGCGCAAAAAAAAACCCGCAGGGGTGATCAAATACCACCAAAAGAAAGCTCTATTTGTGGGGAAAAAAGGGACATCAATTTTGTTTGGGTGTAACGTCGCACGACCGCGCAATTGTTAAAGCGACGCAGCACCGAAACGCAAAAAAGTGCTCTGGTCAGGAAGGGGGGTAAAATGGCCCGGTGCTGAAGTGGTTAAGGGTAGTGTGAGGAATCTGCCAATGTTGACTTTATATCTTCATCCTTCACTGACTAGTAGGTCCCTCATCCGGACTGTGTGTACAGGAGGTGTCTGTGTGCTGCTTCCAGGTCAGTGAAGGGTGACGATGACAGTGGTTGGGGGATGGGTGGAGGTCCTTCAAGCAATGTGTGATATATGAATGTCGGTCTGAAGGGTTCCAGCAGCTGTGAATGAAGTAGAATACAGGCTACATCCTCGGGGGAGGGGAGCGGTGCCGCTGGATGGCCTGTCTAGGGTATCTGCTATTCTCATACAGTCACCGGCCACTTTATTAGGTTCACCTGTTCAACTGCTCGGTAACCCAAATTGCTAATCAGCCAATCGCGTGGCAGCAACTCAATGCATTTGGGCATCTAGACGTGGTGACGACGACTTGCTGAAGATCAAACCGAGCATCAGAATGGGGGATTTAAGTGACTTTGAACGTGTCATGGTTGTTGGGGCCAGACGGGCCGGTCTGAGTATTTCAAAAACTGCTGATCTACTGGGATCTTCTTACACAACGACTGCTCGGGTTTACAGAGAATGGTCCGAAAAAAAGAGAAAATATCCAGTGAGCGGCAGTTGTGTGGAGGAAAATGCCTTGTTGATGTCAGAGGAGAATGGGCAGACTGGTTCCAGATGATAGAAATGCAAAAGTAACTCAAATAACCACTCGTTACACCCAAGGTATGCAGAATACCATCTCTGAACTCACAACACATTGAACCGTGAAGCAGATGGGCTACAGCAGCAGAAGACCACACGGGTGCCACTCCTGTCAGGTAAGGACAGGAAACTGAGGCTACAATTGGCACAGGATCACCATAATTGGACAATAGAAGATTGGAAAAAAACGTTGCCTGTTCTGATGAGTCTCGATTTCAGCTGCGACATTCAGATGGTCGGGTCAGAATTTGGCGCATGGATCCATCCTGCCTTGTATCACCGGTTCAGGCTGGTGGTGGTGTAATGGGGGGGGGGGGGGGTTCTTGGCACACTTTGGGCCCCTTAGTACCAATTGAGCATCGTTTACACACCACGGCCTCCCTGAGTATTGTTGCTGACCATGTCCACCCCTTTATCACTACAGTGTCCCCATCTTCTGATGGCTCCTTCCAGCAGGATAATGCGCCATGTCACAAAGCTCCAATCATCTCCCCACTGGACAATGAGGTCACTGTCCTCCAATGGCCTCCACACTCACCAGATCTCATCCAATGGCCTCCACACTCACCAGATATCCAATGGCCTCCACACTCACCAGATCTCATCCAATGGCCTCCGCACTCGCCACATGTCATCCAATGGCCTCCGCACTCACCAGATCTCATCCAATGGCCTCCGCACTCGCCACATGTCATCCAATGGCCTCCACACTCACCAGATCTCATCCAATGGCCTCCACACTCACCAGATCTCATCCAATGGCCTCCGCACTCGCCACATGTCATCCAATGGCCTCCGCACTCACCAGATCTCATCCAATGGCCTCCACACTCACCAGATCTCATCCAATGGCCTCCACACTCACCAGATCTCATCCAATGGCCTCCACACTCACCACATCTCATCCAATGGCCTCCACACTCGCCACATCTCATCCAGTGGCCTCCACACTCGCCACATCTCATCCAGTGGCCTCCACACTCGCCACATCTCATCCAGTGGTCTCCACACTCGCCACATGTCATCCAGTGGTCTCCACACTCGCCACATGTCATCCAGTGGTCTCCACACTCGCCACATGTCATCCAGTGGTCTCCACACTCGCCACATGTCATCCAGTGGTCTCCACACTCGCCACATGTCATCCAGTGGTCTCCACACTCGCCACATGTCATCCAGTGGTCTCCACACTCGCCACATGTCATCCAGTGGTCTCCACACTCGCCACATGTCATCCAGTGGTCTCCACACTCGCCACATGTCATCCAGTGGTCTCCACACTCGCCACATGTCATCCAGTGGTCTCCACACTCGCCACATGTCATCCAGTGGTCTCCACACTCGCCACATGTCATCCAGTGGCCTCCGCACTCGCCACATGTCATCCAGTGGCCTCCGCACTCGCCACATGTCATCCAATGGCCTCCACACTCGCCACATGTCATCCAATGGAGCACCTTTGGGACAAATCTGCAGCAACTGTGTGATGTTATCAGGTCACTATGGAGCAAAATCTCTGAGGAATGTTTCCAACACCTTGTTGTATCTCTGCCACCAAGAATGAAGGCAAAAGGGGGTCCAACCCGGTACTAGCAAGGAGGACCTAATAAAAATGCCTGTAAAGTGCCTCCAGTGTGAAAGGGGTCTTATCAGGCCTCACTGTGCCGATCTCGGTGGTCCCGGCACTGTGACCGCACTGTCACCAACTGCTCCCGGTCACGGTTTACAATTGGGGGGCTGTAGGACAGGCTGCTGATCATCTGACCCCTTTGTTACCCAATCACAGTGATCATATCATTGATGGCCCTCCTATCGGTGTAAAGAACACCTTAAAGCGAATCTAACCCCCTTCAATTTAAGTTTTAAAAGTTACATTCCCAACACATGCTGGCAATGTAACTGTCACATCTGCTTGTGTTCTCAGCCAACTGTCAAACCATCAAATGACCGGCGTCATAACTGATCACATGTGCAGCACCATGGCAGCTGATCGAACAGAGGCCAAGATTGGAGCTTCCTTGGCTGAAAACAATAGTTCTGCTTTAACCTCTTCTGCCCCAGAATGTTTACCCCCTTCTTGACCAGGCCATTTTTTGTGATACGGCACTGCGTTACTTTAACCACTTCAGCCCCGCACCAATTGGCAGCCAAAGGACCAGGCCCCTTTTTGCGATTCGGCACTGCGTCGCTTTACCTGACAATTTGCGCGGTCGCGCGACGTGGCTCCAAAACAAAATTGGCGTCCTTTTTTTTTCCCACAAATAGAGCTTTCTTTTGGTGGTATTTGATCGCCCCTGCGGTTTTTTATTTTTTGCGCTATAAACAAAAATAGAGCGACAATTTTGAAAACAATGCAATATTTTTTTGCTATAATATCCCAAAAAATATATAAAACATTTTTTTTTTTTTCCTCAGTTTAGGCCGATACGTATTCTTCTACGTATTTTTGGTAAAAAAAATTGCAATTAGCGATTTATTGATTGGTTTGCGCAAAAGTTATAGCGTTTACAAAATAGGGGATAGTTTTATAGCATTTTTATTATTTTTTTTTTTTTTTTTTTTACTAGTAATGGCGGCGATCAGCGCGTTTTTTTTTTTTTTTTTTTTTTTTTTAATTTTTATTGTGACTGCGACATTATGGAGGACACATCGGACATTTTTGACAAATTTTTGGGACCATTGTCATTTATACAGCAATCAATGCTATTTAAATGCATTGATTCCTGTATAAATGACAGTTGTAGTGAAAGAGTTAACCACTAGGGGGAGGGGAGGGGTTATGGGCTGTGACGTGTGTGTTTTTTACATTAGGGGGCGGGGCTGACATCATTGATCGGCTTTCCCGATGACCGGGAACAGCCGATCAATGACAGGCAGTGTAGGAAGCGCGGGGAGAGGTTTGTTTACACAGACCACTCCCCGTTCTTCAGCTCTGTGACCCGATCGCGCGACACCAGCGGCGATCGGGTCCGCTGGTCCCGCGGCTGGGGTCACGGAGCTCCTGATCGGGTCGCGCGCCCGACCCACGGGCAGGCAATTAAAGGGCCACGTACAGGTACGTGATTTTGCCTGCTCGTGCCATTCTGCCGCAGTATATCTGCGTGAGGCGGTCGGGAAGCGGTTAAGTAAAGCATCTGGGATGCATCCAGACTGCGTTTCTATGGTGTGAAGCGGCCCTTGGTGATGATCGACGACTGAGCAGCATTGGCACAGATGGCGCAATCTCGTTCAAGTGTCATCTTTAGTTGGTAAAGCTCCATTGTGTGAATGGAGCTTTACCAACTAAAGAAGTGTGTTCTGTGACTTGTCATAGATCTTTGAAAACCAAAGTCGCATGACAAGTCGCACCCCATGTCCCCCAGTGAGTACCGTTCATATCTGTGCAACTTAAAGTCGCAAAAAAATCTGTGAACTTCCTCAATGTATTGGTTGGTTTTTGTATTTAGTATGTTAGAATTCTAACATGTGAATGTATAAATTCCCCGCCATGACGGATCTTCTTCTTCCAGTTCACACTTCTCCTGTCTTCATCCCTCTTTTAGGACTCAGGTTGTCCTTCTTCAGACTCGGCTGATGCGTCAGTCCAGGTAATGGCGGAGAGGACTTTTGCGGCCTGCATGGTGGATTGGCAGCGCTGCAGAGAGTGTGTGAGACTAACAGCTGTTGCGTCCGCGGATCACCCTATTGGCTGACAGCTGAGCCTCAGCAGTTCGTGTTACACGTCTTGTATTTTGTTGCACGTTTTAGAATAGGAACCCGGCACTGCAGCTTTACTAATAAGAAATGTATAATTTATATGGAGGGTTATAAAGCTGGGACGGTGCTGCTCGGAGGATGAGTAATGTTTGCTTGTACACGAGGCGCTGTGTGTAGGGTGGGGGAGGGGTTGTGCTTCGTCAGCAGCTGACTGTCCAAATCATCTGTTGGCTCCGTCGTCTCCCAGCGACCTGTTGTTGAGCAGACGAGACGGAGAGCTATTTCCAGCCACTGTCAGCTCTGCTGTTCTGTGAATTAACTTCATTGCTAATCCTTCCTCTAGTAAAGCGGGTTTATATTATATCCCAAAAATCTTTTCCTGCCAGGATTTTTTATTTTTTTTGACTGTTTATTCATTTAGGGCACGATTTATGCTTGTGTGTTTAATAACGTGTTTTTATTGTGCATTTTCTAGTGCTTTTTGAGGATTTTGTGTAGTGAATTTGAGTGTTTTAATGCATTGCTGAGTGTTTTATTTTGCATGAAAAGTGCATTTAATGAAATGATCTCCAAACTGCGGCCTTTTTCTCACCTTTTATCCGATCCCTGGGACACTTATCCCCCCCCGCTGCCGCCGACAATGGGGGCGCCAGTCCCCCCGCTGCCGCCGACAATGGGGGCGCCAGTCCTCCCGCTGCCGCCGACAATGGGGGCGCTAGTCCTCCCGCTGCCGCCGACAATGGGGGCGCTAGTCCTCCCGCTGCCGCCGACAATGGGGGCGCCAGTCCTCCCGCTGCCGCCGACAATGGGGGCGCTAGTCCTCCCGCTGCCGCCGACAATGGGGGCGCTAGTCCTCCCGCTGCCGCCGACAATGGGGGCGCTAGTCCTCCCGCTGCCGCCGACAATGGGGGCGCTAGTCCTCCCGCTGCCCCGCCGACAATGGAGGCGCTAGTCCTCCCGCTGCCCCGCCGACAATGGAGGCGCTAGTCCTCCCGCTGCCCCGCCGACAATGGAGGCGCTAGTCCTCCCGCTGCCCCGCCGACAATGGAGGCGCTAGTCCTCCCGCTGCCCCGCCGACAATGGAGGCGCTAGTCCTCCCGCTGCCCCGCCGACAATGGAGGCGCTAGTCCTCCCGCTGCCCCGCCGACAATGGGGGCGCTAGTCCTCCCGCTGCCCCGCCGACAATGGGGGCGCTAGTCCTCCCGCTGCCCCGCCGACAATGGGGGCGCTAGTCCTCCCGCTGCCCCGCCGACAATGGGGGCGCTAGTCCTCCCGCTGCCCCGCCGACAATGGGGGCGCTAGTCCTCCCGCTGCCCCGCCGACAATGGGGGCGCTAGTCCTCCCGCTGCCCCGCCGAAAATGGGGGCGCTAGTCCTCCCGCTGCCCCGCCGACAATGGGGGCGCTAGTCCTCCCGCTGCCCCGCCGACAATGGGGGCGCTAGTCTGCCCGCTGCCCCGCCGACAATGGGGGCGCTAGTCCTCCCGCTGCCCCGCCGACAATGGGGGCGCTAGTCCGCCCGCTGCCCCGCCGACAATGGGGGCGCTAGTCCTCCCGCTGCCCCGCCGACAATGGGGGCGCTAGTCCTCCCGCTGCCCCGCCGACAATGGGGGCGCTAGTCCTCCCGCTGCCCCGCCGATAATGGGGGTGCTAGTCCTCCCGCTGCCCCGCCGACAATGGGGTATTACTTCTAATGATGGCAGTGCATCATTTACTTCCACCAGCCACAGTCTGACTCTCCTAAAGCTGAAGGACAGTAAACTGGCCCTTTGTTTAGAAAGTTTGGAGACCCCCTGATTTAGGCCCCTTTCACACTGGGGCGGTGGATGCATTGGCGCCGCTATTTTTAGCCCCCCACTAGAGGCCGAGCGAGGGTTAAGATGCGTTTTTGCCGGCGGTATAGCCGGGCTGCCCATTGATTTCAATATACACACGGCTCCTTCACCGCTCCAAAGATGCTCCTAGCGTCCTGCCAGTGCACCGCCCTCGGGCTTTCACATCGAGAATTTGCAGGCACTATTTTTAGCACTGTAGCACCTGCAAAGCGTCCCAGTATGAAAGGGGTCTTAAAAATTTGCACAGTCACCCTTTCGACCCCCCCCCCCCTCGCAAAGGGTTAAATGCTCGTCAAGGGGGTAGAGGTGTAAGGTGATATACTTAACTTTTATAGCTCCCTTCGACGCTCTCCTTCCCCCTGACTCTCTGGGTTGTGGGCAGTCCCTTGCCATTTTCATACACATCGTGTGGCTGCCCGGTGGAGAGTCTTTAAGAGGCTTAGAGGGACGGGTCACACAGATGGGAGCCTGCCGGATTGAGGAGTAAGGTATTACATATTATTCCTCTACCTCTAAGACCTAATGAGCATGTAACGCAATTCCTGAAGTTGGGATTTACAGTGAGTGGTAAATGCTTAAAGCTTAGTGCCATATTTAATGTCCTTTTTAAATAGTTCCAAGTCGTCCCAAACAAACTATTTACTGCACTAACAGGTGCACTTACTGGGTGCCCTGTATTATATATGTACTCTCAGCTACATGGAGCAGGGATGTCAAACTCAATTTCATCATGGGCAGCATCAGAAGTATGGTTACCCTCAAAGGGCTGGTTGTATCAGGGGTGCACTACGTACATGGTGCACGATTCAGGACTCCGCTATGTACTAGGTGCATTGCATGCAAAGTTCAGACGGACGCTACGTACAGAGTTTGGGGGTTCACTGAGTTTGTAACCCCAACCCCCCCCCCCCAAATAAAGCTTTCTCACATCTTTTACCTACCTGGCCCGGCTGTAGTACCTCCCTGTGTAGGCATCTTTACTATCTGTGTATTTGCAGGGAGGTCGTTCTTTCTCTTGGATCAGGCATGTCCAAAGTCCGGCCCGTAGGCCAATTGCGGCCCGCGTTCCGGTTTAATGCAATCCCCACTGGAAACTTGGATATAGCTTTTGTGGCCCCCAACGAATCCCAGAGCGCTGCGCATCCCGTCCCCTCCGGTATATATACCGGAGAGAGCAGGACGAGTGCCGTCAGATTACATACAGGAGAATCTCCTCCTATTTACTTGGCAGCATCTGTAATAGGAAGTCCCGTCTCCTGGGCTGGAATTGGACGACTGTTCTGTCTATCATAGGACTCCGTATTAAAGAGGCCACCGAGTAAACAGGAGATTCTCCTGTATGTAATCTGTTGGCGTTCATCCCGCCCCCCTCCGAGGCTGTGTTCATGGCGCTGGTGGGTGCACTACATACAGAGTGCACGACTCAGGACTACAGAGTGCAGAGTTCAGGACTCCGCTATGTACTAGGTGCAGAGTTCAGGCGGGCGCTACGTACAGGGTTTGGGGGTTCACTGAGTTTGTAACCCCCCCCAATAAAGCTTTCTCGCATCTTTCACCTACCTGACCTGGCTATAGTACATCCCTGTGTAGGCGACTTTACTATCTGTGTATTTGCAGGGAGGTCGTTCTTTCTCTTGGATCAGGCATGTCCAAAGTCCGGCCGTAGGCCAATTGCGGCCCGCGTTCCGGTTTAATTCGATCACATTGGAAACTTGGATATAGCTTTTGTGGCCCCCAACGAATCCCAGCGCGCCGCGTGTCCCACCCCCCTCCGGTGTATATATACCGGAGAGAGCAGGACGAGTGCCGTCAGATTACATACAGGAGAATCTCCTCCTATTTGGCGGCATCTGTAATAGGAAGTCCCGTCTCCTGGGCTGGAATTGGACGACTGTACTGTCTATCATAGGACTCCGTATTAAAGAGGCCGCCGAGTAAACAGGAGATTCTCCTGTATGTAATCTGGTGCTCATCCTGCCCCCCCTCCCTGTCCCCTCCGAGGCTGCATTCATGGCACTGGAGAGGCTGCATTCATGGCACTGGAGAGGCTGCATTCATGGGCACTGACCCTTGTTTCAGTTCTTTAAAATAATATTTTTTTTTCCTGAAACCTCCCTCTTAAAGTGAAGGTGCGTGTTATATGCCAATAAAAAAATGGTATATCCAAATAAAACGCCCAAGTTAATCCTTGGACTCTTCACCACACACAGCCACAAAGGCAAGGGAATTCTTGTTGGGCAGTGTAATCGTTTAATTTAATGGTTCAAAGAATGTCTGGCATCAAATCTGACCCTCTTTTAAAAAGTTTGGACCCCTCTGTCTTATATTTTGGAGATCTGTGCCCCACTGTGAGTGCATGCAGGAATCTGTTAGATCCGGGAGCCACTGAGGGCAAAGCTGCCCCTTGTAAACACAGAATTGTTCTGTATTTGCAAGTGACAGCGGGGAGTGTGAGCCGGAGGTGGCGGAATGGAGTTCCCGCTCTAAAACTGTATGTGAGGACCACATGACGAGGCCTGGAGGGCTGCACCCGGCCCGCGGGTCTTGTGTTTGACATGCATGACACATCAAGCACTGTGCTGTGGGAGTAGGACTACCTGTCTCATTAACAGAACAAAATAGTCGGGCTGAGAGCTGCTCAGTCATACACAGGAAGCTTTGTATTCTATGAATAAGTACAAAGCTTCCTCTGATGGACTGAGGTGGGCTGATATCATCACAAACTCCACCTCAGTCGATCAGAGGAAGCTTTGTATTTATTCATAGAATACGAAGCTTCCCATGAATGGCTGGGCAGCTCTTCGCCTGTCTCTATTTTGAGTGACATAAGTTCTAGTCCCACCGCACAGTGCTATATACAGTTCATACAGGGCACCCAACAAGTGCACTTGTTTGTTTTTGGCCTAAAGGAGCTATTTAAAGCGACATTAAATGTGGTGTTAAGATTTAAGGGTTGATTCACACGTGCACTGACATATGTTGTGCTGTGGAAACCCATTTATTTTGAATAGACTTTTAAAGAGGAAGTAAAGCCTATCAAAAAAAATGCACCCTGCAAGGCAAAGGCATAATGAGCTAGTATGCATAGCATACTAGCTCATTCTGAATAACTTACCTGAGAACAAAGCACCAGAAGCGGTCCTCCACCTCCTTCATCTTCACCACTGCCATGTGTCTCGCTGTGATTCGCCGGTGCCGCAATGGCATCACTCATGCGCACGGGAGCCGATACGAGCGGCGTATCGCCGTTAGCTGCAGCATGCTCAGTGTGCATGTACAATTTTATATGCAGAACTTACAAATTTCCTTTTTACATTCTCCTCTTTTGACCAATATTTTGATCACTAACCATACCTGCGATCACCTTTTTAACCTGGAACCTCCCACACGCTTAGGTGAAGGTAGTTCTGGCCAAAGAGGGAAAACTCCATTGTGGAGAATATAACAGCTTTTTTTTTATTTATTTTTTTATATTACAAAATGACTTTTCATTGTGGAAAGACAAATGATTGATAAGACATATTTACAGAGTACTGGCTGTAAACTCCTGTGGCCAGAGTGGCCTTCTAGCAGAATTGTTGGTATGCTGACTTATCAGCAATATGTAAACACAGACAATTCTACATAAATGGAAGAGGTACAAAAGACAAATATAACTTCAACATGGATAAACTACTTTTCAAATCACTTTTTATCAATCTATCGCCCTTTAAATTAAAGTAATTGAATCAAAAAGTACCGTAGACTGTGATCGCAAGAGGGGAAACAAATCATACAAAGATTTCTTTAATTTAGACCCCTTTCACACTGGGGCGTATTTCAGGCGTATTTCAGGTGTTTTAGCGTTAAAAAAGAGCCTGAAAGAATCCCAATGTGAAAGCCCGAGTGTTTTCACACCAAGGTGCTGCGCTGGCAGGGATCCAAAAAAAGTTGCCCGAGTGCTTTCACACTGAGACCCCTTTCACACTGAGGCTTTTTTCATTCGCTTTAGTGTTAAAATAAGCGCCTGTAAAGCATCTGAAAGAAGCTGCAACTGCAATCCCAATGTGAAAGCCTGGAGTGCTTTCACACCGAGGCGCTGCGCTGGCAGGGAGTCAAAAGTCCTGCAAGCAGCTTCTTTGTAGCTGTGAATACTCCTAAAGCGCCCCTTCTTAGAGTGGCACGATTCTGGCCAAAATGAGAATCGCGATTCTTTTGCTTGGAATAAAGATCACGATTCTCTAAAAAACGTCACTTACGAGACTGCGCAGCGCACTGATGATGCTGCCCCCTCCTCACCCATGGCATTGGCAAACATTGGGACACCTGCTTGGCAATTTTGTACTCTCCATACACATATATGTTTCCAGCCCCCTGTGAGGAATGTGTTGCAGGTAAAGGCCGAGTCTGGGGCCTCAATTAACATCTGTTGTGGGAGGGATGTGGCGGCCTTGCTGGAGAGCTGGCCTGTCGGCAGATAGAGATCAGCCCGAGGGGGGGGGGGGGTCACCCGGTGAGGCTACAAGTGGCGTGTGTGCTTTGTGCAGGCCGCTAGTGGAGCAGGACCGCCTGTGAAGGCCGAAGCCGGGGCCTTGATTTTCGGACTGGCCGGCGGCGGATTTGCGGCCGCAATCGGGGCCACGGCAACGGTGTTTAGCCATTCGGTGGGCCACAGAGGCGGTGCCCGAGGTGGTTACCTAAGGCCAAGAGGGTCAGGCAGGTATTTTAAATGCCAATCGCGGTGCGAGAGCTAAGGGAAACTCTTTTCGCTATTCCATTCGGAACCGGAAGTGCGTTCCCCGCTGGTTCCGACGGCTTCTCCTCCGGTCCACGCTACATCCCAGAGACACCTTTTTTAAAATCGCGGTAATCCCAGACTCGAGATTGCGAGGGGGGGTGAATCGAGATCGCGGGGGGGGGGTGAATCGAGATCGCTATTAATTTACGATTAATCGTGCAGCTCTAGTTCCCATTAAAATCAATGAAAAACGATTTTAGCAGCGGCGCTTTGGGTGCTTTTAACCCTTTATTTGGCCACTAGCAGGGGTTAAAAGCACCCCACTAGCGCTCGAAAAGCGCTGGTAAAGCACTACTAGTTTAAGCGGCGCTTTACAAACGTTTTTCGGGCGCTGGCAGTGTGAAAGGGCTCTTAAAGCACTTGGGTTTTCACATTAGGATTGCAGTTGCGGCTCCTTTCAAGTGCTTTACAGGCGCTTTTTTTTAACGCTAAAGCGCCTGAAAAACACCCCAGTGTGAAAGGGGTCTTAGTCATTTTTACAGTGTCTGGTGTGGATCCCGGTGACTTTTCCTTGAAGTTTTGCACAACTGTACATGAAATAGGGTGCTGTATATATGTGTATATATATATATATATATATATATATATATATATATTATATATATATATATATATATATATATATATATATATATATATATTTTGTATTTTTTTTTTTTTTTTTTTACAGGCTTGAACTCGTTTAGACACGTCACGTGCCTGGGTGTTCATTTCATTGGCCAGAATAATTTATTCTTGCCTTCGAAATTATCACTCAAGCACTAAATGTGCCTAGAATTAATGGCACTACAGCGGCACTAGACAGAGAACTGATGTTGTTGTTCCACCTCTCTGTTTACGTGGCCGTTAGCAACCAGGAAAATAGCCGATCAGACCGATCTGTGTCTGATCAGCTGCATTGGGGGGGCCAAAGGAGAGATTTGGGGTCTAATAGACCCCAGATCTCCTTATTAAGAGGACCTGTTGTGGCGTCACAAGGGATGTTGTTCATCCCTTGTGATAGCAATAAAGTTAATACAAAAAGAAATAGACCGTGTAAGGAATGGTTTTGGATAAAATCAAAAAATGTTTAAAGCGCCTAGACCCCGCCCCTGTGCTTATGCGCAAATCCATACACAAGTTACATGTGTAAACAGCGATCGCACCACACATGTGAGGTATCGTCACGAATGTTAGAGCAATAATTGGAGTGCCAGACCTCTGTAGCTCTAAACGGGTAACCTGTAAAAATTGATAGCGTCGCCTATGGAGAAATTTAAGTACTGTCGTTTGGCGCCATTCCAAGGGCATATGCAATTTTCAAGCGTGACTTTGGGTATCGACTTGGCGTAACATCTTTTACATTTTACCCCCCTAAAATTACCTATTTGTGTGCAATAAAATTAAAGTGTTTTAAAAAAAAAAAAAAAATTGAGTTTGAAAAACTGCTGCACAAATACAAAAAAAAAAACATAATTTTATTCTGTAGGGCCTAAGCTTAAAAAATATGTATAATGTTTTGGGGGCTCTAAAGTAATTTTTGTAGCAAAAAAATTTTGATTTTTATGTGCCAGTATTGGCCCGGTTGGCAAGTGGTTAACAGTCTATGAAAATGAACTCATTGCTACCAATACCAAATAGTGAATGTCTGAACAACAAAAACCTTGCCTCTGATGAAGCTGGCATGATGCAATGTGTAAGATCGGAGCAGATTTTATATACTGTATATTTTGATTTGGGTAGAGATATTACATACCGTATATACTCGCGTATAAGCTGAGTTTTTCAGCACATTTTTATTTTTTTTATTTTTTTGTGCTGAAAATGCCCCTTTCGGCTAATACTCGAGTCAATCACTTTTCTGCAGCAGAGAATGACCTTTTCCGACCTGTCTTTGGGGCCCTGTATTTCGGGGCCACTTGGTGCTAGGAACCCCAAACTAGCACTACAACATATCCAAAGATGGGTTTCCTAACACCAAGTGGCCCCGAGATACGGGGCCCCAAAGTTGGGTTGGAAAATGTCATTCTCTGCTGCAGGTAAGTGCTTGACATTTTCTGAACCGACTTTGGGGCCCTGTATCTTGGGGCCACTAAATGCTAGGAACTCCACCATTGGATTGTTATTGTACTAGTTCCACTGGGTTTGCACACCAAATTTGGGGTTCCTAGCACCAAGTGACCCCAAGATACGGAGCCCCAAAGTCGGTCAACTGTCCATCTGCAGCAATGTCATTTCGGAACCCTTTGGGTCCAGAGACCCCAAATTTGGCTGCAGATAAGGGGCATCTAGGAGCCCTTAAAGAGGAAGTAAACCCTCTTAAGTGAAACGGAAAAAAAAAAAAACCTGCAAGACAAAAGGCATAATTATCTATCTAGTATGCATAGCATACTAGCTAATTATGCATCACTTACCTGAGATCGAAGCCTCGGCATCGGTCCTCTTCTCCCCCTCCGACATCTTTTCCCGGAGTGACTTCCGGTTATCGCGGCTCCGGCGCTGTGATTTGCTGGAGCTGCGATGACGTCATGCGCACGAGAGCGGCATAGTAACAACTGAAGCATCGGCATATAGCGTCGTTGCTTCAGTTGTCCCAAGTGCGCATGTGCCGCATGACGTCGGCACATGCAAATACAGGGATATCTCCTAAACCGTGCAGGTTTAGGAGATATCCTTGTTAGCTACAGGTAAGCCTTAATATAGGCTTACCTGTAAGCTAAAGTTGTAAAAGAGGGTTTACTTCCTCTTTAACTACCAAGTTTGAAGTTTGGGGGACCTATGGCGGCAAATGGGCACAGTGAGGCTGCAAATGGGCATTGTTGACCCTCTTTTCCACTTACAGTAGCTGCGCATTTCTCACCCTAGGCTTATACTCGAGTCAATACGTTTTCCCATTTTTTTCTTTTGTGGTAAAATTAGGTGCCTCGGCCTATACTCGAGTATATACGGTATTTGGTTCTTGGTTTCGATATGCTTTAATCACACCGTGACGGACACGACACCCAGTTCTGGTTTTGAATTGAGTTGGAATTTCTGCACCGGAATACAGGTGGCTTTTTACAACTGAAACTCTACAGTACTGTTGGGTTTACTTTCAGATTTTAATCATTTCAGAAGTGAACTGGAATGTGGTGATCAGTCTGTGGGGAAATTTAGGCTTTTTTCATTTTTTTAAACCTTTAATTATTAGAAAGCTGGTTAAATAATAAAAAAAAGAAAGGTGGTGGTATGACATCTGAACGAGTGACGCTTGTTAACATTTCTGATCGAATTGAATATAGAATTTGCAGTTTGTGTGAACTGCATCGGCTCCTCCATACCTGAATGTTGTATAAAGCAGCAGTTTTGTAATGCGGGTAATGGAGCGCAGCGGCTGTGTGCGTTCTGCTGATGACAGCATTTCATCATGAATAGCAGCAGGTGTGTCCCTGAGGATGTCGGGGCTCCCAGGCCGTGCGAATGCATCACCACCTTGTAACATTCCACACATAAATCCTGGTAATACGTGGTTGGCGATCTCTGTAGTATACACATACGCCTTCACTTACCTATTAAGGTGAGCTCTCGGGGGATATAAAAAAAATGAATGCAGCTCTGGGTTTATTAATATGTTGTAAACCTTCGTGTTTTTTTCACCTTTAATGCATCCTATGCATTAAAGAGGAGGTCCACCTGGAAAAAAAAAAAAAATATATATGTGTGTGTGTGTGTGTGTGTGTGTGTGTGTGTGTATATATATATATATATATATATATATATATATATATATATATATATATATATATATATATATATATATATATATATGTATATATATATATATGTATGTATGTATATATATGTATGTATGTATATATATGTATATATATATATGTATATGTGCCTGCAGCTGCTGACTTTTAATAATGGACACCATCACAGGGTCCAGCGATGTCGGCAGCCGATCAATCTCTCGGCAGCTACCGCCGATATCCTTGGTTAGGGAATCAGGAAGTGAAGCATTGCGGCTTCACTTGCCAGGTCACTACTGCGCATGCGCGAGTCACAATGCGCGTCGTAACTGGTCCCCCGCTATCTCCTGGGACCTGTGTGTTTCCCAGGAGACAGGGGGGGGGGCGGGGCGTGACTCCCGCGTTAGTCTATTCCCGGAAGTGGGTGCAAATACCTGTATATCTGCACCTCCCCCCTGAAAGGTGCCAAATGTGACACTGGAGGGGGAGAGGGTTCCGAAAAGCGGAGGTTCCATTTTTGTGCGAACCTCCGCTTTAAGGTGAAAAAAAACACCTGTCAGTGACCACCCCAGCTTTACTTACCTGAACCCTCGAACTTGACCCGGGGTTCTCAGCTCTTGATTGGATAGATTTGATAGCAGAGTAGCCATTGGCTCCTGCTGCTGTGAATCAAATCCAATGACGCAAGCGCCGGTGGACGCTGAATGCTGGACTCGCCTGCAAGGTAACCCCCCTCGGGAAAGCACTTCTCCGAGGGGGTTATCAGATGTAGAAAGGAGCCACCGGGGGAACCCCAGAAGAGCAGGTTTGGGGCCACTCTGTGCAAAACTAGCTGCACAGTGGAGGTATGGTTTGTTTTTATTTTTTTTTTTTATTTTTTTACCTTTTCCAATCACTTTAAATGCAAGCAGTGTAGGTAACTAGGTATCACCTAGTATCTGCCTCTTGGCAGTCTCTGTACAGCAGAGCTCAGAGGGGGACAAAAGCAGCACAAGGAACCAGTCAGTTCACGTGCTTGCAAGCAGCCTTCTGATAGGAAGAGAGAGTGACTGATGAGCTAATTTCGGTGTTGCTTGTCCCCCCTCCTCCTCCTTTTACAGGCTGGGGGCGGATCCATGACAGCCTGGGCATAGAGGAAGTGGGTTGAACGATGCTGGCTGTCATTCAGCTAGTGTGAGCACTACCTTATTACAGGATGTTTTTTTTATCTTTTTAATAAACGATCCCCTTTTTATTTTTGACTGACGTTCTTTGAAGCTTAACTCCAGGAATTTAGCTACTCCGTTGGATTTTCTAGATTTTTATTTGGAGTTAAAGCAGGGGTGCTCAAACTTTTTGAGTCAGGGCGACTTGATAACCGGTCGCGGGCCACAATCAGCAGGGTGGATGACAGATTTGTGTCCACTCCAAATATGCAGAGCAGACAGGGACACAGCCTGCTCTCCTCTATGGGCCCTCCAATAATATCTGCCCAGATGGAAGGGGACGGATCCCCTTCTGTGTGTTTTTTTTTTTTTTTTTTTTTTTTTGATCGGATTGGAGGTAGGCGTGTGTAAACTGACACAAATCTGTTTACATCTGCTGCTCCATAGAGATGAATGGGGGGTACGGTTGTCTGTTTTTCAGGGGGACCTGATCAAACTGATCATGTGAAAGGAGCATAAGCCCAACACGGTGCTTGTGGTTGTCCTGCGGGTTAGCTGCACTTTGCTATAGAATTCTATTATATCATGCAGGTGTGGTGCACTTTCTGAAAGCTCACCAAACCTGCAGGTATTAACAGAAGTCTATGACTCAGTGCAGGCAGATTAGTTTGCAAGCAACCCAGTGTAGCTAGTGTACGGGTGCAGAGAAACGATCTGCCCATTACTGTTTGATTTTTAATTTAAAGAAAAAAACTGACCTCAATCTTCCTTTTAGGATTCCTGCAGGTACGGCTGGCGGCTGCTGTCCCCTAGGCGGGGTAGGGCTGGCGGCTGCTGTCCCCTCGGCGGCGTATGGCTGGCGGCTGCTGTCCCCTAGGCGGGGTAGGGCTGGCGGCTGCTGTCCCCTAGGCGGGGTAGGGCTGGCGGCTGCTGTCCCCTAGGCGGGGTAGGGCTGGCGGCTGCTGTCCCCTAGGCGGGGTAGGGCTGGCGGCTGCTGTCCCCTAGGCGGGGTAGGGCTGGCGGCTGCTGTCCCCTAGGCGGGGTAGGGCTGGCGGCTGCTGTCCCCTAGGCGGGGTAGGGCTGGCGGCTGCTGTCCCCTAGGCGGGGTAGGGCTGGCGGCTGCTGTCCCCTAGGCGGGGTAGGGCTGGCGGCTGCTGTCCCCTAGGCGGGGTAGGGCTGGCGGCTGCTGTCCCCTAGGCGGGGTAGGGCTGGCGGCTGCTGTCCCCTAGGCGGGGTAGGGCTGGCGGCTGCTGTCCCCTAGGCGGGGTAGGGCTGGCGGCTGCTGTCCCCTAGGCGGGGTAGGGCTGGCGGCTGCTGTCCCCTAGGCGGGGTAGGGCTGGCGGCTGCTGTCCCCTAGGCGGGGTAGGGCTGGCGGCTGCTGTCCCCTAGGCGGGGTAGGGCTGGCGGCTGCTGTCCCCTAGGCGGGGTAGGGCTGGCGGCTGCTGTCCCCTAGGCGGGGTAGGGCTGGCGGCTGCTGTCCCCTAGGCGGGGTAGGGCTGGCGGCTGCTGTCCCCTCGGCGGGGTAGGGCTGGCGGCTGCTGTCCCCTCGGCGGGGTAGGGCTGGCGGCTGCTGTCCCCTAGGCGGGGTAGGGCTGGCGGCTGCTGTCCCCTAGGCGGGGTAGGGCTGGCGGCTGCTGTCAATTTTTATTGCTGTCTTGTGTCCCTGTTGGGTAACTCTCTCTATTTGTTTTGCCATTTTCATTGAAAGAAAATCCCACATTTTTGGGTTGTCCCAAGAAAAGTAATGGAGGATAAATCTTTCAATGGGGTCACTAGTTCTGGTGACCTGGAGGTCCCCAAGAAGTTCCCTTAAGGGGTTTCCTCTGACTTCCCGTTTGGCAATGGGACAGGAAGTGAAGGGAAATCTCTGCAGTGGGATACAGATAGTATAAACACGCACACGCACACCACACACGCACACCACACACGCACACCACACACGCACACCACACACGCACCGCCATAACTCCAGTATCGTTTTTTTTTTTTTACAGCCAGAGGCCCGGCTTTCTCATGAAAAATACCCCAAATCTCTTTACCTTTTTAAAGGCAAAAGATAAAAAAAAAAAAAAAAGTACTTAAAGTCTAGACAGGAAGTGACTGTGTGTGTGTGATTTTATTGATTTTTTTTTTTTTTTTTTTTTATATACTATCCATCTTAAATTGGGGTATATATTGTATTTTTTTTATTTTTTTTGTTCTTAAAGTATTTTTTCCAAAACAATTGCCTTTGAAAAACTTCTGCTCATATACTGTGCAACAATAACATTTGCAATGATCGCTATTTTATTCCCTAGGGTCTCTGCTTCATTTTTTATTTTTTTGGGGGGGATTATAAGTAATTCTCAAGCAAAAAGTACTGTTTTAAACTTGTAACCAAAAGCCCAGTCAGCAAGTGGTTAAGTGAACTCATTCACGGAATATAGAGGGGTGGATGGGGCTGGCAGAGCTGCATTTATGGGAGAGCAGCGTCTTTCCCTTCAGAGCTCCTCCCAGAGCTCTATAAAACTGTCAGATTCAAGAGATGAGGTGGCGTGCACCTCGTAGGGTTTACCTCCTAGTATGCCAGCAAAAGTGGCTGAGTTTCTAGATCTCCGCTTTAAAATGTACATTTTGCATGAATCGCATGTCGGTATGACCAAATCAGAATATTTATTTTAAAGCGATAGAAAAGCCTTGCGTTTTTTGTGTGTTCTGCTTCCAGACTGCCCGCCGTGTGCATCTGTGTGTGTGTGTGTGTGTGTGTGTGTGTTGTGTGTGTGTGTGTGTGTGTGTGTGTGTTTATTTATTTATTTATATATATATATATATATATAACATCTCCCCCACTTACTGTAATATCCACAGTCTCTCCCACTGTAATGGTCATCCGCCTCCACCGGGTGTACCAAGATGGCCGCCAGTCCGGAGCTAGGCCGAAGGCCAAGGCAGCGAAGCGCCTGGTGTGCCGATCCAAACAGGTTGACCCATTCACAGAGAGAGGGAGATCACATGCCTGTATGCTGTGATTGGACACAGCTGGTCCAGAGGCCGCGATGGCCGCTGATCGCTTGGAGGAAAGGTAGAAAGGTGTTCTGGCTACTGCCTCGTGCCCAAGCAGGCACACTCCCGTCCCGCGGTTCTGTGTGTCCATTCACACATGGAGCCGCAGCTTGTCCCCACCCCCTCCGTCTCCTGATTTTTCTTACTGGCTCCTGCCAAATGCCAATCAGGAATGTGAGTCCCCAGGGGAGACGAGGCTCTCGTGGACATCGCTTGATCGAGAGGGGGCTCAGGTAAGTATTAGGGGGGGACTTTATACCTTCATGTATAGAATGCATGGAGGTAAAAAAAAATAACTTGTGCCTTTACAACCACTTTAAGTGAAACAAGTACATTCCTGCCATGAACTAGAAAACTGCTCCTGATATCCCACGTGTTAGAGTGATTGTAAAGTCTAGTTTCTTATTTTTAAAGGGAAAAAAATATATTTTTTTTTTTATACTTGAGCAGCCTGGATCCTCCTGCTCAGGTTCCACTTCGGCTCTCCTGGCCCCTCCCTCCTCTCAAGTACCCCCACAGCAAGCAGCTTGCTATGGGGGCACCCAAGCCGAGTCGCAGCACCTTGTGCCCATTCAGACACAGAGCCCTGGTTCGGCGCTGCCCCCTCTCCTGATTGGCTAATTGACTTTGACCAATGGTGCCCCTGCCTGCCCCAATCGGGAGGAGAGTCCTGGATGGCCGAGGCACTCGTGGACATCGATGGAGATCAATGGGACTCGGGTAAGTATTTCGGGGGGGGGGGGGGGTACACACAAGGCATTTTTATCTTAATACATAGAATGCATTAAAGATAAAAAAAATAAAAAAACTTCGGACTTTACAACCCCTTTAAGTTTTGCACAGAGATCATTTGCTAATTTTGCATGATTTGTCTTTTACAGAAGCGGTACAGCTTGGCTGTGGGCCCACCGAAGAAAGACCCAAAGGTGAAAGGGGTGCAGTCTGCAGCAGTCCGGGCTTTTCTGAGGCGGAAGGAAGAGGAGATACTCCAGAAAGGTACCTGTGATTGGTCAATCTGCCTACAAGGAAAACATTTATTCCCTTCTACTGTTGCTGGAGATCCAACACTCTGCTTTGCGCCAAATATAGAGACAGCTTTTAATATCATTTGAACTAAGTGTTCTGACTTGTATGTTCAAGTAAAAGGATTTCTAATCCATTGCATGTTGCAGATATCTTACACATACAAGGGCAGGGGAACTTTATATGCAGAACATCCTTGTTTGGGTATGTGGGATTTGTGTGTTTTTATTTATTTATTTATTTTTTGTTTTTGTTTTTTTTGTTAAAATTGGTTGTAAATCCTCCATATCCCCAGTGACTGGCCTCCCAGGTGATGCACAGAGTTGGAACAAATCCTCCTACTTAAGTTTTACCTGTTTTATCTGCAGTCTTCTCTTCCCTACACCCCCTTTAAAAGGGCAGAATCATGTTAAAATCCTTCTGCCTCCTGTGAGAAGCAGAGAGGAGGAGGGGTGGAGAGCTGCAGTTACACCGTGAAAGCTGATTGGAGGAAAGGCACACAACAAACGGTATAGACAGAAGGATTCAGAGCTGTGTTCTGAATAGACCAGCTCAGTGCTGAGCTCTCCTCTCCATCACAAATTTATCTTGTGTCGGCAAAGCTTGCTAAAGGGGGCTTCCAGATTCCGATAAGCCCCTACAACCACAGCCCAGAGTTGAGAGGAACCCATAAACATGGGGACTAGGTGCTTTGGGGGGGCAGGCGCTTGTGGTTGTCGTCACCCCCACCTTTTCTGGCCTGCTGGGCTGCATGCTCGGATAAGGATCTGGCGTGGATTTCGGGGGGTCCCCGCTTAAAATCAATACCAGACTCGAAGGACCTGGTATGGATTTGGGGGGGGGGGGGGGAGGCCATGCTGAGTATTCAATTTTATTTTTCATTGCTGGCCTTCTTTCTTCTTCAACATTCAGCTGTCAGTGGGGAAGCCAGCTATTCTTCACACAGAATTTGAATCGGTCAATAATTTTTTGACCGATTTTGGATGGGATTTGACTTGTTGGGCATTCTTGAGCTTCACAGCTGAGCGATTTTTATTTTTTTATTTTTTTTTCCCAAGCTGAAAATTGCTCAGATGTTAATGGGTACAAGATTAAATAAAAACGCTGCACTGCCCAAATATTCTAGTAGCAGCTACCACAACAAATAGATCATTTTGCTTGAAAGTGAAAGAAGTACATAAAGTGTAGCGGTACACTTTATGTACTTCTTTCAGATTTTAACGGGGCCTTAGAGTTACAGAGGAGGTCGGGAGCTAGAATTTATTGCTCTTACTCTGACGTTTGTGGCAATACCCCATGTGTGGTTTGATCCGTGTTTACATATGCATGCAGGGGGGGGTGAGATACTTTTAAAAAAAAAAAATTTAAGTTGCACTGCCCCTTTTTTAATATATTTTTTGAATCCACTTTTTTTTTTTTTTTCTATCTCAAGGGAACCGCTTGGGACAGTATGGGCTGTGACTGGTCCTCTTTATGGAGAGATCTGGGGTTTATTAGACCTCAGATCTCTCCTCTGACCTCCAATCGGACGCAGATTGGTCTGGCTGGCAATGGCCAGGTGAACAAAGAACCAAAACAGGAAGTGATGAAACCACACAGTGGCTTGGGAGAGCCCAGTAATGGCCAAGACAGGAGAGGGGTGTGACCCTCTCCCCTTCTGCTGTCTGTAAAAGTAATCCAGCGCCTTCATAACCACTAGGATTACTTTTACATTGAAGGGATTCCCCGGGTGAAAAAAATTATACGACCCAGATATCGCCCTGCAGTACATCGCTTGACGGAAAGCGGATAATGATCTTGGCAGTTAATTACCATATTTTATCAGCGTATAACACGCACATTTTTTTCCCCCCGAAAATGGGGGGGGGTAAATCGCATCAGCGTGTTATACGCCGACAGTGTACCTCGGAGGGGGGCGAGTGCTGCCGGAAATCACGAGCCATCATTTCCTCTCCACTTAGCTCGCACATCACACACAATCCTGCCTCCGGCAGCGGCATTGGACAAGTGTTCTGTCCATCACAGGAGCTGGTCCAATGCCAATGGCGGAGGCAGGACTCTGTATGTGACTGCCGATGACGGCTCGGTGATTTCCTGCGAGGAGAGATGATGAGCTGCGTTGATGGGGGAGATGGGCGCAGATCAGGCTGCACGTGGGCACAGAACAGGCTGCACTGAAGCTGCAGATGGGCACAGATCAGGCTGCACGTGGGCACAGATCAGGCTGCGTTGATGCTCACTGACCATTATTTTGCTTCAAAGTGGTTTTACTTCCCTCTTAAATTGGGGTGGGTGTTATACACCGATAAATCCGGTACTTAAATTTTTGTTGGCTGTAATTGAAAACTTTTTTTTTTTTTTTTTTTTCAGAACTGGAAGAACAGAGAAAGAAAGAGGATCTTTTGGCTAAACGGAAAGAAATGAAACATGACAAGAAAGCCAGGGCCATGGCATCAAGGACAAAAGACAACTTTCATGGGTATAACGGCATTCCGATAGAAGACAAACCCCCCAAAAAAGGCAAAAAGGACCTCGAGATGGACAGCGATACCAAAGTGCAGCGTGACAACGAGGAGTACCTGACAGAGGAAGAAATGTATGAATATTCTCAAAGTGAGTCAGAGCAAGAAGAGATTGAGGAGCCAGCGCCACCACCACCAAAAAAACTGAAACCCAACAACATCAAGAGACCTCCGTCAGCAGCCTTGAACTTTGCCGAATTGTTGAAACTTGCTGAGAAAAAACAGTTTGAGCCGGTGGAGCTGAAACCTGTGAAAAAAAATGAGGAAAGACTAAGGACGGCAGAAGAAATACGAGAAATCGAGTTTTTGCAGCGGAAGAATCAAAAAGCCGAGAAGTCCATTGACAAACACTCAAAAACCCACGGACACGTGGTGAAAGTTCATAAAAGCTCTTCAGATAAACATTCCTCTTCTAAAGAACGTCATTCCGAGGACAAACAATCAAGAAGCTCATCTCTTTCCAAAAGTGTTCCCCCTGAGAGAGTCAAAAGTGTGTCTAATGAAGCAATTAAAAGGCATTTGGAGGGGAGCCACAAATCTGAAAAACACATCTCCTCCAGTTCTCACAGTAAAATCTCTAAAGTTTCTTCCAATGGAAATGCCAAATCATCTTCTGGCAGGGATCATGCTTCTAAGCATACTTCATCCTCATCCTCTTCATCCTCTAAACGAGATGTAAGCATCAATGAAAAACATCAGGGTAGCGTTCGACCAGGTGGGTCAAATGTAAGTTCTGGGAAACCAACAGGGAATTCTAGTTCTAGCTCTGTAAGGCCTTCTAGTGCACCCAAGCCTTCTGGAAATACTGATGCTAGGCCGTCTGGCTCCACCAGGCCGTCTGGGACTTCTGGCTCCACCAGGCCGTCTGGGACTTCTGGCTCCACCAGGCCGTCTGGGACTTCTGGCTCCACCAGGCCGTCTGGGACTTCTGGCTCCACCAGGCCGTCTGGGTCTTCTGGCTCCACCAGGCCGTCTGGGTCTTCTGGCTCCACCAGGCCGTCTGGGTCTTCTGGCTCCACCAGGCCGTCTGGGTCTTCTGGCTCCACCAGGCCGTCTGGGTCTTCTGGCTCCACCAGGCCGTCTGGGTCTTCTGGCTCCACCAGGCCGTCTGGGTCTTCTGGCTCCACCAGGCCCACTGGAGGATCAATTTCTTCATCAAACCAGCCACAGTCAAGTTCTGGTTCCTCCAAGTCTCACAGCAGCTCCGGTTCTGTTCGTCCTTCCAGTAGCTCAGGTTCAAGTTCAGTCAAGCCCACCAGCAATTCTGGGTCAGTTAAACATCCTGTTAGCAGCTCTGGTGGATCACGCCCTAGCAGCGGAGGGCATTCAAGCAGCAGTTCGGGTCCTGCTCGTCCTTCTAGTGTCTCCGGATCTAGTAGACCAGTCTCCGGATCTAGTAGACCAGTCTCTGGATCTAGTAGACCAGTCTCTGGACCTCCCTCTTCGAGCGCTAAACCTAAAGGTGTTCCTTCAGGAAAAGAACTGGTGCGCCCCAACGGTGGCCTACCTTTGAGTTCTCGACCTTCTGCTATTTCTGGCCCTGGAAGGCCAATGAATAATTCGGCAGCAGGACCCGGGTCAAAGCCCAAATGCACTGTGGTGGCTGAAACCATTTCATCCAAAAATTTTGTTCCTAAATCTAGCAATGGACCAGTAAATGGAATGAGACCTGGACCTCAAAATGGAATGAGACCTGGACCTCAAAATGGAATGAGACCTGGACCTCAAAATGGAATGAGACCTCAAAATGGAATGAGACCCGGACTGCCACCTGGACAGAGACCTATGGCACGCCCTCCAG
Source organism: Lithobates sylvaticus (assembly GCA_028564925.1). NCBI lineage: Eukaryota > Metazoa > Chordata > Amphibia > Anura > Ranidae > Lithobates > Lithobates sylvaticus. Next base: position 205,733,723 of record CM053034.1, on the reverse strand, counting down.
GTATTGGTCAAATTTTAATGAGCTCTCATTTCTTAAATACGTTTTTAATGCAAGTTATAACATTTCTAAATGTAATTTAATCTTTAACCACTTAGCGACCACCCGCATCGTACTGCTGACGCTGTAGGCAAAGCAACGTACTGGTATATCGCTGCCTACTGGCTCACGCCAATGATTCCCCGGCCGGGAAATGCTGATCACTGCTAAAAGCTCTGTGTTGACATTCATTATTAGCACTGATCACTGTATTGGTGTCACTGGTGATGTTAGTGTCCATATAGTCAGTCGTCTTTCCCCCCCTCCCCAGCATCATTTAGTTTCCGATTTACTAGGGTTATCCTGATACCACTTTTTTAAGACCGAGTACAAGTACCGATACTTTTTTTCAAGTACTCGCCGATACCGATACTTTTTTTTTTTTTTTTTTTTTTAAATGTCCTGTGACAGTTTTCAAAGCACAATACAGATTAGGTGGCACTGACAGGTGGCGCTGGCACTGACGGCGAGCACTGACAGGTGGCGCTGGCACTGACGGCGAGCACTGACAGGTGGCGCTGGCACTGAAGGCGAGCACTGACAGGTGGCGCTGGCACTGACGGCGAGCACTGACAGGTGGCGCTGGCACTGACGGCGAGCACTGACAGGTGGCGCTGGCACTGACGGCGAGCACTGACAGGTGGCGCTGGCACTGACGGCGAGCACTGACAGGTGGCGCTGGCACTGACGGCGAGCACTGACAGGTGGCGCGAGCACTGACAGGTGGCGCGAGCACTGACAGGTGGCGCTGGCACTGACGGCGAGCACTGACAGGTGGCGCTGGCACTGACGGACTGCCTGCGACGGCCCCTCATGGTACTCCTTGCACTCGGCCACATAAAAGCAGCAGCGGCCATCTTGTTACACCCAGCCTGAACTATATGGGCTGGGTGTAACAAGATACCCGCTGCTGGCTTACAGCGGCCGAGTGCAGGGTGTATCAAAACCGACGTCGACACGGAGCGTCACTTCCGCTGTTCCGCCCGCTGACTTCCGGTTGTGCCCGGGTATCGGATCTGGCATCGGGAGCATTTGTGCGAGTACAAGTACTCGCACAAATGCTCGGGATCGGTCCCGATACCAATACTAGTATCGGTATTGGGACAACCCTACCGATTACCCACCGCACTATCGCAGTCCCATTATAAGTCATTGGTCACCGCCATTAGTAGTATATAAAAAAAAAATAATTCCAGTGTATATACCATCGTTTGTAGGTGCTATAACTTTCACGCAAACCAATAAAATACACTTGTTGGGATTTTATTTTTTATTTTTATCAAAAGCGTGTCAGAGAATACATTTTGCCCAAAATGTATGACGACTTTTTGCTATAAAATAAATCTAGGAAAAAAAAGGTCTCTCATGCACAGGATCACGTATAATGTACGTGATTCTGCATTTCCATCTGCAGGGGGCACGCATGCCGCTTCACAGCAGAAGCCAATCTGCGGGTGCCGGGCACTCCATGTCCTCCGGCACCTGCTGATTGTCAGCAATGCACAGAGAACTAGAATATGTAAATAAGGAATATCTCTGTTCTGATAGGGAGAAAGGCATGGATCCTGTGTCTGCAAAGCATGGACTAGAATCCATCTATTCCCTTAGTAAAAGCAGCACATGCAGTACACACAAACACTGGCTAGGCACACAGATCGTCCTAGATCTCAGGCAGTGTCAGTACAGTGACCGTGCATATTTTTGTCACTGGTTCCCGAAAAGTGTCGCTTCATGTCATTGTCCGCTACAATATCGCAGTCCCACCTATAAGGCGCTAATCAGCGCCAGTACTAGTATAAAAAAATAGGGGTTCACTGATTTTCTATAGGTGCAACCGACATTCACTTTTTTTAAATTTTTTTTGAAGCATCGTATTGGTCACAAATTTACCAATGTTAGCGATATTGCTTCAAGGGGTGGTACCGGGGTGTTGCGTGCAGCTGCAGGCATCACCCCGGTACTGTTCTTTAGAGCGGACGGTCGGCTTTCTTGTAATAACAACCAACGTGGCTCAGCAGCCGCTCGACTGTTATTACAAGCAGCGGGAGAGGACATCCAGCTGCTCCGCCCGAGTCTCCCGTCCTACCGGGAGGCCCGAGCGACCAGCTGACACATCTGCCAGCTGGCCGAAGACCCAATCAAAGCAGATCGGCTTTGTTCGGGTCTGGGATCTAGTAATCTGGAAGCGATGTCATGACATCACTTCTGGATTACTGGCATTCTAAAGGTGCCAGTTTTAAAGTGGAGTTCCACCCACTTTTACAACTCTTCAGCATCCCTCACTAAACTGTGCACTGTAAACAAATTGGATATTTTTTATTTTTTTTTCAGCACAGACTGTATATCTGCTGTATTATTTTTCACTTCCTCCTCCCTGGCCGCGGCCCATCGCATCATTTCCTGTTTGCAATGCCTCCTGGGAAGGGGCAGCAACTTCCTCTCAGACTGCCGTTGCTATGGAAACCTGACCTGAAACCCATTACACTGCTTATGCTGCACTGAGCATGTACGAGATCTGCAAGGATGAGATCCAGGAAGAAATACAGTCTGGCTTCAGATGCCCACACTTAAGATGGCCACGGCCTGCTGCAAGTTTATAAAATCACAAACTACTGCTAAAAACTAACAAAACAGACCTTAGTTTACAGACTAACTTTACTAGAATACATTAAGCTTGTGTATTATAGGGGTATTTTTATTTAAAAAATATAATTTTGGCCGGAACACCGCTTTAACAAGTAGAAAGTATTCAAAAAACGCTGATCTTGAGGCTTTGAATACTTTCAAGTGCAGAGGAGGAGTTTGGGGTCTTGGATCCCCGATCCCTCCATAAAGAGTACCTGTCACTGCTTATTACCGTCACAAGGGATGTTTACATTCCTTGTGACAGCAATAACAGTGATAAAGATTTTTTTTTTTAAAAGAACCGTGTAAAAATAATGTTTTTAAATCTACAGAATATCGGCCTTAAAGGCAGCCGAGAAATCGTATTGTATCAGCCCTGAAAGAAATTATATTAAAAGAAAAAAATAATTCCATAAATATATCCCATAGTTTGTAGACGCTGTAACGTAAACCAAATTTTTTTCTCTTACAATTGTCATTCTTTTTGCTTATAGCGCAAAAAATTTTAAACCGCAGAGGTGATCAAATACCACCAAAAGAAAGCTCTATTTGTGGGTAAAAAAGGAAAAAATATGTATTTGGGTACGGCGTTGCACGACTGCGCAATTTCAGTAAAAGTAACGCAGTGCCATATCTCAAATGGCCTGGTCAGGAAGAGGGGGTAAATCTTCCGTAGCTGAAGTGGTTACAGGTAATGTATTGGCCTGACTCTTATGCCGTGTACACACGGTCAGATTTTCCGATGGGAGCTTTTCATCGGATTTTCTAACCGTGTGTATGCCCAACGGTCTTTTTCTGTCGGAATTTCCGACAGACTTTAGATTGAGAACCTGTTCTTAATTTTTCCGACGGAAAACCTTTCTATCGGATTTTCCGATCCTGTGTATGCAATTCCGACACGCAAAATTCCGGCGCATGCTCGGAAACAATTCGACGCATGCTCAGAAGCATTAAACTTCCCTTTTTATAGTGCTGTCGAACGTTTTTTAAGGCGTGGTGTTATTGACCGTGTGTAGGCAAGACAGTTTGAGCGAAATTCCGTTGGAATTCCGATGGGAAAACCATTAGAGCTTTTTCCGACGAGAATTCCGACCGTGTGTACGCGGCATTAGGCTACCTGTCCGGCCTACAATGTCTGTTAGGATGCCTTTCCTATCATTAATCTCTGTACTTTTCTGCTCTTTGAATTTCCCTGACTACCAGTAGGTAGCAGAGAGCAAATACTTGTGTGTGTGTGTGTATGTGTATATGTGTGTATGTATATGGGACTTTCCTCTCCTGTATGAGTCTATTTGAGGGGGGAGACTGAGCAGCCAATTAAACACGGGCGCGCTTTCGTGCTCGAGTTGCCTAAGTGGCCACTCCTCTGCCATTACACTAGTACGTTGCTATGTTTGCCTTTTGTCAGTCGAGAATTTTCTAGTTAAAGCGGAGTTCCACCCAAAAATGGAACTTGCGCTTTAAGGTAGGTGACCCCCTGACATGCCACATTTAGCATGTAATTTTTTTGGGGGGGGGAGCGGAAACCCTCTTTTTTTAGAGGGATCCCGCTCCCACCTACTCCTGGCGCTCCTGCGGTGCCGGAAGGAAGATCACCTCTCCCCCCCCCCCTCCCACTTGGCAATCATCTGGGACACGTCCCAGATGATTGCCTGGCCAGTAACAGTGCACAGCGCGGCCTGCGCATGCGTGCTCGGCTGTGAAGCCACAGCCGGGCGCCCACAGTAACAATGCTGGCGCCGCAGAGAGGTGGGGGAGAGGAGTGGGGATTTCGTTCCCCCGCATCGCTGGACCCCGGGACAGGTAAGTGTCCGATTTAGTAAAAGTCAGCAGCTGCAGTATTTGTAGCTGCTGACTTTCAATTTTTTTAATTGGAACTCCGCTTTTAATACCATTCTCGGTTACATCATGATATGCACCTTTGTGGAAAATCATACGATCGTCTGATTTTCCACAAAGGTGCATATCATGATGTAACCGAGAATGGTATTAAAAGCGGAGTTACAATTAAAAAGAATGAAGTCAGCAGCTACAAATACTGCAGCTGCTGACTTTTAATAATCGGACACTTACCTGTCCCGGGGTCCAGCGTTGCAGGGGAACTAAATCCCCACTCCTCTCCCCCACCTCTCTGCGGCGCCAGCATTGTCACTGTGGGTGCCCGGCTGTGGCTTCACAGCCGAGCACGCATGCACGGGCCGCGATGTGCACTGTTACTGGCCAGGCAATCATCTGGGACGTGTCCCAGATGATTGCCAAGTGGGAGGGGGGGGAGAGGTGATCTTCCTTCCGGCACCGCAGGTGCGCCAGGAGAAAGTGGGAGCGGGATCCCTCTAAAAAGAGGGTTTCCGCTCCCCCCCCAAAAAAAAATGACATGCTAAATGTGGCATGTCAGGGGGTCACCTACCTTGAGGCGAGGTTCACACTGCTGTAATCTGATTTTCAGTACAATTATTTAGTGCACCTTGGATGTGGTTTGCATATTCTGTGGGGCTGGAATCACTCCAAAGTAGTAAAAGATCCTTTTCCAATATCGCGCCAGGATGAGTTGCATTGATGAGAACAGATGCCGTTGAAAACAATGTCACTTCCATTGTCGTCATGCAATTCTGTGTGACTCATGTTGCATCTGAAATTACAGTAGTGTGAACAGATCCGAAGTCTATACCATAAACTTCAGTGGAGAGCCTACAGACCACATCTCCATGGGATTACTACCGTAGGAGAGCAGGCACTTTCTGCAGTAAAAAGCCCTAGACTGTATTGATCGATACGGTATTGATTAATCTGACACACAGCAGACCGCTTCATCTCTATTAATAAACACATGTTTTGGCTTTCTACTCATGATTTGAAGTCCTGAATAAGCTTTAGTAGGGCCAACCCCGTTGAGTGTATGGGTTTCCTTGCTCCCACGGTGTCTACTGTTGCTGTATGTGGCGTTTTAATGATTACCAATAAAGTGGATGCAGTTTTCCAGTGTTTTTTCACACAAATAGAGCTTTCTTTTGGTGGTATTTAACCACTTGCTTACTGGGCACCCCCCTACTGCCCAGACCATTTTTCAGCTTTCTGCGCTGACGCACTTTGAATGACAATTGCGCGGTCATACAACACTGTACCCAAATGAGATTTTTAGAATTTTTTTCCCCACAAATAGAGCTTTCTTTTAGTGGTATTTAATCACAGCTGGGGTTTTTATTTTTGCTAAACTAACAAAAAAAGATGGAAAATTTTGAAAAAAAAAAAAAAAAAAAATCATGTTTAATAGTTTTGTTATAAAATTTTGCAAACAGGTCATTTTTCTGCTTCATTGATTTGCGCTGATAGGCGGCACTGGTGGGCGCTGATGGGCGGAACGGATGGTGGGCGCTGATGGGCGGCGCTGGTGGGCACTGGTAGGTGGCACTGTTGCCTCCCTATAGGTGGCACTTGTAGGGGCACAGGTGGGCACTGAGGAGCTGGCAGCAGCTCGCAGTGCTCGGGACTGATGTCCCTCTCACTGGCAATGGTGATCGGCTTTTTTTATTTTTTTTCTCCTCGCGAAAAAAGAGCTGATTACCGGCTGTGTTGACATCACATGATCAGCTGTCATTGGCTGACAGCTGATCACGTGGTAAGGGGTCGGAATCGACCCCTTACTCCGATCTGCGATCCAGCGAGTCTCGGATCACAGGGGGCACGCACGGGACTGTCAATAGACGTAGTTACGGCAATGCAGGTCCACGCTGTAGCCGTCATTTGGGTTTTTTAACTTTTTGCTAAATAAAAAAAAAAAAGAGACCGAAAATTTTGATGGGCGGCCCTTAAGATCTGCGCCCTGATGGGCAGCCCTGAAGATCTGCCCCTTGATTATCAGTGCAGATGTCCCCTTCCACATTAGCCGGTTACTAGCTCTTCTCTTGTGTTACGCAAGGATTGCTGATAACCGGCAAGTGTGTTTTACATTGTGATTGGACACAGCTGATCATGTGGTAAAGAATCGCTGTGATTGGCTCTTTATCCCAATCTGTGATCAGCTGTAGGGGTGCAACGGATCAAAAAACTCACGGATCGGATCGATCCTCGGATCAGGAGTCACGGATCGGATCAGCAAATAATAATTGAATTTGCAAAAACCTGTGAAAATTCCGCCACCATATAGTCCCCACTGTAATATCCACGTCATCTCCCCCACTGTAATATTGGCTGGGTATCGCAGAGTATTGGCTGGGTATCGCAGAGTATTGGCTGGGTATCGCAGAGTATGTTTACAAGTGATCGCTACGTCATTTGACGGAGCGATCACATTGTAAACAGTGGCCGGGTGTACCAAGATGGCCGCCACTCCGGAGCTAGGCCGAAGCCGCGGCCTTTCCTAAGGCCGCCGGGTGTACAAAGATGGCCGCCGACGCTCCGGAGCTAGGCCGAAGCCGCTGCCTTTCCTAAGGCCGAGGCCGCGGAGCGCTCCGCGGATCGCGGGGTGTGCCGATCCGAACGGGGTGGCCCATTCGGATCACGGATCGGCGACAATCCGTTGCACCCCTAATCAGCTGTGTCCAAAAGACACAGTGATCACTGAGTGCGTGCCACAGCGGGGGCGCGATCACGGGGGGAAGTCATATTATGCTCTCCCAAAACTGGCCGACCACGCTATAGCCGTCATTTTGCTATAGCGAGGTTTCTAACTGATTAAGGGACTGTGTGCCGTACCCACGCGAATCGGCAGCATACACATCGTCTCTGTTGTATCTTTTCATTATGTAAAAGAATTGTTTGACCCTTAGCAAACCGGCCTACAGGTGTCATTTTTCAGGGCAGGTCTAAAAATTATAGCAGAATCTGGTTGCTATGGGTAATGTATGCAATTATAACTACAACACTCCTACATAATATGTGTAAAGTCTGGGGGAATGGAAGCTCTGAGGACCAATTATCTAATATGGCCACAAGGACCACCCTTCCCCCATCACAGTCCATCTGTGACTTTGTAAAGGAACCTATTGAGGATTTGTTTATCATTTGCTGCTTTTTCTTTGCAGGACACGGCCTGCCACCAATAACCAGTTCTTACAAGAGAAGAATCGAGGATGATGACGAGGAGTACGACTCAGAAATGGAAGACTTTATAGATGATGGAGGAGAATCCCAAGACGAGATTTCTAAGCACATTCGGGAAATATTTGGCTATGACAGGTCAAAGTAAGTGTATCATTAGTGTCGGACAGGAATCCTGTGCTTCCTGATTGGGCACCTAAATTAGACGTCTGGGAATACAATAAAATGAACAGTCATACTCGCCTAGATGGCTCGCCGCGCCCTCTGATACGCCGCGCAGTCATCTGGGACCTGTCGCATGTCCCAGATAACTGACTGTGCCAAGGGGAAGTGATGTCACCAGCCCGGGCACCGAAGGAGGCAGACTACGAGGGACCCCCTAGCAACAGCCTTTTAGAGGCGAGTAAAAAGTTTTAGGAGTTTTAGGAATTTTAATCATATATATATTTTTTTTTTTATTTATTTATTTTTTTTTGGGGAGGAAACACCACTTAACTACAGTGGTGAAGTGACTGCTTGATGGTATCTGATATTGGGTGGTCCGCGAATAAATTAAAATATTATGAATTTGAGATTAGTGTAAACTTTTAAAGCATAAAGTTAGCCACAACGACAGCGATAAAACGGACCTGGACAGCAACTCTGACCTTTCCTCGCTGTCTCCAAAATAAAATAACTTTTTTTTGTGTTAACCACTTCAAGTCCGCTATATGTACATTGTTGATTTTGAAGGGGTTTATCGTGATTATGGCCATAACCCCGATTTTTTTTTTTTTTTTTTTTGATTTTTTTTTGCCGCTGGCTTTCTCTTGAAAGTGTTCCAAGTGGCTCATGAGCCACTGAAACACTTTCAGGAGTGGCGGGAAGGGACCTCCCCCGCCGCTCTCCGGTGTTTCTCAAACTTACCATTTCCACCGGTTTTCCCTAGAAAACATCATCTGCTTTGATTGCCTCTATGGCCTTGGAGGACCAGAGCAACATCATGATGTCACTTCCAGTCCAGGATGGAAGATTTTATATGTGTGTGTGTGTGTGTGTATGTATGTATGTATATATATATATATATGTGTATGTATATATATATATATATATATATATATATATATATATATATCTATAATATATATATATATATATATATATATATATATTTGTTTTTAACGGTAAAGAAGACATTTGGGGCCTCTTTGACCCCAGATATCTCCATAAAGATGACCTGTCATCCTTATTTCTATTGCAAGGGATGTTTACATTCCTTCTAATAGGAATAAAAAAAATGAAAGGGACAGTGAAAAAGTTAAATAAGAGAAAATGTTTTAAAGTGCCCCCATCCCTCCGTGCTCGGGCAAAGTACTGAGCACATACTTAAGTCGCCCACGTATATGTAAACAGTATGCGTACCACACGTGTGAGCTATCGCCATGAATGTTAGAGCGAGAGCAATAATTCTAGTGCTAGACCTCCTCTGTAACTATAAATTCGAAACCTCTTTAAAAAATAAAATAAAAAGGGCTTATTACTTTAATAAAAAAAAAAAAAGTAACTAAAAAAATCTCGTACATGGTATCCTAATCCCTAATGAGCTGTAACCATGCAGAGAGGGTTGTGCTGTAGAAGCAGTGATGGGCAGAATTGGTGGACTAACGCCTCTTTTGTGTCTTGTTTTAGATACAGGGATGAGAGTGACTATGCACTGAAATACATGGAGTCTTCTTTCCGGGAACAGCAGAAGGAGGAAGCCAGGAGGTAAGTCGGCAAAGAAGCTTGGGCTTCATATGCAGCAGACTCTTTCCAGGTTTTCACCGATCTTCATAGTTACATTTGGGGACTTTCGGGGGGGGCGGGATACCCTCTTTTTAGAGGCACCCAGCTCCCACTTGCTCCGCAGTAACGGAAGGAAGTTCACCTCTCCCCTCTCCCTCCCTGCAATCTTCTGGGACACGTCGCAGGTCCCAAAAGATTGCCCGGCCATTCACAGCGTGCATGTGCAGTGCATGGATGGCTGTGAAGCCACACAGAATGCCGCAGAGGGGAGGCGGAGAAGAGCGGTGCTTCGTTCGCCCGCATCGCTGGACCGCGGGACAGTTGAGTGTCTGATTTAAGTCAGCAGCTACACTTTTTGACTTTTTAATGGGCGGAGCTCCGCTTTAACATTGACAACTGCAGCAGATCGCATGAAGTGCAGTTGCTATGTGGGAAACGCACAGGAATCACTGCGTTTCCCACACCGCATCAGTGTGACCCTGGGCTAAAGCTGGCTATAGTTGGATCCTCCTAATTTTTTATTTTTTTTTGTCAGGCTGAATGAAAACAAAACAAATTGATTCCCAAATCCTCAGTCTGGGTGGATAAAGGAATCCTCCCCACTGGCAGCGAGATTCTCCGCTGTCAGACTACACTGATCAATCACTGATTGAAAAAAAATTTCCAACAAGTCCATTTGACAGAAGTCGATCGTTAGATTAACTTCTATCAAGCGGGAGCAGCCACACATTGATTGAACCAGCTGAATTTCGATCCATCTGTGGGCAGCTTAACTTATGTTTGGGGCTTTAGCAACGCGTGTGTCCACATCACTTCTCATCTTCACATCATTCCTCTTGGAAATCTGGGCATCATTTTTATTAGACAAAAGAATAGATTGCTGGGCCCTGGGGTGGCAATCAAAAACGCCCAATACATATGTGCAATCATTTTTATTAACCACTTCCTGCCCGTAGGTCATATGATGTCCTTGGGTTAAAGTGGAGATATCTGGATGAAGGGTGCAGCTACAGGCATCATCCAGATATGTTTTTAGTAGGCGATTCCCTAACTTTTAAAAGCCACCCTAGCGCCTGTTGAGTCTCTGGATGGCTTTTTCCCTGGAAAGTAGAGATCAGTAGTTTTTTTTTTTTTTTTGATCTTGTGCTTTCCAGGGTAGAGGAGCTGTCTGGGGTCTTATTGATTGATGTCTCAAAGAGGACCTGTCATGCCCTATTCCTATTACAATAAAAGAAACGGTGGGCGCCTCTAAGTGTAGAATTAAAACGGTATTATTTATTGCACAAGTTTAAAAACACTCACAAGATATAAGTGGGAGTAATGCTCGTCATAAGCATGTAGTCCTGGCAGTTCTACTGCGTCCCACAGGCTCTTTGCACGATCCGGATAGCTGGGAAAGAAAACGTACAAGATATAAGTGTTTTTAATCTTTAGCAATAAATTATACTGTTTTAATACTAGCCTTGGAGCCCCCCCACACCCCCCACTAATATATATATATATATATATCTCTATATCTCTATATATATATCATATATATATATATATATATATATCTCAAAATTTCAAGTCCTGAGCCAGGCCTCAAGGGTTACTCGCCACCAGTTGCCCACCCCAACCCCGCCCCTAAACAAGCCCTCATAAATTATCTCATTAAATGACACTTAAATGTTTTATGCAGAATTAAGTTATAAAAATAATTGACAACAACAACTTTATCCATGCCCACCAATGCAGCCTGTGCCCACCATGCAGCCCGTGCCCACCACTGCAGGGGAGGAGAGGAACAGGAGAGCCACCCCGGATGTTCGCAGCGCAGGGAACACAGTGATCACCGCTTTAATTTCTATTTGTGTGTTCCCGCCGCATCCCAACGTCGTATGCAGCCCCGCCCCCTGGCCGGGGAACTTTGACAGATCACCGGTATTGGACAGGTGATCTGTCTATCAAAGTCCAGGGGGCGGTGCTGTATCTGACAGCGAGCCCCGGGGAACACTGCAATGTGAAACGAAAGCTGTTATCACTGTGTTCCCCACGCTGCGCTGTATACACCCGGGCGTCTCTCTCTCTCTTCCCCCTCCACGATCTCTGAGAGAAGGACTCCCATTCCGCCCAGGCTGCCGGCGGTGCTCAGCCCCCCCCGCTCAAAGCAGTCCTCGCCAGCCCTCAAAATGCGAGCAGGCGAGTGCAAATTTTGAGGGATGGAGATTATATATATATATATATCTATATATATATATATATATATATATATATATATATATTTTCTTGTAATGTGTTTATTTTACTTTAAAAAAAAATTTAAGTACCCTCACGCTCATACATATGCATCCGTAGGTTGCATATGTAAGCGGCAAAAAATAAAAACCTTAAAGCATCGCCGATTTTTTTTTTTTTTAGGTGCCCAAGTTATGCACCATTCCACAAGTGCATGCAATTTTAAAGCATTACATGTTGGGTATACATTCACTCGGCGTAACCACATCTTATATATTTTACAAATAAACTGGGCTATATATTTTGTTTTTATTCATTAAAAAAAGTTTCCAAAAATATTGCAATTGAAAAATTGCTTTGCAAATAACATAATGACATAACTAATTGCAGCGGCCGGCGTTTTATTCTATAGGGTCTCTGCAAAAAAAGTATAATGTTTGGGGTTCTCAGTAATTTTCTAGCAAAATAATAATTTTGTAGCAGAGAAATGCTGGAAGTGGTTAAATGGCCGAGTGTGAATGGGCAATATAGGGAGCAGTTGGCCCATTGATTATTTATTGACTTTGCTTTTCTTAGTTCTTACAATTTTTGTGTTTTTTTTTTTTTTTTATTCTTCTTTTTTATTTTTTTTTTTTATTAATTTTTTTTGGTATTGTGCGATTGTATAATATGTTTATTATTTGTGCCAGCCTGCGGTTAGGAATCCAGGAAGATCTTGAGGAATTAAGACGAGAAGAGGAGGAATTAAAGAGAAAAGAAAAACTTGCCAAGAAGATGAAAAAGCGATAGCATCCGCTACAACAGCCTGTGAACTTTACCCGGGCCTCCTTAAGCCTCCAGGGGGAGGCTGGAACCCACACATGACATTTTTCAAAAAAGTTTGTTTTTGAAAAAAGAAAAAAAAAAAAAAGAAAGGAGAATACTTTATAAATGTGAGTGGTGACAAATGAAATTCTGGCTGGTTTTCAGGTGTCGGAGTTTTTCAAGTTTTTTTTTTTTTTTTTTTTGCTACAATGCGACAGGTGAAAACTTGGATGTGTCACCTCCCAGGAAATAGTCTGATCTCCTTTTATATTTTTCTTTTTTTTGATAAATTATATATGAATTTGTGTTCTGAGAACAGATTGGTTAATAAATTATTTATCCCAGGAATGGAAGTATAATGAACTAGCCCCCCCCCTTCCAGATGAGGAATTTTCTGTATAGATATCAGTATATTATATAGTGCTATCAGTCTCCAGAGTTTCATGGATTGTGTATCTGTGCAGTAAATGTAGAATATTTTATTATCGGGGATTGTGTGCAATCCTTTAAAAGTGCACTTACCACGTTTATAGTTTGTTACCATCGCTGCTTAAAGGATATGTGCACTGCAAATACAAAGTGCATTTTTTTTATTTTTTGCTACCTTCCCCTGACCTAACCTATTCAGATACACACTACTTTATTAATCCCAAAGGAAAATTGGGAAATTCCACTGCCCCCCCCCCCCCCCCCCCCCCAGCCACTTACCTCCACAGAGGCATACTTACCTCAGTCTGGCAGCTGCAACTTCTGATGGAGTTCTTCTTTAAACAACATCTTTCCACACACTTTACATAGCAAAGCTGACCCAAACTGTCCCGCTACGTAAACTGTTGACGCTATATAAATCCTGTATAATAATGCCCCTCACTAACCTGTGAGGCCGCTGGATGTGCGGTATAAACCGTAGCTGTGGCCACATACCGCATAACACACTGTGTTCTGGGTTTGAGCCGAGACTCGTCTCATACCCAATGAGTCTACCACACATTGCTTGCTCTGAGCGGCTGTCAATGAATACAAAGCTGGTTAGGGGAGTCAGAGAGGCTGCCAGAGGAAGCTTTGTATTCTATGACTACAAAGCTTCCTCTGGCTGAGTCAGAGGTTGTGACCTCATCAGCCCGCCGCCTCTCTGACTCAACCAATCAGAGGAAGCTTTGTATTCATAGAACACATTGCTTGTTCTGAGTGGCTGTCAATAAATACAAAGCTTCCTCTGGCTGAATCAAAGGTTGTGACATCATCAGCCCGCCTCTCTGACTCAGCAAATCAGAGGAAGCTTTGTATTTGCTTGCTCTGAGTAGCTGTCAATGAATACAAAGCTTCCTCTGATTGGTTGAGTCAGAGAGGCGGGCTGATGATGTCACAACCTCTGACTCAGCCAATCAAAGGAAGCTTTGCAGTCATAGATAGAATACATTGACAGCCGCTCAGAGCAAGCAATGTATTCTATCTATGACTGCAAAGCTTCCTCTGGCTGAGTCAGAGGTTGTGACATCATCAGCCCGCCTCTCTGACTCAGTTAATCAGAGGAAGCTTTGTATTAATTGATGGAACACATTGCTTGCTATGTGTGGCTGTCAATAAATACAAAGCTTCCTCTGGCTCAGTCAGAGGTTGTGACATCATCAGCCTGCCTCTCTGACTCAGCCAATCAGAGGAAGTTTTGAATTCATCGAATACATCGCTTGCTCTGAGCAGCTGAGCGGGAAAATCTCGGCTTGCACCCAGAACACAATGCTGTATGCGGCCGCAGCTACATACAGTTTATGCTGCACATCCGGCCTCACAGGTTGGTGGGGAACATAGTTTGTTTGGGCCAGAATTATGTAAAGTGTGTGGCAAGATGGATTTCTTCCTTTGTCAGGGATATGCAATTAGCGGACTGCCAGCTGTTGCAGAACTACAAGTCCCATGAGGCATAGCAAGACTGACAGCCACAAGCATGACACCCAGAGGCATGATGGGACTTGTAGTTTTACAACAGCTGGAGGTCCACTAATTGCATATCCCTTCTTTAAGTCTTCATTCTCCTGGCCATTCTGTGCATTACATCCCCATCGAATACTATGGGACCATCTCCGGCCTCAGGAGTCTGTAATGCACCGGCGCTCCCAGACTCGCAGTGCTGGAGGGAAACGGACAGCTGAACCGCAGTCATCAGATGGAGGTTAAGTATCTGTGGAGGGGGAGGAAGGGAGAAATGCCCCCCCCCCCCTTTTTTTTTTTTTTTAAGTGCACATATCCTTTAAAAAGGCAATGAAATCTCAAACTGATTTATACTTCATATTTATCTATACAAGATTCAAACATTTTTTTTGAGCTCAACAACATTCACAACAAAACTTTGTATGTCTATGAATGTTTAAAACCTGAACCCGAGGCAAACCACTAAATACAGAGAAATGCGTCTATGAGAGCTGTTTTACCTTCAAAAGGATTTGCATTCCTTTCCATCCAGACCCGAGATTTACACCTCTCTGCAACACAGCACAGCCCTTCCTGGCAACTAAGGGGACCTGTGTGTGGTGTGTTTTTTTTTTTTTTTTTTCTGGTCATCTGCTACAGTTCTGTGTCACTTACAGGTCTCTTCCCTCCCTCACTCTGTGTCTGGCCAGCAAAAGGAGAAGCAGCAGATTGCTCCTCTTCCGTCACTCTGTCCTCTCCTCCTGTCAGCAGCACATAATGCGAAAATAAATTTAATGATTACAGAGCCTACATTCATTTGTGTCTTTTTATGTCTGTACAAGTACAGCTTTAAGGGATCAAAACCCCCCCAAATTTCAGTTTTTCAATCTTTTTATTAAGATTTCAAATGGGAATAAAACATTATAAATAAGCAAATCGAGTGCAAAAGTTGAACTGTCAGCATAGTAAGAACTCGAAATGTCAACCTCCATAATAACGGGAATTGAATTGCATTGACGGATCTATTCACAAATGTTCCCATAAGCAGCTCTTAAAGCTGAACTCCAGCTTTTGATATACTTGATATAGTTCTGGCCCAAGTGAATGATGTCCCTCACTAACCTGTGAGGCCGCTGGATGTGCGGTATAGACTGTTCGTAGCTGAGGCCACCTACAGTATCCCGCACTGTGCTCCGGGTTCACACCAAGACTTCCTGTCATACCCAAAACATACTAGAGACTATCTGATCGGCACTCAGCCATTCAGAGAAAGCTATGTATCCTAGCAATGATTACAAAGCTTCCTCTGATTGGCTGAGTCAGAGGTTGCGACATCAGCTCACCTCTCTGACTCAGCCAATCGGAGGAAGCTTTGTATTCCTTGATAGCCACTCAGAGCAAGCAATGTATTCTGTCATATAATACAAAGCTTCCTCTGGCTGAGTCAAAGGTTGTAACATCAGCCGGTCTGTCTCAGCCAATCACGAGGAACCTTTTTATTCACTGATAGCCACTCCGCACAAGCAATGTGTTCTATCAGTGAATAAAAAGCTTCATTAGATTGGCTAATTCAGAGAGGTGGGCTGATGTCGCAACCTCTGACTCAGCCAATCTGATGAAGCTTTGTATTCATTGATAGCCACTCAGCGCAACCAATTTGTTCCATCAATGAATACAAAGCTTCATCAGATTGGCTGAGTCAGAAGTTGCGACATCAGCCCACCTCTCTGAATTAGCCAATCTGATGAAGCTTTTTATTCACTGATAGAACACATTGCTTGTGCTGAGTGACTATCAGTGAATAAAAAGCTTCCTCGTGATTGGCTGAGTCAGGTGGGCTGATGTTACAACCTCTGACTCAGCCAATCGGAGGAAGCTTTGTATCAATTGACAGAATACATTGCTTGCTCTGAGTGGCTATCAAGGAATACAAAGCTTCCTCTGATTTGCTGAGTCAGAGAGGCAGGCTGATGTCACAACCTCTGACTCGGCCAATCAGAGGAAGCTTTGTAATCATTGCTAGGATACATTGCTTTCTCTGAATGGCTGAGTGCCGATCAGATAGTCTCTCTAGTATGTTTCGGGTATGAGACAGGAAGTCTTGGTTTGAACCCGGAGCACAGTGCGGTATGCCAATCGGAGGAAGCTTTGTATTCATTGCCTGCCCATGGATCGAATCTCGGCCAGTGCCTGCTAAACTGGCTGAGATTCAATCCATCTATGGCCAGCCTAAGATGAGTATCTTTCAATTTAAACGTTTTTCATTCTGATAAACGAATATCTGTGAATGTTATTAAAGCTCTCGCCTGTATAAAAATTGTTTATTTTTTTTTTTTTTTAAAGTGATCCCAAAAAATGCAATTAGCCCCCACCCAACTTTGCAATCTGTTAGCCCCCCACCCAAAAAACTACGCCATTCCCTGAAAGTGGGACAAGTGGTCATACGACCAATCAATTTTTGGCGCATAATCTCTGCTGTTATGGAGGGGCAGAGCTGCTGGTGTGCTAACCCCTCCCCCCTCTAACAGTGATCATGTGACCAAATCTAGAAGATCTGATCACATGACCAGCTCTATCTGTAGCCAGGCTTGTTACTTCTGGGTTGTTGTTAATTTGATCTGACATTAACCCTAGGTTCACATAAGGTGCAGGAATCGCAGCGATACCTGCAACCACCCGCAGTGAAAAATCTCTGCTCTGCATAAACCTACGGGGCTGCCATTCATTATAAAATCGCAATGCGGGTGTGGGAATCGCAGGGAAATCACATGGTCAAAAAGATGCAATTTTATTTTTTCCTGCGGCTGCATTTTTGAAAAGATGCATGCACCTCCTTATTTTGAAGGTACAGCCCATTCATTTGAATGGTTGCCCGTGCAAATGCAGCCCACGCAGATATGTGAGCCTAGGTTAAGGGAGAGGTGTCATCTGCAGAGCGCAGGTCTTGTGGAACGTCAGGTCTGCTTCAAATTAACAAACCGACCACCTACATAAGTTCTCAATTCTTTAAAGGGCTCACAACAAAAGCTTTTGGATACGTTTGGGAATTGCACAATTATTTCTGCCAATTGAAGACCGTATCATCGTTGTCCTGTGATTTTACAAAATTTACCAGCAAATTCATCAATTATTTGTACAATATTTTCTATGCTGTATTTGCACAGAGCTGGGTGACAATGAAAAACCTCTGCAGGCAATTTTTGCAACAGCACCCCTTGCTGGCTAAAAGTTGCTACTGTACTAAATATAAAATGTAAAGCATAAATGAACTGACAAATCGGAGACACTGTATCGATAAGCTGCATTAGCAATCAGGCTTTAGTTGATCGCTGTTTTAGGATAGTAGTCAGTGTTGGGATTATTTTATGTTTATTAGTCCCTTTGTGAAGAGTAATTCCACCCAAAATTGATATGTTGTCTCTGTTCAGTAGGTTGCGCTCCTTTTTCATCACTTCATGGATGCTCTGATAAGATCCCCGTTCTTCTTCAGGTTCCAGCTTCATCCCTGCCAAGCTTCAGAAGTTTTGATTGGGTCTTACCTTGCCTGTTTGGCTTTTGAGAGGAACTTCCTCCAGGCAGTGGGATTTATTTACTAAAACTGGAGAGTACAAAAATCTGGTGCAGCTGTGCATGGTAGCCAATCGGCTTCTAACTTCAGTTTTTCGATTTAAAGCGGAAGTAAACCCATCGCTTTAATGGCTTCAAAAAAAAGTTCCGTTCACGGCATGCCATAGAATGCTAGCTGTCACAATGGTTGTGCTCTCAACCAATCTGTCGAACCATCCAATGGCTGGAGTCATAACTGATTACATGTGCAGCATCATGGCAGTTGAAGATTAGACAGAGACCAAGATGGCAGCTTCCTTGGCTGAAAATGATAGGAGGGTTTACTTCCACTTTAAGCTTTGACAAAAAAAAAAATGGAAGCTGATTGGTTTCTATGCAGAGCTGCACCAGATTTTGCTCTCTCCAGTTTTAGTAAATCACCCCCATTGGTACTTTGAGACACATTCCACTGTAGAGTCTCACTCCTCCCAGCTGCATTCTTCTTAATAAGAAAAAACAAAACAAAAAAGCTGTTAGACCCCTTTCACACTGAGGTGCTTTTGTGCTTTAAAAAAAAAAAAAAAAAGCACCTGAAAAGCTCACAAAAACCTATTTCCATTAAGATCAATGAGGGCTTTCACACTGGGGCAGTGCTTGTGTGGGGCGGTGAAAAAAAGTCCTGCAAAGCAGCATATTTGGTGTGCTTAAAGCGCCTCAAAAACGCCCCTGTCCATTGAAGGCAAGCGCTTCAAAAACTCATAAAATGGTTCTTTTGAGTCACGTGACCGTAAAAAAAAAAAGCACTCCTCTAACGCTGCAAAAGCGTTTGAAAAGTACCGCAAAAACGCCCAATGTTGGGCGGTTTACAAGCGCCTCGGTGTGAAAGGGGGTCTTAAAGAGAGTTTCCTGTGTAATTGCCTCCAGAACCTTAAAGCGTTTGTAAAGGCAATTTTATTTAATTCAAATAATAAACCTGTTATAATCGCCTGTTCTATGCAACAGTATTGCACAGAGCAGCCCCCTGAACCTCCTCTTCTGGGGTTCCCTGCTGGCGATCTTGGCTCCTCCTCTCCTGTATCTACCCCTATAGCAAATGCTTGCTATGGAGGGGTGCATGTGTGGGTTTGATACTGACTCAGGCTGTGTGTCCATTGACGCACACAGTGTCGCTCAGCCCTTAACCTTGCTCATAGGATTTGACTGACAGCAGCAGGAGCCAATGGTGTTGCACAGAGCAGTCCATTCTTCCTGTCTCTTTTGGAGTTCCAAGCCATTCCAGTTCTCCACTCCTTCATCCAAGTGCCCCCCTTTGGCAAGCCAGCTGCTGAGGGGGCACCAGTGAGGGCATGGTCTGAAGACAGGCTGTGTGCATCCATATGAGCATAGGCCACGCCCTCCCCCGTCTCCTTACTCACGGGATTTGACTGACAGCAGCAGGAACAAATGGCTCCCACTGCTCTTAGCCAAACCTATGAGAGAGAGGAGAGAAGTCCAGCAGACCGGCACAGTGCTGGATCCATACATGACTTGGGGAAAGTATTGGAGGGGGAGTTCATAGCAAATGGCAATTTTTTTTTTGTTTTTTACCTTGCTGCAGGGTCACGCTACACATTACAATCTGACAGCACAATCTCTGTGCAATCAACTTCAGATTTACCGATATGGTGAAAGTGCTAACCACTACAACTCTGTGCTGCCCATTATGGACAATATGTTTACTTGATGCAATATGAGGACCTACCTAAGCTATCCAATAAGGTAGATATGCACTGCATGGTTGTTGGTAGATCTAAAGGAGATTGTACAATCGGTAACATGCAGCGAGCCTAAGAATCTATTGCCTGCTACTCATTGGCATCAGAGCTCTTAATTTGGGGTCGTCCCACCCTGTACTTGGGTAGAATTCTATGAATTTAACATACAGAAAGATCCCAGCGGCCCGACCCTTTTATGTCCACTGTGTGGTCACCCTCACGCCAAGTCTTTCAGATGCCAAAAGGCCAAGCAGGATGGCATAGAAATAGAACTTGCCCAAGCGCAACTGCTATATTAAGAATGTGAAGGCAGTAGACCAAATACTAGGGCATTAACTTTCCACATCATAAGTACATTAAGATGTTGGCTGGCAACTCTGCTTCATCAAAATAATTTTTTTTTTAATTGCTTCCAAAAATGTTGATGCAGGATCCCAAAGTGCTAACCCGTTTTGGCTAAAGAACTCTATAGCCGAAACGCGTTGGCTCTTTTGGATTCTATATTAACACTTTTGTAACCAAGAGAGTTTAAGAAGCATCTTGTTGAGTTGCTGGCTAACCTCTTATTAAGGACTTAAGCAGGATGGCAGGCCAGACTGGCAACGCAGGGTTAAATGGTCCCTTGTCAGTCAATCCAAACCGTGCTCGGGTCTCTCTCATTGTACTGTTACATTCTGCTGCGGCATTCCTCCAACTTTTCTCCCTGCCGAGGCCTGACAATGGTCATTGCACATGGCAATAGGCATCATAAGAGAAAATTCGAATTAATTTATGACCTTCGCTAGAAGAACTGTTTTTAATTGTATTTCTTTCTTCTTTGAGTGTTAAATTGTATCAGTAGTGGTCCTAAAAATGTGGCAATTCTGGCATAATACCTTCAGTTTACCTGGAGCGGCTCACCCCTCCCGCCTTCTGAACATCACTATTGGTCGGTGATGGTGAACATCACTATTGGTTGGTGATGGTGAACATTGCCATTGGTTGGAGATGGTGAACATCGCCATTGGTTGGAGATGGTGAACATCGCCATTGGTTGGAGATGGTGAACATCACTATTGGTTGGTGATGGTGAACATCGCCATTGGTTGGTGATGGTGTACACCACATTGAGGGGGGCGGTAGGTAATAGGTGAAAAAAGTTCTGATTTTGGTGTTCCATATTGGAGGTTTTTGGGGCAAAAATCCTGAAGGTACGTTTTGGGGGTCCCTGTAGATGCCAGCAAAGCGTGTCTACTGTGCTTTAACAGTAACAAAAAAAAAAAAGTTGCTGGTAAAAAATCTTGCAGGCCTTGATTTGAGAATTGCTGCCATTCTGCTGTCCTACATCACACAACAAACTGCGACTCTTCCCATTCTCCATATCATCAGTAATGAGTTGTTATATGTTTTTTTGATTTCATCTTCCTGTGAACTGCATTATCTTCTACGTTCAAGTGGTGCCATACATACATGTTTATGTAGCAAAGACCTTTTCTGTACAAAGCATCTAATTGCACTAACCATTGTCGTCTTCAATAAACAGAGCATTTACTTACATGGTTTTGAGTTTTCATTTTATATAAAGTGGGTTTTGCATCATTTGTGTCTTTGTTTTTGTAAGGCTTGGAGGGCAAAGTGATTCTAGTCCCTGTCTCTCCCCATTGGGATTTTATAGGAAACAGCTGGGGAGACCTGTTCTCTGGGGTAGAAGGTATTTTCTCTGTGCCGAACTTGACACAAACATCGCATTTATTTATTACAGATACTTACACCGATCAGCCATAATATTATGACCACTGACGGGTAAAAGGGAATATCTCATTACAATGGCATCTGTAAATTGGTGGGATATATTAGGCAGCAAGTGAACATATTGTCCATAATGGGCAGCACAGTGGTGTAGTGGTTAGCACTTTCACCTAGCAGCAAAAAGGGTCCCTGGTTCGAATCCCGACCATGACACCATCTGCCTGGAGTTTGTCTTTCCTTCCCTGTGCCTGCGTGGGTTTCCTCCGTGTACTCCAGTTTCCTCCTACACTCTAAAGACATGCTGGTAGGTTAACCGTTTGCCGACCAATGGGCAGGCGAATCGACGTTATGTTACGTCACTTCCTTCGATGCGGGAGGAGTGACATCATGCATCACGCTCTCCTTGGAGCGCACGCGCGGTCACCCGGGGGGCCGCAGCAAGCGAGGCAGGGGATGAAGAGGTCTAACATATCATCTCCTAAGCGGCAGACAGCGCCTGCGTGAAGACAGGCTGCTAATTTGCCGGCCTCGCAGCTGTGGAGGATGGGACATGGATGTTAGGAAAAAAAAAATCAACACCATAAATGAAGGGTTGATGTAGAGCCCATCCAGATCATGGGGGAATGCCGAACGGGCGAAAGGGTAGAGCTGTGAGATCGTCACTCGATCAGAAAAACCCCATGACGGCAGGACGACAGGGCCCACGGATGAATTTCTGGAAATACAGACAGCTACATCATTTCTTCCAGATGCACAAACACACAATTAGAGACCCGTCGACCCTCACCCCATTTGAGCGTATTTTTACTGCAGAGGAACCAACACCACACCTGGTTTCAGAGCTATATCAACTCATGAGCTCAGCCGGCCCCCAAACTACACCCACCTATATCAGACGATGGGAGAATGATCTAGGACTAACCTTAACAGAGATGCAGTTATCCCAATTATACTACCTCACCCACGCATCTTCCATAGACTCAAAAACCCAAGAGACAAATTTTAAACTAATGTCTCGCTGGTATAGGGTACCTGCAGATTTAGCTCGCATCTACCCTTCCACATCCGAGTTGTGTTGGAGGGGTTGCGGACATCGGGGAACGTTAACCCACATATGGTGGGAATGCCCCCTGATTAAGCCCTTTTGGGAAGACCTGCAAGAGCAGATAAAAACCGTAATGGGAATAGAGGTCCCGTTCTCCCCGCTACATTTTCTTTTGAACATACCCCCGATCCCGCTTAGTCGCTACAAAAAGAATGTGCTGCCACACCTGCTGAATGCAGCTAGACGCCTAGTCCCAATATATTGGAAGACTTCCAGAATCCCCACTCGAGAAGAGTGGCACAGTAAAGTTGGTGAGATCCGAGAGGCTGAAAACTGGGTCGCCACCTGTAAAGGCCTAGAAGATAAATTTCACAGCACCTGGGCACTCTGGGCTGAATACACCTCAGACCCCAACCAAATTCCCTCTAGCCTAGATATTGCCTTACTGGAGTTGGCAGACCCAACACTTAAGGTGCTTAGGGAAGCTAAGACCCGGGGGACAGCCACACCACCCCCAAGAGACCGAAGCGATTAGTTCATATCTTTAGACTTCACGTTTTGGCGTGGCGCGCCCAGAGCAGGCGAAGATGACGTCCCATCCTAAAGAAGCAGGTAATCTGACCAAACCCCCCCTCTTTCTCCCTCCCTGCTACCCACCCTCCTTTCAGTTGCTAAGCAACTACGACTTACCTATCTTAACTCTGTTCCTCTCCTTTCCACTTATTATTTTTCCCTGCTGTATTTTGTGGATGATATGTGAACTCACGTTGGACTGTGGGCTGACGGAGGCCTTATGGCCCCGTGGCCATGGAAATGGACTTCGGGGTTGTCTGGGGGGGCGGCGGTCCTAGCTAGACACTTATTGATGCCGTGGTCCCCGGGGCTGTCGGGGGGTCTGGGGAGGTATGTTGGAGGCCATCGAGCCCCCCTCCCCGGCCCCAGCTGCGGGTCTCGGGGACGCGCGCTTTATGCATTTCTAGGAGGGCGTCCCAGTCCCGGGTTCACACCCGGAGGTGGGGCGCCCATAGATGGGACCGCACGCCCCACCCGCCCTTCTCACCCACGCAGTCTTGTTTAATATTAGGTCGCCCTGATATTCAGGACCCACAACAACTTCTTTAACCCCCGATTTTCCCCTATCTTTATGTATGTCTGTTCACCCAAGCACTTTTTATTGTTGACACCACGACTCTGTGTAGTCGACGGTTATATTATCTTTACAAACGGTGTCTATGTTTTGTTTATATGTTACTTCTCCAATAAAAATTGATTATACAAAAAAAAGAAAAACCCCATGAGCCAGAACGGCCCATGCGATCCGCACACAGATCGATCGCA
The DNA here is from genome assembly GCA_028564925.1 of Lithobates sylvaticus. Lineage (NCBI taxonomy): Eukaryota > Metazoa > Chordata > Amphibia > Anura > Ranidae > Lithobates > Lithobates sylvaticus. The sequence continues at coordinate 205,709,921 of CM053034.1, read as the reverse complement.
TAACCCACTATAAATCCCATAACCAATAAGGAAATTGTAGAGAACAAAAGGGAAAAAGGTGAAGAAAACGAAAAACAAAAGAAAAGGGGATAGAACTGATTTTGTACTCAGAAGTCCATAGACATACATGATACGTACACGAGCAACAGACATATAAACGGATATACAATCATGGGTCAAAGCATAGACATACACATCACAATCAGTGTCCCCATATTTGTAGATTATATAAGAAGAAGGTACAACATATAGAATGGAAAAATAAGGCAGGTGGTAAGAAACGGCTTTATTGTCCCATAGAGATTTTCCCTTCAAGGTCCAAAAAACAGCAAAGAAATGTCTATAGATCGAACTATTTTTCCATCCATCCAGATACAAACCCTTCAAGAAAGGGCTGGTAATTAACTGCCTCATTTAGGCCTGGAAAGGTTGTAGCCTGGAGCAGAAGAATCCATTTGAATTCTCTTTGTATATAGTTTTATTCCAGTCCCCCCCCCCCCCCCCCCCTCTTGCACTTGGATGCACTCTATCAAGAACCAAAAACGTGATTCTCGGAAAGGTGCCATTGTGCAAGGATGTTACGTGTCTTCCCAGGGGGAGATCTGGATTACATCTCTTCATGCTCCAGATGTGTTTTGACATCCTGGAAACGCAGTTCAACCTTTGTTTTACCCACATACAAAGAGCCGCAGTCGCAGAGTAACAAATATACCACCCCTTTTGTCATACAGTTGGCAAAATGCGCCTCTTTAACCAGTTCCGACCGGCGCACGGCGATGTACGTCGGCAGAATGGCACGGACAGGCATATGGGAGTACAGGTACGTCCCTTTAAATTTGCCGCCGTGCCATCGCCTGCGCACCGGTCGGGACCTCCGTGAGTCAGATCGCGGGTCCCGCGGCCTCGATCGCCGCGGGGATACCCGCGATCGTCTCACGGGGAGGAAGAACGGGGAGATGCTAAAGTAAACCAGCATCTCCCCGTTCTGCCTAGCAACAGTGTCACTGATCCATGCTCCCTGTGATTGGAGCAGAGATCAGTGATGTGTAAAACACAGCCACGCCCCCCACAGTTAGCAACACACCCCCTAGGACACACTTAACCCCTACACTGCCACCTCCTGGTTAACCACTTCACTGCCAGTGTCATTTATACAGGAATCAATGCATTTAAATAGCACTGATTGCTGTATAAATGACAATGGTCCCAAAAATGTGTCAAAAATGTCTGATGTGTCCGCAATAATGTCGCAGTCACAATCAAAATCGATGATCGCCGCCATTACTAGTAAAAAAAAAAAAAAAAATTATTAATAAAAATGCCATAAAACTATCCCCTATTTTGTAAACGCTATAACTTTTCCGCAAACCAATCAATAATCGTTTATTGCGATTTTTTTTTTTTTTTTTTTACCAAAAATATGTAGAAGAATACGTATCGGCCTAAACTGAGAAAAAAATATTTTTTTATACATTTTTGGGGGGTAATTATTATAGCAAAAAGTACAACATGTATGCATTTTTTTCAAAATTGTCGCTATTTTTTTCTTTATATCGCAAAAAATAAAAAACGCAGAGGTGATCAAATACCACCAAAAGAAAGCTCTATTTGTGGGAAAAAAAGGACGTCAATTTTGTTTGGGAGCCACGTCGCACGACCGCGCAACTGTCAGTTAAAACGACGCAGTGCCGAAACGCAAAAAGTGGTCTGATCTTTGGCCAGCAAAATGGTCCGGGGCTGAAAGTGGTTAAAGGACTTTCCATTGGGTAATACACATGTGGGTCCCACCTGTATGAACTGGCAAAAGGTGCAGCCCCCACATGTATATGTTCGTTTGGTTTTACAAGGGTCACCCCGGTTCTCACCTCTAAACTCACTGAACAATGCGATCCCTAATTGATGTGGCACGTTTGAAAGTAATGAGTGGTTTGGTTGGCACAAATCTGCCCAGATTTGAATCCATGGACAGAAGGTGCCAGTACTTTTGCACTATATTGCAAATTTTATTATGTTGGTTTGAATAGGATACTATTATTCTAGTCGCATTTCTCATTTTGGCCATTTCTCTTTTGTCTTTGGGGATATAGAAGTTCACATCTGGTCTTTTCCAAGGACTTTTTATAGGCCTTCTTGAGGCATGTTTTTGAATATCCTCTCTCCATTAGTCGAGTCTGTAGCTTTTTTGCTTCGATTTGAAAGATTTTCTCATCAGAGCAATTTCGTCTAGTACGCAAGTACTGGCTAAAAGGTATGCAGGGTATGAGTGGATGTGGATGGAAACTGGAGGCATGGAGTATAGAATTTCCCCCTGTCAACTTCCTGAAGAGACGAGTCTGGATGGCACTGCCCTCCCCGCGGAGGACCGTGACATCCAGAAAAGTTAAGGTTGCACTTGCGACAGGGCCCTGGCATTCCGCTACCGGGCTCGGTGGGAAGGGCCCTGGCATTCTGCTACCGGGCTCGGTGGGAAGGGCCCTGGCATTCTGCTACCGGGCTCGGTGGGATGGGCCCTGGCATTCTGCTACCGGGCTCGGTGGGATGGGCCCTGGCATTCTGCTACCGGGCTCGGTGGGAAGAGCCCTGGCATTCCGCTACCGGGCTCGTGGGAAGGGCCCTGGCATTCCGCTACCCGGCTCGGTGGGAAGGGCCCTGGCATTCCGCTACCAGGCTCGGTGGGAAGGGCCCTGGCATTCTGCTACCGGGCTCGGTGGGATGGGCCCTGGCATTCTGCTACCGGGCTCGGTGGGAAGAGCCCTGGCATTCCGCTACCGGGCTCGTGGGAAGGGCCCTGGCATTCCGCTACCCGGCTCGGTGGGAAGGGCCCTGGCATTCCGCTACCAGGCTCGGTGGGAAGGGCCCTGGCATTCCGCTACCGGGCTCGGTGGGAAGGGCCCTGGCATTCCGCTACCGGGCTCGGTGGGAAGGGCCCTGGCATTCCGCTACCGGGCTCGTGGGAAGGGCCCTGGCATTCCGCTACCGGGCTCGGTGGGAAGGGCCCTGGCATTCCGCTACCGGGCTCGGTGGGAAGGGCCCTGGCATTCCGCTACTGGGCTCGGTAGGAAGGGCCCTGGTCGTGGGGGGGGGGGGGAATCTTCATGATTTCTTGCACCAGGGCCCCTGTAGGTTCTAGTTATGCCACTGAGTCATTCTAAACATTCTGGACACAGCCATTGCTAAAGTTAAACATAGGTTTTCAAAGCAGCACCCTCCGCAGATGCATGCAGACTCAAAATGTGCTGACCCTGGCAGCTTTAAAAACGGAATTCTTGCAAAACCAGTTGCTTAAGAAATTTACCATAGAGGTGGACCTGTCTGCATGCTTGTCAGAGGCTACAAGGAAGCGTTCCCAGAGCTGCATGCACCGTATGTAACCGGTCTGGTGATTCAAGGTATCCACAGCAACATGTGAGAGTTCATTCTCCACATCGTCCCGCGTCCAAACACCATATGGCAGCACAATGATCCATGACAGGAAAAATAATTTGGTGATTTTGTTGGCTCATGAGAAGGCAATAGACATGGATGAGTTTGTCAGTTTTTGCCCAAAAAAGTAGAAGACTGTTGTAATAAATCTGAAGGTGAATTGTGGGAGTTTATTGTGGGAGGAAAGGCGGGGATAAAAAAAAAATGACCATAAAAAATTATAAAAAAATATAATAATTTGATCCCCTGCAGATTTGTTACTTTACCCCCCATATCAGGCAGCTAGATCCAGCCCTACAGGTAAGTGCAATTTTATTGCAGGTGAGATATTGCAATTTTCTATTTTTTTTTTTACTTTAGGCTACTTTCACACTGGAGCGGTGGGGGCGCTGGCGGTAAAGCGGCGGTACCGGCGTTTTAGCAGCTTTACCGGCGTTTTAGCAGTGCATTTCGGCCGCTAGCGGGGTGGTTTTACCCCCCGCGAGCGGCCGAAAAAGGGTCAATACCGCCCGCAAACCGTCGCTGCAGCAGCGTTTTGCGGGCAGGTTCGGAGCGCTGCCCCATTGTTTCCAATGGGAACGGGCGCTATAGGAGCGGTAAATATACCGCTCCTACAGCAAGCCAAAGATGCGGCTTGCAGGACATTTTCCAGGGTCCTGCAAGCGCACCGCTTCAGTGTGAAAGCCCTCGGGCTTTCACACTGAAGACACAGCAACAGCTGTTTCGGGTCGGTTTGCAGGCGCTATTTTTAGCGCAATAGCGCCTGCAAACCGCCCCAGTGTAAAAGGGGCCTTAGTGAACTGGTCATGAGACTTTATATAGCCAAAACAATCACTCCTGAAAGCGGAGTTCCGACAAACTACAAATCAGCAGCTACAAATACTGCAGCTACTGACTTAAAATATGGACACTTACCTGTCCGGGGCGCCTGCGATGTCCTCACCTGAAGCCGATCTGACCCGCGGGTGAAGGCGCCCCCATCTTCGGTAAGGGAATCAGGAAGTGAAGTGGGAGCAACAAGGGGCAGCCCGACTTGCAGCGCAACTCTGTAAGGCGATCTGCACACGACTTCAGCGGCGGCTTGCAAAATGACTTCTGTATAGACGTAGTCGTCACAAAGTAGTACAGGAACCTTTTTCTAAGTCGGAGCGACTTGAGTCATTCCTATTAGAACGGTTCCATTGTACAGAACGGAACGCGACTTGTCATGCAGGTAAGTCTCCTGACAAGTCGCCCCAGTGTGAACCGGGGCTAACTCCTTTCATATGGGGAAGATATTGTTCCAATCAACTCACATATCCCCTCCATAGGAATGAAATGGACCTTTCCATCAGGTCCACCTGTCCATAGGAATGAATGGACCTTTCGATCAGCCCCGCCTATCCATAGGAATAAATGGTTCTTTTGATTAGACCCGCCTGTCCATAGGAATGATTTGACCTTTCAATCAGGTCCACCTGTCCATAGGAATGAATGAACCTTTCAATCAGGTCCACCTGTCCATAGGAATGAATGAACCTTTCCATCAGGTCCACCTGTCCATAGGAATGAATTGACCTTTCAATCAGGTTCACCTGTCCATAGAAATGAATGGACCTTTCGATCAGGTCCACCTGTCCATAGGAATGAATGGACCTTTCGATCAGGTCCACCTGTCCATAGAAATGAATGGACTTTTTGATCAGGTCCGCCTGTCCATAGGAATGAATGGACTTTTTGATCAGGTCTGCCTGTCCATAGGAATGAATGGTCCTTTCGATCAGACCCCCCTGTCCATAGGAATGAATGGACCTTTCAATCAGGTCCACCTGTCCATAGAAATGAATGGACCTTTCGATCAGACCCACCTGTCCATAGGAATGAATGGACCTTTCGATCAGACCCACCTGTCCATAGGAATAAATGGATCTTTCGATCAGACCCGCCTGTCCATAGGAATGAATGGACCTTTCGATCCGACCCACCTGTCCATAGGAATGAATGGACCTTTCGATCAGACCCACCTGTCCATAGGAATGAATGGGCCTTTTCGATCAGACCCGCCTGTCCATAGGAATGAATGGACTTTTTGATCAGGTCCGCCTGTCCATAGGAATGAATGGACCTTTTGATCAGGTCCGCCTGTCCATAGGAATGAATGGTCCTTTCGATCAGACCCGCCTGTCCATAGGAATGAATGGGCCTTTCGATCAGACCCACCTGTCCATAGGAATGAATGGACCTTTCGATCAGACCAACCTGTCCATAGGAATGAATGGACCTTTGGATCAGGTCCGCCTGTCCATAGTAATGAATGGGCCTTTCGATCAGACCCACCTGTCCATAGGAATGAATGGACCTTTTGATTAGGTCCACCTGTCCATAGGAAAAAATGGCCTTTCGATCCAACTCACCTGTCCATAGGAATGAATGGATCTTTCGATCAGGTCCACCTGTCTATAGGAATGAATGGACCTTTTGATTAGACCCGCCTGTCCATAGGAATGAATGGACTTTTTGATCAGGTCCGCCTGTCCATAGGAATGAATGGACTTTTTGATCAGGTCCACCTGTCCATAGGAATGAATGGGCCTTTCGATCAGACCCGCCTGTCCATAGGAATGAATGGACCTTTCGATCAGACCCACCTGTCCATAGGAATGAATGGACCTTTCGATCAGACCCGCCTGTCCATAGGAATGAATGGACCTTTCGATCAGACCCACCTGTCCATAGTAATGAATGGGCCTTTTGATCCGGTCCACCTGTCCATAGGAATGAATGGACCTTTCGATCAGACCCACCTGTCCATAGGAATGAATGGATAATAATAATGTCATTGGTCTTCAAAAAGTGTCATTTGGGGTCAGATCTGTCCACCGCAATGTCGCAGTCCCGCTAAAAATCGCAGATCCCCGCCATTACTCAAAATCTATCCCCTATTTTGTAGACGCTATAACTTTTGCGCAAACCAATCAATATACGCTTATTGCGATTTTTCTTTTAACAAAATTATGTAGCACAACAGATATTGGCCTAACCTGATGAATAAATTAGTTTTTTTTTTGGATATTTATTATAGCAGAAAGTAAAAAATATTTTTATTTTTTCGAAATTGTCGCTCTTATTTTGTTTATAACGCAAAAAATAAAAACCGCAGAGGTGATCAAATACCACCAAAAGAAAGCTCTATTTGTAGGAAAGAAAGTACATAAATTTTTTTGTTTGGGAGCCACGTAGCACGACCGCGCAATTGTCAGTTAAAATAACGCAGTGCCGTATCGCAAAAAAAATGGCATGGTCATTAAGAGGGAAAATTCTTCCGGGGCTGAAGTGGTTAACCACTTCCGGACCGACCGCCGTCGTTTTTTACGTTGATCCTTCGAAGAGGGATATCTTTGTTATGGCAGCAGCAGTCCTCCTCAAGATAAAAGTGGTCTTTGCAGCGGATTCGCCGCAAGATCACTTTTATCGGCGGCGGGAGGTGGCCCCCCCTCCCGTCGCGTGCCAGTGCCCTCCGCCGCTTCCCGGAGCCGTTGCAGCGGTGGAGGCGATCGGATCCTTTCCGTAGCCTGACATGGAGATGAGTAAGGGAAAGATGGCCCCCACACCCGTCTTCATACCATTGCAGGGCGGAAGTGAAGTCAAAACGTCACTTCCGCCCATAGCTCTTAAAGGGACATTTTTTTTTTTTTTTTTTAAATGACAATTTGTTTTTTTTTATTATTATTGCATTTTAGTGTAAATATGAGATCATTTTGACCCCCAGATCTTATATATAAGAGGACCTGTCATGCTTTTTTTCTATTACAAGGGGTGTTTACATTCCTTGTAATAGGAATAAAAGTGAAAACATTTTTTTAAAGAAAAGTGTAAAAATAAAAAATAAAAGCTAAAATAAATAGGAACATTTTTTTTTTTTTGAAACGCTCCCCGTCCCGCCGAGCTCGCCCACAGAAGCGAGCGCATAGGCGAGTAGCGCCCGCATATGAAAACGTTGTTTCAAACCACACACGTGAGGTATCGCCGCGATCGGTAGAGCGAGAGCAATAATTCTAGCCCTAGACCTCCTCTGTAACTCAAACATGCAACCTGTAGAATTTTTTTAAACGTCGCCCATGGAGATTTTAAAGGGTAAAAGTTTGTCGCCATTCCACGAGCGGGCACAATTTTTTGAAGCGTGACATGTTGGGTATCAATTTACTCGGCGTAACATTATCTTTCACAATATAAAAAATTCATCGGGCTAACTTTACTGTTGTCTTATTTTTTAATTCAAAAAAGTGTCTTTTTTCCAAAAAAAAGCGCGCTTGTAAGACCGCTGCGCAAATACGGTGAGATGGAAAGTATTGCAGCGACCGCCATTTTATTCTCTAGGGTGTTAGAGAAAAAAATTTTATAATGTTTGGGGGTTCTAAGTCATTTTCTAGCAAAAAAAAAAAAAAAAAAATGTTTAACCTATAAACAAATCTCAGAAAGAGGCTCGGTTTTAAGTGGATAATCGGTAGGAGTTCAGCAGAGGAGTTCTCTCCTATAGAAACCGGAATGTTCTGCACTGGTGCCCCGTATTTACTCCTATTGATCGCCAATCTTACTCCCGGTGTTGTATCATTATCCGTCCCCCATCACCAAGTGTCCGAGGTGTTCTGCGCATGCGCAGTACACAGGACGCCCATATTCCGAAAATTGCCGAGGATGAACGGCGCCTGCGCTGTGAGTCCACTTTCAAGCCCCACCATCCCAGTGGACATAGAGTTAGAATATAAAAGTGCCGAGCGCAGCGAGGCCGTGCCCGAAGCGTGGCGAGCGAAGCGAGCCCGCGAGGGGCCCTCTCAATTTGACTAACCCTATGTCCGCTTGGATGGTGGGGGCTTCTCCTCGACTCACGGCGCAGGCGCCGCTCATCTTCCGACAATTTCCGAAAATCTTCTGGATCCAGACTGCGCATGCGCTGCGCATGCGCAGTAGACTTCGGACACCTAGTGACAGCCGGACACTTGGTGATAGAACACCGGGTTTGAATTGCGACACCGGATCTCCTGTCTCCGCCCCCTCTGGGCGGTCTCTGGGATGGGCGGTCCGATCCGCCTTGTGAGTGATGTCGGGCGGCCCCTCCCCGCTCCTGGTCCCGGTGTACGGAGGAAGCCGGAAGAAGGATCCGGAGATGGAGCTGAATGTGGAGCTGATCCGACCGCGGCTGGGGAAGGTGAGTCCTCCCCCTCCCCCTCTACTGGGCCACAGAGCTGACACTCTACCGACTCCCCCTACTGTGATCACTGACCCTCCCCCCTCCCTCCTGTATTCTGATCACTGGAACTATAACTTCCTACTATCATTGGAAGTATTGATCATGTGATTAAAGATACTGATCATGTAATAATAATGCGATTGGAGGTATTGATCATGTTGTGATTGGAGGTATTGATCATGTAATAATAATGTGATTGGAGGCATCGATCACGTTGCGATTGGAGGCATCGATCACGTTGCGATTGGAGGCATCGATCACGTTGCGATTGGAGGCATCGATCACGTTGCGATTGGAGGTATCGATCATGTTGCGGTTGGAGGTATCGATCATGTTGCGGTTGGAGGTATTGATCATGTGACTCAGTACTGGTCCCATCTGATCGATCAACTTTTATACCCATATTGATCGGTTGTAGACAATATTGGGTTTGGCGGACCGTAGACACAAGTGTTTAGCGCTCATCCATGGGGCATTGGAAACAAACTCCTGGAAAAGGTCAGGGAAAGATTTGAGTGAAAGCTCTTGGGGCGAGGTGGACCGGGCGGTTTCCACTAACCATTATCCCGAGTTGCGACAGATTGCATTTTTTTCCAGACACAGCCCGGACTATTTTATGACATTGTCTAATTATTTAATTAAAGTGGTCTTGCCACCAAAAAAAAAAAAAAAAAAAAAAAATTTGCTTAAAAATCATAAAAAAAAAAATTGGAAAAAAAAAGAAAAGATTTTTACTCAACTCTAAATGGCTGTTGCTAGGGGGTCCCTCGTAGTCTGCCACCTTCAGTGCCCGGGCACTGACATCACTTCCCCTCAGCACCGCACAGTCATCTGGGACCTGTCACGTGTCCCAGATGACTGATCGTCGTATCACGGCGCCGCTCGCGCATGCGCAGTGGGTGCCCGGCTGTGAAGTCACAGCCGGGTGCCCACAGTAAGAATGCCGGCGCCGCGAGTGGAGCGGGGGAACGAGGGGGGGGGGGGCTTCGATCCCCCACATCGATGGACCCCGGGACAGGTAAGTGTCCGATTATTAAAAGTCAGCAGCTGCAGTATTTGTAGCTGCTGACTTTTAAAAAAAAATTTTTTAGGGGGCACCCCACTTTAAAGCGGGGCTCCGTCCTGGGGAAAAAAAATATATTTTTTTTAAAAGTCAGCAGCTACAAATACTGCAGCTGCTGACTTTTAATAATCGGACACTTACCTGTCCCGGGGTCCAGCGATGCGAGGGAGCGAAGCCCCCCCTCGTTCCCCGAGCCGCTCGCGGTGCCGGCATTCCTAATGTGGGAACCCGGCTGTGGCTTCACAGCCGGGCACCCACTGCGCATGCGCCGTGATTTGACGCTCAGTCATCTGGGACACGTGACAGGTCCCAGATGACTGTGCGGCGCCGAGGGGAAGTGATGTCAGTGCCCGGGCACTGAAGGTGGCAGACTACGAGGGACCCCCTAGCAACAGGCATTTAGAGGTGAGTAAAAAAAAAATTTTTTTTCCAATTATTTTTTTTTTTTTTTTTTATGATTTTTAAGCCCCCCTTTTTTTTTTTTTTTTTTTTTTTTGACCGCAACCCAACTTTAATCACTGCTGGGTTTTATTTTTATTTTATTTTTTTTACTACATAAATGGGGGAAAAAAATACTTTTTATTTATTTTTTTAAAGTGTTTTTCTTCGTTTCTGTTATAAAAATTTTGCAAATAAATTAGTCTAAGGGCTCTTTCACACATGCGGACCGTATGTCCGTTTTTCATCCATCCGTTTTTGGATGAAAAACGGACATACATGCATGTCTATGGGTAGCGGGTGTCAGCGGATGAGCATCCGCTGACACCCGCTATTGTCCGCCTCCGCAATTGTCCGTTTCTGCAGACGGAGGAAAATCCTATTTTTTCATCCGTCTGCAGAGCGGATCGGATGAACACGGACAGACGGTCCGTGTTCATCCGATCCTCCATAGAGGAGAGCGGAGAACTGACAGGGCGGCCCCTGCACAGTGTGCAGGGACCGCCCTGTCATCAGCCGGCTCAGCGGGGAACAGCTGTGCGATCCCCGCTGAGCAACGGATCTTCACGGGGCGGATCATTACGGATCCGCCCCGTGTGAAAGGACCCTTAGGCTAAAATGTATTCTGCTACATTTCTTTGGTGAGAATAACCCAAATATTATTTTAGCTTTTAGGAAAGTTATAGAGTCCACAAACTATGGGATGTATATCTGAGAATTGATCAGTCCTGATGTACTGACGGCTGATCTAATTTCTTGAGGCCCCGAAAATGGCAGGACAGTACAAATGACCCCTTTTTGGAAAGTAGACTGTCCCGGGTATTTAGTAAGAGGCATGGCAAGTTTTTTTTGTAGTTGTCCTTTTTTGTAATAATTTTTAGAAAAATAAAGAAATTAGAAAAAAAAATAAAAAAAAAATCACTTTTTTTATTTTTACATACTGTCACCAGTGCAGTACAGCTTTATTATATGACTGCTGTGGCGGTGATCAGGGACACTGACTAGTGACAGTATGTTAAAAAAAATAAACAGTTTTATTAAATTATTATTATTAATTATTATTAAAAAAAAATATATATTATGTATATATATATATATATATATATATATATATATATATATATATTAAATAAAAAAATAAATAAATAAAAAAAAATTTATATAATATTTATTTTTTATTTTTATTTTTTTATTTTATTTAATTATATAATTTTTTTTTTTTTAATTACATTTTATTTATTTATTTTTAACACACTGTGACCAGAGCAATACATTGTAACCATAGTAACACTATACTACTCTGAGGAGGTGATCGGGATTTTTTTTGTTTTTATTTTTCTTTATTTACACATTGCTTATACCAATGAATTTTATTGTTCTACGCAACCATTTTTACTGAATGCAACTGATTCATTCAGTGAGTGTTGTTGTGATTAGCTGTGATTGGTTACAGCTAATCACATGGTACAGATGGGCTGTGATTGGCCCTGTCTGTACCATGTGATCACTGTGACCAATCACAGCTAGCAACCCAATTGCGCACAATGGATGGCATGGAAGGAAGCCATCCCTTGTTTAAAATTGTCATGCAATCTGCTGTGATTGGTCACAGCTAATCACATGATACTAATGGGCTGTGATTGGCCCTGTCTGTACCATGTGATCACTGTGACCAATCACAGCTAGCAACCCAATTGCGCACAATGGAAGGAAGCCATCCCTTGTCTACAATTGTCATGCGATCTGCTGTGATTGGTCACAGTGATCACATGGTACTGGCAGCGGCCCGGTACACTGATCAGTCATTGGCTGTGACAGATCGCGCCGCAGGATCCGGAAGGACATCATATGACTTCCACCTGTAACGACAAAAATCCTGCCCGACCTATAGTCAAATGACGGCCGGGCGGGACTTTCATTGTACGGGTGGACGTCACTGATTGAGATAAGATTGTAAGTTATCGATCTCTGTTTCCAACATGTGATCTCATAATCTGATCAGCGAAACTACGAAAGTATCTCAGTGCTGTCCATCGATGCAAAACGATTGATAATTTTCCCGCTCTGGCCGATCGGCTCAGTCTGATCACATCTGATATAAAATTTGAGTCTAAATCGATCAGAAGGGAAGTTGTGGACCGTCGTTTGTTTGCGGATTCGACCCTTTTGATCAAATTGCTCATCGATCGGATAAAATCAAAGTGCGTGTGGCTACCGTAAGATATTCAAAGCTGAATAGTTAACCTATGAAGGCGGAGCTAATTGTAATATTTAATAATAATATATAATTAATAACTGAAGCTGACTTTGTTTCATGACAGTACAAGTTTCGGGATCTGACGGTTGAGGAGCTGAGAGATGTCTACAAGGCCTTTCCAGGATTCATCTACTCCATGGATACGTACAGTAAGTGGATGAAGACTTCTGGAGCCAGTGACCTGCCACAGCCACTCAGGCACTCAGAAAGTCCTGCTTAATGTTTTTAATTAAAGTGTATCAAATCCCGGGAACAGAAATGTAATTACAGCTCACTAGTCCTTAGATGTGACGGCTGCATTAGTTTTCCCTTTATTTTCACCTGATGATCCTGCCAGAAACACACTTCCTGTCCTAGGGTGACAACACTCCCTCAGGTCCTTCTAGGAAGGACTGAAGTGGAGCAACTAGCAGATTGCACACATGATGTGCAACTTGAGAACACGATATTGAAAGGAGAGCAGGGACCAGAGAGAGGACTGAGCGGCAGAGGATCAGCAGAGCTGGGGGACCAGCAGAGCTGGGGGACCAGAGAAGGAGAAACTAGCAATGTTACACGTGGTGCGCAGCGTGGGAGCAATATAGTGGGAGGAGAGCGGGGATCAGAGAAAGAGGAGCAGCAGCAGAGCTGGGGGTTACTGCTGAGTGGGTATCGGCAGAGCTGGGGGTTACTACTGAGCAGGGGATCAGCAGAGCAGGGGGTTACTACTAAGTGGTGGATCAGCAGAGCTGGAGGTTTCTCCTCAGCGGGGGATCAGCAGAGCTGGAGGTTTCTACTGAGCGGGGGATCAGCAGAGCTGGAGGTTTCTCCTCAGCGGGGGATCAGCAGAGCTGGAGGTTTCTCCTCAGCGGGGGATCAGCGGAGCTGGAGGTTTCTCCTCAGCGGGGGATCAGCAGAGCTGGAGGTTTCTACTGAGCGGGGGATCAGCAGAGCTGGAGGTTTCTACTGAGCGGGGGATCAGCAGAGCTGGAGGTTTCTACTGAGCGGGGGATCAGCAGAGCTGGAGGTTTCTACTGAGCGGGGGATCAGCAGAGCTGGGGTTTCTACTGAGCGGGGGATCAGCAGAGCTGGGGTTTACTACTGAGCATGGGAGATTATCAGAGCGGGGGGGATCAGCAGAGATGGGGGTAATGACTGAGCAGGGGGAATCGGCAGAGCTGGGGGATACTACTGAGCGGGGATCAGCAGAGCTGGAGGTTTCTACTGAGCGGGGGATCAGCAGAGCTGGAGGTTTCTACTGAGCGGGGGATCAGCGGAGCTGGAGGATCAGCAGAGCTGGAGGTTGCTACTTAGAGGAGGATCAGCAGATGGTGGGGTTACTACCGAGCGGGGGATCAGCGGAGCTGGGGGTTACTCCTGAGAAGGGGGATCAGTGGAGCTGGGGGTAAGGTAACTACCGAGCCGGGGATCAGCGGAGCTGGGGATTACTACTGAGTAGGGGGATCAGTGGAGCTGGGGGTTACTACTGAGTGGGGGATTGGTGGAGCTGGGAGTTACTACTTAGCGGGGCATCGACGGAGCTGGAGGTTACCACTGAGCGGGGCATTAGCGGAGCTGGAAGTTACTACTGAGCGGGGGCATCAGTGGAGCTGGGGGTTACTACTAAGCGGGGGATCAGTGGAGTTGGGGGATACTACTGAGCGGGGGATCAGCGGAGCTGGGGGATACTACTGAGCGGGGGATCAGTGGAGCTGGAGGTTACTACTGAGTGGGGGATCATCGGGGCTGGGGGGATTCTACTGAGCGGGGGATCAGCGGAGCTGGGGGTTCTACTGAGCGGGGGGATCAGCGGAGCTGGGGGATTCTACTGAGCGGGGGGATCAGCGGAGCTGGGGGATTCTACTGAGCGGGGGATCAGCGGAGCTGGGGGGGTTCTACTGAGCGGGGGATCAGCGGAGCTGGGGGGATACTACTGAGCGGGGGGATCAGCGGAGCTGGGGGATACTACTGAGCGGGGGGATCAGCGGAGCTGGGGGATTCTACTGAGCGGGGGATCAGCGGAGCTGGGGGATACTACTGAGCGGGGGGATCAGCGGAGCTGGGGGATACTACTGAGCGGGGAATCAGTGGAGCTGGGGGCCACTACTGAGCGGGGGAACAGCGGAGCTGGGGGATTCTACTGAGCGGGGGATCAGCGGAGCTGGGGGATACTACTGAGTGGGGGATCAGCGGAGCTGGGGGCTACTACTGAGCGGGGGATCAGGGGATCAGCGGAGCTGGGGATGCTACTGAGCCTGGGTTCTACTGAGCCCCTTTAAAGCAAACAGAAAATCAACACACGTGGCATTTTGCCAAGCTTCATTAAAGCTTAAAAAAGCATCAGAGAATCATCAAAAACACATCAAAGTATGTTGAAGCTGTTGGCGTTTAATGTGTGTTGAAGTCGAAGCGAGTGTAAATGAACCCTGAAAGGATTGCTACAATGTAACGAGCTTCAATTTTTACTCTGCTGATTGGTCGATTGTTGCGGTGGGCGTGTCTAATCATGTTTTTATTTTCAGCGTTTAAAGACGGTTCACAGAAAGACCTGCTGAACCTCTCGGGGACGGTGCCCATGAAATTTCAGGGTAAGTTTACTATGAAGTTAATTTTTTATCTCCTTCTGCGGTCAGATCTGGTTTGCAACGTTTTTTTTTTTTTTTTTTTATTTTTTTTTTTTTTTTATTTTTTTTATTCTTTTTCTTAGTATTAATTGTGATGTAAATTTGTACAAAAAGTACCCAAATATATATTTGATATAATATTAAAGTCATGTGACAATATTTCCCTTTTAGCCTCATTTATTGATGTCACCTGACACCGTGGGCTGGAAGGAGGCCGACAACCGTCCTCGTCACTCGTCACCCGCCTCTGTGTGTGGGGGAGGGGTTATAATTTCCAGATTAACCACTTCAATACCGGGCACTTCTACCCTCTTCCTGTCCAGGCCAATTTTCAGCTTTTAGCGCTGTCATCCTTTGAATGACAATTGCGTGATGATGCAACACTGTAGCCATATGAATTATTTTTATCTTTTTTTTTTTTGGTGGTATTTAACCACTCGAGCTCCGGAAGATTTACCCCCCCCCCCCCCCCCCTTTCATGACCAGGACATTTTTTTGCATTACTTTTAACTGACAATTGCGTAGTCATGCGATGCTGTAACTGAACAAAATTCGTTTTGTTTTTTTTTACCCCCCACAAATAGAGCTTTCTTTTGGTGGTATTTGATCACCTCTGCGTTTTTTTTTTTTATTTTATTTTTTATTTTTTTTTTGTGCTGTAAAAACATATCCAGTAAAAAAAAAAAATCGAATTTCTTCATTAATTTAGGCCAATATGTGTTCTGTTACATATTTTTGGTAAAAAAAAAAAAAAAAAAATCCCAATACGTGTATATTGGTTTGTAGACGCTACAAGTTTTGCGCAAACCAATATACACGTATTGGGATTTTTTTTTTTTTTTTTTTTTACCAAAAATATGTAACAGAATACATATTGGCCTAAATTAATGAAGAAATTAGATTTTTTTTTTTTTTTTTTACTGGATATGTTTTTACAGCACAAAAAAGAAATAAATAAAAAAAAAAAAAAAAAAAGGGAGTTGATCAATTACCGCCATTACTAGTTGAAAAATATATATTACACATTTTTTATTATTTTTTATTATTATTTATAAAATTAAATACATTTTTTTTTTTTTTTTGGTTTGCGCAAAACTTGTAGCGTCTACAAACTATGGGATATAGATATATATAACCCATCGTTTGTAGACGCTACAAGTTTTGCGCAAACGATGGGTTATATATATCTATATCCCATAGTTTTGTAGACGCTACAAGTTTTGCGCAAACGATGGGTTATATATATCTATATCCCATAGTTTTGTAGACGCTACAAGTTTTGCGCAAACCAAAAAAAAAAAAAAAAAATTATTTAATTTTATAAATAATAATAAAAAAATAATAAAAAATGTATAATATTTTTCAACTAGTAATGGCGGTATTTAATCACCTCCCTTTTTTTTTTTTTTTTTTATTTCTTTTTTGTGCTATAAAAACATATCCAGTAAAAAAAAAAAAAATCGAATTTCTTCATTAAATTTAGGCCAATATGTATTCTGTTACATATTTTTGGTAAAAAATAAATAAAAATCCCAATACGTGTATATTGATTGGTTTGCGCAAAACTTGTAGCGTCTACAAACTATAGGATATAGATATATCTATATCCCATAGTTTTGTAGACGCTACAAGTTTTGCGCAAACCAAAAAAAAAAAAAAAAAAAATTAATTTTATAAATAATAATAATAAAAAAAATAATAAAAAATGTATAATATATATTTTTCAACTAGTAATGGCGGTATTTGATCACCTCCCCTTCTTCTTTTTTTTTTTTTTTTTATTTCTTTTTTGTGCTGTAAAAACATATCCAGTAAAAAAATAATCTAATTTCTTCATTAATTTAGGCCAATATGTATTCTGTTACATATTTTTGGTAAAAAATAAATAAAAATCCCAATACGTGTATATTGATTGGTTTGCGCAAAACTTGTAGCGTCTACAAACGATGTGATATATATATGTCTATATCCCATAGTTTTGTAGACGCTACAAGTTTTGCGCAAACCAAAAAAAAAAAAAAAAAAATTATTTAATTTTATAAATACTAATAAAAAAAAAAATGTATAATATATATTTTTCAACTAGTAATGGCGGTATTTGATCACCTCCCTTTTTTTTTTTTTTTTTTATTTCTTTTTTGTGCTATAAAAACATATCCAGTAAAAAAAAAATCTAATTTCTTCATTAATTTAGGCCAATATGTATTCTGTTACATATTTTTGGTAAAAAATAAATAAAAATCCCAATATGTGTATATTGATTGGTTTGCTAGTTTAAAAGCTAGTTTAAAAATATATATTATAATTTTTTTTTTTTTTTTATTATTTATAAAATTAAATACATTTTTATATTTTTTTTGGTTTGCGCAAAACTTGTAGCGTCTACAAAACTATGGGATATAGATATATATCTATATCCCATAGTTTGTAGACGCTACAAGTTTTGCGCAAACCAAAAAAAAAAAAAATGTATTTAATTTTTTAAATAATAAAAAAAAAAAAAAAAAAAATTATAATATATATTTTTAAACTAGTAATGGCGGTGATCAATGACTCCTAGCAGAACTACAAAAATGCGGCAGGGGGGGACCAGTGACACTAATACAGTAATCAGTGCTAAAAAATATACACTGTCACTGTACTAATAACACTGCCAGTAAAGGGGGTTAACAGGAGCGATCAAGGGGTTAAATGTGTTCCTAGCCAGTGTTTTTTTTTTTTTCTTTTTTTTACCCTGGGGGGGGGGGGGGGGCTTTTACTAGGGGAAGGCATTGATCCTTGTCTCTGCTTTGCAGGAACACAGGATCCATGTCTTCCCTACTGTCAGAACTCTGTGGCTGATGATCAGCAGGTGGCAGAGGGCATCAAGTCTGCGGTACCCACTGACCGGCTCCACAGCTGTGTGTAGCCACAGCGGAAGCTAGCCAGCCGCGGCGCGCATTTGCGCCCCCCCCACCTGGATGTGTAGGATCACATTATTATTATTATTATTATTATTATATAGGATTTATATAGCACCAACAGTTTGCGCAGCGCTAGTGGATAATAAATGTTTTGCTTTTGGGGTATAATATCGCTTTTAACTTTTTTTTTTTTTTTTTTTTATTATTTTGCAGGGAACTCTTACAACATCCCAATCTGTCTCTGGCTCCTGGACTCGCACCCCTTCGCTCCCCCGCTCTGCTTCCTGAAACCCACCGACGCCATGGGCATCCGGGTCGGCAAGCACATAGATGCCCAGGGGAGGATGTATCTGCCGTACCTCCAGGACTGGAGCCACGTAAGAGCGCTGCGTCCTAGACCTTGTGGAATAAATGGCTATAAGGGCAGAGCAACCAATCAGAAGTCAGGTGATGGTAGGCGGGATTGTGAAACGTGATTTCTGATTGGTTGCAGATTCATTTTTTTATTTTTTTTTTGCATGCTGCTGCATTGTGCACTTTGGCCTAGGGCAGTGATGGCAAACCTTGGCACCCCAGATGTTTTGGAACTACATTTCCCATGATGCTCAACTACACTGCAGTGTGGTTGAGCATCATGGAAAATGTAGTTTCAAAACATCTGGGGTGCCAAGGTTCACCATCACTGCCCTAGGGGGAGAGTTGCTAAAACCGAAGCACTCAGAATCTGGTGCAGATGTGCATGGTGGCCAATCAGCTTCTACCTTCAGATTGTTCAATTAAGTTTTGACAATAAAACCTGGAAGCTGATTGGTTTTTATGCAAAGCTGCACCAGATTTTGCACCATCCAGTATTAGTAAATCCCCCCCCCCCCCCATAATGTACACCTATAAGAAACTGCTGAACCTTTTATTTTTTATTTTTTTTGCCTAATCCGGAGATCTTCTTTATAATCCCCAGCATAGGCATTGATGGCTGCCAGCCATTAACATACCATCCACTGCCGGTGTGTCACATGACCAGGGAGTGTCACATGACCAGACCTGTCATTTGGTTTTACTGAGTCACTGGCTGGACAGGTATTGCAGGTTTGGGCGTGGCTTGATAAGGAAGTATTAAAAAAAAAAAAAAACTATGAATAACTTTATTGTCACGTTCCGAAAATACTGTACATAACTATAATTATACATTATTCAAATACAAAACTGTATGTCCAGCCATGACCCAGATTTACTCTCCCCTCCCACTCTGGGTCATATCCCCACATTTTTTGGGGGGTTCTTTTACTTTGTACCCGCAGCAGAAACGGCTTTTAATTCTTTCTTTACACCCAGGCGTCTCTCTAGCAGGGTCTCTAAGCCTGGTTGGCTGTCGTCTCGTTGGCTGTCGTCTCGTTGGCTGTCGTCTCGTTGGCTGTCGTCTCGTTGGCTGTCGCCATCGTTGGCTGTCGTCTCGTTGGCTGTCGTCTCGTTGGCTGTCGTCTCGTTGGCTGTCGTCTCGTTGGCTGTCGTCTCGTTGGCTGTCGCCTCGTTGGCTGTCGCCTCGTTGGCTGTCGTCTCGTTGGCTGTCGTCTCGTTGGCTGTCGTCTCGTTGGCTGTCGTCTCGTTGGCTGTCGTCTCGTTGGCTGTCGTCTCGTTGGCTGTCGTCTCGTTGGCTGTCGCCTCGTTGGCTGTCTCCTGGTTGGCTGTCTCCTGATTGGCTGCCGCAGTGGTCACATGGCTGAATCATTAGTACGGACCGGGAGCTGTATTTGACAGCTCGGTCACTGTGCTGGGAGCGTGCGTTCAGCACAGACAGCTCCTCCTCCCACCCATGGATTCTGATGCTAAGCTCGCCCTCCTTGCCGCCGCACGTAATGCTTTACACGGACAGCTAGAGGTTAAAATATCAGCACCGGGTTTGTAAAATCTTTGCAGGCGCAACTGCTGGGAGCTCGTTTCCCATTGATTTGGAATTCCACATGAACTACATCTCCCAAGAGCCTTTTCCAGTGCACTCAGTGTGTAGATCAGGGGTCTCAAACTGGCGGCCCCTCCAGCTGTTTGCAAAACTACAAGTCCCATGAGGCATTGCAAGGCTGACAGTTACAAGCATGACTCCCTCAGGCATGATGGGACTTGTAGTTTCGCAAACAGCTGGAGGGCCGCCAGTTTGAGACCCGTCTGGTGTAGATGGACTCAAAGCTGCTGCATTTGTTTTCTGAGAAATAAATCATCAAATGCATGTGAGGAAGGAAAGAGACAGACGGGAGAGGGGGGGGGGGGGGGGGTCTTTATTCCAGCAGGCAGGGCTGACAGCGCCGGTTGGGAATCTTTGTATTGCAGGGGATCCAAAATGGGGATTTTTTTTGATAAGGGATGATGCTGATTGCAGTGGATCCAGGATGGGAACCTTTTGTAGATCAGGGATGATGCTAATTGTGGAGGACGCAGAATGGGGACCTTTCCTGATAAGGGATAATGCTGATTGCAGTGGATCCAGAATAGGGACTTTGTAATTAAGAGGCGATGCTGACAACAGGGGATCCAGAATAGGGATCTTCGTCGATAAGGGATGATGCTGATTGCAGTGGATCCAGAATGGGCATCTTTTGTAGATTAGGGATGATGCTGACTGCAGAGGGCCCTGAATGGGGATGTAAATAAGCGATGATGCTGATTACATGGGATCCAGAATAGGGATCTTTTTTTGATAAGGGATGATGCTGATTGCAGTGGATTGAGGATGGGAACCTTTTGTAGATCAGGGATGATGCTGATTGTGGAGGACACAGAATGGGGACCTTTCCTGATAAGGGATAATGCTGATTGCAGTGGATCCAGGATGGGAACCTTTTGTAGATCAGGGATGATGATGACTGCAGAGGGCCCAGAATGGGGACACTGTAAATCAGCGATGATGCTGATTGCAGGGGATCCAGAATAGGGATCTTTGGAATTAAGAGGAGATGCTGACAACAGGGGATCCAGAATAGGGATCTTCGTCGATAAGGGATGATGCCGATTGCAGTAGATCCAGAATGGGGACTTTTGTTGATAAGGGATGATGCCGATTGCAGTAGATCCAGAATGGGGACCTTTGTTGATAAGGGATGATACTGATTGTGGGGAATCCAGAATAGGGATCTTTGTCGACAAGGGATGATGCTGATTGCACTGGATCCAGAATGGAGACCTTTTGTAGATTAAGGGGGGTGAAGCTGATTGCAGTGGATTCTGAATGGCGAATGTGTAAGTAAAAGATGATGCTGATTGCAGGGGATCCAGAAGGGTTGATAAGGGATGATGCTAATTGCGGTGGAGGATGAGATTTCTGCCTCCACTTAGGCCGGCCATATACAGTTCGAATCTCAGCCGGTTCAGCAGGAATTCGCCAAGATTCGAACCGTCAGCGGACAGGCTAAATGTACCAAGTTGATCGACCAACGTGGGGACAACCAGCCTGCTGGATTTGCATACGATTATCGTAAGCGTCTGCTATAGCAGCTAGCGACAATCACTGCTTCCTCCTGCCGGGGGCAGCTGCCCCCACGCTCCCCCCCCCCCCTCACCCCCACCGTGTATGGCTGGCTTTATGCTGCATACACACAAGCGGATTTTCCATCAGAAAAATCTTGGCTGGATTTTCCGACGGAATTCCGCTCAAGCTTGGCTTGCATACACACGGTCACACAAAAGTTCTCTGAACGTTGGCCGGTCAAGAACGCGGTGACGTACAACACTACGGCGAGCCGAGAAAATTAAGTTCAATGCTTCCGAGCATGCGTCGAATTGTTTCCGAGCATACGTAGGAATTTTGTGCGTCGGAATCGGTACAAACGATCAGAATTTCCGATCGAAACTTTTTCCGACCGAAAAATTGAGAACCTGCTCTCAATCTTTTTGCTGGCTGGAATTCCGCCAGCAAAAGTCCGATGGAGCGTACACACGGTCGCATTTTCCGACCAAAAGCTCTCATTGGACTTTTGCTGGCGGAATTTCCGATCGTGTGTACGCGGCATTAGTGTCTCTCTGAGGTCATTATCCACTAGTACCGGCCATATGGCCACCTGCACAGTCATGTTGACAGGTCGGTGTGTGACCAGCACTTTTTTTTTTTTTTTTGTCTTTTTAGCCCAAATCCACAATCCTCGGACTGATCAAAGAGATGGTGAAGAAGTTTGAGGAGGAACTCCCGCTCTACTCCCTCTCAGTGGCCGACGCCGACAGACAGAGGGAGCTGCTGTCCTACATCTCTCAGGTCACCGATGGTAAGGGGGAGTTTTCCACCCCATGTAGGGGAAACCTCACTGCAGGGTTTTCAGTTAAAGCCGAACTCCACCCAAAACATTGCATTGTGTATTAACCACTTGATGTCCGTGCCGTAGCCGTCTTTCAGCTATAGCGCGGACGTCAAGTGGTTAATACAAAATCAAATGCCGGGAGGGCGTCCATGTACATCATCGCGTTCTTGCACCACCCGCACTGTGCGCTCTGTGATCGCCGCGTTCTTCTGACTCGGCTGATCACAGAGCAGGGTGAAGGGCCAATCACAGCTGATCACGGGTGTAAAATTAAAGCGGTGTTTCACCTGAAAAAAAAATGTTTTAAAAGTCAGCAGCTAAAAAAAAGTCGCTGCTGACTTTTAATAAGTACGCTTACCCTCCCAGGGCGCCCGTGATGTCGTTCGTGGAGGCCGAGATGTCCCTCGGCAATCCGGATCAAGCGCCGCCATCCTCAGTAAGGGAGTCGGCGCGCGGCCTACTGCGCATGCGCGAGTCTTATTTGTGAATGGGGAACGCGGTGTGTTGTGGGACACAGTTCCCATAACACACCGCGCCCCATTCACTAGAAGACGGAAGGAGAGAAGATCACTGCGGCGCTGGAGGAGGCAGATTAGGACGATCTGCCTAGCAACAGCCATTTCTGGAAAGTGAAAAAAAAAATTTTTTTATTTTTTTTTTCATTTTAAATTGTTACTAACATTTTTTCAAGTTTTTGTTTTCAGGGTGTCCCACCACTTTAAGTCGGTTACCCTTTTTCTTACCTGAACCCGTTCGTTCCAGCATCGAAGGACGAGCACAGCAGCTCTAGCCGCTGTCTCGGGTCCTCGTTAGATAGATTAATAGCAGCAGGAGCCATTGGCTCCCGCTGCTGTCAATCAAATCCAATGACACGGGAGCCAGGGGGACGGGGCCCGAATCCTGCTGTCTGTGTCAATGGATGCAGCAGTGGGACACGGGAGCGCGCCCGCACGAGTGCCCCGAGCGAAAGCAGTTCTCCGTGGGGGGCACTCGATGAGGAATAGGAGGAGAAGCCAGGAGCGCCGCCTGCGCACCCAAGAAGAGGAGGATCGGGGCCACTCTGTGCAAAACCCTTGCACAGAGGAGGCAAGTATAACAACATGTTAGTAAGAGGGCGCTATTTTTAGCGATGCTTTACCGTAGTTTTAACGGCGCTATTCAGTTTTAACCCCCCGCTAGCAACCGAAAAGGGATTAAATCCGCCCACAAAACGCCGCCGGTATCGCAGCGCTGCCCCATTGATTTCAATGGAGTGAATGGAGCTGTTTTTTTCAGGCGCTATGAAGGCGCTATTTTTAGCGCTGTATCGCCTGAAAAACGCTGGCAGTGTGAAAGGGGTCTACAGGTTGTTTTTTTTATAAAAAAAAAAAAATCACTTTAAGTTAAAAAAAATGTTTAGGTGTCACCACCCCCCTTTTAATTACCTGAGCTCTCATTTGATCCAGCGCTGTGCACGTCTGCAGCTCTTCTCTCCCCTCACTTCCGGGTTTCACTGGCTTTGCTGGGCTTTGCCATTGGCTCTCAGTGCTGTCAATTAAAGCCAGTGAGGAGGGAGCATTGACACTGTCTGTGTCAATGGACGCAGCAGTGGGGCTCGGGTGCGCGCACACACACGAGTGCCCCCATGGGAAGCGGCTTCCCTTGGGGGCACTGGACAGAGGGGAGGGGCTAAGAGCGCCGGCGGTGGGGGACCCACAAAGAAGGTTCCCGGCCGCTCTGTGCAATGGAAGCAGGCAAGTATAGACATATTTTGTTCTTTAAAAAAAATAAAAATAAGTTTACAATCACTTTAGGTCCAGTAAAGGTAATATTGGGAGACAATCGCATGTTTGTGCATTACTCCTCAACCTCCCATAGACACCCAACGACAATCTTTTGGGCTGATTATATTGGGGCAGTAATTGATAGTCTTAAGTGGAGTTTCAAGGATGATCGCTGTTTGTACTCCTTTGGGGTTTAATAAGCGCAGGGTACATGTTCACTATGTTCAGATCAGTTGTGTTTCTGTAGAACAGCCATGCAAGGGTTAAATCATTGCATTACCTTATGTGTGAGTACCATTAGTGAAACCTAATAGGGCAACAAAAATAAAAAATCTAACTGGCCTAAAGGCTTTATTATTTGTATCTGATGTTTTTATTAATTTTTTGTTTCAGGCGTATCGAACATAGATGTGAGTTCACCAGGCAGGGGAAAGGTTACAGTAATCGGAGGTGGGGATGTGGCTCTGGCCTGTTTATTGGCCATCTCTGCAAAGGTAAATCTAAATAATACCGTCCAAACCATCTAAGGTTGGTGTCACATGACTTGCTATAGGGGGAGGAGCCAGGAGTGCCGACAGAGGGGACCCGAGAAGAGGAGGATCGGGGCTGCTCTGTTCAGAACATTGAACAGAGAAGGTAAGTATGACCTGTTTGTTTTTAGTATTAAAAAAATAAATAAAATAAAATAAAAATTCAAACCATTACAATCGCTGTAAGCAAGTACGGGGGAAAATAGATTTTTAATGAAGGGATTATTTTATATGTTTTTCACATTTTATTGTGTTATATTTGGAGTCTTCATTCTTTGCTTTTCATTGCGTTCTGCATCCACTTTGGAAAATGAATGCACACCCTATATATAGAGTTCTCTAGTGTTTCTTTTCCTCTGCAGTCTGGGAATTGACATTAAGGCCTCATGCACACGGACGTTTTTGCAGCCGCGTTTTTTGCAGCCTTAAAACGCCTGTCCATGTTAGTCTATGGCTTCATGCCCACCTAGGCGTTTTTGAGCTGCAAATGTCATAGGCGTTTTTAAGCTGTAAAAAAAAAAACAGGACCAGTGCGTTCCGTGGCGCGGCACTAGAGCTGTAAAAACGCGCACCGGCTTTTTTGAGCTGCAGCGTTTTTTTGCTGCAAAAAGTTGATTGGACACTGTAATCCCTGTATAGGAAATTAGAGATGTGTTTATCTTTAAAAAACGCTAATTAACGCTGACGCTAAAAAACTTGCAAAAACGCGGTAAAAGTCAAGTTTTTTTAGGCTGCCTTTTCCAGGCATCCGACCTAGCTTTACAGCCCGTTTTTTAAAACGTCCGTGTGCATGAGGCCTTATAGTGATGACATCTTGTGTTTTTATCTAGAGGGCTGCGGACAAGCTGGTACTTCTTGACGTCAGTGATGGTGGACTGAAAGGGGGAGGAGCCATGGACCTGGACATATTCTGCATCCCGAATGTGCAAATCAGCAAAGGTGAATATGTGAGCTGGAAGTCTGCTCGGGTTTTGTTTTTAAAAAATAAAACATTTTTTGCTTGTCGAGATTCTAAGCTTTTTTTTTTTTTATTTTTTTTTTTTATTGCATTTCTTTCAGATTTGTCTATGGCTGCTGGCTCCAAGGTGGTTATCATGACAGTGAATGCATGGAGCAACGCTCAGTCTTATTTGGAGGTTCTTCAGAGTAACGTGGAGCTGTTACGGGGCATAGTGCCAGCTGTGGCCTATCACTGCCCAGACAGTGTGCTGGTCATCGCCTCTCAGCCAGGTAAGGGCTGAATGGGTGTAGAGCAGGGGTCCCCAACCCCCGGGACAGGGACCGTGGCCAGTCCGTGGCCTGTTGATGAGCAGGAGGTGAGCAATGTCCGCACAGGGCTATTACAGACCGAGGTCGCCGCTTACCTTCCACTAGGCCACCATGGCTGTCTGTCCTCTCCTGGCTCCTCCACCCCCACCCGACGACGATGTCCTATCAGGGCAAGGGTTATGCTGTAGATGGGAGTGGAGAGAGCTCCTCCCGCCTCCTGTCCTGCTGATAGGATGACCTCGTCGGGCGGATGGGGGAGTCGGAGACGACACATGGACTGATCACAGCCTCTGCCCTGCCAAAACTTGGAGTCCTGTGCAGGGGGGGTAGAGATTAGTGATTTCTGCTGTTAAAGAGGAAAGGAGGGGGGGGGGGGGTTACAGACTGCAGGGGCACCGCGATGGAGGAGGCTGTGATTGCTAGGGGCACTGTAAAGAGGCTCTGTAATTTATTACATTGCAGCCCTCTAGAAATTAATTGTTAGGGTTTACATATGATTTAAAACGGCATAGAAGTGCTGCTCCAGCCAGCTATAAACCCACCCTCGTCATCAATAAGAAACTTTCTGCCAGCAATAAAAAAATAAAAATAAATCACCTTTCAGAAATTTATGATGGGGGAGGGTTTATATCAGGCAGACAATTTTTGATTGGTGATGGGGGTGGGTTTATTGCTGGCGGTTAGTTTCTGATTGGTGATGGGGGGGGTTTATATCAGACAATCCGAAACTGTCTGCCTGATATAAACCCACCCCCGTCATCAATCAGAAACTACCTGCTAGCAATAAACCCATCCCCGTCATCAATCAGAAACTACCTGCTAGCAATAAACCCACCCCCATCACCAATCGGAAACTTTCCCCCAGCAATAAACCCACCCCCATCACCAATCAGAAACTGTCTGATGACGGGGGTGGGTTTATATCAGGCAGACAATTTTTGATTGGTGATGGGGGGTGGGTTTATTGCTGGCGGTTAGTTTCTGATTGGTGATGGGGGTGGGTTTATATCAGACAATCCGAAACTGTCTGCCTGATATAAACCCACCCCCGTCATCAATCAGAAACTACCTGCTAGCAATAAACCCACCCCCATCACCAATCAGAAACTTTCCCCCAGCAATAAACCCACCTCCCATCACCAATCAGAAA
Organism: Lithobates sylvaticus; assembly: GCA_028564925.1. Lineage (NCBI taxonomy): Eukaryota > Metazoa > Chordata > Amphibia > Anura > Ranidae > Lithobates > Lithobates sylvaticus. The sequence goes on along the minus strand of CM053034.1, from coordinate 205,683,015 downwards.
CTGTCTGACGGGGGTGGGTTTATATCAGGCAGACAGTTTTTGATTGGTGATGGGAGGTGGGTTTATTGCTGGGGGAAAGTTTCTGATTGGTGATGGGGGTGGGTTTATATCTGGCAAACAGTTTCTGATTGGTGATGGAGGTGGGTTTATTGCTAGCAGGTAGTTTCTGATTGATTGGTGACGGGGGTGGGTTTATTGCTAGCAGGTAGTTTCTGATTGATGACGGGGGTGGGTTTATTGCTAGCAGGTAGTTTCTGATTGATGACGGGGTGGGTTTATATCAGGCAATCAGAAACTACCTGCTAGCAATAAACCCACCCCCGTCACCAATCAGAAACGTTCCCCCAGCAATAAACCCACCCCCATCACCAATCAGAAACTGTCTGCCAGATATAAACCCACCCCGTCATCAATCAGAACCTTTCCCCCAGCAATAAACCCACCTCAATCACCAATCGGAAGCTTTCCCCCAGCAACCATCACCAATCGGAAACTTTCCATCACTTGTAGTGGGATTTTTTGCAATGTTTTTTTTTTTTACTTTCCATCTGCATCAGATTTACTTTTTTGTTTACATCTGGTTTGTAGTGGAGATCATGACCTATGTGGCCTGGAAACTGAGCGGCTTGCCTCATCGACAGGTCCTAGGGATCGGATGTAATTTGGATTCAGCCCGGTTCCAACACATCATCCGCACCTTGACCAATTCCAAGGAGGAGGAGCAGGCTGGTTGGATCATCGGAGAGCAGGGTGAGAACAAAGGTAAGCAAGGAACCTCCATGGTCCCAATTGTTCCTCGTTGGCTTGTTCTACGGTTATTAGAGGAAATCTATGATGTACTTCTGGTGAGTCTACATTTGATGTACACTGAGGTCCTCCAATTGTATCCTGACCAGGGCACTATCTGCATGGAGTTTGCATGTTCCTACTCTGCTTGCAATGTGTTCCCCCCCCCCCCCCCACTATAAAGACATGTGATTGTAGGATAAATAGCTCCTGTGTAAATTGGCCCTATTGGGTGTGTGCAGGCTTGAGAGATGGGGACTTTTTTCAGCTTGTAGGTTCGCCATATGTGGCGCCTGCTAGAGGGTACATAATGAAGGTATTCTTCTGCCCAGGGCCCTCAGTGGACTCTTCATAGCAATATACAAAGAACAGTTACTCAACCAAGTTGCTAAGCTGGGTGGTGGTTACACTATAGAAGGATCAAGCACTACCCCACATTATTATTATTATTATTATTATTATTATTATTATACAGGATTTATATAGTGCCAACAGTTTATGCAGCGCTTTACAATATAAAAAGGAGACGTTACATTTATAATACAATAAAATACAAGAGGATTAAGAGAGGCCCTGCCCAGAAGAGCTTACAATCTAATGGGGTGGGGCAGGTGGTACAAAAGGTTGTAACTGTGGGGAATGAGCTGATGGAAGTGGTAGAAGATTAGATGGAGATGTGATAGGCTTCCCTGAAGAGGTGAGGTTTTCAGGGATCGCCTGAAGATAGCTAGATTAGGGGATAACCGGACAGGTGGAGGCAGCGAGTTCCAGAGGATGGGAGAGGCTCTGGAGAAATCCTGGAGACGAGCATGGGAGGAGACGAGAGAGCTTGAGAGTAGGAGGTCTTGAGAAGAGCGGAGAGGACGGTTTGGGTGATATTTGGAGACAAGATTGGTGATGTAGCTCGGGGCAGAGTTGTGAATGGCTTTGTATGTTGTGATTAGCAGGGGCGTTGCTAGGTCTACAAAAGATCTGGGGCTAGAGCCCATAGCAACGTAGTAAAGAAAGTCATACGCTTGGGCGGGCATACACATGTATATACAGTAATATACGTGTGTGTGTGCATACCCCCCTTGCATTAGGGTCCCCAGAGAGCCTCCCCCCTTACATTAGGGTCCCCAGAGAGCCTCCCCCTTACATTAGGGTCCCCAGAGAGCCTCCCTCTTACATTGGGGTCCCCAGAGAGCCTCCCTCTTACATTGGGGTCCCCAGAGAGCCTCCCCCTTACATTAGGGTCCCCAGAGAGCCCTTCCCCCTTACATTAGGGTCCCCAGAGAGCCCTTCCCCCTTACATTAGGGTCCCCAGAGAGCCCTTCCCCCTTACATTAGGGTCCCCAGAGAGCCCTTCCCCCTTACATTAGGGTCCCCAGAGAGCCCTTCCCCTTACATTAGGGTCCCCAGAGAGCCAAGTATGAAAAAAACGCAATATTTTTTTTTACTTTTTATTATAATAAATAAACATATATATATATATATATATATATATATATATATATATATATATATATATATATATATATATATATATATATATATATATATATATATATATATATATATATATATATATATATATATATATATATATATATATATATATTTTTTTTTTTAAAACAAATTTTTTCCTCAGTTTAGACCGATACATATTCTTCTACATATTTTTGTTAAAAAAAAAAAAAAAAAATCGCAATAAGCGTCTATTGATTGGTTGGCGCAAAAGTTATAGCGTCTACAAAATAGGGGATAGATTTATAGCATTTTTATTATTATTTTTTTTTTACTAGTAAGGGCGGCGATTTGCGATTTTTATCGTGACTGCGACATTGCGGCGGACATATCGGACACTTTTGACACATTTTTGGGACCATTCACATTTATACAGCGATCCATGCTATAAAAATGCATTGATTACTGTATAAATGTGACTGGCCGGGAAGGGGTTAACACTAGGGGGGCGCTGCAGGGGTTAATATGTTCCCTATGTAAGTGATTCTAACTGTGGGGGAGGGGACTGACTGGGGGAGGGGACCGATCGGTGTCCCTATGTACAAGGGACACACCATCGGTCTCCTCTCCTCTGACAGGACGTGGATCAGTTACCGGGCAATCGCGGGTGCCTGGCGGACATCGCGGCCGCCGGGCACGCGCATCGGGTCCCCAGCGGCGCGCGCGCCCCCTAGTGGCCAAAAAGCGAGCGCCGTCATATGACGGCGCCCTGCCACAAGAGCTGCACCGCTCCGCCGTCATTTGACAGTGGGCGGTCAGCTACAGGTTAAACAACTTTTCTCCTCCACTGCTGCCCTCTCTGGGTGATGGTTCTTGAACTTCAGCTCTGTCCTGTTAATGTGACATTTGATGCTCCACATACACAGATGGAGGAGTTTCTTTGCTGTACAAAGCAATTTGGGTTTTGAGAATTGGAGTTTTGCAAGGAGAGTCTCCATCTATGAAGATGTGGGCTAACCCCTCTTCAGTCTATCATGAATAATGCTGCCAGACTTATCCACATTACCAACTGCTCAGTGTCTGCCAACCCTCTCCTCCAATCCCTACACTGGCTCCCGATCACCTAGCGAATTCAATTCAAAATACTAACCACCAGTGGCATCGCTAAAGGGTGGGAGGGGAGGCTTTCTGGGGACCATGATGTAAGTGGAGGGGTCTCTCTGGGGACCCTAATGTAAGGGAGGGCTCTCTGGGGACCCTGATTTTAAGGGGGAAGGGCTCTCTGGGGACCCTAATGTAAGGGGAAGGGCTCTCTGGGGACCCTGATTTTAAGGGGGAAGGGCTCTCTGGGGACCCTAATGTAAGGGGAAGGGCTCTCTGGGGACCCTGATTTTAAGGGGGAAGGGCTCTCTGGGGACCCTGATTTTTAAGGGGGAAGGGCTCTCTGGGACCCTGATTTTAAGGGGGAAGGGCTCTCTGTAAAAAGTAAAAAATATTGCGTTTTTTTCATACTTGTCCCTCTTAATTTGTTTATAGCGCAAGAAATAAAAACCGCAGAGGTGATCAAATACCACCAAAATAAAGCTCTATTTGTGGGAAAAAAATAATAAAAAATTTATTTGGGTACATCCTTGCATGACCGCGCAATTGTCATTCAAAATGCGACAGCGCTGAAAGCTGAAAAATGGCCTGGGCAGGAAGGGGGTGTTCGTACCTGGTAGGCAAGTGGTTAAAAAAAAAAAAAAACAGCAAACCCCTATCATCTGAATTTATGTCAACTTTTTTTTTTTCAGTGGCTGCATGGAGTGAAGAAGATGCTGCAAACAATCCCAAATCGCCTACGAGATTATATCCCAAGATCTTTCAAGAGCAGCTGGCAAACAGGTAAATTGCCTAAGGTGGTCCCGAATTCCAAAATGAAGGTTTGTTCTCATATAGGGAATATATAGAATGTTGTTGTGTCTAAGCAGTGCTAAACATATGCGTTTTTGTTTCGGTTCAAATGTGAATTCGGACAAATTTTTGGTTATTCTGCGATTCGGATGTATCCAAATGAAATGGTAACGAATTTAGTTCAAAATCGTTTCGTTTTTTTAAAGAATTCCAAATTTTCAGAACAATTCGAATTGGGATCAGTCAAAAAACGATTGTCCGATTCGAGTTTGAAGAATAGCTGGTTGTTAAGGAGCGGGCCAGGAATCCGGCCGCTGCGTCCTTAACAACCAATGACTCGCCAGCTGTCAGCGGACTTCTCCGATGAGAGATGAAATGTAAAAAAAAAAAAAATCCATACCAGGCCCTTTGGGTCTTTAACCACTTCAGCCCCGGACCAATTTGCAGCCAAAGGACCAGGCCTCTTTTTGCGATTCGGCACTGCGTCGCTTTAACTGACAATTGCGCGGTCGTGCGACGTGGCTCCCAAACAAAATTGGCGTCTTTTTTTTTCTCACAAATGGAGCTTTCTTTTGGTGGTATTTGATCGCCCCTGCGCTTTTTATTTTTTTTTGCGCTATAAACAAAAATAGAGCGTCAATATTGCTAAATCTGAACCAGTATTACAATGCACCGTTTTTGTTTTTTCATCTTCAGGACCTTGGAGGTCATGAAAGGGAAAGGTCAAAGATCGTGGTCCATCGGCTTGTCCGTAGCCGAACTCACAGACACCATTGTTCAAAACAAAAGAAAGGCCCATTCAGTATCATCCTTTGCCAAGGTAAGTCGTTTTCCATTTTTCTTTATTCCAATCATCTGTCAAATTATTATTTATTTATGACTGCTAGAGCCTGCAGAGAACCATTTTGTCCTTTTTTTAAAAACATCTGTCTAGCTAGCCCACATCTACCCAAGCTAGATGTGAACTAAGCCTTTCTCACTGGCCTAGCGTCCTCCTGCCAGATGTAAGCCTACAGTACAAGCCTTTCTCATTGGCCCAGGTTCCCCTGACTAGATGCAGGTCTACAAGCTTTTCTTACTGGTCTAGTGTCCCCTGGTGTAGATGTGGGCCTTCAAGCCTTTCTCATTGGCCTAGCGTCGTCCCCTGGTCAGATGGAAGCCTAAAAGCCTTTTGCACTGTCCTAGTGTCCCCTGACCTAGATTAGGATAATAAGAAGGGCCTGGATTCCTTATCTAGGTCAGGGGACACTAGGACAGTGCAAAAGGCTTTTAGGCTTCCATCTGACCAGGGGACGACGCTAGGCCAATGAGGAAGGCTTGTAGGCCTTTATCAGGGCCAGAGGACACTGGGTCAGTAAGCATTTAGACCAGTGGACACTAGGATAATAAGAAGGGCCTGGATTCCTTGTGTCCACTGGTCTAAATGCTTACTGACCCAGTGTCCTCTGGCCCTGATAAAGGCCTACAAGCCTTCCTCATTGGCCTAGTAATCTAGAAACCGATCTCAGCATTGCTTAAAGTGGTGTTGCCACCAAAAAAAATTTGCCTTAAAAATCATAAAAAAAAAAAGAAAAAAAAATAATTGGAATTTTTTTTTTTTTTTTTTTTTTTTTTTTTACTCACCTCTAAATGCCTGTTGCTATGGGGTCCCTTGTAGTCTGCCACCTTCATTGCCCGGGCAATGACGTCACTTCCCCTAGGCGCCGCACAGTCATCTGGGACCTGTCATGTTTTCCCAGATGAGTGAGCGTCGAATCACGGCGGATTATATATATAATCATTTTTATTTTATTTTTTTAAGGGATACACTTCTTTAAATTGACTGTAATTTCACATACAATAATACAAAAAAAAGCAAAAAATGTATACAAAAATACTAGATAGCAATATGTCCTTTGCAATGCTATTCGATGTATGTTTTTGTTTAACCACATGCCGACCGCGCTATAGTCAAAAGACGGCCACAGCGCGGTCGGCTTGTTCTAAGTGGACGTCCTAAGGACGTCCTCCCAGAAACTTGCTCCCGCGCACCCCCTGGGGCGCGCACTCGGGAACATCCGTGACCGCCGTGTCCTGAGGACCCGGCGCATCACGGTAAACAGCCGCTGATAGCGGCCGTTTACCACGTGATGTGTAGTGCCCACAGCGCTGGTCAATACACTGCCACCACTGTGCAATGCTCTGCCTACTCTGCCACCACTGTGCAATACTCTGCCACCACTGTGCAATACTCTGCCACCACTGTGCAATACTCTGCCACCACTGTGCAATGCTCTGCCACCACTGTGCAATGCTCTGCCACCACTGTGCAATGCTCTGCCACCACTGTGCAATGCTCTGCCACCACTGTGCAATACTCTGCCACCACTGTGCAATGCTCTGCCACCACTGTGCAATACTGGAATACTCTGCCAATACTTGCCAATACTCTGCAATAATTTTTAATAGAAACAAAGAATTTTTTTTTTTACCGAATTTTCTGTATTTTTTGATTTATAGCGCAAAAAATAAAAAAACCCAGCGGTGATTAAATACCACCAAAAGAAGGCTTTATTTGTGTGAAAAAAAAGGACACAAAATTAATTTGGGTACAGTGTTGCATGATGGAGTAATTGTCATTCAAAGTGTGAGAGCACCGAAAGCTGAAAATTGGTCTGGTTAGGAAGGGGGTTTAACTGCCCAGTGGTCAAGTGGTTAATGGAAGAGTTTTTCTCTTCCTATGTTTTACCAATAAAATAAAAAGAAATCTGATTGGGGGAAAAAAAAGGCAGGTGTACCAATACTTTTGGCTATATAGTGCAGATCTGTCGTATTATCTTATTGTGCTGGTTCTAATTGTTTTTGTTTCTCTTTTGCGACCAATCCCAGGGTTTCTACAACATCCAGGAGGAAGTATTTCTAAGCCTGCCGTGTGTACTGGGAAGCACCGGGGTCTACGGGAACCCCCAGATCCTTCAACAGGAAGATACGATGACCGCGGCCCTCCGGAAAAGCGCCTCCTCCATTCACATCCTTCAGCAGCAGCTGAGACTCTAACTTTATGGAGCTGGACTCCTCATTCTTCTGTACTATGCAATGACGTTGTAACGGGGACCATCTCTGCGGCGCAGAGCATCGCTCTCCTACAATGAAGAGATGATTGCAGGGTTACTGAAAGAAAGGAAAAGCGTTTGTCGTTTGTATAATAAAGCGCTCGTCTACAAATGATCAAGATGGAGTTTTTCCATTGATTTTGATCATTTGTGGTCTGTTTTTGTCCATAGCAACCAAATAAATTTCTCCCTCGTCTTCCCGCACTGAATGGAAGCAACTGATTGGCTGCAACAAGCAATGAAAAGTCAGTTCATTCGTCCCTCGGCCACGTTGGTAAATGAGGCCCCAATATATCTCCATACAATCAATTTTTATTTGACAGCTGCTTGTCTCTTATATTTTCTATACACTAATAAAGTTCTGACAGTTCTTCTACTTGCACTTTATAAAATGAAAACTCCTAATGGGCCCCGTACACGCGATCCGATCGGAAAAATCGGGACGAAAAATACCGCTTTGGATGCGATCGTACGATAATCGGAGCTTTCCAGAGCCGATCACGACAGTTCATCCCATAGTATTCGATCGGACAAGCATGAAAATTTTCCTCGTATGATACCAGATCGTATGATTTTCCTTTAGTACAGTTGTTGTCCGAAAATACAATACAAATACATTACAACAGATGACATCACTTCCTATTTTTTTTATTTTTCTGTCGTACGAGAATTTTCGTGACTTTAGTAACCTATTCAATTTCTACTTGCGACTATTAAGTGAAAAAAGTCGGACGATCTGTTATACGATTTTTGGATCGTCGTCCGTTTTTGTGGCCATAAGGCCCGCTTGCGTCATCGTAATAATGCACATTTAAATGCGTTGGCGTTTTATGCAGTGCCAATTACTCTGAACTGCACCTTGCGATGGACTTGCGTCGCCCTTCCAAAACGAAAACGACGCATGCACCATTCTTAGCCAGAACAACGCACATCAGAGCATCTCCACACACTGAGCAGCAATGCATGATCTGTCGCAATGTGTGTTGGGGTGGCATTTAGAATGAATGGCACTGGGGGGGCGGGGGGGGGGAGGGGGGATTTACCAATACTGGTGCACGCAGAATTTGGTGCAGCTGTGCATAGTATAACTAGAGTTGCACTGAAATTTCGGCAGCCGAAACGTATCGGCCCAAAATGGTGTTTTCGGCATTTTGTTGATTGAGGAAAAGGTGCCGATACTGGCACCAAAAAACTTGATTTTGCAGTGATTTGACTGCAATTTTACTGTGCTTGTGGTGTGTTTTTCACTGGTCATGTGATGTAAAAATCGCATTTAAAAAAAAACTTAACACTAGACATGTGCAGTTCATTTAGTTCCGAGTTCGTTTTTTTAAGGAATTTTGACAAATTCGTTAAAGCGGTTGTATACCCGTTTTAACTTTTTTTTTTTTTTTTTTTTTTAAACTACCTGCAAGAGAAAGTCATAATGAGCTAGTATGACTAGCATACTAGCTCATTATGTATCACTTACCTTAGATCGGGGCCTCAACGCCGTCCTCTTCTCCCCCTCCGGCCGCATCCATCTCTCCACAGATACCCTTCCGGGTATTGCCGCTCCGGCCAATCACAGCACCACTGCGGCGCTGTGATTGGCCAGAGCGGCGAGGACGTCGCTCCGCGACACTTCAACTGCGGTGAGCCGCAGTTGTGAATGGGGATTAACCCTGTAAATGCACCGCGCGCCGTAGACAACGTTGTAAAATGTTCTTTGCAAATATCTCCTAAACCGTGTAGGTTTAGGAGATATTTCTTGTACCTACAGGTAAGCCTTAATCTATTCGAAATTTTGAAAATTCAAAATTTCGAAAATTCTAAATTAGGACATTTCGAAAATTCTAAATTAGGACATTTCGAAAATTCTAAATTAGGACATTTCAAAAAAAATTCGAAATTAGGACATTTCGAAAAAATATTGAAATTCCATAAATTTGAAAATGTTAAAAATTTGGAAATTTGAAAATCCAAAAATAAGTATGAGAATTTGAAAGAATGATAATTCGAAAACCCAAAAAATCTGAAATAACTAATAATAAATATTAAATTATAGGTATTGGAATTTCCTTTCAAATTTGGCTGTTAGTGAATGTAACAAGTACGAATTTATCCAAAATAACGAATTCCGCATCTAAACGAATGGAACGTAACTATCTAATAATAATAAATAATAATAAAACCTTTTTATTATTATTATTTATTATTAATTTGTTCCATTCCATTTGTTTAGATGCGACATTCGTTATTTCGGATAATTCGTAACTTCAGATAAATTCGTATTCATTACGTTCACTAACAGCCAAATTTTAAAGGAAATTCCAATACCTATAATTGAATAGTTAGTTATTTCGAATTTTACAGATTTTTCTTTCTTTTTTCGGATTTCTGAATTTTCGGATTTCCGAATTACCGAAAAAAAGCAAAAAAATTTATGAAACAAACTAACAAATTTTTTGTCAGTGCACGTTTACTTACCACGGTGCATTTATTGATGTGTTCTTGCTGCGATTTCAATGTATTTCAATGGGGAGGTGCGTTTTTTTTTTTTTTATTTAGTTTTTTTTTTTTTTTTTGTTTTGTTTTTTAACTGACCAAAAATGCAGCAAGCAAGATTTTTAACACCACAATGGAAGCGCAGTGGACCAGTGTGAAGACATACATAGAATTTAAAGGGATGCATTTTTCTTGAGCTTTTCTTGCACTAAAGGTGCCAAAAATGACATAATGTCTGACAATAAATTCATATTCATTTAAATTCATTATATTAATGAGTCTAATGAAATACAATTTGAGATTTTTATATATATATATATATATATATAATATAAAAAATAAATTGTATTTTATTAGACTCATTAATATAATGAATTTAAATGACTATTAATTTATTGTCCGTAATTATTGGCACCTTTAGCGCAAGAAAAGCTCAAGAAAAATACATCTCTTTAAATTCTATGTGGTGTTAAAAATCTTGCTTGCTGCATTTATGGTCAGTATAAAAAAAAAAAAATTGGAAACTGTCATCTTCGGTTTCGGCCAAGTGCATCCTGAATTTAAGGTTTCGGCACCAAAGTTTCCATTCGGTGCACCTCTAATAGTAACCAATCGGCTTCCAGGTTTTATTGTCACATTTTAATTGAACAAACTGAAGTTAGAAGCTGATTGGCTACCATGCCATACCATACCATGCACCAGATTCTATATGCTCCAGTTTTAGTAAATCTCTGCCAGTGGGGTTGCTTTACTAAAACTGGGTAGTGCAAAACCTGGTGCAGTGGTTCATGGTAGCCGATTGGCTTTTAACTTCAGCTTGTTTAATTAAGCTTTGACAAAAAAAAAACCTGGAAGCTGATTGGCTACCATGAACAGCTGCACCAGATTTTGCACAATCCGGTCTTCGTAAATCGACTCCAATGTGTCGCATCAACGCATTTAATTTACATTGCTGTGCCTTACCGCAACTTCATAGAGTGAACGTGCCTTCAGAGTCTTCAGAAATGTATATATGATAATTACCATGCAGGTAATGGTGGGAGGGGACTAAAAGAATCAACAAGCCCTTCAACCGAACCATTGTACTTATACCCCATGTACTATATATTATTGTTACAAATGCAGATTCATATTTGGGATTTGTGGTGCAAGATATTTTTCTACATAAAAAAAAAAAAAACATTTGTGAGTGGGATAATCATGGATGAGGTGAAAAATGCCTTCATTCAGTGAATGACGTAATACAACCAATAAATCTGAGCTAAAACCAATTGAATTTGTGTTTTAATTTTTTCTGTTGTTCATCATTAAGACTATTCAATAATATTTTATCATACATTTCATCTAAAGGGGGTTATGGACATACCATGGACCGGGTGTTAGAGCTTGGTAACCCCAGATTCAGATGTTTTAGTGGGTGCGTTTTAGGATTTTGGGCGCATTCATGTTAAACAGTCCATTCCGTTGACTTGGTTCGGAGCGCGGGAAAGCAGTTCAGAGGAGGAGGGAAGTGGGATGATGGGGAGAGCAAAGAGGTTTTGGGGTCATGAGGTGGAGGAGGGGAATAAACTGAATTGAAGACATGGGGGGGGGGGATATCATGGGGTGATGAGGAAAATGTGCAGTAGGGTGACAAGGTTGGGGGGCAGGCAATAGGAAGTATTGGAGGTACATATTGGAAAAAAGGAGGTGACTGGGTTGGAGGGAGGGAGATAGGAGGGGGCAGTTGGGTGAAATGGTTGGGAGGTGGCAAGCAATGAGAGGTATTGGGGTTTCATTTAGGGGAAGGATTGTGATGGGGTTGGATGGTAGGGGGTGGCAGATAATGGAAGGTATTGGGGTAATATGATGGGGAAAGTGGGGTGACTGGGTTGGGTGTATTAGGATTGCATGCAGGGGAAGGAGGGGACAATGGGGTGACTGGGTTGTGAGGTTGGAGTGTGGCAGGTATTGGAGGGGAGAGTTGGGTGACTGGGTTGGGAGACGGCAAGTAATGAGAGGTATCGGGGTTATATATAGGGGAAGGAGGATGATGGTAGGGGGTGGCAGACAATGGAAGGTATTGGGGTAATATGATGAGGAAAGTGGGGTGACTTAGTTGGGAGTATTAGGATTGCATGAAGGGGACAATGGGGTGACAGGGTTGTGAGGTTGGTGTATGGCAGGTATTGGAGGGAAGGGAGAGTTGGGTGACAGGGTTGGGAGACGGCAAGCAATGAGAGGTATTGGGGTTGCATACAAGGAAAGGAGGGTGGTAGGGGATTGGCAGACAATGGAAGGTATTGGGGTAATATGATGGGGAAAGTGGGGTGACACGGTTGGGAGTATTAGGATTGCATGCAGGGGAAGAAGGGGACAAAGGGGTGACAGGGTTGTGAGGTTGGAGTATGGCAAGCATTGGAGGGAGCAGAGAGTTGGGTGACGGGGTTGGGAGACGGCAAGCAATGAGAGGTATTGGGGTTGCATATAAGGAAAGGAGGGTGGTAGGGTTGGGTGGTAGGGGGTTGGCAGACAATGGAAGGTATTGGGGTAATATTAAGGGGGCAGAGTGGGGTGACTGGGTTGGGGGTATTAGGATTACACGCAGGGGAAGGAGCGGACAATGGGATGACAGGGTTGTGAGGTTGAGGTATGGCAGGCATTGGAGGGAGGGGGGCGCTGCTGACATGATAGGGAGATGGCAAGCAATAAGAGGTATTGGGGTTGCATAAAGGGAAAGGAGGGTGGTAGGGGGTTGGCAGACAATGAAAGGTATTGGGGTAATATTAAGGGGGCAGTGGGGTGACTGGTTTGGGGGTATTAGGATTACACGCAGGGGAAGGAGGGGGCAATGGGATGACAGGGTTGTGAGGTTGGGGTATGGCAGGCATTGGAGGGAGGGGGGCGCTGCTGACAGGATAGGGAGATGGCAAGCAATAAGAGATATTGGGGTTATATATATATATATATATAGAGAGAGAGAAAGGAGGGTTATGGGGTTGGATGGTAGAATATGGCAGGCAATGGAAGGTATTGGGGTAATATGAAGGGGACAGTGGGGTGACTGGGTTGGGGGTATGGGGAGGTAGAGGGGTGGAAGGAAAGGACAGTGGGGTGGCAGGCAATTTGTGAGAAGCCATGTGGGGGACCCAGCAAACATGTGGAAGAAGGTGCTCTGGTCAGATTTTATTTTTTGTTCTAAAAGCAAAACGCTATGTGTGGCGGAAAACTAACACTGCACATCACCCTGAACACACCATCCCCACTGTGAAACATGGTGGTGGCAGCATTATGTTGTGGAGATGCTTTTCTTCAGTAGGGACAGGGAAGCTGGTCAGAGTTGATGGGAAGAT